>JADMNL010000026.1:46197500-47407500 GCA_016271365.2 Neoceratodus forsteri | reverse complement strand
AGCTTAGGCCAGGCCAGGGGCCTTGATCTAAATTTATCTTGGGAGGCCGGGGGTGTGGGTGCTCCTTACTCGCGGCTGCCCCAGGGCCCTTTACCCCTCCCTGGCTGCTTCCCCCCTTGGGGTTACAGCGGAGGATAGGGATACTTAATATCTTTGACCAGGACTCGAGGCTAAAGGAACCGATGCATCTTACTGGTGTCTACAGCAAGGCTGGCTTGTCCTTATTCAGACAGTTGTCCCACCTAACTAGCTTGCACCCATCGTGTGACTCTTAATGGACAGCTAATTATTTAACTGATTGTGTACAAAGCGCCTTTTAGAATCTGAGGGAGGGATATGAGGAGGGGATCTGAGGGAGGAGGGAGGGGGCACGTAGAGAGTAATATGGGTGAAGGGGGGACCTCAATGAGGGATGGCCAGGTCGACAATCAGTCTAGACCTTGGATACTCCCCTCCGGGGCAGGAATCCCATTTACTGAGATGGCCCAATACAAATGGTCCGGAAGGTACATTGTAAATACAGGAGATATTCCAAAACCAGTTAACATAAGGAGGGGATCCTATAATTACTGTAGGGGATAGGAGCTCAACGTTGGGATAGACTCATGGCTCAACTCTTTTGGGTAGGCCTTTTGCTACTTTGGGTGAAGGACCTGCCCTCAGAGGGGGTGGGGGTTTCCTCCCAGGGGTCATACCCCCCAAGGCATTGGGGGACGATGATCCTGGCAATCAGAGGCTCTATATTAGCGGGCACTCTGGAAGTCCAAGGAAGGGATCTGATTTCTCTTCCTTTGTGGAAGTCAAGTTCTTTGTTACAATTGGCAAAAGTTTACCTCTTATTGTTACCGTTTCTTGGGTAAGAGATTGTAGGGAGATGTGGGGGTAATTAAGGGGAATTCGGACACAAGTTCTTGTTTGTTTATTTTTTTTTGTTAATTGGGCCTTTGGGTTTACTATTAGATTGGTTTGGGTTTACTATTAGATTGGTGGTTTCACGAGACCAAAAGTATTTGAAAAGAGACAACGTAAACCACACAGCTCACTTTTTATTACATCTTTATTGTGAAATGCACATTAGAAAGAGCTTGGGCTCCATGGAAGTTCTGGGAGGGATCTCTTATTTAATCCTTTATCATTTTTTTATAGAAGGATTGTGGTGAGCCCAGTCAAGATTTTTTCTTTAAATTTTAATGGCCTCCATAGAAACATAGAAACATAGACTTTGACGGCAGATAAGGACCGCTTGGTCCACCTAGTCTGCCCATTTTCCTACCTAGAGGATAAGCTGCAGATCCTATTTAACCAACAGCCTATTTCTTCCTACCCCCTACAAAAATTGCCTTATGTCTGTCCCATGCATTCTTGAATTCTCCCACAGTTTTAGACCCCACAACCTCCTCAGGAAGGCTGTTCCATGTGTCCACCACCCTCTCTGTGAAAAAATACTTCCTCACATTGCCCCTGAGCCGTCCCCCTCTATCTTCAGATTGTGTCCCCTTGTTCTTGCATATCTTTTTTTCTGAAAGATGCTACCCTCTTGGACTTTGTTGATTCCACTGAGGTACTTAAAAGTTTCTATCATGTCCCCCCTCTCCCTTCTTTCCTCAAGGGTATACATATTAAGCTCCTTTAGTCTCTCCTCATATGGCTTCTCTTGCAGACCCTGCACCATTTTAGTTGCCCTCCTCTGAACTGCCTCCATCCTGTCTATGTACTTGCAGAGATGGGGTCTCCAGAACTGGACGCAGTACTCCAGATGGGGTCTCACTAGCCCAATTAAGAGATCTAGATTAATGCAGTGACTCAGGGAACAGGTAGCCAACCTTTTCTTTCTCCAGGAGAGCCATCTATCGGCAGCGGAACACCAAAAGTTAACCAGGGGCCAGAGATATAGGGTGTATTCTTCTTCCCATCCTAGTGGGCGCAGATGGGGTGTGGCCATTTTGGTCCCAACCTCTACTCCCTTGGAAGTACTTGGTACCACTGTTGACGCTCAGGGAAGATATATCATCCTGACAGGCACATTATTCTCCCAAGAGGTCACTCTGGTTAATGTATACCTGCAACCCCAGTCCCCTCCTTTCTGGCTATTCGCATGTTTTTAAATAAAGTTACAGACTCACCCAGGGGAACTCTGATCATGGCAGGGGATTTTGATCTGGCCCTCTCTCCTCAAATAGATACTTCTTCACCCCAGGCCTAAAGATCATCGAGTGCTCTTAAATATTTTAAGGCTACATTATCTCACCTGGGTATAGATGATATCTGGAGATGACTCTTCATTTGGCCCTGGGTTTTATCTACTATTCCCCTCGCTTCCATACCTTCTCCCATTTAGATTATTTCTTTATTTCTTGGGAACATCTCTCCCTAATCCAAGATTTAACACTTGGATCCTGGTTATTATGAGACCACCACTACTACCTCGCCGTAAAAATAAACCTGGGAAAAACCCTCAAAACAAAGTTATGGGACTGAACCCATTCTTTCTCCAAGATCAGGAATATATAGATTACATGAGTACCAAAATCCCCCAGGTAATAAAGAAGAATGACAACGATGAGATATCGGACCCCATAAAGTGGGACACTCTGAAGGCGGTGACTAGGGGAAACTATAGCTTTCTCCTCTAGAAAAAGAAGAAGGCTTGAGGCATCCTACACAAATTTGATGGAGCAACTTCAAACTTACCAAGTTCTGTATAGAGAGGGAGATAAAATAATGAAATGAAAAATAGGGGATATAAAAAAAAAGTGCAGAACATCAGGGATCTTAGGGTAATCTAAACTCTCACATATCTCCACCCCTCAGCCTAAAGCCCCTGCCAAGCAGACACCCTGATGGGTCTGCCCGGGCCAATTCTCCAATACCTGTAGGGGGCAGGCTGGCTAACTTTGTCCAGGACTGGAAGTCTCTGACATCAGACAAGCGGATCCTGGAAGTAGTAAGCCAGGGACTGGTTCTCAGCTTCAAAAAATTTCCCAAGATGAGAACCAGATCATTTCCACCTGTAAATTTCTCAGAGACCCTTGCCCTAGAGGCAGAGGTTTCTTCTCTCCTAGCTCTCAGAGCTATAGAGAGAGTACCTACCCTACACAAGGGCAAAGGATTGTACTCCAGGTACTTCCTAACCCCCAAAAAGACAGGAGAATGGTGGCCCATTTTGGACCTAAGATATCTGAACAAACACCTTTTGAAGCCAAAGTTCAAAATGGTAACTCTGGGAATTATCCTTCCTTCTCTAAGGCCAGAGGACTGGCTAGCCTCCCTGGACCTCAAAGATGCCTACTTTCTGTAACAAGGGATAAAGAAATGTGTCCCAATATTGCAGGCAAACCTCATTTTGGTCTAAAACATAATGTATTTGTGTAACAAATAATGGCCTATATAATTGAATCATATTAAAACTTGTAAAGCTACAAGTTTAACTGAGCCACAACTTGTAAGATTAAAGTGTCTTTTGATATTTGTACTGACCATATGAGTAATAGAAAACATGTGTCTTAAGTGTCTGCAAAAATAGAAACACAGGGATAGAGTTCAAGTTACCCTTCCGACTATAGGCTAAAAAGCTTGTAAGCACATTCCTAAATGCAAATCTATTTCTTCCTCCTAAGATCTTGGTAACTGGTAATGATAATTATTACTAGCCTTATATAGTAATATAATTTACACTATCAATACATTTGTGCTGACCAAAAGATTAGCTCATACATATACTAAAAGAAGAATTGCCTTTTAAGTTGATGTTTGTACTTGTCTTGTACCAATCATAGACAACCATAGAAACTAATAATACTGTCTTCCACTATATAAGCAAGCCAGAATACACTGTTAGTTTGAAGAATGAAGAATGAAAAATGTACCACCTGTAATCTCTTGCTATGATTATTATTATAGTCATTAAATTCTTCCGCCATCAGTATCATCTCCGTTCGTCTCCTTTCTAAGTATTTGTAATAGATAATTTACTAACTGTAATTTTTTGCCCACTTCTACATTGGTGCCTTAAAGACTCGGATCGCTGGTGCTGCATGCTGAGGAGGTTGCCTAACTGCTAGTTGGTTAGTCTGCAAGCCCTAATAAGAAGGTGATGACGCTCAGAGATGTGGTGCTGATGGCTTAAAGCGAGAGAAAAAGGTGCACACAGACAGTTTTAGCCACTTGCTAATCAGGTGAGGTATGCTTTCCAATTTCTTTAAATATAAGGTAATGCTTAACTCTGTAGGAACTCATGGGGCAGAGTAGGTAAGTGAAGGTGCTGGGACTTGCAAGCCGGACCTCAGAGGGGAGCCATAAGACATAGCCAGACGGACTGGGGCACCAGTGCACAGGTGGACCCGGCAGTAAAGGCTAAGCAGGCAAAAAAGAGATGAAAAATAAGTATGAATACAATAATAGGTCATTTTCTAGGAAAACACCTAAAGGGGAAAGCATACGAACCAGTGCCTGATGATCAACAGGCACAACTGTATTTTATGAGTGTGGAAACATTAATAGGTTGTTTCTAGGGGAAACACCTAAAGGGGGAAGCATACAAACCATGATCAACAGGCACAGCAGTATTTTAATTAAAAAATAATAAAAAAAAGAGAAACTAGCAAATACTGTACAGAGTCTGTGATAATATAGCCAGGTGGTAATTCATTAACACATGAGACTTTAAAAAAATAAAAGCTGCATGAGCAGTAAGATGTAATAATCCAGCTACAGTCAAAAATAGTTAGTTTAGAAATGCAAGTAAGTCAAGAGCCAAAATCCCTGCAAGAGAAAAACTAATAACTAAAGTTATAGTTTGTAAAGGTACAGGGAGACCTTTCTTTTTTTAGATAGGGATAATTCTCTTTTATTAATTGCAATATAAACTATAACACAGCTTCTGTAGCATGTTTGTAAGATGTAAATGTCTTACAATCTAAAAACAAGCACTTTACAGTGTGCTAACTCCTGTATAGGAGCAGTTAAAATGTAGGAGTAAAAAGTCAGGTATTGGCAAGTCATACTAACTTAATGCCCAAAGACCTTGCCTTTTCTAATGTTAAAGAGTATGATTCTAAATACTCTCAGTATGCTGTGGGGTGGACTAGAGAAAAGGCTAAGCCACTTGTTCTTCTGTGATTGCTACCATAACCAAACAAACCACCCGGAGTTGTTTGGCATGATTGATAATGTTATCAGTAACACTAATGTTTCTAAAGGACAGAAGATTCTCATTAAAAATGATGTTGGCATACTTTTAAATATGGTATTCAAGTGTCCTTGGATAAAAAATGTTTAAGTTAATTACATGAAAAGTTGTTTTCATTTCCTGTGCAATGTAACATTAAGATATTTTTAATATCAGTAGTATTCAAGGCCACTACAAAAATAACTGGGTTTGAGCGACCCTTGCATGCACACTATGTGACCTTTTGCATTGTATTTGACCTTCTTGTGTTTCAGCAAACACAGTCAATTAACATTTAACTGTAAGCAAAACTTCTTTTATAAACTCAGCTGACATTTTGTTATGCTTAGGATAAGAAAACCCAGGGACGCTTGGCTTCTTTTATCCTATGGAAATAATCTTGTATTACAGTAGTTGAGCTTTCTTTTCCGCCAGTAGAAGCTCAGGGGGAGGGGGTAAGCTACCCTTCCTTCCTTCCAGTGTAATGTCCACAAAGGTTGCAAGGTACATTGCTATCTCCCCATAGGGGTAAATACCAAAAAATGTGTATTTGCTATTTTTGTGTCTAATTGGTTCCACATAAGGACTATTGCATAAATCAAGTCATTATTACCTCTGTAAGTGTAATGTTTTAGCAAAATTACATCTATTTGTACAACTTTAAATCAACTGAAAAGGTCTAGTCAGTTTAAACTCTACAATCAAACTTATTGTTTCTACTTACTGTGAAGTTCAGTCTGGGGTAGGGGCAATCCCCTAACTTCAGCAAGAAGATTCTTCTTCAACTGATCTTCAAGCAAGACATCCATCTTCTTCACGCTGTTTGTTCCAAACATGGCTGATACTTTATGCAAACCTATTGCTTTACTATGGACTGTTTATGGAATGTTAATCTGTGTGCCAGGGTGTAATCAACTACCACAACACAAATGCCATGCCAGTGTGTGTGTGGCTACTCAATGCACAATCTAATGCACCCCTGGCCAGTGCAGTGTGTCTGCTAATCAGCCAGCCAGCAATATGAACACTGACTTTTCTAAATTGGTGTGTGGACATTTTTAACAGCTGGTCCAGCTGTGCATCAAAGATCAAGACTGGATCACAGCAAAGCTACATGGACCAAAAACAGAAAAAATGTGTTTCTTGTTATAAACAGAGCCACACCAAAGGACAATGGTGTTTATGTGTTAACTCTGTCCTACTGTCTTTGGGGTAATAATAGTGTTTGTAACTATGCTAGTTTAAGCAACTCATTATGTTTTGTAGTCTCAAATGCCATATACTTAACTGTAACACCAACTGAATGTGACAAAAGGGCCAGAGAGTGGATTTAATCAACACTTATTGATCAAATGCTTGTGAATAATGTGAAGTACAGTAGAGTACATATAAATCTAGATTTTCTCTGGTTGGAATATAAATGTTAACAATAGTTGTGCAGATACTGGTGTGTCAAAGTTTTATGCCACTGTGTTAATTGACATGTTAAATGTCATCATTTAGAGCTGTGATACCTCTCCTTTTTCTTAATGTACAGTCATTTTTAAATCAAAAAGATACTCATTTGATACAAATTCATAAGGCACAAGTAGTTGTAAATGAATTGCTCAGTGAGAGTGATAATGAGCACTTCATTTATAGCTATGCAGGGGGACCCTTAGGAGTCCTGTCTTTTAAAGCTTTACTTGTGTTGCCAGCGGTCTTAGTGTTCTTGGTAATTATAGGCCTGTGCTTAAGACTTACTATTCGTAAAGTACTAGTGAGATGTACATGCTTCGAGGAGCTGCATTGTTGCACATATAATAATTAGGCAATATTGGGCTAAGGGGGGCTTGTAACAAGGGATAAAGAAATGTGTCCCAATATTGCAGGCAAACCTCATTTTGGTCTAAAACATAATGTATTTGTGTAACAAATAATGGCCTATATAATTGAATCATATTAAAACTTGTAAAGCTACAAGTTTAACTGAGCCACAACTTGTAATATTAAAGTGTCTTTTGATATTTGTACTGACCATATGAGTAATAGAAAACAGGTGTCTTAAGTGTCTGCAAAAATAGAAACACAGGGATATAGTTCAAGTTACCCTTCTGACTACAGGCTAAAAAGCTTGTAAGCACATTCCTAAGTGCAAATCTATTTCTTCCTCCTAAGATCTTGGTAACTGGTAATGATAATTATTACTAGCCTTATATAGTAATATAATTTACACTATCAATACATTTGTGCTGACCAAAAGATTAGCTCATACATATACTAAAAGAAGAATTGCCTTTTAAGTTGATGTTTGTACTTGCCTTGTACCAATCATAGACAACCATAGAAACTAATAATACTGTCTTCCACTATATAAGCAAGCCAGAATACACTGTTAGTTTGAAGAATGAAGAATGAAAAATGTACCACCTGTAATCTCTTGCTATGATTATTATTATAATCATTAAATTCTTCCGCCATCAGCCTCATCTCCGTTCGTCTCCTTTCTAAGTATTTGTAATAGATAATTTACTAATGGTAATTTTTTTCCAATGCTACACTTTCACATTCCCATCAGGTGCTCCCACAGAAAGTACCTCAGGTTCGAGTTGCCCTCAGGCCACCATCAGTTCATAGCAATGCCCTTTGGCCTAACATCAGCCCCAAGGGTTTTCACAAAGTGCCTGGCAGTAGTTGTTGCTTTCCTAAGAAGGAAAAAGATCTCCATCTTCCCATACTTGGATGACTGGCTCATAGTAGGTCAGTCTCCAGACCAAGTCAAGTCACATCTGCAAGTGACCCAGCAAGTGTTAACTTCCATAGGATTCCTTCTCAACCTTCCGAAGTCAGTTCTCGAACCAGTACAGCTCCTCACCTTCATAGATGCAGAACTGGATACAGTAAAGGCAAGAGCCTTCCTTCCCCTGGAAAGGGCAAGGAACCTTATGGAACTGGCCTCTTCATTCACCCTTCAGGTGTCTCGACCAGCAAGGCATTTCCTTCAGCTTCAGAGCCACATGGCAGCTTCCACAGCAGTGGTCCAAGGGACAAGATTCCAGATGAGGGACATTCAGTTCCACTTAAGAGCCTTCTGGTCCCAAAGAAAGGATTCCCTTACCAAACTAGTCCCAGTGACTCGAACCCTAATCCAAGCCTTACAATGGTGGCAGGATCAGGACAATTTGAGACAAGGGGTTCCATTTGTCACTCAGTCTCATTCAGTGATACTCACCACAGATGCTTCCCTGCTGGGCTGGGGAGCCCATTTGGAGGATCTTACCACCCAAGGACTGTGGTCACCTCAGGAATCTCTGCTTCATATCAATCTTTTGGAACTCAGAGCAGTGTTTCTGACACTGCAAGCTTTTTCCAAATCTGTACAGAACAAGGTGGTTCAGGTCAGAAAAGACAACACCACCACAATGTGGTACATCAACAAGCAAGGAGGCACTCGGTCTATGGCCTTGTGCACAGAAGCAATGAAGTTGTGGTCCCTGGCCTATTCCCTGCAAACCTCTCTGATAGCAGTTCACCTCCCCGGGAAGGATAATGTCCTAGCAGATGCACTGAGTAGAATATTCTAGGGCCATCATGAATGGGCCCTAGATCCTCTAGTTTTGAAAGTGATTTTCTCGAGATGGGGCACACCAAAGATAGATCTTTTTGCAGCCCCAGACAATCACCAACTACCTCTCTTTTGTTGCAGACCCCCAGTCTTGGGCTCAGTCCCCCTGGATGCTCTGATTCTGAACTGGGAAGGGAAATTTCTTTATGCTTTTCCCCCTTCCCTCTCCTGTTCAAAGTGTTAGTCAAGATAAGGTCACAACCATGCAAAATGATTCTGATTGCTCCAGACTGGGCCAGACAGCCCTGGTACCCCCTGTTGCTGTCCCTAGCAGTCCACCTTCCCCTGTCTCTTCCCAGGAATTACGACCTGTTGACATCCTCTCAGGGGAGGATTTGGTACCCGGATCTTCAGTCTCTCAATCTCAAGGCATGGCTCTTGAAGAGTTAGAGTTTGCTGATCTGCACCTTTCTCAGGGGGTTCTGGATATCCTTAAGGCTTCTCGAAAGCCTTCCACCAGGAAGACTTACAACTCCAAATGCCAACGATTCAGCATTTGGTGTTCTGAGAATATTTCTCCAGACTCTGCTGAATTGCCTACGGTTCTGGACTATATGGTCCATCTTAATGGCCTAGACCTCAGACAAGCTACCCTTAAAGTACACTTGGCAGCTGTTTCTGCTTTCTTGTCAGTAGGCAAGCCTTCCTCTCTATCATCCCATCCTGTATTTTGTAAGTTTTTCAAGGGATTGCTTCACACCAGTCCCCCCTTTAGGGATCCTGCTCCTGCTTGGGACCTTAATGTTTGCCTTGCTCAGCTTATGCAACCTCCCTTTGAACCTTTGTCCTCAGCAGAGCTTAAGTACTCAACTTGGAAAACTGTCTTTTTGGTAGCCATTACTTCTGCCAGGCGTATCAGTGAATTACAAGCCCTGTCAGTGGAATCTGATTTCATCTCTTTCCATAGAGATAAAGTGGTCCTTAGAACTAACAGAAAGTTCTTACCTAAAGTGGTTTCAGCTTTCCACTTCAACCAGTCTATATCTCTCCCTGTTTTCTTCACTGACCATTCCTCCTCGGGAGAGAGGAGGCTACACAGCTTGGATGTTAAAAGAGCCCTTAGCTACTACATAGAGCATACCAAGGGTCAAGGGTCACAGGTTTGAATCCCTCCAGTTGTTCCTTACGTATGGAGAAGTTGGTAAGGGCAAAGCTGCCACCAAGAGATCTATTGCCAGGTGGATTGTTTCTTGTATATGATTCTGCTATGAAAAACTGGGTACAGCTGCTTCCCTGGCTGCTGCCAGGGATATTCCTCTCTTAGAAATTTGTCAAGCAGCCACCTGGAAAACAGTCCATACTTTCACCAAGCATTACTCTCTGGATATCCAGGCTAGGAGCGATGCTCGGTTTGGCACAGCAGTACTTCAGATCCTGTTTCCAAAGTAGGTTCTGTCCCTCCACCATGGAAGTACTGCTTGGTAGTCTGCATATGTCAGAATACAGCAATACTTCATGTTGTTTGAAGAAAAAATTACTCACCTTAGTAATGTTGTTTCTTCTAATGGAGTCTTGCTGTATTCTGACCTCCCCCCCGCCTCCCCTCTCAGAACCTAGATTTTGGGATGTGGGTGGGAAGAAGCAGTGTTGGCACCCTAGGGGTGTCCTTTTTTCACCCTCTGTTGGTTTGGGTGAGGGGTTGTGTTTTGGATGTGTTTTGTTTTTGGGTTTCCTGACTTGAGTCTTCCTTTTGAAACCCAAAAACCTTTTATATAAATATATTTGCCAGTTGGCTAGTAAGAATTTTACAGTTTCCACACAGAACATCTAGTGAGTCTTTGCTCGTAAAGATCTGACAGTTGCAGTTTAAACAACAGCAGACAGGGGCTTCAACCGAGCTCGTGGTGAACATTCCATGCTGACCATGGAAAGTTTAACTCTTTGTTCTCCAGGGCAGTTGAAAGGCAGGACCTAACTGCAAATGTCAGAATACAGCAAGACTCCATTAGAAGAAACAACATTACTAAGGTGAATATTTTTTTCTTTCAGCCTACCTTTCAGTAGGAAAACCTAAATCTGTTTACTCCCACAGTGTTCAAACAGTTTTGAAAGGCCTGTCACACCTTCAGCCTCCTGTTAGGGAACCTGTTCCCCCTTGGAGCCTTAATCTGTGTATAGCCAAGCTCATGGAGTTTCCATTTGAGCCATGGCTATGGCCCACCTCAAGTGTGTTACCTGGAAGACTGTCTTCTTGGTAGCCATTACTTCTGCTAGGAGGATTTCAGAGCTGCAAGCTTTCTGTACTGAGCCCAATTATATTATCCCCCACAGGGATAAAGTTGAGCTCAGGACAAACAGAAAGTTTTTGCCCAAGGTTGTGTCCGAGTTCCATCTTAATCAGTCCATTACTCTACCAGTGTTCTTTACTGAAAAGTCCACTCCTGGGGAACAAAAAAACTTAATAGCCTGGATGTTAAAAGAGCCCTGTTCCACTATTTGGAACACACTAAACAGGTTAGGGGTTCTTCCACCCAACTATTCCTTACCTACAGGAAAGTGGGTAGAGGTAGACCAGCCACCAAGATAACTATTTGTCATTGGATGGTCCCTTGCATTTATTTATGCTATGAAAAAGCTGGCAAACAGCCTCCTGAGGGCCTCAGAGCCCACTCGACCAGGGGCATGGCTGCCTCAGTGGCAGATGCTAGGGGCATCTCTTTGCTGGATGTCTGCAAAGCAGCCACTTGGAAGACTATACACACATTCACTAATCATTACTGCCTAGATGTACAGTCTAGATCTGATGCCAGATTTGGAAGGGTGGTGCTGCAGAGCTTCTTTCCTAAGTAGGTCCTCTGCCCTCCTCCCAACTACACTGCTTGTAGTCTGCTCAAAGCTACTGATGTAAAGGACCCATTGAACAGGAAGAAAAAATGATTCACCATAGTAATCTTTTTTCTTCCGTGTCCTTTAGCATCAGTAAGCTCCTTCCCTTCCTCCCCTGACAACCTGACTTCAGAGGTCTCTGCCTTTCTCTTTTACCAAATTTGTTAATTTTCCATCTGTAACTTCATTTTAAGCAACATTTCTCTGGGTTTTTGCTGTACATGCTTTTTGCATGATTTTTAATTCAAGTTGATTCATAGCTTTGGGCATGTGCCCATTTATCTTTGAAAAAATTCTAGTGCCTTCTCAGGCAGTCTCTCATCAGCACATCCCCAAAGTCCATCCTGAGTGGGTGATGCTAATTAATTAGCATAAACCACACCTCCAGGGCAGTACTACCTGGTCAGCTAGCTGCTTAAAGTTACTGATGCTAAAGGACAGCTTGGAAGAAAGAAGATTACTATGGTGAGTAATGTTTTCTACTTGAACCCGGACCAAAAACCCCAGGTATTCTTTTATATTCCTAACTCTCTGCAGTCAGCCTCCTAAGCAGAGCTGCCCGGTGATAATGGAACTTTATGCTAATGACAGAACTATCATTGACTCATGCCACATATTCAAACTGCTGCTCTTATAAGCTGCAACGCTCCACCTAAGTATCAGATTTCTTTCTCCGCCTGACAAGCCAAGATGCCCAGGAGACTATATGTTTCACATTTTATTCTATGCACTGTTATAGCAATCAACTCAACAGAAGCAGGCCATCATATACATGAAGGTAATGTTCCTTAACTGAAAACACTGCTGAGACAGCTATATGTTGTGACAAGGTGGAAGACAAACACAATGTTGAGACATGTTTTTGAAGCCATTTGATGTGTTTAATTGATTTTTTTTAGAGATTGCTATATAGTTCACACACATAATTCGTATAATATAAAAGTGTATATAGTCAAATGTCAATGTAAATCTTACACATTTCATTACAAGCTGTTCTCTTGATTGAAGATATTACTGTACAAGGCCTAAAAATGGGCATCAGGTAAAAGTAAACTGGGGTTGGGGTGTTATTGAGGGTATTGCATAGATTATCTTTTATTGCTGCTCCACCCCAGGCACACACAATATGAAAATCAACAACCCCTTGATATGAAGCAACAGGAATTAGTTAGTACAAGGACAGAAACAAGCTGGATACTGAGTAAATGGGTAGACAAGCATAAGTATGGTAAGTCGAATAACATTTCAAAAAGTCTCACTATTACAATTAATTTTTACAAATGCATCTGCACAGTTGACAGTTTTTGTAAAACAATAACACAGCACAGTTATGTAAGAACTTACCATAAGAGTAGATTTTCGAGAGGAGCTCTTGCAGCAGGCTATAACCATTAGGACTAATGCCACAGGCAGTAGGACCCACTGGAAAACTTCTCAGCCAGCAGTACCCAGCAGGGGCCACCCCCCCGACATCGGCTCCACCCCAACATCGGCCACAGTATAAAAGGGGGTGGACCCAGCTCCACCCCAGTTCCCCCGACAAGACCCGCGAACGGGCCCTGACAAGAGAAGGAGCCATAGCCTGAAGATGATGATCTGTACACCTCACTCAGGGGTTGAAGGGTGGGAAAGCAGCACCTGCTGCAAGAGCTCCTTTCGAAGATCTACTCTTATGGTAAGTTCTTACATAACTGTACTATCTTACTTCGGGTGGGAGCTCTTGTAGCAGGCTATAACTATTAGAACTGAATCCCAAGCAGTCCCGTGCCAAGGAGGTGCCAAACGCTGGGAGGTGGAAGATGGTATGATGCTGGAATAGCAAGTCAAGACAGAAGTCCCTGAAGGACTGCCAGGCCGAAGTCGGCATGGCATCTGGACGCACTATCCAGGCTATAGTGCTTCACGAAGGTGTGCACAGAGTTCCAGGTAGCAGCCACACATTTGTCCCTGATACATAGATACATAGACAGTGTCGGCAGATAAGGGCCTATGGCCCACCTAGTCTGCCCATTTGAGCTTGTAAGTTCAGTTTATGTTTTCCTAGAAGTCTGTTGCCCCTTACCCCTGACCTGCAGAATTCCTTTATGTCTATCCCATGCATTCTTAAATCGCATGATTGTTTCAGCCCCCACCACTTCCTCTGGCAGGGTGTTCCACTTGTCCACCACCCATTCTGTGAAGAAATTCTTCCTCACATTTCCTCTAAATCATCCTCCCTCCAACTTCATCCCATGCCCTCTAGTCCTGGAACATCATTTTCACTTAAACATAGTGTATTCCTGCACCCTGTTCCTCCCTGTAAGATACTTGTATGTCTCTATCATATCCCCTCTCTCCTCCCTCCTCTCCTCCAGGAAGTACATATTCAGTTCCTTCAACCTGTCCTCATAGGACTTGTGATGCAATCCATGTACCATCTTTGTTGCCCTCCTTTGAACCTTCTCTACCCTGTCTATGTCCTTACATAGGTAAGGTCTCCAGAACTGTACACTGTACTCCAGATGGGGCCTCACTAGTGTCTTGTATAGTGGAATTATGACCTCCCTTTTCCTGCTGGTGATGCCCCTGCCTATGCATCCCAGCATCCTATTTGCTTTACCTGTTGCCTTGTCACACTGTTTCCCTACCTTGAGGTCATCAGAGATGATAACCCCAAGATCCCTTTCCTGCTTGGTGCATGCTATATCCTCACCCCCCAACTGATATATTGTGCCAGGGTTTTTGTGCCCCATATGCATTATCTTGCACTCTTCTTTGCATTGAATTTCAACTGCCAAACCCCTGACCATTCTTCAAGTTTCTGCAGGTCCCTTCTCATTCTGTCTACACCCTCTGGTGTGTCTACTCTGTTACAGAGCTTGTGTCATCAGCGAACAGTGAAATTCTGCCTTCTAGGTCCTGTGCAATGTCACTGATGAAGATGTTGAATAGGATCGGTCCCAGCACTGATCCCTGTGGTACCCCACTGGTCACTCTTCCCTCTGTGGAGTGACAGCCATTTACCACCACCCTCTGTGTCCTGCCGCCCAACCAGTTACCTACCCACCACACTACTGTCCTGCCCACACCATATTCCACAGTCTGTGTAATAGTCTTCTATGTGGCACAGTGTCAAAGGCCTTGCTGAAGTCCAGATGGCCATGTCCACTGCCCTCCCTGATCCACCTCCCTAGTCACCCAGTCAAAAATTCAACAAGGTTGGTCTGACATGACTTCCCCTGGTGAAACCATGCTGCCTTGGGTCCTGTGTCCATTGACAACCAGATGTTCACCAATCTCCCTTCAGAGTGCTTCCATGATCTTCCCACTACTGAGGTGAGACTGACTGGTCTGTAGTTCCCTGCTTCCTCTTTGTTCCCACTTTTGTATAAGGGGACCATCTGCTGTCCTCCAGTCTTTGGGTACCTCCCTGTTTCCAGTGATCGGCTAAACAGGATAGCCAGAGGTTCAGCCACCACCTCTCTTAGTTCTTTAAGGACCCTGGGGTGCACCATCTGGCCCCATTGCTTTATCAACTCTTATTACTTCCAGTTCCTTCAGGACCCTTTCTCATGTAAAGGGACTTGTGTCCATTTCTGCACCATTCTCACCCTTGTACTCCCTTCGGACCCATACCCTCCTCTTCCTCAGTAAAGACTGAGCAGAAATACCTGTTCAATATGTCAGCTTTACTGTTGTCATCCTTCCACTGACCCCATCCTCCCCTTAAGTCTCACTTCCCTCCTTTGCCTTTTTTTTTACTTATGTACCTGTAAAGGTTTTGTCCCTCTACCACTGATTTTGCAATGTGTTCTTCTGTCTGAGCTTTGGCTTCCCTTACTGACCTCCTGCCTCCTTTGCTTCTCCTGGTACTTCTCCCTATCCCTTCTGCCTATGTCTTTTTGTACTGCCTGAATGCAATCTTTTTGGCTTTCACTTTCTTTGCTACCTCTTTGGAAAACCATAATGGTCTCCTCTTCCTTTTCCTCTTGCTTACCTGCTTAATGCATAATTCTGTTGCTCTTGTAATCCACATTTTAAATACTGCCCACTGTTCCTCAACCCCTGATTCCTGCTCCATTCCCCTCCATGCCTCTTTCAAGTATCTCCCTATTTTCCCAAAGTCTGCCCCCTAAAATCCAGGATCGTGTTTTTGTGTGGTTTGGTTCTGCTCTTTCTGTGATTTCAAACCACAATGACTGGTGGTCACTGTTCCCCAGGTGCTCCCCCACTGTTACCCCATCACACTGTCCCTGTTTGTGAGCACAAGGTCCAGTATTGCCTTCTGCCGAGTTGGTTCCATGACCAGTTGCTTGAGGAAGGCACCCTGAAGGGAGTCCAGGATAAATCTGCTCCTAGTTGATGCTGCTGCTGGGATGCTCCAGTCCACAACTGGAATATTGAAGTCTCCAACCAGTACTACCTCACCCTTGTCTGCCATCCTTTGGATGGCTAACATCAGCTCCCTATCTGTTTCTTCCTCCTCGGCTGGTGGTCTATAGACCACACCTGTGAGGATGGCTGGCACCATTTTCCTTTCCAGCTTAACCCACAGTATCTCTCCCCCAATTTGTTCCTCCTGGACCTCTTTGGCCCTTATGTCATTTTTCACATACAGTGCCACTCCTCCTCCCTTCCTACCTGCCCTGTCTCTTCTGAATATGTTGTAGCCAGGTATGACCATCTCTTAGTCGTGGTTATCATTACACCAGGTTTCAGTGATGGCAACAATGTCCAGGTCTGACTGCACCATGACAGCCTCCAGATGATGGAGACATTCTGCAGGGCAGCAAAGGAAGCAGAGACTCTTCTGGTGGAGTGACCCCTTACCAGTCCTGGAACGGGTTTATTGTGCTTCTCATAACAAAATACAGTGCAGTTGACAAGCCACTTGGAAATCATCTGCTTGGACACCGGTTTACCCAAGTGCTGTGGCATGAAGGCCACAAACAGTTGCTCCGATTTATGGTGGGAAGCTGTGCGCTTAAGGTAGTACCTCAGCACCCTGTGAACATCCAGAGTGTGAAGGAGAGCTTCTCCCCTATTAGAGGGAGAAGAAAAATAAACAGGAAGGTCAACCGACTGGTTGAGGGTCAATTCTGAGATCACTTTAGGAAGGAACTTAGGATTCGAGAGAAACCCTTTCCCTGTGGAAAATTAAATACTGCTCTTTACACATCAGAGCCTGGAGCTTGGAAACTCTTTGAGCTGAAGTAACAGCAACTAAAAAACAAACCTTCTAGGAAAGATAACGCAGCTCACAGTCAGCTGCGGGTTCAAAAGGTGGTAGAGTAAGCTTCTCCAACACAAACAGGAGGTCCCGGGGGGGATATGATCCATAATGGGAGGTCTCATGTGTAAAATTCCCCTTAAAAAGGTGCGGGCCACATCCAATTGGGCTAAGGTTTTGTCCCCCAAAAGGGTGTGATATGCAGAAATAGCCTACATGTGCACTTTTATGGAGGAGTAGCTCAAGCCTTGTTGGTATAAGGAGAGGAGATACTGCAATGCTGAGTTCACCGGACAGATAAGGGGGTCCAGACGGTGAGACGACATCCATAAGCAGAAATGCTTCCACTTCATAGCATAAACCTACAGTAAGTCAAACAAAAACTAGACACACAAATGCCTACCTATTTGCAAGTGAAGCAAATGTGGTTACTATTATTCAGTTGTGAACAGCTATAGTCACAAATTGCAGGTTAAGAACATTCAGTAGAATATAAACAGTAGCTTAGAACTGCCTGCCTGAAAATGAAGTTGGTGTATTATTTGGAAAAAGGCAACACTGTGATTCTTGCTTATGCAATGTCCTGCAAAGTAGCAGACTGACTGCTCTTAGGATGGTGGTGTCAAATTGCTTAATGAGGTGTTGTGTTCATAGGGGCCATGGGGAACTTGTTATGTAGAAAGTTCCAGAAAGTGTTTAACCCATTCTACTTCCAACAGCATTCTATGATGTCTGTACTATCCATTGGTAATCTGACACAGAATGACTGCCAGAAGATAATGTGTTAACTTTCTGTGGGCTCAATTAACTCCTCAAGCCAGAGAAAAAGTAGTGCTCTAAAGCGTCCTAATGTCAACTGGCTCTCGACAGGTGCCAGAAGGTATAGGGATGAGTTAACAGGCCTGAACTTTACCCAGTTAATATCAACTCCAACCAGGATAAACTATATGACTGGGACTAGCACACTCCTGGACTGGGTCCTAACGAATCGTCCAACACATATCTCCCATTCTGAAGTATTGCCAACACTATCAGTGATCACTCTCCTACCAAGTGTTATTGGTCTAACAAATTTATCAAGCCCCCTGCCAGAACAATCACAAGTAGAGTGTTCTTCCATGACCACCTGCAGCTACTAAAGTCTCTCCTCCGACAACAAGTCTGGTCTTACATTGAAACCGCACCTGATATTGACTCTGCTCTACAATACTTCACTGAACGTTTCAATGAAGCCTGTGACATCCACATCCCTTTTAGGACATGTAGGATCAGGGGACTTGATAATGCCTGAATTTCTTTTAGCCTTCTGGCTCAAATGAAAGATCGTGACCACCTCTGGCATAGGGCCAGGACCTCTGGTAGTCAACTTGACATACAGGCCTATAAGATGGCCAGAAATGAATGTACTAAGGATATCCATGAGCACAAAGCATGTTACTATAAGGGCATCCTAGCCAAGACCTGGGCTGCTGGGAAAAAATTCTGGGAAAGCCTCTTGGAAATCACTGGGAAAGCATCCAAAAGGCTCCAACTATGTTAATGTTGATGGGTCTATCACCCATGACCCCATGTTAATTGCCAACACATTTAATTCATCCTTCACAGACCTTAGCCAAACTATGCCCCCAAATTTCTTTGAACTACCCAGTACAGCTCCTATGTCCACCAAATCAGAAGAGGCCTCTACCCACCCATGTTTCTACTTCAAAGCTATCTCGGAAAGTGAGACCAAGACCTATCTACGTAAAGTTCTAGCAGGAACTAGGACAAGCAGTGATTCCCTCGACCTAAAACTTCTTACCTTAACTCTAGGTGAAGTCCTATCCCTCCTCACCAAGCTTCTCAATCGTTCCCTCATACTGTCACAATTCCCCCAGATCTGGAAATATGCTCTGATTACACCTGTTTTTAAGAGTGGGGACAGATTACTATCTGGGAATTATAGGCCAATATCTATTCTTCCCCCGCTGTCCAAAGCACTTGAAAGGATTGTTGCTGACCAGTTTGTGGAGTACCTGGAAAAATACCACCTACAATGTGTCCAACAACATGGTTTTCGGAAAGGGCACAGCACGTCTACAGCCGTACTGGAATTTACAGGTTTCATTCACCATACTCTTGATCAGAGTCAACTTGTTGGTGCAACTTTTATTGACCTGTCTAAAGCATTTGACAAGGTCAATCACCATTTGCTGATACATCAACTTGCTGGGCTTGGTATATCTTCAGAAGCCCTAAAGTGGTTCACCAGCTATCTAGCAAACCGCACACAGCAAGTGAGAATAGGGTCTGCCCTTTCTGCTAAACTGCCTGTCTGCTCTGGGGTTCCTCAAGGATCGATACTGGGACCCCTTCTATTTAGCACCTTCCTCAATAATCTTCTGGCATCCTGTTCTGAACCAGTACTCCTCTACATGGATGATGTGGTCATTTTATCAAAGACTGCTGACCCTACCCTCCTTCAGGCCCAACTTCAGAAAAGTTTTACTGAAGCAGATTCCTGGTTCATCTCTCATAAGTTGGTGCTTAACTGAAAAAAAAAACTAGGGTCATACTCTTCCATGGTACCCACAGCAAGCACAAAGCCAAACAATTGGTGATTAAAAACAGTGCAGGTGTTATCCTTGATCAGACTCAATCCTTTAAATACCTAGGAGTTACTCTGGATAGTACGCTCTCCTACTCCAACCATGTTGAGAATGTTGCCAAGGTAGTTAACATTCACCTAGGCCTTCTCCACAGGCATAAACACTGCCTTACTACCGAAGCCCTCAGACTGGCTATCCAAAGTTCAACTGTGTCTATTATTGACTATGGTTTGGTCATTTACGGTTCCGCCACAGACACAACCCTACATCGGCTCACCACAGCTCTGAATAAGGCATGCTGTCTACTACCTGGTGTAGCGTATCATACTCACACTTGTGACCTTTATGAACAAGCAAACTGGCTTCAACTCCAGGCTCGCATTGAATATCAAGCCTGCCTTCTGGCTAAGAAGGCAGATCTTGGTCTCCTACCACCAGATTCCCTTCAGCTTTTCAATCCCTTCCGGGACACTCGAAGCACACGAAGTTCTGTGAGCCAAACTTTTACTGTCCTTCTCTGTCGAACCTTGCTCCAACAGCGATCCATTGCAGTTGGAGCTGCTAATTTATTTAATTCCCTTCCTCCTGAGATTGCGACGACTGCAACCTTGGAAGCTGCATCAATTCCTAGTTTCCAGAGCATCTTGTGACTGCTATACCTAATCTCTACTGCCAGGTAAATGCTCTGGGACTTCCCTCTTTTACCATTTGCCCCTGTATAGCCCTATGCTGCTGCTGCACTATTCCACTCACAGCACTTCCTCCCTTATCCCTTTCCCATTCCTGCCCTTTTTTCATCCTACCTCATCCCCCCTTCCCTTACCCCTTTACTCCCACTTCCCCCCTCTCCTCTGTTTCTTCACCTTGTTCTCTGCCACTACCCCCCACCCCGTGGGTCTTTCCTGCTCAAGCATTATTGTGGAATCTCCCTCCTTGCACTATTTTTGCTCCTGCCACCCCCCAATTCACCCCTGTACTTTCTCTCCCTGTAAGCTCTTTCACCCCTCTTCAGACAAGGCCACTGACTGCACTTGACACAATTATTTATCTTGCCATATTGTTCTTTTGTTTATGTAATTACTTTCCTCATATTGTACTACTTACTGAAACCATTGTAATTTGCTATTCTTGTGACTTGACGTGGAACCTCTGTAAAAGAGCCCTTGGCTCAGAGGTCTTTCCGATTTGTTAAATAAATAAAAAAAATAAAAAAATACCCACACACAGGCAGTGTAGTAATGAGGCTTCAGTGAAGGAATCTATTTTTAACACTCTTATCATGTTGTTTGGTAGCAAAGATGGCATCATCCCTTTTCTGAATGCAGTACTCCTGTTGGGCTACGCCCACAGTCATAAAAAGGATGGGTGATCCGGCTGACTCTCCAGTCCCCACCAAAAAAAACAAGAAAACAAAGCACATTGATTCCCTGGCTGACACACCAAAAAGGGTTTCATCTGTGCTTCACAGCCTGCCATCATCAGAGGAGATTGCCCAGGCCATGAAGGTCATACAGCCTTTGTAGTATTTTATACCTACCCCAACCCTCCCAGCATCAGTTCAAATCCCGGTTGGTCCCTTCTCTGACCCAGACCCATCTCAAGAGATGATGGAGTTTGAAGAATATGATTTACCTGGAATGGATGAAGGTGAGCCTACTGAACCAGAGATTTCACTAGAGCAGGAATTTGGTTCTCCTCCTAGACCAGAAGATTTTTCCTCTCATTTCTCATTTGTAAGAAAAATAATGGGTGACCTCGATCTGGCTACCACAGAGGACGTAGAGGATGCGGAAGAGGCAGAATATATGGAGATGATGGGGTTAACATCCACAAAGAAAATCTTACTCCATATAAACAAGTTCTTTAAAAAAAAAAGCCTTGTTTAAAATCCTGCAAACTCCAAATTCTGTTCCATCTTTGGACAAGAAGGCAGATAAAAAGTACCAGCTGGACAGACATGGGGCTGAATTCCTCTTTTCTCACCCTGACCATCAGGGGATAGTCCAGCAAGCTGCCTGGAGAAGACAAGGGTACCTCTGGCATCTCACCCACCTGAGGACTCTCACAAGATAGACATGGCAAAAAAAGGCTATTTAGCTGCTTCACTGGGAGTAAGACAGTCTAACTACCAAGCTTATTCAGCACAGTATCAAAAATCACAGTGGCAATCCATGTTAGCCATGACAGAGAAGGCTCCTTCACCTCTCTCTAATGATTTGGCTGAAACAGGTCTGGGCTGTAAGCAGCCAAGTATCAATTTCAAATGGCAGGAGATGCCAACAACAATGCTGCCAGATGGATGGCCCTTACCAAAGCCCTTAGAAGGCTGGCATGGCTCAGGGCTACTAAGCTAACTCAGGATACCCAGGCCAAGGCCATGGATTTCCCTGTAGAGGATCATTCACCATTTGGTAAACAGACCGAAGCATACATGAAGAAGGTGGATGAGTATAAGGCCACCTATAAAAGTAATTCTTCAAAGTGGAGGGCTTCCTTCTCCTATAGGCCTTGTGGAAGGGGGAGGCAGAGGAAGGACAGCCTATAGTAGACCCTTGTATCAGGCACAGGCTGTCCCTCAGTATCAACAATACCCACAGTAGACTAGGTATTTCAGGGGCAGAGGTAGAAGAAGCTCTAGGAGAGTTCCCAAACTAACCAAGCTCACTCCCAAGTGAAGCATAACCCCTGACTTAATGAACAAGGCCACCTCCCCTCTACCAGTAGGGGGCAGACTGGCAATCCATTACCATAGACAAGTGGGTCCTGGAGGTAGTGAGTCAGAGTTTGTCCCTGAGTTTCAAGTCTTTTCCTCCCTTGAGAACAAAGGTGTTCAAACCAGCTTCCTGCATAGAGAAAAAAACTCCTGGAGAAGGAGGTTCAAAACCTTATCCAGCTAAAGGCAGTGGAATGTGTTCCAATGCATCAGAAAGGAAAAGGTTTCTATTCAAGATACTTCCTCATCAAAAAAAAAATGGAGAGTGGTGGCCTATTCTGGATCTCAGATTATTGAACAGGCATCTAATAAAAGCAAAGTTTAAAATGGTCACACTGGCAATGATCTTGCCAGTAATCCAGCAGGGAGATTGACTGGCATCTCTGGATCTAAAATATGCCTACTTCCACATCCCAATAAGAGAATCTTATAGGAAGTACCTCAGAATCAGACTTTCATCAGGACATTATCAATTCTCGGCTTTATCTTTTGGCCTCACTTCAGCACCCAGGGTATTTACAAAGTGCCTGGCAGTGGTGGTAGCATACCTAAGAAGATTATGTATATCAGTCTTCCCTTATCTTGACGACTGGCTAGTGGTGGGAAGTTCACCACAGCAGGCACAAGACCATCTAAAGGTAACACTAAACCTGTTACTGTCTCTAGAATTCCTGGCAAATCAGGAAACATCCATTTTCACTCCAGTACAAGTCCTGCATTGCATAGGAACAGAACTGAACACAGTACAGGGAAGAGCTTTCTTTCCTCAGGACAGGGTGCAAACCATTCTGCAGATAGCTGCTTCATTCAAGCTGAATGAGCTATGACCAGCAAGACAGTTTTTGCAACTTCTGGGACATATGGCTGCAGCAACAGGCACAGTTCTGGGAGCCAGGTTCCAAATGAGAGATATACAGTTTCATCTCAGGGCACACTGGTGCCAAAGAAAAGACAATCTGACAAAATCAGTTCCAGTAACAAAAACTTTGCTGCAGGCCCTCCAATGGTGGAAGGAAGTACAGAATCCAAAAGGAGACCCCAACAGTTATTCTTACAACTGATGCCTCCCTGTTAGGGTGGGGTGCCCACCTAGGGGATCACACCACTCATGGAACCTGGTCCATCACAGAGCATTCCTGTATAAAAATCTGGTGGAGTTAAAGGCAGTGTTTCTGGCCTTGAAAACATTTGCCCATCTGGTAGAAGGAAAAGTGGTGCAAGTTAGGACACACAACACCACAACAATGAACTATATAAACAAGCAAGGGGGAACAAGGTCAGACCCTCTATGCACAGACGCAATGAAAGACTGAAGTCTGATTCACTTGCTGAAGGCCTCATTACAGGCCATTCATGTGCCAGGAAAGGACAACACCCTAGCAGATGCCCTGAGCAGAATCAATTGGGCTCATCATAAGTGGTCCATCAACAGGCAAGTGCTGGACTCAGTGTTCAGGAGATGGGGCACACCAGAGGTGGATCTCTTTGCGTCCCAAAAGAAACATCATCTGCGCCTCATTTGCTGCAGGCCACCAGCCAAGGGAACGATCCCATTGGATGCTCTAGCTCTGAATTGGTCAGGGAGAAGTCTGTATGCTTTTCCTCCCTTCCCTCTCATTTTCACAGTCCTGATCAAACTCAGGTCACAACCTGCATCAATGATTCCAGACTGGACCATGCTACTCTTTATGTCTGTAGCCAAACCAATACAATTACCCAGGAGTCACAACCTGTTGACTTCCCATCAGGGCAAGATTCAGTATCCAAATCTCAGGTATCTCAAACTCAAGGCATGGCTCTTGAGGACATAGAATATGCAAATTTAAATATCTCTCAAAGCGTTATGGATATCCTGAAGGGATATAGACACATTCGACTAAGAACACCCGTGCTTCAAAATGGAAGAGGTTTTATATTTGGTGTGGTTCCAAAGAGATTTCTCCTCCTTTAGTGGAGATCCCAGCTGTCCTGGATTCCCTCACATGCCTCCACTCTCATGGGGTTGAAACATATATCCCTGAAAGTGCATTTAGCATCAATCTCTGCTTACATTTCTGCTGGGAGAAGTGTCTCCCAGACACCCAATCCCATTTTCAAGAAGTTATTTAAAGGTCTGTACAACTTGCACCCACCTATTACGGTATCAGTTCCAGTATAGGACCTCAACATATACATTGCTCAGCTCATGAGACCTCCTTTTGAGCCTCTGTCCTCTGCACATTTAAAATATGTTACCTGGAAAACTGATGTTCTGGTTGCAGTTATTTCTGCTAGACCAATCAGTGAACTCCAAGCCCTATGTGTTAAGAAGGACTATCTTTCATGATGTGGTTTCCGATTTTCATTTAAACTAGTCCATTACATTGCCAGTTTTCTTCACTGAACATACTAGTTTAGGTGACCATAGAATCCACAGTCTGGATGTCAAAAGGGCATTAAGCTACTGTATGACCAACACCAGGGATCACAGACATGACAAACATCAGCTATTCTTTATCTATGGGGATGTAGGTAAGGGTACCCCAGCTTCTAAGAGGTCAGTCTCTTGCTGGATAGTCCAATGCATTCAGTTTTGCTATTCAAAAGTTGGCAAGGAACCCCCAGTGGGCTGAGGGCTCATTCAATCAGGGGCACAGCTGCTACTATAGCAGCATCCAGAGATCTTCCTTTAATGGAAATCTGTAAAGCAGCTACCTGGAGGACAGTACACACATTTACTAAACACTACAGTTTGAACACACAGTCCAGAAGTGATACCAGGTTTGGCTCAGCAGTCCTGCACAGCCTCTTTCCTAAGAAGGTTCTCTGCCCACCTCCAAAGGTACTGCTTTGAAGTCTGCAGAGAGTTAGGAATATAGAAGAATACCTGGGGTTAGAATAAAAAATTACTCACCTTAGTAATTTTGTTTCTTCCAAAGTATTTTTCTATATTCATAACTCTCCCACCCTGCCTCCCCTTCCAGAACCAGCACCTCTGCAATCTTCACCGAGTAGTCTATGGACAGTCCCAAACACTGGCATGCATAGTTTTTAGCCCTAGAGGAAAATATTTAATTCCATTCTTTTTCCAGGTGATTCTGGCATTCATGGGGGTTTAGGATTACAATAATATTAAGGTTGTCTTTAGCTGTCATGGACAGCTTAGTTGTGTTACATTAGATAAGTATACTAGACAGCCTTAGTGCAGGTTGCCTTGTAGGCTCTTTAGAAATCTGATACGTTGGTGGAACTTTGCAGCTGAAAAGGGCAGCAGTTTGACTATGTGGCACAAGCCAATGCTAGTTCTATCATTAGCATAAAGTTCCATTATCTCAGGGCAGCTCTGCTTAGGAGGCTGACTGCAGAGAGTTATGAATATAGAAGAATACCTTTTTTTAATTTTTTTATTTTACTGAAATTCGGAATTACAAACCTTTGAGTCAAAGACTCTTTTGCAAAGGCTCCACGTCAGTTACAAAGGGTGGAGGGGGGAAACACGAGTTGGGGGGAAGACAGACGGAACAGGCCAGGCAAGATTATATACAGGCACAAATTATTTACAGTTTTATGTACAAATCACATTTTAGTAACATTAGCTCTCCGGTGGTTACAGATGGTGGAGAGACATATGACAGAAAGGCAATGGAAGGCAACTTTCAAGGCATAATAAACAAGTGGCATTACTGAGTTAATTGTCGGTATCATGGCAGAGGGACTTTTTTTTTTTTTTTTCTCTCGTTTGGGCAGGTAGGAGACATACCTGCGACCCCTGGGTTGAGCATGGGGGGGTTAGAAAGGTCAGAAGGGCCCCTGTGTGGGTGTGTGGGGGAAGGGAGCGGAGACAGGTAGGCCAACGTAGCATGCACATTTTGAGCTATCCATTAGGAAGGTTTTTAGGCCTGCTTTGAAGAGATGGATGCTGCGGGATTGGGAGAGGGAGGGCGGAAGAGTGTTTAGCCAAATGGGGGCACGGTAGCGGAGGGATCTCTGCGCAAGGGACGTTCGACATGGGGGAACCACGAAGGATGTGGAAGCCGTGAGTCTGGTAATTCGCCTGAGAGGGGCCGGTTTGATGATGTGGTGAAGGGCGGTTGGCGCTAGCAGGAGGTGGATCTTTTTTGCTAGAATGCAGGTGTGGTACTTGAGCCTTGGTTGAAATTAAGCCAGCCAGTCAGTCGGTATAGGTCGCAGGTGTGGGTGAGTCTGTCACTGCCGAGACAAGGCGACATGCTTTGTTTAGAGCAGTGGTGATGCAGCTTAGGGTGGAGTTATCAGCAGTGCCGTAGATTACAATCCCGTAGTCGATTAGGGAGAGGATGGAGGATGTGACAGCTATCTGCATGGCATGGCGGGCAGACTGTTTTTGATTCTGTAGAGGTACCCACTCTTGAGTTGATTGCTGCCGAAGGGCGTACATGTCTGTGGTAGGAGGGGAGGTGTCCAGGGTGACCCCCAGGTATTTGAAGTGATTGAGGCGCTCCAGCAGGGAACCATCCACATTGGAGATGTGAAGAGCCATCTGGCTGTGCGGGCTTTGGCGGTGAGCAAAGGTCATGGCCTTGGTTTTGGAATAGTTAATGATCAGTCGGTGGTCAGCGAACCAGTTTTCCAGCTCCCGGAAGTATTCCTGGAGGGTGTGCTGGAGTACGTACGGTTGGGGGTGTTTCCAGTAGAGAACCGCGACATCGGCATAGAGTAAGAGATGACCACTGCAGGCTTTGGGGAGAGAATTAAGGAAGAGAGTGAAGAGCAGTGGGCCTAGGATTGACCCCTGCAGAACACCGAGGCGACGGGCTTGGGAGTGGAGATGGTGGAGTTTTATTCTTACTTGCTGTGGCGTTCTGTGAGGTAGTCCTTTAGCCAGGCAGCGGCCTCGGAGACTACATTTAGTTGCGGCAGGACTTGAAGGAGTAATTCATGGCTGACCGTGTCGAAGGCCTTAGTTAAGTCTATAAAGATAGCCCCTGCTAGTGACCCTTGGTCGAGCGCCTCATGGATGAATGTTGTGAGCTCGGTGAGAGCCGTGATGGTGCTGTGGCCAGCTCTGAACCCGTGCTGTTCCTTGCTGAGCAGGTTGTGTTTTGTTAGATGCTCAGTAAGTTGGTCAGAGACTATTTTTTCCAGGGCTTTGGAGAGAGGAGGGAGTATAGAGATTGGTCTATAATTCCCGGGAAGGGTGGGATCAGCTCTTTAAGATAAGGTGATCACGGCTTTTTCCAGGTAGTGGGAATTGGCGGCGCAGCGAGAGGTTTAGGATATGTGAGATGGGTTATGGTGATATCAAGAGTAAGCCTTATGAGTTTTAGGTCCAGGGAGTCGTTGCTGAAGCGAGTGTTAGCGATTGCTTTGGAGATATAACGCTTGGCTAAGGAGCAGGGGATGGTACGGAACCGGAAAGGAGGAGGGAGGGCTGTTCTCGCCAAAAGTGGAGTAGAGGGAGGTTTGGGGGGGTGGAAGAAGTTAGGCGGGAGGATATGTGAGAGGTCTGAGAAAGTTTCATTGAGGGCTTCAGTGATTTTAGCAGGATCTTGGGTAACGTCCCCGTTCAGACTTAGTTGGGTAGGGGTGGGGGAACGTGATTTGCCGCTAATTTCATGTATGTTTCTCCAGAACTTTCTCCCATCTCCCCAGGAGGAGGAGAGGGTGTGCTGATATGTCATCGGCCTTGGCCTGCCGTGTGGCCCAGGTGCATTTATTTCGAGCCTCCTGTAGAGTTGTCTGTCCTGGGGCGTTGGGGTCTATGGCCCTGTGCCAGAGGTTGTCCCTGTGTTGCATGAGTTTTAGGAGGGAGGGTGTTATCCATGGTGTGGACCTGGTTTTCACGACCTGCCTAGTGAGGGGAGCATATATATCGCAGGCTTTGTTAAAGGTAGCTATAAAGTGGGCAAGAGCGGCATCAACTGATTGTGCGTTATATAAGGGAAGCCAGTAACTATTGGCTAGGTATTCTTTGAGGTTATTTATGCCTCCTTTTTTGATTTTTCGGTGCAATGTGGTTTTGGGTGGTGCAGTGGGCAGTTTGCCCGACCACCAGCAGATAACCGGGGAGTGGTCACTGATAGAGTCAGGGAGCACTGAAGCCTGGGTAATATTTTTTGGCCTGTTGGTAAAGATGAGATCTAGTAGTGAGGATGTCCCGGTTCTTGTGTCGCGCCTCGTTGGGGATGTGATAATTTGGGAGAGACCGATAGCCTGGGCAGCATCACTGAAGACGGAGGAGGATGGGGATGCCCAGTCGATGTTGAAGTCACCCATTAATATGGTTTCATTAGTATTTGGGAGGTGTGAGACAGTGTGGAGGATGGATTCAAATGCGGGTTTCTGGTTTCTCGGGGGGATATAGGCTGAGATGATGATGATTGTTTTAGAGCCCAATCTAATTTTGACTGCAAGAGTCTGGGCCTCATGTTTGGGGGAGGGTGTCAGCGATGGTGGCGCAGGCGTTGATTTAATGTATATCGGCAGCCTCCACCTCATTACTGGATCTATCCGCCCTAAGGAGGTTATAGTTGCTTAGGAAACAGCATCATTGGGGATTTTATTTGATAGCCAGGTTTCAGAGAGGGTTAGGATGTCTGGGGCATGTTGGGCAATCCAACCCTGCAGTAGGGTGTGTTTCTTGGGAAGGCTACAGATATTAAGTGATGCCAGCAGTAGTCTTCCCTGTGGTTTGTTTGGGGAGGTTTTTGTTGAGGGGGGACCAGGGTTGGGGTGAATGTTTCCAGAAAGGAGGAGTAGAAGGAATGCGTGTCGCAGCAGGAGACCTGGAGAGTTTAGTGACTCATGCTGTGAGCGCAATGGAGAATGTTTTGTTTTTGTTGTGGGTGGGCACTGGTAAGCTAGAGATATCGCCGGGAAGAAGGGAGGGAGCGATGGGGAGAGGTAGCAATAAGTCATTGTAGCTGGGAGGGGGCTGGGTTATAAGTTGGGGAAAAACTGTGGTACAGTGTTTGCCCAGTTGAAGTGAGGGTGTGAGCAAGGGTATAGGCAAAGAAAGGTGGGTTAGTACTAGAGGGCATTGGCTTTCTGCGTAGGGATGGTTGGGCCGGTAATTGTCAGAGAAAGCTAAGGGAACAGGGTTGGTGGTGGAGTCATGGGGCGGAGGAGCCACTGGGGGGGAGTGATGAGCAAGGAGAGTGAGCCTGCTGGCTATTAGCATTGTAAATAGGGTGAGATACATAGTGGGTCTGCCAAGCGAGACAGCGGCCTCTAGGGCTGGATTTCTATAACCTGCAGCTGGAGAACTGGGCTGATAGGTTTATTTTACGTGTCACCTGACCTACTATAGGGTATATATTCAAGAGCCGAGCAAGGGTGGTGGTGGGGGCGGTGGGGGCCAGCAGCGTGGCGTTGGCGGGGCTCAACTCTGAACTCCTGGTTTCCAGTTCCCTGCAGCAGAAGTTCGCGTCCAGAAATCCGCTTTGGATTTGGCCGAGGAGACGAGCGGCAGGGCTGTGACCAGGCAGCCGTTGGAAAAGGCGCCAAAATACAGGTGGGCTATTGAATTACCTGGGTCGGCTGGGCTTCTTGGCAGGGAGGGCTTCGAGACTGGCCCTCGCGACCTCCTTTCTCCACGGGGGAGGGGGGTGGTGTTCTGGGGAGAGAAAGAGGGAGAACAAATCGTTTTAAGTAGGCAGAAAGGGAGGCGATTAGTCTGAGATTGGCTGGTGCAGCGTGTAATTGGAGCTGGATAATGCTGCAGGGATCGGGGTCTCTGGCGCCTGGCCTCGAGAACTCAGAGGCTCTGCAGCAAGTACCTGCCCAATTTCCCTCATGAGTCCCTAGTGTACTTAACTGCCCAGGTCCCGTATGGTATAGCAAGCAATCTGTCCCCTGCAGCCCGTGTTGCGTTGCCCTGAGTCACTCCAATTACAACGGGTCCTGCTGCAGTCCCACACAATCCCTCTGCCTTACTTACAGTGTTGCACCTTACTTTAAATTAATTCAAGTCCGTAGGAAAACAAAAATTAACAGCTTTTTCCCTCTACATTATTTGGCAAGCATTGAGAACAGAAATATGCAGCTTTTTACTATCTGTTGGTAGCAGGCAGGCTTATCAGAAGCTGCTGAACTCCGGTTTTCCAGTTCCCTGCAGCAGAAGTTCGCGTCCAGAAATCCGCTTTGGATTTGGCCGAGGAGACCAGCGGCAGGGCTGTGACCAGGCAGCCGTTGGAAAAGGCGCCAAAATACAGGTGGGCTATTGAATTACCTGGGTTGGCTGGGCTTCTTGGCAGGGAGGGCTTCGAGACTGGCCCTCGCGACCTCCTTTCTCCACGGGGGAAGGGGGTGGTGTTCTGGGTCGGCTGGGCTTCTTGGCAGGGAGGGCTTCGAGACTGGCCCTCGCGACCTCCTTTCTCCACGGGGGAGGGGGGTGGTGTTCTGGGTCGGCTGGGCTTCTTGGCAGGGAGGGCTTGAGACTGGCCTCGCGACCTCCTTTCTCCACGGGGAGGGGTGGTGTTCTGGGTCGGCTGGGCTTCTTGGCAGGGAGGCTTGAGACTGGCCCTCGGACCTCCTTTCTCCATGGGGAGGGGTGGTGTTCTGGGTCGGCTGGGCTTCTTGGCAGGGAGGGCTTGAGACTGGCCTCGCGACCTCCTTTCTCCACGGGGAGGGGTGGTGTTCTGGGTCGGCTGGGCTTCTTGGCAGGGAGGGCTTGAGACTGCCCTCACGACCTCCTTTCTCCCACGGGGAGGGTGGTGTTCTGGGTCGGCTGGGCTTCTTGGCAGGGAGGGCTTGAGACTGGCCCTCGCGACCTCCCTTTCTCCACGGGAGGGGTGGTGTTCTGGGTCGGCTGGGCTTCTTGGCAGGGAGGGCTTGAGACTGGCCTCGCGACCTCCTTTCTCCACGGGGAGGGGTGGTGTTCTGGGTCGGCTGGGCCTCTTGGCAGGAGGGCTTTGAGACTGGCCCTCGCGACCTCCCTTTCTCTCCACGGGGAGGGGGTGGTGTTCTGGGTCGGCTGGGCTTCTTGGCAGGAGGGCTTGAGACTGGCCCTCGCGACCTCCTTTCTCCACGGGGAGGGGTGGTGTTCTGGGTCGGCTGGGCTTCTTGGCAGGGAGGGCTTGAGACTGGCCTCGCGACCTCCTTTCTCCACGGGGAGGGTGGTGTTCTGGGTCGGCTGGGCTTCTTGGCAGGAGGGCTTGAGACTGGCCCTCGCGACCTCCCTTTCTCCACGGGGGAGGGTGGTGTTCTGGGTGGCTGGGCTTCTTGGCAGGGAGGGCTTGAGACTGGCCCTCGCGACCTCCTTTCTCCACGGGGGAGGGGGGTGGTGTTCTGGGGAACCTTAGAAGAAACAAGATTACTAAGGTGAGTAATGTTTTCCTCCATTCTGGGTGTATGAGGTAAATTATATGCATGTGCCTGTAATTTTAAATTTATCTAACTGGAACATGGCCAAATTCAGTCATTATCCTGAAACAAACAGTTCTACAGTCCATACAGTAATGCTACTTATCTAACTGGAACATGGCCGAGTTCAGTCATTATCCTGAAACAAACAATTCTATAGTCCATACAGTAATGCTACTTGACATTCTGGCAGCATTTCAAATATGAGCTCAAGACCCTGTAGCAGGGCAGTATTCTACAGAACACCATTGGGTGTTCAGACCTAAACGTGGGAAAAGAGGGTTAAGTCTTCCTGATGTGACAGGCATTTTAGGGTCTGCCATATGTGTTTTTGGGACTGGATTATCTATTTTGAATTGGGTCAATTTGGCCAAAATTAGGAGGCATGCTAAATGATTTAATAGTAAATTAAACCAGGACGTAACACTGTCTATGCTACACGGTATTGCCGGCTTTGCACAAGAAGAAAGGTTCACCACATATAACATGCACATTTTTGCTAGGATGTTCGATCAGACCAGGCACAAGTTAACACAGTTAATGCACGTTAATAACAGGGAGGCTAGACAACACCACATAGGTAGAAAAATCCTTTACTCTGCTTATGGAAGCTTTGCATTCACCACCATTACAAATCTCTTATGAGATTTAGAAACTATTAAGATTCCAGATCTCATTAATGACAGACATATGGCCAAGTAGTATTGCCCCCATTGTGACAATATAACATGTACTACAAAGTGCATGGATCACACGGTCACATTTGCCATTGCCACTGCTAAAATCCTTGGTTAGGCAATGGTGCACCCCAGCCAGTGCCCCTGCTATAGTAGACACGACATATATAAAAGATACAATTTTTGTCGTATTTACCGTTTCACTGCCTATATTTGATAAATATACTACAGTATTTAATACACTGGTACAGGTACAGGTACAATCACTTAAGCACTTGGAAGAAGACATCTTTTGAGAATGGATAAAGCTGCCAGATATCCCTGTTTATCACCATCACCTGAATGCCTGGGTAGCCCCCCATACAGACTGCTGTACCAGAGAAGGGCTATCACTACCTGTGCAGGTGTGATGTCTTTACCGTGGTCACACCTGTGTGTGGCTATGAACCAGACTTTGGAGAGGAGTCATCCTTTGACCAAGCCAATATGAACTTTGATGCACTGATGGAAACCAGCACACTGTTTCCTTGCCATCCAGCACTGCTACACACAGTGCTAATACTTGAGGTACCATACATGAAGGCATGCCTGAGAGTGGGGCAATCCCTAACTTCAGTGAAGAAAATGCATCTTCAGACATCTCTTCAATCAAGACTTCAATCAAGAATAGCAGCAATGCTTTCATCAAGGCTGATGGAATTCCATTCTCTACTAAACTCACCAACTCCTCGGTTTTGTGCCCCATCAGACTTACCAAATGGCTTGTACCTGAAGTTCGAGTTACATGTAATGCTGAAGGTTTATACTGTATGGTTACTAACCATTAGTCTTATGTTGATAATGATATGATTTGCAATGTTACTAACCCCAATTTCTGCTTTATAATAATAATAATTGTATTTAATATAGTGACTTTCGAGTCATCAAGGCGCTTCACAAATACAAAACATACACAATTGAACAATAAATAAGAATACAATCAGTGAAAATCAGGAAATGCTTTAACCCAAAGGAAGATCTTCAGTGCCTGCTTAAAACTCCCCACAGTCCTGCACTACCATAGCTGATGAGGTAGAGAATTCCAGAGGGATGGGGCAGAGAACATAAAAGCCCGAGCCCCAGATGACTTCAATCTAACCCTCGGAATCTCCAGTAACCCCTCATCAGTCGAGTGGAGTTCTCGCACAGGGGTGTAAGGAATCAGAAGTTCTTTCAAGTAGTAAGGACCTAGTCCATGTAGGGTCTTGTAGGTTAACAAACCTACCTTAAAGGTGATCTGCCACTGAACTGGCAACCAGTGCAGATCGCGCAGCACTGGGGTTATATGAGATCTTCTTGGTGCCCCAGTTAATAAATGTGCAGCCACGTTCTGCACTAGCTGCAAGCAGCGAATATCAACCCCAGGAAGCCCTAGGTACAGGGAGTTACAGTAGTCAAGGCGTGAGGTCACAAAGGCATGGACCAGAACTGGCAAATCACTGGACAGAACAAGGTGCTTGATTCTGGCAATGTTCCTAAGATGGTAAAAGGGCTAACTTGACAACCGCCGACACCTGATGACAGAGGGTCAGACCATCGTCAAGTATCACTCCCAGGTCACACACCCGTTTAGAGGTAAGGATCTGCTTGCCCTCCAGAAATAAACCAGAGGGCAAATCAGTCCCTAACCCCTCTATCCTGCGACTGGGGTCCACCACCAATACCTTAGTCTTTCCCGCATTCAACTTTAACCCACTGGAACTCATCCAATCTTGGATTTCAACGAGTCGGCTGTTAAGTACTGAGAGGGCACACACCTGGTTGGGTGCAAAAGACAGGTAGAGCTGGGTATCATCAGCATAGCAGTAAAACCTCAGCCCATACCGTCTTTACACCCCATAAACATACTGCCATTGGCCATATAGTCATTATCCCGGTGCCCCTCCAAAAACAAGATTCTATGCATACTGAACCCACCCATTTAAAGGGTATGAGCCAATATTTACCAGTTTTTAATGTTCATATAGATCAATTGCACTTTGGTGTTAAAAGATTAATGAAAATGAAAGACACACACATTATTCAAATCAAAAATAGTGTTCAGAAAACAGAGGATTCGAGAAAAACTATGTTTCATGATGGAGATACACACACTGCACTTACCAACACATGGCTGAAATTTACATTTAAAGGATTTGTTATTGTTCAAGTTTTTCTTATTTTTATAATTCTTAGTACTACTTTTGGCCTCTGTAAAACTCTCAAATTTCATAGATCTCAACTCAAGTTTTTCTATGCTACCCAATCTGCCCACTCTCCTACTCGCTAATTCTCTCTCTCTCTCTCTTTCTGTCTCTTTTTCTGTGTTACTTGTCTAGACGCAGGTAACAATGGGAGTGGGGGAATGTAAGATATGCTTACCCACAAGCACATGACGTATGCAAGGTACGTAATGACTACAAGCTTACCCACACACACACATATCATGTGCACAAGGCACATCATGATTACCTTTATGCTCATGTCATGTAGATGATACACAAGTACATCACCCACAGCTATAAGTGGGATAGGCTTACACAGCATGCATACCCACATCTAATAAATGGGAGTACTAATATCCATGCAATAACCACATCTGTAAGTGGGGCTTCTCACACAAACAGACATATCATAGACTCACAGAAGCTTAATGGCAGAAAAGGACCATCCGGCCCATCTAGTCTGCCGTTTTTTTCCCCTTATGCCTCCCCCTCCGTGCCAGTCCTCATCCTCCCCCCAATACTCAGCTCCATATGCTTGTCCCATGCCCTCTTGAATTCTTCCACCAATTTAGCCTCTCCACTCCATCTGATAGTCTGTTCCAGGGCTCCACCACCCTTTCCATGTAGAAATGCCCTCTCACACTGCCCCTGTATCTTTTTCCTCATAGTCTGAGGCTGTGCCCTATAGTTCTGACCCTTTACTTTCTCTTAAGTAACCCTTCTTCTTCCATTTTATTGAGCCCTTTTACATATTTAAAAGTTTCAATGATGTCTCCCCTTTCTCTCCTTGTCTCCAGCGTGTACAGATCCAGCTCCTTACACCTCTGCTCTTATGACTTTTCCTGCATACTCTGCACCCTCTTGGTTGCCCAACATGAAGTCTTGCTGCATTCTGACAAATGCGGTATGACCAAGAGTTAAACTCTATGCAAATGCATAGCTCGAGCTCAGTTTTCAAACCGCCATCCTAGGTACATTCTAGTAACTGATCAGATTCTTTACTCCCCTTGCCTGTGAAGTCACCTCAGAGATTGCTCCTCTTCTGCTTCGGTCGAAGTGTCCTTTCATCGGTTGTTTCAAACCTCCATTTGTTTATTTTGTTGTCTAGTTCAAACCTCTGTCTTTTGGTACAGCATAGGTTTCTCAGTTGGGTAAGCCTTCGGTTTCTGATGAGTCCATCGACCGTGAGGGAATCGAATCTTTACTTTTCCTTGAAAGCAAGGTTTAACTGTTGTTTTCTTTTTGTTTCGGGCTCCGGTTCAATGTTTTGACAAAAACAATTTTTTTCTTCTCGGTTTTCTTTTATCCAGTGCTAAACCATTGGTCGGTCAAAACTCTGTATCTCTCTTTACCCGGCCTAACTAAGCCACCCGGAGTAAATTTAAATAGTTCTTTATCCGGGCCTGACTAAGCCATTTTCAGATAAATCTCCATTGGATATTGCTTAACTGGTCTAACTCAGCCATTTGGGTTAAGCGCTAAATTTTTAGGGTATGTCACAGAAACCCAAGAGAAAAAATGGTCCCACTGGGTTTCAGCATTGTACTGAGTGCGGGAAGCAATTTGCCAAAGCTGATCTGCACTTGGTTTGTCTGTATTGCTTGGATTTCGACCACTCGCAATCAGACTGTGAGATTTGCAAGAATTTCCCCCAATCTACCCTCGACAGAAGGGTGGGTAAACTGAGGGAGAGAATGAATAAATCCTCTCAAGAAGGTCAGTCCAGTTCAACTGAACCGTCTGAACCGGTTACTGATCTATCCGACCAAGGTGAACCTTCATCAGTTAAAAGGCAGGTGGACTCTGCCCCAGATTCCACGCTGTTTAAAAAATCTAGAAAAAGCGGTTCAGAACCACGTAAGCAAGTGATTGTGGTTCCAACCGCTCAAGAGACTGTGAAGGCCATTCACATTGTTCAGTCACTGCAGCACAGGTTGGGGTGAATTGGCTCAGTGACCAGTTGGGCAGCCACCGGTTCAGGTGCCTGCCAGTTCAAGTCCCTCAGGTCCTTTAGACCCTGAGGAGTATTACTCTGAATAGCAGGATTATAAGGAGGAGGAGGAGGAGGAGGAGGAGGGTGAACCCATTGAGCCTGAGGTTTCCCCTGAGCATCCTCAATATGAATCCCCTCCTCGTCCTGCTAAGGAGGCTACCACCCATTTCTCTTTTATGAGGCAGGTAGCAGAGACCCTGCAACTGTCTGTCCAGGAGGCCAGACAGGAGGAGGAGGATGAAGAGGAGGACTACAGAGAAATGATGGCTCTCCCTGTGTTTCAGGGACTCATGATCCCTATCCACAAGTCCCTGAAAGGGCAGACTCTTCAGATTCTCCAGACCCCAAGTTCTGTCCCTCCTCTCAATAAAAAGATGGACAGGAAATATGTCTTAACTGGCAGTGGTACAGAATTTTTGGCTAGCTACTGCAGTCATGTGGGGGTGGTTCAGGCTGAAGCCTGTGAAAAGGCTGGCATTCCCTTGGCTTCCCACCCTCCTGACAAGGATCCAAGGAAGGTTGATTCTGTTGCCAAGAAGACTTACTTAGCATCCTCCTTGGGCATAAGACAGGCTTCTTATATGGCCTATGCCTCCAGATTTCAGAAGTCCCTCTGGGAATCTGTTGGGCAGTTGGCTCAGAAGGCTCCCCCTGAGCTGGCAGACCTTCAAGAGCTGGTCAGCAAAGGGGTACAGGCACCTAAGTCCCAGTTCCACATGGCAGTGGACTCCAATGATGCAGCTTCTCGGGCTACGGCTTCTTCTATCTCCCTTAGACATTTTTCCTGGTTAAGGTATACTAATCTTTCCCAGGACACACTAAATAATGCCTTGGACTTTCCCCTCACTCAGAATTCGCTGTTTGGGGAGCAGAAAGAAGCCTACATGAAGAAAATGAATGAATACAGGGTGGCATACAAAAGTGCTTCTGCCAAAGAAAAGTCTGCCACTTCTCAGAGACAGCAGGCTAGAGGGGGCAGGGGTAGGCCATACCCCAGACCCTTCGATCAGGCCCAAGCTTTCCCCCTCTTTCCAGCAACCCATGGGTTTCTTCAGGGGAAAAGGCAGGAGAGGGATTTGCTGTGCTGGGTCCACCACCCAGTCCTCTACCCCTACCAAGCAGACACCCTGAGAAGTCTGCCCGGGCCACCTCCCCAACCCCTGTAGGAGGCAGGCTGGCCTACTACCTCCAGGCCTGGCATTCCATCACTTCAGACAGATGGGTCCTGGAGGTACTAGGACAGGGACTACCCCTCAGCTTCAAACAGTTCCCAAAACTGAGAGCAAGAGCTTTCAGACCTGCTAACCCTTCAGAAGCAACCTTGTTGGAGCAGAGGTTTCCACTCTACTTCTCTCAAGGGCAGTAGAGCCTGTGCCTCCTCAGCACAGGGGAAAGGGATTGCATTTCAGGTACTTCCTCACCTTAAAGAAAAACAGGGAGTGGCGGCCCATCCTAGATCTCAGATACCGGAACAAACATCTCACAAAGCCAAAGTTCAAAATGACCACTCTGGCTACAATCCTCAATCCTGCCTACCCTCAGGCAAGGGGACTGGCTGGCATCCTTGGACCTAAAGGATGCCTATTTCCAAATCCCCATCAGGCAGTCCCACAGAAAATATCTCAGATTTTGACTTCAGGCCACTACCAGTTCAGGGCCATGCCTTTCGGGCTGATCTCTGCACCAAGGGTGTTTACAAAGTACCTAGCAGTGGTAATGGCATACCTAAGAAGGCAACGGGTCTCTGTTTACCCCTACCAGGATGACTGGCTGCTGGTGGGTCAGTCCCCCAAGCTGGTAAAGGAAGCTTTAGATCTCACTCAGGATACACTTCAGTCTCTAGGGTTCCTGGTGAATCTCAAAAAATCAGTCTTGACACCTGTTCAGGTTCTGGACTTCATAGGGGCAGAACTGGATACCATCCAGGCAAAGGCCTTCCTGCCTCCAGAAAGGGCACAGGCCCTCATCCAGCTCACAGAGTCCTTCCACCTCAGAGTGGGGGTTCTCTTTCTTCAGCTGGACCCTTCTTTGGTGCTGACAACAGATGCTTCACTACTGGGCTGGGGGGCTCACCTAGGGCAGCACACAGCCCACAGAACCTGGTTTCACCATGAGACTCTGTTGCATATCAATCTCCTGGAGCCCAAGGCAGTGTTCCTGACAAGTCAAGCATTTGCCAAACTATTACAGGGCAAAGTGGTGCAAGTCAGGACAGACACCACCACCACCACCATGTATTACTTCAACAAGCAAGGTGGAACAAAGTCCTCACTGCTCTGTACAGAGGCCATGAGGATTTGGAGTCTGGCCTACTCCCTGCACATTTCCCTGGCAGCAGTCCACTTGCCAGGAAAGGACAATGTCCTGGTAGATGCTCTCAGCAGGATCAACCAGGGCCACCACGAATGGGCCTTGAACAGGCAGGTCCTCCTGCCAATTTTCAGGAGGTGGGGAGTGCCAAAGATAGATCTCTCTGTAGCACTGGACAACCACCAGTTGCCCCAGTACTGCTGCAGACCTCCTGTTCAGGGCTCAGTGCCACTGGAGACCCTGCTACTGGATTGGTCCAACAGGTTCCTGTATGTTTTTCCCCTGATTTCCAGGATTCTGATCAAGCTGAGGTCTCAGCCTGCCACCATGATTCTGATAGCCCCACATTGGGCCAGGCAACTATGGTATTCAATATTACTGTCTCTGTCAGTGGCCAATACGATTTGCCTCCCCAGGAGGCACAATCTGCTGACATCCTCTCAAGGGAGGATCCTCTACCCCAAACTCAAGTCCCTATGACTCAAGGCTTGGCTCTTGAAGACTTAAGAGTATGTAGGCCTGCATCTCTCTGAGAGTGTTCTGGACATCCTGAGAATGTCCAGGAAACCTTCCACTAGGAAAACCTACTCCTCAAAGTGGAGAAGGTTTTCCATATGTTGCTCCCAAAAAGACCTGGACCCACAGCAGACTGGGCTTCCAGTACTCTTGGATTATCTGGTTCACCTCCAGTCACTAGGCTTACAGCCATCTACCTTGAAGGTGCATCTGGCAGTTGTTTCTGCCTACCTGTCAGCAGGGAAGGGCCCTTCCCTAGCTGCACATCCCATTTTCAAGAAAATCTTTAAGGGGTTGCTCCATCTCCATCCCCCTCACAGGGAGCCTACCTCAGCCTGGGATCTCAATATATGCATAGGTCAGCTTATGCAGCTTCCCTTTGAGCCCATGTCTTCAGCAGAACTCAAGTTCCTGACTTGGAAGACTGTATTCCTGGTGGCTATTACTTCTGCTAGGAAGATCAGTGAGCTCCAGGCCTTATCAGTGGAGCCCAATTACATTGCTCCTCACAGGGGCAAGATTGTTCTCCAAACCAATAGAAAGTGTATCTCCAAAGTGGTCTCAGACTTCCATCTCAATCAATCCATCACACTACCTGTGTTTCTGACAGACCATTCCAGTTCTGATGAACACAGGCTTCACAGTATGGATGTAAAGAGAGCTATCAGCTATTACCTGGACAGGACAAAGGAACAGAGGAAGGACTGTTCCCAGTTGTTCTTTACCTACAGTGAGGTGGGTAAGGGCAGGCCAGCCACAAAAAGGACCATAGCCAGATGGATTGTGGCTTAAATCCAGTTCTGCTATAGCAAGCTGGGGAAAGACCCACCAGCGGGCCTGAGGGCCCATTCCACTAGAGGGACTGCTGTCTCAGTGGCAGCTGTCAGAGATATCCTCCTGCTGGACTTCTTTAAAGCAGCCACCTGGAAGACTGTTCGCACATTCACTAAGCACTACTGCCTGGACACCCAGGCCAGACGTGATGCCAGGTTTGGCACAGCAGTGTTGCTGAGCTTATTTCCCAAGTAGGTTATGTGTCCACCTCCAGGGGGCACTGCTTGGTAGTCTGCATATTGTCAGAATACAGCAAGACTTCATGTTGTTTGAAGAAAAAATTACTCACCATAGTAATGTTTCTTCTAATGGAGTCTTGCTGTATTCTGACCTCCCACCCTGCCTTCCCTCCAGAACCTGGGGAAAGGGTTGGGCATCTGCACCTCAGTTATGTTCCTTCATCCACCAGTGGGTAGTGTATTTTTCTTGGGCATCAGTAACTTGAGTCTTCTTCATGCCCCTTTTGGTTTCTGTATTTGCCCCGCGGTGCTTAGGTCTAGTTACAGAGTTTTTTCTTTTATATCTATTGCATTGGTAGCTTCGTAAGAATCTGATCAGTTACTAGAACATACCAAGGACAGTGGTTTGAAAACCGAGCTTGAGCTCAACGTTCTATGCATTTGCATAGAGTTTAACTCTTGGTTCTCTGGGGCAGCTGAACTGGTCAGTCATACTGTATTTGTCAGAATACAGCAAGACTCCATTAGAAGAAACAACATTACTATGGTGAGTCATTTTTTCTTCTGTTCCTACTCCCCAAGTGCATCACAGTGCATTTCTTGGCATTAAATTTCAGCTGCCATGTCCCAGACCATTTTTTGAGCATCTTTAAGTCCTCCCTCATGTCCTCCACCCCCCCGGGGTGTCCACCCTATTGCACATTTCATATCATCAGCAAATGACACAACGTGGTGACGTCTCACACAGACATATCAGTTACACCACAGAGCTAGGGACACACACTGACACACACATAGAAATTGGGGAGAAAACACATTACATATAGAGCTAGGGATGCACACACATAGCTAGAGAACATCTACATAACTTTAGAATAGGGTTACATACACGAACACACTTTATTTTTGCATATATAATACAGAAAGCAGCTCTAATAAGAATAATCTTTACGTTACTTAGATTAAGGCTATGAAACACAAGAGAGACTTTATGTTTGCATATATAATATAGAAAGCATCTCTAATAAGAAGAATAACCTTTACCTTACTTAGACTAAGGCTATGAACAGGGCCTCTACTTTTCTGCGGCACAGTGGGACCAAGTTCTGTGGCAACTCTACCATTTGCCGCAGAACTTCTGCGGCGGTGGTTTGTAATTTCTGAGGAAGTTCTGCGGCACTAACAAACTACCACATCACAGTGACAGCTTGTCATCCTGACTTCATTTTCATGGCAGTGGTTATAGCAATCAGGATGGTGGAAAGCACAGTAACACTAGTTCAAAAAATAACAAACTTATAAAAATAATTTTATGCCTAAAAAAAGACAAAACAAATGTCTCTCCCTTAAGGTCCTAGCCTATTGCATAAATGACATATGCAGAGGGATCTTATGTGATAAATAAGGTATTTCTATATGCATGCTATATATCCCACTAATGAGGTTTCCACTGTCTGTCACTTACATATTTGTATGTGCTTTCTACGCCATTCATGAGGTTCCCACTGTGTATCACTTATATATTTATATGCAATCTGTAACATACATACAAATGTGTGTGTGGTGAGAGAGATAGAGATACTGTATATGTGTGTGTGTGTTTGTGTGTATATATGAATATATATTTTTTTTTTATTTCCATGAACTTGCATCCTCATTCATACAGGTCCCATTGGAAATGGAATAGAGGAGTTATTGCAAAACTCACTTTTCATGTCAACCTGCTTATCCTGACACACTGCGTAACACTATCAGGCCATGACATGCATGTGAAACATGCTCTCCAGCCCATCACAATGTGTCCATCATGTGACAGAACACTGCACCATACCTTCCTAGGCTCTGAGCAGTGATGTGTTCTACCAATCCTTGTGCTGCCCAGCCAGCTCCCAGAGCTAATCTCTGAACCTGAGTTACCAGCACGGAAACACAGCATGCTGCCCTCTGGCCCAACAGCTGTCCCTGCACACAATATTTCTCCATAACATTTAGGTGATTCTATTAACCAATGACAGTATGTAATCAATAACCCTGGCAAAAATGCGTACCGTGCAATTATTTATTTAACAGGTCTAGTCTTTCAACAGGTCTACACATTATTATATTGCACATTTCTGGGCATAATTACTTTTTTTCTTAAAAACGACAGTTAAATTCATTTCACCAGTTATTCATTTCAGATGGCATCTCTATGCCTTAAAGGCACAAATAGGTTTGTACAAAGTGAGGTATGGACTTAACAAGTCTGTGCTATTGACAAGGTTTTGTTTAAGTTGTCCCTAGCACAATAATGTAAGACTGAAAATTGTACTAGGCTGTAGTGCAGGTTGAGCAAATATCACCATGCATGATGTGCTGTGCCACCATCTCTGGCAGTGGGAGCTGTGGTAGATAAGTGACTATTCATTTCTGTTGCAGAATGCAGCCATTTTGTTAGCTAATGTATGATGTTCTAGCAAAGATAACATCACATTCTGAGCACATGAGGGGGGTTTGGATATAAAAAGAGGGGAAGGGAACCAGATTCTATGGATAAACAGAAATATTAATAAAAAACCACCAGGAAGAGTGAATTCTGCGGCACCGCAGAAGTTCTGCGGTAGATTGCAAGTTCTGCGCAAAATTCTGCGGCCGCAGAATTCTAGGGGCCTTGGCTATGAAACACAAGAGAGACCTTTGCCCTACAAGTAATCATGTAGGAAAGAGAAGAAGTCATCACAAATAAGACAATGTTGCCTCTACTGCCATAATGTCAGAATTTTTATAACTACTAATAAGATACAGGAGCACCCTATACAGCTAAGGTGTTGTGCAGCCTCAGCCATAAAATATGAATGGGCCTTTCAGAGAGCATGATGATACATTACAAAATATTTCATCCATGAGAACACATCATTGACATAAGCGTATTCTTATGAGTAGACTGCTACAAACTGTAGCATTCAAGAGGGCAACTCAGATAATACCCCATCAACCCACCAAATTTACCAATAATAGCTAGTGTGATCATCATACACACTTGGGCTGGTTATCTATCACCAGACTAGACATTATCAGGGTATAAAATCCTGTGCACCCCATAACCTCTCCAAGGAAAACACAGGCAGACCCCCTGCACAGTACTGCAGTGTATGAGAGTTCCAGACTCCCAGGTGTATATGTTACATAATTAGTATGCAATGTATAATGAGTGTCCTATAGGCAAGGTGGTAGGGCAATAAAAGAAGCTTATATTGCTTTTATAATTGCTTCTGTTTCTGTTTATTATCATTTCTTAGTCCTAGAATCTGTAAGAGGGATATGGTATGTTTTGCTATGGTATAGTGATCTCCTGACATTCCCCAAAGGTTTATGTTTCCCTGCAGGTAACCAAGGGTTTATTAGATCACAGTAACGAAGTCAGTGGGTGTCCAACAGAGCCCAGCAAAATACCCAATAGGGCAACAAACTTAACACAGGACATCCAGAACTGGCCATGGATTTTCCTGTGGAGAATAACTCCCTCTTTGGTGATAAGACAGAGGCTTATATGAAAAAGGTGGATGACTACAAAGCCACCTACAGGAGTAATTCATCAAAGGAAAGGGGATCAACCTCCTACAGAACCCAGAGGGGAGGTAGAGGTAGGGGTTACAGCAGGCCCTTCTCTCAGGCCAAAGCTATGCCAGTTTACCAGCAGCCAAGGGGCTATTTTAGAGGAAAGGGCCGTAGTGGCTGTAGGCGAGGGGATCAATCCCCCATTGACTACAGCCCAGACAAAACAGAACCCCTAATGTGCTAGTCAGGGTTGCTTCCCCATGAACAGTAGGGGGCAGTCTGACTCACCGCTTCCCGGAGTGGAAAACCATCACCACAGACAAGTGTGTGCAGGAAGTGGTGAGTCAGGGACTGGCCCTAAGTTTCAGAACTTTCCCAAAACTAAATACAAGGTTTTTCAGATCATCAACCCCCACAGAAAGAGCACACTTGAAACAAGAGGTGTCCAAGCTACTGGCAGCAAAAGCAGTGGAACCAGCACCCCTTTCTCAATGGAGGAAAGGGTTTTACTCAAGATATTTCCTAATCTTGAGAAAAAATTGGGGAGTGGCAACCCATTTTAGACTTAAGAGCTCTACACAGGTACTTAACAAAGCCAACATTCCGGATGGTAACTCTGTCAATGATTCTTCCCACACTTCAACAAGAAGACTGGCTGGCATTACTGGATCTAAAGGATACCTACTTCCACTCAGGTTCAGACTACCTTCAGGTCATTACTAATTCTCAGCCCTGCCATTCAGCCTAACCTCAGCTCCCAGAGCATTTAAAAGTGTTTGGCCACAGTGGTGGCACACTGAAGGAGGCAGGGCTTCACAGTATTCCCTTACCTAGATGGTTGGTTAGTAGTAGGTCAATCACCACAGCAGATGAGAGAGACCCTCAGGTACACCAGGTCCACACTGGAGTCACTGGGGTTTCTCATAAACTCCCAGAAATCTGTACTACAACCACCCAAGAACTTCACTTCATGGGGGTAGAGTTGCACACCCTGCAAGGAAAGGCATTTCTCCCTCTGGATAGAGTGGACAATATCCTGCAACTAACAGGATCATTCATTCTAAACAGGCCAAGGCCAGCAAGGTGCTTCCAACAGCTGCTAGGGCACATAGCTGCAGCAATAGGGACAGTGAAGGTTACAAATTCCAGATGAGGGATATTCAGTTCCATTTCTGATCACACTACTGTCAAAGGAATGATCTTCTTTCAAAATGGTTCCAGTACCAAGGCCTTTCATACAAGACCTCTAATGGTGCCAAGACATGTCCAACCTGAGAAGGGGAGTTCCATTCAAGAAGTAATCTCCATCTCTGGTCCTCACAACAGATGTTTCCCTCCTGGGATGGTGGGCACATCTGAGGGAACACAGTGCACAGCACATGATCCCCAGCAGAGTCACTACTGCATATAAATCTCTTGGAACTCGGCAGTGCTTCTGGTACTGCAGTCCTTCACTTCTCTGATAAAAGACAGGGTGGTACAAATCAGGACAGACAATACCACCACAATATATTTAATCAACAAGCAGGGAGGAACAAGATCCGACCTACTGTATACAGAAGAAATGAAAGTATGGAGTCTGGCCTGCTCCTTACAAGCATCCTTTACACGAGAAAGGGTCCTGAAGGAACTGGAAGCAATAAGAGTTGATAAAGCAATGGGGCCAGATGGGGTGCACCCCAGGGTCCTTAAAGAACTAAGAGAGGTGGTGGCTGAACCTCTGGCTATCCTGTTTAGCCGATCACTGGAAACAGGGGAGGTACCCAAAGACTGGAGGACAGCAGATGTAGTCCCCTTATACAAAAGTGGGAACAAAGAGGAAGCAGGGAACTACAGACCAGTCAGCCTCACCTTGGTAGTGGGGAAGATCATGGAAGCACTACTGAAGGAGAGATTGGTGGAACATCTGGTTGTCAATGGACTACAGGACCCAAGGCAGCATGGTTTCACCAGGGGGGAGGTCATGTCAGACCAACCTCATTGAATTTTTTTGACTGGGTGACTAGGAAGGTGGATCAGGGGAGGGCAGTGGACATGGCCTATTTGGACTTCAGCAAGGCCTTTGACACTGTGCCACATAGAAGACTATTACACAAACTGGGGAATATGGGTGTGGGCAGGACAGTACTGTGGTGGGTAGGTAACTGGCTGGGTGGCAGGACACAGAGGGTGGTGGTAAATGGCTGTCACTCCACAGAGGGAAGAGTGACCAGTGGGGTACCACAGGGATCAGTGCTGGGACCGGTCCTATTCAACATCTTCATCAGTGACGTGGCGCAGGACCTAGAAGGCAGAATTTCACTGTTCACTGATGACACAAAGCTCTGTAACAGAGTAGACACACCAGAGGGTGTAGACAGAATGAGAAGCGACCTGCAGAAACTTGAAGAATGGTCAGGGGTTTGGCAGTTGAAATTCAATGCAAAGAAGTGCAAGATAATGCATATGGGGCACAAAAACCCTGGCACAATATATCAGTTGGGGGGTGAGGATATAGCATGCACCAAGCAGGAAAGAGATCTTGGGGTTATCATCTGATGACCTCAAGGTAGGAAACAGTGTGACAAGGCAGCAGGTAAAGCAAATAGGATGCTGGGATGTATAGGCAGGGGCATCACCAGCAGGAAAAGGGAGGTCATAATTCCGCTATACAAGACACTAGTGAGGCCCCACCTGGAGTACAGTGTACAGTTCTGGAGACCATACCTACGTAAGGACATAGACAGGGTAGAGAAGGTTCAGAGGAGGGCAACAAAGATGGTGCATGGATTGCATCACAAGTCCTATGAAGACAGGTTGAAGGAACTGAACATGTACTCCCTGGAGGAGAGGAGGGAGAGAGGGATATGATAGAGACATACAAGTATCTTACAAGGAGGAACAGGTGCAGGAAAACACTATTTTTAAGCGAAAAGATGTTCCAGGACTAGAGGGCATGGGATGAAGTTGGAGGGAGGATGATTCAGAGGAAACATAAGAAAGAATTTCTTCACAGAACGGTGGTGGACAAGTGGAACACCCTGCCAGAGGAAGTGGTGGGGGCTGAAACAATCACGGGATTTAAGAATGCACAGGATAGACATAAAGGAATTCTTGAGGTTAGGGGTAAGGGGCAACAGACTTCTAGGAAAACAAACTGAACTTACAAGCTCAAATGGGCAGACTGGGTGGGCCATAGGCCCTTATCTGCTGACACTGTCTATGTATCTATGTATCTATGTATCTATGTATCTACGTATCCTTGGTGGCTGTCCACTTCCCAGACAAAGACAATACCCTGGCAGATGCACTCAGCAGAATCAACCAAAGTCATCACAAGTGGAGCCTCAACAGACAGGTGTTGGAGGCTGTATTTCCAAGGTGGTGTACCCCAGAGGTAGATCTCTTCATATCAGAAGAGAATCACCAGTTGCCAAAGTTCTGCTGCAGGCCACCAGCAAGAGGCAGTGCCCATGGATGCACTGGTGCTAGACTGGTCAGGGAGGAGACTATATGCTTTTCCTCCATTTCCTCTGTTACTCAGGGTCCTGATCAAACTCAGGTCTGAGTCAGCTACCATGATACTGATAGTTCCAGATTGGGCCAGGCAGCCCTGGTACTCACTCCTGCTGTCCCTATCAGTGGTCAAGTCTCATACACCTTCCTCAGAGGCACACTCTCCTGACCGTCTCACAAGGGAGGATCCTGTACCCGTATTTCAAGTCTCCCAGACTAAAGCATGGCTCTTGAGAACCTATAGTATGTCAATTTATACCTTTCTGAAGGTGTCCTAAGGGTCCTTAGGAGTTCCAGGATGCCATCAACTGAAAAGACACATGCCTCCAAATGGAAGAGGTTCTCTATTTGGTGCAATACCAAGCAGGTCATACCCTCACAGGCAGGGTTGCCAATCCTTCTGGACTACCTGGCAGACCTGCACTCATTAGGCTCACAGCCTACTACCCTTAAGGTTCACCTGGCTTCAGTTTTAGCATATTTATCAGCTGGCAAGGGAACCTCTATGGCAGCTAACTCTATCTTCAAGAAATTGTTCAAGGGTTTAGCACATTTGCATCCTCCCCACAAGGAACTGGTGCCCTCATGAGACCTCAACATCTGTATTGAGAAGCTCATGGAACCTCCATTTGAGCCTATGGTTACAGTACATTTGAAGTTTGTCTCTTGGAAAGCTAAATTCCTAGTAGCCATTACTTCAGCTAGAAGAATAAGTGAGTTACAAGCTCTGTGCATAGAGCAGAACTACATCTCGTTCCACAGGGACACAGTGGTGCTCAGAACCAATAGGAAATTCCCTTCAAAGGTGGTTTCTGATTTTCACTTAAACTAGTCAATCACTTTGCCAGTCTTCTTCACTGAACACTCTAGTTCCGGTGAACACAGGCTGCATAGCCTGGATGTCAAGAGAGCTCTCGGCTATTACCTTGATCATAATAAGGCCCATAAGCAGAACAAACAGCAGTTGTTTCTGACCCATGGGGATGTGGGAAAAGGAAAGCCAGCTACAAAAAGGACAGTTGCACACTGGATAGTGGCATGTATCCAATTCTGTTACAGTAAAGCTGATAAGGAGCCCCCAGTAGGCCTGAGGGCTCACTCAACAAGGGATACAGCTGCTACAACTGCGGCTGCCAGGGATGTTCCCTTATTGGAAATTTGCTAAGCAGTTACATGGAGAACAGTATAGTACATACGTTCACAAAGCACTACAGTCTGGATACCCAATCCAGAAGTGATTCCAGGTTCGGCACAGCAGTGCTGCAGAATGTGTTTCCCAAATAAGGTACTGGGCCCTCCTCCAAAGGTACTACTTGGTAGTCTGCTGGAGTTAATCATGTTGAAGAATCCCTGGGGTTAGAAGAAAAAATTACTCACTGCAGTAATCTTTTTTTCTTCCAAGGTATTCTTCAATGTATTTTTTTTTTTACGACTTTCTTTCTGGCCCTTGAGCTTGGAATGCTCTCAGGCCACTGCTCTCGCTGACTCGCTCTACCACCCGCTGTGTTCTTCCACCATTTTCAAGTTCGTCATGGTTCCCCAGGTTGGGGGATGGCAACCCAGGGAGAATGCAGGAGGTAGTGGCGGGGAACCAGCATTGGGTGTGTGGCAGTGGCACTGGCAGGGCTGTTGCCTATCTGAGCTAGAGGGGTATTTCTCTCCTTTTCCTCCTGTAGGTGCCCAGAGCTCCCCCCCGTGTGTGATGCACATCTGACGCTGGTGCACAGCAACCCTGCCTGCATCAGCCACGCTCCCTTATGTGCAGCTCTGGCACTCTGTGGCACCCACGGTCTCCACCAGGGGCCGCCAGAGCACCAAGCGATCCCATACCCTCCCCCTGGGAGAGGAGAACAGCCCTGTGGGCACTCAATCCATCTCCCTCCCTGCCGACCCCAACACCCAAGCTCACTCCCGAATGCAGGTCGTCGGCATGGCGCGAGGTGTGGTGTCCAGTGCCTCAACCCTCAGTGTCACTGGGCCAGCTTAGTATTCTTCAATATGATTAACTTGCTCACCCTGCCTCCTCTTCCAGAACCAGTTAGCCTCTGCATTACAACTGGTATTTCTCATCCTCTGTTTGTTATAAAGGTCTTACACTGGTCAAGTTGTGTTAAAAACCAGGTGGCCCTGTTTTTTTCTTGTTATGGTCCTATCTGACAGATTTTGAAAGGGACTTTTTAATGTTTTAATGTTTAATTCTCTTAATTAATGCAGTTAGCATAGCTTAGATGGTATTTACCCTGCAGGCTCCAGTGAAAGCTGAGTGTTACAGAATGCAGCAGTTGGTAAGGGCAGCAGTTTGAATGGTGGTATGAGCCAAGACATGTTCCATCACTTGCATAAATTCCATTCATCTCCAGGGCAGTGCAACTCAGGAGGCTGACTGCTAGAGTTAATCATATTGAACAATACCTTGGAAGAAACAAGATTACTGTGGTGAGTCATTTTTTCTTTTTTCGTAACAGGCAGCTCTTTTGTGGAAGAGGCTGAGAAGCTCCAAACAGGCAACAGCCTCCTCAGCCACAGAAGAAAATGCAGCAGAAGACGCAAGGGCCAAAAGTACCAAGTGCCACCCTCTAAAAGTCGGGCTACAGTCTCACCTCAGCTGCCTAAGGTGGACTTCTGTACAGCAGTGAGTGGTCATCTCAGTTTTACAGCCAATGGAAATCTGTCACTACAGACAAATGGGTCCTATGAATTATTCGAGAAGGATCCTCTCTCAGCTTTGCAGAGATTCCACCAGACCTTCCACCCAAGTGGCAGTGCTGTCTGTCACCCGTCCAGTCAGACCTTCTCACATCGGAAGTACAAGGCCTTCTCAGAAACAGGGCAGTAGAAGTAGTTCCCCAGGCAGAGAGTAACACAGGTCTCTACTCCCATTACTTTCTGGTTCTACAGTAGACAGGTTGCATGAGCCCCACCCTCAATCTCAAAAACCTGAAGAAGTTCTTGTTCCAGAAGTTTGAGACTGGCTTCTTGGGGACACTTCTACCACTTCTCCAACAGCATAACTGACTGGCATCCCTGGTCATGCAAGATGCCTACCAGCATATTCTAGTACACCCAAATCACCACTAGTACCTTAGCTTTGTGGCCTTGGGTCAGCATTACCAATTCAGAGTCCTGCCCTTTGGACTCTCTCCTCGGAGCCTCAAGTCTTTACAAAGTGTTTCACAGTTCTCACTGCACACCTTTGAAAGCTCGGCATTCAGGTTTTCTCCTACCGAGACGACTGGCTTTTGGCAAGCCTGTCAAGGCAGGAGACACATATAGCAGTATCCATGGCATCTCAGTTCCTCACTTCTATGGGGGACTTGCTGAACCTGGAAAAGTCACAGCTTCATCCCTACCAGCAGCTGCTCTTCATAGGAGCCCTCTTGGACACTACCAAGGCAAGGGCTTTTCTCCCAGACGATAGGAGAAGCGACATTCTCCAGATGGCTTATTTCATCAGAGAGAACAACCCAGTAAGAGCTCATTTAATGCAATGTATGTTAGGCCTCATGGCCTTGTCCATTTTCTGGGCCCCTAGCTTGATTGCACATGAGGAACACTCAATGGATGCTCAGCATGCAGTAGTCCCCTACAGCACATTCACAATTTTACCCCATCAAAGTGACTGAGCCTCTGCGAAGATCATTTGCATGGTGGATACAGGAGGATAACCGTAATCTCAGATCATCATCACCACCACGGATGCATCTCTGCTCAGCTGGGGTGCTCATTGCCGGGACCTTCACACTCGGGGAGTGTGGACCCCAGAGGAGTCTCATCTTCACATCAAAGTTCTGGAGCTGAGAGCACTCCTATACGAGCTCCAAGTACTAGAAGTTGTGAATCACAAAATAATCCTTCTTCAGATGGACAACAAGGCAGTGATATACTAAATCAACAAGCAGTGTAGGGCACACGCCTACCCTCTATGCAGGGAAGCCATGACGGTGTGGGAGTGGTGTCTTGACTACAGTATCCTGATTCAGGCAGCATACCTGCCAGGGACTCAGAAAAATCTGGCGGACCACCTCAGCAGGACAGAAGCAGATCCTCACGAGTGGTCACTTGCACCAGATGTCTTGCAATTGCTCTTTGATGAGTGGGGCAATCCAGAACTGGACCTTTTTGCATCCCTACTCAACTCAAAACTGCCTCTCTTCTGCTACAGAAATCCACAGCCTGACGCTTTCTACCAGAATGCATTCAGACTCCTGAGGTGCCTTCTTTCAGATGAGACGTTAAACCGAGGTCCCATCTGCCTGTTCTGGTGGTAGTTCAGGTGGATGTTAAAGATCCCATGCCACTTTCCAAAAAGAGTAGGGGAATTTTTTATTCATAACTGAAGAGAACATATAAACAAAACAGTATTGACATCATACAAAATCATAAGAACGATATATGAATAAGGTGAAATTATAAAGCAGTATTACATCATACAAGCAATCCTATACATAAAGAAAATTATATTAAACAACCCCCCTCCCCGCATCCCAATAAAAGAGTAGGAGAATTTTTATTTGAAACTCAAGAATAAAATACAAATTAAAACAGTAATTCTTCACATATAATCATAATAATAAACAAAAATACAAAGATAAGCAAAACAGCATCCAAAAGATATAGATGGTCAGTAGCAAATCACTATAACAGAAACAAATCAACCTGCCCCCCCCATACCAGGGAAGTAGGGAATTTCATAATATAAAGTTAAATTCATGTTACATCGCACAGAAAGAAAAAGAAAACCCATAACAAGGTATATTCAAATACAAATCATGTTTTACATCCGTAGTCTTATCCTGTATCCAACCAATGTAACAGCTTCCAGCATTTATTATACAATGAAGCAGGCAAAAGCACCTTATCTTTATTCATAAAGTCAATAAGTGCTGCCTTAATAATCTGAAACAACTGTTCTGGAGAGATGAAGAATTGTTGCAAGGACCATCTACACCGTATCTGCCAAAGAAAATACTTGATATGCCCTAAAATACCATGTACAGTAGAGATGTCATAATGCATCCAACAAGGTGGCAATATGCCCAATAATAATATATCGGAAGTAATATTTACCAACGCAAATTATACCAATAAGCATTCCATATGGACCAAAACTGTTGTATATACAGGCAGCCAAAGAATAAATGGTCCATTGTTTCAATATCGTGTAGACAAGTGTGAGATTGCGGACAAACTCTTTCATCAACCTTTTTGTGTGACAGATTTCCTTTAACATTAAGTTGGCCATGAACTCCTAACCATGTGACATCCCACATAGTAGATGGCATATGAAAACTAATCAGCATCTTCTTAATAAAAAGTAAGTCTGAAGAAGATCTAGTAAAATAGTGTGGAACTTGAAAAAAGAACCTTATTTGGATGGATTGATGAAATTATTTCCTAGTCTGGTTAGTTATAATTTTAGTGATTTGCCATACTCTTAAGTTTACTAAAACATTCAGAAAAAGGAGAAGGAAGAACTTGAATGTGTTTTTGTTTAGCAATCGGAACATCAGGATGCCAATCAATCAACCAAGGGGAAAGGACATCAAGCACCCAAGGAGACCAGAAATGTGGAATATTGACAAGTAAAGGTTTAAGATTAACAAAAACAAACATAGAAAAAAGAAAGAAACTGTATTGATCATCTGTAAACCTCCCTGAGTTTTCTGAAGATATATGATCCCTCTTTTTATGGGATTTAAATGACTACCCCAGACAGCGCTGAAAAAAAAAGAGCCAAAATTGTAGTTTCCAAACATTTAGGAAGGGGATAAATAGCAGCCAAATGCAGAAAATACCCAAGTAAAAATATTTTAATCATAAAAATTCATATTAATTTTGACATTTTCCACTTATTCCACTGTATCACCTTAATCTTTGCATCCTGTATTAGCTTATTCCAATTGTACTCAGCTATATCAGGGACACCAAAGTAAACCCCTAAAATACGTACCACCTCTGGTATCACCAGAATACCCACAACCTCAGTATATGTACAATCTCCTGTACCAAGAAAAATGCACTTACTTTTAGTTCGGTTTATCCTTGCCCCAGTACCGTCCATGAAAACTATCATCACTGCATCTGTAGCTTTACTGGACTGAATATTTGCTAGAAAGATACAAATATCATCAGCATATGCAAGTGTTTTTAATTCTGTCATGTTACTGCGGAAAGAAAGACCTCTAATCTCTATGTTATTGTTAATTTTCTATAGCAGAGGTTCTAAGGTTAAAATATACAACAGAGGGCTGAGGGGACATCCCTGTTTCACTCCTCGAGCAAGCATGTGAAATTTCCCCACCCAGTCATTCACAAATAGGGCAACTTCAGTTATAGCATAATATTGTTGCAACCATGTGACAAACAAAGAGGGGAATCCCATTTTCAATAAACACTGCCTAATATATAAGCGCAACACCCTATCAAAGGCTTTCAACTGATCCAAGCTAAGTAAGAACCCTAATAGTTCACCAGATTGACTCTTTTCCATCACCTCTTGAAGTAAAATCAAAGCATCCGATATTTTCTTCCCTGGTACTGAGCAAAATTGAAAAGGACAAATAACATGGCTCAATACTGCCGCCAATCTGTTACTTAATTAATTTTGACAAAGGTCGGAATACTGGAGGGGACCGAGCAGGCTGACATGGTGACCTTTATGGACTGCTGGTTAAAGATGGAGCTACAGATAGAGGAGGATTCCCCCTTGGAGATCGAAAGAGCACACAGGGCCCTTGCCCCAAAGCCCAAGCAGGGCGCTCCTCCCAGAGCTATTATAATCAAATTCCTGAGATACCCAACCAAGGATAAGGTCCTGCGTCTGGCATGGACGATGAAGGACTTGAATTTTGATGGAATGAAGGTGTCTGTGGATCAAGATTTTCCCCCCGCCCTGGCCCAGCATCGGAGAAAGGTGCTCGGTGTGGTGAAACAGCTAAGAGAGAAGGGCTGCGTTACCCTACTAGACTGTGGATAGATTCACCTGAGGGTCCAAAAATTTATGATTCGTTATTGATGGCCCGTGATTTTCTAGTTTCAAAGGACATTCAGGTTCCTGATATAAAGGAAGAGATCACAGAGAAGAAGATTGAGCAACTACTCTGGGCAGTGGCTCCAGGCTCGAAGAATACTAACCGGCCTCATTTCAGAGTGAACTCAGTTCTACCTTTACATGCTGACTTATCCAAGTGGATCACTAAAAGAAAATCTTCTGAGCAGATTGGCTGAACTGTAGCAACTGATCATTTAATGATTTCCCGTTTTACCAGGGGTTTGATTGTTAAATTTACATTTCTTTTGATCCTGAGTGTTTCTACTGCCATTTAAACATGGCTCCCTTAAAATATAGAATAGTGAATAGAGGCGTTCCAGGGGCTTACCTGGTTGCCCTTTTCTTGGTTTTGTTTTTCCAGTGGTTGTTCTGGTCCTGGGCTGTGTTGGGGGGAGCCCTTCCTTGCCCTTCGAGTGAAAGCTGATTTCCACATGCGTCACGGAGAGCTGGGAGGGCGGACCATTTGTTTCGGTTTCTAGGGCATGTGCAACCTTTTTTCAGGGTGGCACCTTACTGGAGTCCGTTTTAGGTTTTGGTCCCCCTGACCCCATGTTTTTTTTTTCTTATTTCTTCTCCCCCCCCCACATGGGATGCAGCTCATAGAAGAAGTCATCGCAATGGAATGGGAAATCATAATGGCCATAACAAGGATAGTCTTAGGAATGATACCTCATTTAATTTAAAGCGGGATTAGATGCTATTCCTTGTGGATTTTGAGGGCTTCCTGCTTCATCTTCTCCCCGAGATGACCATGAAAAGTTATGATAAGTCTCATTTATTTTCGGTCTCGGAGGGGGGCAGGAGTGGGGGGGGGAGTTGGGGTGGATCAGGCCCTGTGATTTCTCCCTCCTATTCTCCCGTCAGGGAAGGATGTGCGAGAGTGTCACTCCTTTATGACTTAGACAATCGTTGCAGGCTGCTAATATGTGTGGAGTTCAACTTGGCCCATTCAATCGCAGGCCTCCGTAACCCCCCGTGGGATGGTTTGTGTTATTAAGGGGGAATGGGTATACAATTCCCCATCCTCATTATGATGTCCTTGGGGTGAGGCCTCACTGGGAGAGAGAAGGGAAAGGGAAAATTAAAAAAAAAAAAAAGAAAAAAAATTTTTTTTTTCTCCTCTCACAGCTTGAGCTGCACTGGATTCTCTATAATAGGAGGTGTGTTTGTGACTGAGTTAACGTTGGAGACTCGAGGGGTTTTCTCTTTCCCAGCCCTTCCCAGAAGTATTTCCCTATAGAAACTAACAGCGGGCGCAGGCTGGTGACTACCCAGGGTTGGGGGAGCCCTCCAACCTTTTCACTCCTAGTGGAGTGTTGTTCCCTCTAGGGGGTAGAAGTCCTTTTTCCCCCCCTACCGTGCACCGAAGCGCCTGCCTGGCCGAGTATTACCGGAACGGATGGCTGCTTTGGTTGCTAAGTAACGCTTGAGCAACGACCCTATGTCGTTGCGCTCCCTCAAGGGAGGCTGGCCCAGTGCTTTTGGCGCAGGGCCGGCAACTTTTTTAGATTCAGGGTGTGACACTGTTCGTATTCTTTGTTGCTCTGTTTTTTCTCTATTTCCTCCCACTTCTCTGTCTTTTCATGTCTTGGGGAGAGTACCTTCTTGCACGATCGGGTGTTATGACTGTGCAACTGGATACAGGATGGATAATTATGTCTGGAATTTTTCTGAATATAAAATATGGCTGATTTCACGATTTGTTCACTTAATATTAAAGGAATTAACAATGTTGTTAAATGTGCTAAGATATTAGTTGAATTTAAAAGGGAAAGGTGTGACATTGCTTGTTTACAGGAGACTAAGTTGACCCTTGGAGAGCATATGAAATTGTGCAGGGATTGGATGAGTGTGGTATGTTCTGATGAGCACCCACAATCAAAAAAGGGGGGAGTAGCAATCTTATTTCGGAGGGGTCTTCCGTTTCAGATTCAATCTGTATTTGAATCAGGTTCGGGAAACCAACTGACTGTTTCTGGCATTTATAAGGGTCAGACAATTCATTTGTTAGGAGTCTATGCCCCCACCCCACCCTCGGGAGAGTTTTTTCAAGCCATTTTCAACTCAGTAGCTAGTTTACCCCCTGGACAAGTGATTTTAATGGGGGACTGGAACTGCACTGAAGATGCTAGTTTGGACAGAAGCTCCACTAAAGCCCAGGGTTCTAGGTCCTGCTCCCAGTTACTTCGTAACCTGCTTTCAGAAGCCAGACTAATTGATCCCTGGAGGCAGTTTAATCCCTCTGTGAAAAATGTCACCTTTTTCTCTCCGGCTTCCAACACGTATTCAAGATTGGACAGATTTTATACTCAGAGGAATGCCTTGCATTCTTTCAGAGATATTGCTATCCTCCCAATTATGATCTCTGACCATGCTATGATCAAGGCAAAACTTGGTTGGGACTCTCTGGAGGGGGGCGGTCTTTGGAGATTTGATCCGGGGCTACTTAATGACAAATAGTATGTGGAGTCTACTAAAAAAGTTATTCAGTGTTATTTAAAAGAGAAAGGCGGTGGTGAGAGGGCATACAATAGCCTTCGCCTCCCACAAGAATAAGCAGCATCGGGTTCGTATGCAGGAAGCTCTTGCTTCTATTGTGGATCTGGAAGCACTATACAAACGTACGGGGTCCAAGCAAATACTCAAAAAGCTAAGGGAGGCCAGGGATTTCTATAATTCATTATTACAGAGGCGGATAGAGAATTCCCTTAGATATGCTGGGCAGTGTTACTATGAGAGGGGAGAGAGGGCGGGCAAATTTCTAGCACTTAGGCTCCGTAGGCAGGCAGCTGACAGGTATGTGGTTAAGGTCAGTTCTGACCCACTGAATCTCCCTTATAAGATTCTCCCTGGGGAAATTGCACAGGAGTTTGTGGAATTCTATAAACAATTGTATTTGAAGGAAGAAACTCAAGAACATGGCAAAAAAATTTCAGATTTCTTACAAGGTATAGAGTTCCCTGCCTTGTCAGGTACTCAGAGGGACTCCTTGGAGGCCCCCTTCACTGAGGGAGAGGTGGGAGCAGCTATTAAGACTCCCGGTTCTGGGAAGGCTCCCGGTCCCGATGGGTTTACCTTGGAATTCTATAAAACGTTTCAGGATGAGCTGACCCCGCTTCTCACTAGGGTTTGCAATGTAGCTCAGGAGCTGGGGGCCTTGCCGGACACGTGGGGGGAGGCCCTTATTTCAGTATTGCCCAAACCGGGGAAAGATCACACCTCATGTGCTGGGTACCATCCTATTTCACTACTTAATCAGGATGCCAAAATTTTCACAAAGATCATTAGTGTACGCTACAGAATGTGGTTCCAGTCCTAGTTCACCTGGACCAAACTGGGTTTATACCCGGGAGGCACATCCAAGACAACATTAGACTGCTGTTAAATGTTATTTCTTCAGCCCAGCTCCCTACTGATTCCCCACTTTCAGCAATATTATCTTTAGATGCTGAGAAAGCCTTTGATCATCTAAATTGGCAGTATTTGGATCTGGTTTTGGGGGTCTTTGGGTTTGAAGAGAAATTTCGGGCATGGATAGCTAATTTACATACTAAGCCTAGAGCAAAGGTCCGGGTGAATGGGACGATTTCCACCCAATTTGGGATCGAGCGTGGTACCAGGCAGGCTGCCCTCTCTCCCCCCTCTCCTGCTTGCCGTTAGTTTGGAACCCCTGACAGCATATATTCGGCAAACAGATTTTTTCCAGGGCCTTCAGGTTGGGGGGTGGAGGTCAAGGTTTCACTTTTCGCGGATGACACCGTTATATATACCAGATCCAGTATGGGCAGTACCAAAGATTTTTAGTTTTCTCTCCGAATTCAGAGCTCTTTCTGGCTACAAGGTTAATCCAGATAAATCGGAACTATTCCCTTTGCCTGGGATCAGCCTTTACCAAGGGTGCAGCAAATCAAGTGGTGCAAGTTAGGGTTCAGATATTTGGGGGTATGGGTTCCTAGAGATATTAAGGCCTTATACTCTATGAATCACTTAAGAATACTTCAAGACATTAGGGAGGACTGTAACAGATGGAGAGAGCTCCCTCTTTCCATCTCAGGTAGGGGTGAATCCATTCGTATGAACATTCTCCCTCGCCTGTTGTTCATACTGAGTGCCATCCCCATTAGACCCCCAAGGAATTTCTGGAAAAGCTTGAACTCCACCCTCTCTAAGTTTCTATGGTCTGGGAGGAGGCCCCGAGTGAGGTGGAAGGTTATGGTGGCCCCTAAAGACAGGGGAGGCTTTGGGGTACCGGACGTCCAGAAGTATTTCTGGGCATCTCAGTTGCAACCTTTGGTGACCTTGGCCCAGGATTTTCCACCAAAGTGGACTCAGATTGAAGGGGCTGACTCCCCTCTGGGAAATATCTCAGACCTTATTTTTATTGGATACTCCCAGGCTGGGCCAGCTTGATTTCAGAAATCCTTTCACAAGGGTGATTCCACAGGTGTGGAGGGATATGAATTCAAAATTAGGCATCACTTTAAAGCTTAACCAATATACGACTATTTTGAGATGCTCGGATTTTGGCTCACTCAGGTGGGATATGGGTTTTAAGCGGTGGGCTAGAGTGGGGTTGGTCAACCTGGGTCAGCTTTTTGACCAGAATCTACTAAAACCATGCCAGCAGCTAAAGGCCGAATTTAATCTCTAGAGTACGGATTTTTTCCGTTATCTCCAGCTAAGACACTAAGGGCCGGATATTCAAACTGCGCCATTCATAGGCGCAAGTCCTTGAGCTGCGCAAAATAGTTGCGCAGGGGTGTGTCCTGGGCGATATTCAAAGGAGTTGCGCTATTGAGCAACTCCTTTGAATATCACCCCCCAGCCACAGCCACTGTGCATGGCACAGTGGAACTTGCACCACCGCAAGTTGACAGAGTGGAGCATTCAACTTGCGGTGGCGCAAGTACCATTGCGCTATGCGCAAAATCACGATATTCAAAAGGTGACATGCAAATGGGGCTATAATTCATGCAAGGCACAGGGGGCCATTTGGATGTGATTATGTCCCCCTTGCATGCCATTAGCATGTGGGTGCACACCGAACGGGGCGTGCACCTGGCGCCCTGCCAGGCAGCAGCCGTGGGGACCGCGCACCACCAGCCCCGATCGCGGGCATAGTGTACTCCCACCAGCAGCCGATTGCGGGCATCACGTGGCTCCCCACCCTCCTCCAGACATATCCCTGGTGGTCCAGTGGACTGAAATGCCGATCCTCGGGTACCACACCATCCTCCCATGACTTATTAAAAGAGTAGCCAGTGGTTTCACTAGTTCCTCCCTTAATTCTTTTAGAATTCTGGGGTGAATTCCATCAGGACCCATTGCTTTGTCCACCTTCAGTTTTAGGAGTTCTTGCAGAACCCTTTCTTCTGTGAAAGGACTGGCATCGACCCCCCTATCAAGAGTGCTTCTGTTAATTGGATTAGGCACCTCCCCCTCCTTTTTTGTGAATACTGAGCAGAAATATTCATTCAGTATCCCTGCTTTTTCACTGTCCCCCTCTGCCCACCCACCGTTCATTCTATTCAGCCTCACTATCCCTCTCTTTGTCTTTCTACACTCACTGATGTACCTATAAAAGGTTTTATCCACCTTCTTAACTGAGTTGGCTATCTTTCCTCAGTTTGGGCCTTTGCTATTCTGATTTCCATCCCTGCTTCCTTCTGCCTAAACTGGTACAGCTCTCTGTCCTGCTCCTTCAGTGTTTCCTTATACTTCCGGAATGCTATCTTTTTCTTTCTGACTTTCACAGCCACCTATTTTGAGAACCATAGTGGCTTTTTCTTTCATTTTGATTTGTTTATTTGCTTCACACAAAGGCTTGTTGCCTCTGTGATGGTAGTTCTGATGATTCCCCATTGTTGCTCCACACCTCCTTCTAGCCTGTTTGCTAGTGCTTTTCTGAGGCACTCTGCCATCTTGCCAAAGTCAGCCCTCCTAAAGTCCAGTACCCTCACTTTTGTATGGCTTGACTCTGTAGCTGAGTTCAACGTGAACCACACTGTCTGATGGTCACTTGTTCCCAGATGGCAACCCACTTCTAGATCTGAGATCCTCTCACTGCCCCCATTTGAGAGTACAAGGTCTAAGATTGCTCCCTCATGAGTGGGTTCTGAAACTAGCTGTCTGAGGCCTGACACCTGTAGGGCATCAAGAATGGCCCTGCTCTTGGATGTGGCTGCAGCAAATGTGCTCCAATTAACATCTGGCATATTCAGGTCTCCCATCAACAGTATCTCCTTTCTCTGCCACTCTAAGAATGCCTTCTATCATATCCTTGTCCATTCCCTCCCCCTGACATGGGGGTCTGTACACAACCCCTGTGCAGATTATGGTGCCATTTCCAGTCTCCAAGGTGACCCACAGTGCCTCTTTTCCTCCCTGTTTACTCTTTTGTTCAGTTGCTTTTATCCGTTCCTTTACATAGAGAGCTACTCCTCCCCCTCTTCTCCCCTGCCTGTCTCCTGTAGGTTGTGTACCCTGCATGTTAACATCCCAGTCATGGTTCTCTGTGTACCATGTTTCTGTGACTACATGATAACCAGGCATCCCTCTTCCATCAAGGTCACCAGCTCAGGAGCTTGTTGCCCAGACTACGGCATTGGTACTCATTACCCTCCATTTCCTGATGGCCTCATTCTTTTGCCCCATCCCTGTCCTTCTTGTCTTTGTCACTTTCTCCATTTACCCTGCCCTTCTCCCTATCGACACCTCTATGTTGGTGTTTGCTGCACTTACTACTGTGATTTTTGGGGGCTAGGATTTCTGCTCCTTTCCAGTGCTCTCCCTTGCTAGTTTTAAATGCTTCAATGAAGCATTTAAACCTATCACCTAGATCCTGGTTCCCTCCTGGACAGAAGCAGCCCATCATGCCAGTATAGGCTTGCATCACTCCAGGTGGACCCCCAGTCCCCAATGAAGCCAAATTCCTGAGCTCCACACCAGTTTTTCAACCACTGATTGAATCCCATGGTGCAGAACACCCTAGCCTCTCCTATGCCATAGATGGGCAGCACCTCCAGGTTACCGTGCATGCTACTTGTCTAAGGCCCCTCCCCAATTCCACAAACTCTTCCTGAACTTCTAATCCCTTTCTTAGCCAGGTCATTTGTCCCTAGGTGGACAATGACATCCAGCTCCCTCCCCTGTGCAGCTGCTCCGGCAATCCTGAGGATTCGCTCCCTGTCCCTCCAAGCCATGGTGCCAGGCAGGCACCTTACCTCCCTCTCCCCTTCCTCCCCCAGTTCTACCTTCCTAACAATGGAGTCCCCCACCAGGAGTTGTTTCCTTCCCCTGCGGGGTCCCCTGCCACCCTGATGTGGGTCTCCTTTCTGGAGGTTCCCAGCATCCTCCTTGGTCTCCACTGCGGGTGCCTCCATAGAGGAACCACACTTTGCCAGAATGGCATAGGAATTGTGGAGAGGTAACTGGAGGGATGTGCTCTGTTCCACCCACCTCACTCTCCTGAGCCCACTGTGGTCCAACCGCCTCTTCTTGGCAAACTCTGAGGCAACGGCAGTGGCACTGGTGGTCCCTGGATGGAAGAGGAGGTCCCACAAATCCTGGCCAACTCAGCCTGGAGATGAGCAACCTCCTCCCTCAGCCCAGAGAGGTGTCTTCAGATGGGACAACACCGCATCCTCCAGAACATCTCCCGGAAGACTGCTGCTCCATAGCCACTGCACTGCACCACTCCAATCATGTCTTATTTCTGGCCCCTTAACTGTTTGCAATCCTTACTCTTTCCTCTGTTTTTTTCTCTCTCTCCTTACTTTCTGCTTGTGTGCCCTTTAAGCTCCTGATTGTCCTGTTCTGAGACAAGAATATCCTATATTTTTCAGTAGACCCTTACTTGCTCAGAGGCAGGCCTCAGCAGCTAGAGGGGGCCGGAGAGCTACTCTTGCCCTTCTAGGATGGTGGGTCTTTGGTGGCTCTGTGATCACTCACTTCCTGCTCCCAAACAGGAAGTTCCTGTTGTCAGTCAAATCCTGTGCCTATAAAAGTAGAACTAGCTTTGGGTGGGAGGGAAGGAGGGCAATATAGTCCCAGTAGAGAAGTCCAGACACAGAAGTCCTTTCTCCTGGTGTCTTCTGCCAAGCTATTAGCAGAATCTTTCTAAGGCAGTCTTTAAATGTAGCTTCCTTCTAGCTAAGTCACTCCCCCTACTTACTAGATCTTTCTACAAGTAATTTAAACCTCACAGCTATTAAGTTCTTTCAATCACCTGAGATTTACACCTAGATAACTGTTCAGATAACCATTCAGTTCAGTTAAGTCAGACAAACACACACTTTTTTTTTGTTTTGTTAGTGTTTTTTTACCCTAAATTAAAGGTCCAAGTACAAAAGTTCTTCTTCTTTAGTCCCAGCAGAGAAGTCTGGTCACACAGCAGTCCTTTCTCCTGGTGTCTTCTTATTAATTATTAATTTTATCTCCCTCTTTTCTATATTTCCGGCTTTGCTTCTCTACTTCTTTTCTTTCTTTTTTCTCTCTATGTTGTTGATTGTAATATTATGGAAAAAGAGTAGTAAAGTACTGACCATGTCCCTGTTTACATGTGTACGTCTATGGAAAAAAGCTCTCCAATAAATTTCTATTTCAAAAAAAAAAAAAATTAATTTTGACAAAATTTTACTATCAGAATTAAGCAAAGTTATAGGCCTCCAATTCCTAAGGTCAGCCTTAGGACCTGATTTATGTAAAAAAATAACAAATCCACAATTAAAATGAACAGGAACCGAGCCAGTATCTAAAATATTATTAAAGAGATGCAAAAGTTCCTGTTGTAATGACTTATAAATAATAGGGTATACTTCTTTAGTTAGGCCATCACATCCTGGAGATTTTTTACTTGAAAGAGCAGAAATTACAGAAGCAAGTTCAGAGCCAAAAGGCTGGCCTTCAGGAAATATAGGGGAACACAGCGGGATGAAGATAGGGAGGCATACCAAACTGCCCTAAGGGAAGCAGGTAAGGCAGTAAGGCAGGCAAAGTCCCAAACTGAGGAAACACTAGCACGAACAGTAAAAGAAGGTGACAAGACTTTCTATAGATACATTAGTGAAAGGAGAAAGTCCAGAGGGGGTATTGCTAAGCTTAATGGAGAAAAGGGAGCATGTGAGGAGGAGGACCCTGTAAAGGCATCTATCCTAAATAGATACTTTGCTCAGTATTTACTGAAGAGAAGGTAGGCAGGGCCCACAGCCCAGCATCATGGACACAGGGGAGGGAGGTGAGCACTACTCCCTTCACAAAAAGAAAGGGTCCTACAAGAGCTTGCTAAGCTCAGAGTGGATAAGGCAATGGGACCTGATGGCATACATCCCAGGGTACTTAAGGAGCTAAAGGAGGAACTAGCAGAGCCATTAGCAGAATTGTTTAGTGAGTCTCTGAGCACAGGAGAGGTCCCAGAAGACTGGAGAAGGGCTCATGTGATCCCGCTCCACAAGAGTGGTAGCAGGGAGAGGCAGGGAACTACAGACCGGTCCAGTCTTACCTCAGTAGTGGGCAAGATTATGGAGGCACTCCTTAAGGAAAGGATAGTGCAACACCTGGAATCCATAGGCACAGGATCCAAGACAGCATGGGTTTACAAAGGAAGGTCCTGTCAAACTAATCTCATAGATTTCTTTGACTGGGTAACCAGAGTGGTGGACCAAGGGGAGCAGTTGATGTCGCCTACCTTGACTTCAGCAAAGCTTTTGACACTGTTCCACATAGAAGATTGGTTAATAAGCTGGGAGGTTCTGGGTGGGTCAGAAGTTGGTCAACTGGGTGGCAAACTGGTTGACTGGCAGAAAACAGAGAGTGGTGGTAAATGGTATACAGTCAGAAGAGATGCAAGTCAAGTGGGTACCTAGGATCAGTCCTGGGGCCAGTCCTATTCAACATCTTCATTAGTGACCTTGCAGATGGACTAGAGGGTAAGGCTTGTCTGTTTGCAGATGACACCAAGATCTGCAACAGAGTAGATGAGCCAGATGGGGTGGGCAGAATGAGAAGAGATCTGGATAAACTAGCAGAATGGTCAGAAGAGTGGCAACTGGGATTTAATGCAAAGAAGTGCAAAATCATGCACATAGGAAGAGAAACCCTGAAGCCACTTATAGGCTGGGAGGGGAGTTGCTAGCAGTCACAAAGGAAGAAAGAGACTTGGGCATCATCATCACTGATGACCTAAAATCATCCAAGCAGACCTCTAAAGCAGTAGGTAAGGCTAGGGGGGTGTTAGGGTGTATTAGTAGGGGTATCACAAGTCGTAAGAGGGAGGTAATAATCCCTCTGTACAAGACATTGGTTAGGCTCCATCTGGAGTACTGCATGCAGTTGGAGCCACACCTTCACAAGGACATTAACCAAATTGAGGCAGTCCAGAGAAGGGCAACCAAAATGGTGCAGGGACTGCATCAGAAGACATATGAGGACAGATTAACGGAGCTCAATATGTATACCCTTGAGCAAAGGAGGGAGAGAGGTGATATGATCGAGGCATTCAAACACCTTAAGGGCATAAACAAGGTGAAAGAGTCTAACATGTTTAAATATAAGAAAAATAGCAGGACAAGAGGACACAGCATGAGATTAGAGGGAGGCCGATTAAGGGGGAATGTGAGGAAATTCTTTTTCACAGAAAGGGTGGTGGATGCATGAATGGCTTACCACAAGAAGTGGCTATGAATACAGTGCAGGGCTTCAAACAGGCATGGGATAGGCATAAGGGAGCAATACAAATGACTATGAATAGATAGGTCACTGACAGAGCAAAGGCCGATGGCACATTTATAAGGTAGAAAAAGAAATGGGCAGACTGGATGGGCCTTGCGGTCCTTATCTGCCGTCAACTTCTATGTTTCTATGTTTCAAGTTCCTTTTCTGTGATTGGGTCACAAAGAGAACTACTCAAAAAAACAGGTAAAAATGTAAGGTCACATGAACCTAACCAGTTTCCTATGGTGTCAGCTGAAATAGTCAAATCTGCTCTAAAAAGCTGTTGTAAATAACAATCAAGTTCTAATAGGATTTCTTTTGGAGTTACCACAAATTCTCCAGACTTAGTTTCTACTCTGTCCGTCTCTTTTTTTCTTTCTATGGGATGCACAATTCTTAAAAGGGTTACAGGAACCTTGTGGACCTGAAACCCCAAATCTCTGTTCTATCTCAAGAGATTTTCGCCTATCATATTGTAATTCCACCAGCTGCACTTTTAAAGCACTAATGACCTCCTGAGGTATAAAGTCCCCATTATTAAGTTTGGAATATACCTGAAATAAACGTAGTCATAAGACACTATAAGATGATCATTTTTCACATCTTAGAAGTCGCCCAATAGTTTTAAAATATTCAGTGATATCCATTTTGGTATCAGACCACCATAATTGTGGAAAGTCATATAGAATAAAAACGAACTACATGCTGCAAGCAAAAAATCAAAACCTTCTTTTACTTCAGGTATGTCCAACAGAGAAACATTAAGCTTCCAATAACCAGGCCCTTTAGAAAATGCAGGAAAATCTGATAAGGTATTCTGAAGCAACACATGGCCTGAAGTAACCTTAGGAATCAATGTATGATTACAGCATCGTAAATGTGGGGAAATAAACCAATAATCAAACCGAGATTTACGAGAGCCTGAAAAATATGTGTATGTTGGTTAAACCCCAGTAACCTCCCACACATCTTCCAGGCCAGTAAGAAGCAATAAATCATTCAAAAAATGAGTATCACAATACAGTTTTGTACCCATAGCTCCTCTGTTTCTGAAGGATCTAGTAATATTAAAATCTCCTCATAAGAGGACATTTCTTCTTGTAAATAAAAATGGCCTGATTTTTGTCAATAAAACAATATGTTCTGTTTTAATTTGTGACCCATAGATATTAATAAGCCAAAAATCAAAATTATGAATGGTAACATCCAATAAAAGCGCCTTTCCTGGTTCACTATCCACGATGTTAGTCACCACAACATCAGATCGAAAAAAAACAAATTCCCACCCCAAGCAGATAACCTCCTCATCATCACCACCCAACCAATAGCAGTCACCTCGTAACCAAGCCTGAGAGGCGGTTACAAAGTCATCCAAAGAGTAAAGTCTAGTATCTTGAAGAAAAAAAAAATCAAGATCTGAAGTGGTAAAAAAATAAAATGTGGCAAGACGTTTTTTCTCAGATCTAATACTATTCACATTAAAAGTAGCAATATTCAAGTGATACCACATGAATAAAAAAAAAAACACCTGTTATTTCTTCCAAGCACTTTTTCTAGTACTAGTACCCAATCTACTACCCATCATTTTTTTCTTCACTTTAGCATCACAAGGGGGTTTAAGACCTAGATCCAAGTCAGAAATGGGATCCCTTTGTGAGGAGGTTCTAGAAGCAGTGTCAGAATCTAAATCTTCCATAGCGTCCTCTATAGGAAGGGAATCAAATTTATTAGAGAGAGGCAGAAAAAATATAGGATTGTCAGGGAGACCAGGTGCTCCCTGTATTTCAGCAGAGCTTCGTAAGCCACTACGAGAGCAATCTAGTAAAGGGGTGGAGGTGGAGCCACGACCCCCACAGTAGGACATTCTTCCACTGGGAGAACATCCACTTCTGAGGGTATAGAGCCTGGTATGTTAGCAATAGATTTTGCTACAGTCTCATAGGAATAGACAGGGTCTCAAGATTGTGGATTTACAGATGGAGTAGCTGTATCCTCTGAAGGAACAACAGTTTTGGACTGTCTAGGAGGCCTGGGGTCCAAAAACCCTCTACCAGACCTAACTGTGCTAATGTAAAAATCCTGCATGGCAAAATCTGCATCATCAATATTATGGGAAGCCAACGGACATTCTGCAAAGTTATGCCCAGGTTCCTCACAAAAGTTACAATTGGGTGTTCACATAATCTAATCCAGCATGTCCCAACTCCCCCCAATGAAAACACTGAATTTTGTCACTGATGTGACATAAAGACCCACATTTATGACATTTCCTAGGCTGTCCTGAGTAAAATACAAAACCTTTATCACGACCCCAAAAAAACAGTTGGGAAGGTGTTGAAAATCATTATCTACTTGAAACAGTTTCACCTTGCTTCGCCACCCCCCATTCCAAAATCCCTCTGAATCTAAAATGGAGTCTGGAGCACCTTGTACATCACACTTTTTTTTCCAACCACTGCAAAATATCTGTAATGTTTACCTCTTCGTTTCTAAATAAAACAGTAATAATACGAAAAGACTGCTTAGTAAGTGGAATCACTTGAAAGTGCACCCATAAAGGATTAGTCTTTAAGATAGAGTATTTTGTCCAAAAACATTCAAGGATTATAGCAGTCCTGAAACTAACGTCGAAAATATGTTCACCTGGAGCATGGATGAGGGCATATACCTCAGTAGAGGTAAATCCCAGTGAATGTTTTAAAAGGACATGACCCACAAAGAAACAATCAGGCAGTTCTTCCATACCCCCAAAGTAACATAATCGAATGGCATTGCGTCTTTTAGCCATTTCTGCTGGCTTATGAAATAATTAGCAAAAGTTTTTTTTTGTGCCCTTCAGCAGTAGCAGCCTGGACTGGGCCATTTGAATCCTCCTCAATATCCCCTACCCATTCTGATGTTCAGGGACTGTATTGGTAAGAGAAGCGAGGGGGGAATAAGAAGGGGTACCTGATGTAGAAGTTTGAGACACAGCGTGCCTTGTATCTGACCCATGCAGTTCTTGATTCTCTGAGAACAAATCCGCAGGCAGAAAAAAGGGATCCTTAGCTTGAGTCGGTAAAACACCTGCAGCTACCGGAATTCCCTCCGCTACTACCCACGTCCCATCAGGTCACCATTTCCAGCCAGCCTGAAGTAAAGCTTCTTCCGCTGCCCAACCAACGACTCCAGGGTGTTTCACCTAACTCAGAGGATGGTGTTGCTCACACACTGCCCCTCGCACTTTCAGAACCATCTCCGTGGATCCACTAACCTCCGCCATGAAGATCTTCTGAGCTGAAGGTTCGGGTGAGTGCACAGACCCCTGTAATCGCTTCCATTTCTTTTCCTCACATAAAAGTTCAGACGCTTTAGCGTAATCTTGCTGAGCAGTTTTTTGGTTTTTCATCTAGTTGTTGCTGTAAAATGAGATCCAAAGTGGTTTCCTCCGCAGTGACTTCCATCGCTGAAGTTGTATTCGAAAAACTGGACGGCTGCTCCCCACTATCAGCGTTCATCATGCCTGCCGGGGAGACCTCACCGCAGACAACCGCATCCTCTCCAAGCTCCACCACGACTGGCCCACACACACCTACCGGACAGCGCCCCCAACCAAAGAGTAGGGGAGATTTTATTGAAAAAATAAACATATATATAAAATAGTACAGATACAGAGTCAAATAGTGAACTATAACTCAATCTAGACAACAAACTCAAAACATGATTCTCTTATAATGAGAACATCAGGACAAAAGGAGGAAAAATAAACAATAAATCAATTTAAACATAATTCCTATCCCCAACCCAAACTTTCATTATTTAAATTTGATGAAATATGTGAAACCTTCCATTAATGAGACACCTGTTGTGCAGAACTCATAGCACAATCTTTTTATAAACAGTCATCATTTCAATTGAGACTAAATTACTAAGACAGTCAAAAGACATTTTCCATTGATGCAGTACCCACTGGCATCTTGCCTGCCAAATGTAAAATTTAATATAACAAAGAAAAATAGATAAAGTGTCAGGGTGATACTTTGCTAACCCCATCCCATATTTCCACAACTAAAATATCATAATCTAAACGTTTAACCAATCCATCCGCCATTTGTGTCCAGAAAACCCATAGAGCTGTAACATATGAACATTCCAACAGAAAATGTTCCATAGTTTCAAGTAATGAATACAATCCATGTATGGGCAATTTCTTTCTTCAACTACTTTATGTTTGGCATTCCTCTTACATTCAATCTGCCATATGCACTAAGCCAAAATTTTCCCACATCTTATGAGGAATCCTATTAAGGGTGAGTTGTCTGAGGATTAGACTGTTATCTGTTGAAGGACAATTTTTAAAACTTGATTCCAACGGATATATTCTAGAAAGAATAGTCTGATATAAAGACTTAGCAGACTGAGTTACTATGTCAGGTTTCAAGACCCTCCATTTATATAATTTTGTGCAGCTGATTTAAAATAAGAAGGAATATTAATGTGAGGGTGTAATTTAGAGCCACAGTACTCCAGATCATGCGATATATTTATTTAAAGAGTTCAAGCCAAACATTATGCACCAATTCAGACTGAGAAAGGGCATTGCTGATTGTGTGTTAATAAATAATACATGCAAAGAAATTACTGGTTCAATCATTCCCAAACCCCCTCCTTTACCTCTAGATATGTGTAACAGCTTGATTGGGTTGAGTTTATTACCCCACAACATTTGAAAGCAAAGACTATATAATCTAGTTTCAAGTTTACTGTCGAACTGGGTACAGTATAGCCACATAATGTAAAAGCTGGCAAAATCATTTTTTTTAAATCAAAATTTTTAAATTTTGAATTTCCAGTGTTTCCATCTGAACACCTTTAACTCTGCCTTTCTTAATGTTAACTCCCAGTTAGTCTCAGGAAGGTTTTGGGTCCAAAAATAATTCTAAAATTTTTAATGGTTCACAATCAATAGTAATGCCCCCTATTTCACTTGACAAATCCATAATATTGCCTATGAAAAGCCCTTTACTCTTATCAACATTTAATTTGGCATTGGAAACCAATTGGTATTTATATATTTCGGATAAAAAAATTTCTATCTGCTCTTGTTTTAAAAAGAACCCATAAATATCATCTGCATATGCCTGTATCCGAATGCCTCGTGGGATCCCTATACCTGACACCCCTTCCCAAAAAGGATGCATTTCAATGTGTCTCAACAAAGGGTCGAGTGAAAAAATGTACAAAAGTGGACTTAAGGGGCATCCCTGGTGAACCCCTATCCCAATATCAAAACTCTGTCCAATAAATCCATTCAAAAAAGTTCACACTGAAAAAAAAGAATACAGCAATTTTAGTTGTTGTATAAAAGCTAAAGGAACCTTATAAATTTCCAGAACTTTAAACAAATAGGGGTGATAAACCCTATCAAATGCTTTTTCTTGGTCAGCTGCTACCACCCATCCTGATAATCCTGCCATATTACAGTGTTCAATCACATCCCTAATGATCATTAAGGCATGTTGTATCTTCCTATCAGGAAGTCCACAATATTGTTGTGGTGAAATCACTAATGAAGCATAAGATCTGAATCTGTTATTTAGGATATGGGCTAGAATCTTATAGTCAGTGTGGCTGTAGCTATAGTAGGGTGTGGCTTAGACACTACAAAAGCAGGTGACTCAAATTACAACTTCTTGTTACTAGCCTTTTTTCTTACTAATTGCCCTCCATCCCACCTCTCCACCCACCCACCCTAAGCCAGTTCTACTTTTACAGCCACTGGATTTGACTGTCAACAAGAACTTCCTGTTTGGCAGCAGGAAGGGAAGGATCATAGAGAACATTGGTTTTGTCAACTCTAAAGGAAAAAGTAGCTCACTCTCCCCAGCTGCTGGTGGTCTGACACTGAGCAAGGAAGAAGGAGGCTATTGAAGAATATAGGAAGTTACTGTCCCAGAACAGGAAGGGTGAGAGTTGTAAGGAGAGAGAGTAAGCATACAGAGAGAAACAGGAGGGGGACACAAAATAGACATGATAGGAGTGGTGCAGTGCAATGGCTGTGAGGCGACGGTTCCAGGAGAGACATTCTGGAGGCTCGATGCTGCCTATTTGCAGGCATCTCTCTGTCTGAGGGAGAGATTGCCTGCCTCCAGGCTGACCTGGCTAGGACTGTGAACCTCCCCCACCTCCAGGGACCACCAGGCCAATGCCACTACCTCAGAGGTTGCCAAGAAAGAGGAGAGGCTGGACCAGGTGGTGGCTGGGGGAGAGGGTGGAACAGAGTTGCACCCTCCAGCTTTACCTCTCCACAATTCATTTGCTCTTCTGGTGGATAGTGGTTCCTCTATGGAGGCACCTGCAGGGAGACCAAGGAGGATGCTGGGAACCTCACAAAGGAGACCTCATGGGAGGGTGGCATGAGACCCCAAAGGGGAAGGAAACAACTCCTGGTAGGGGACTCAATCATTAGGGGGGTAGAAATGGGGGAGGAAGGGGAGAGGGAGGTAAGGTGCCTGCCTGGCGCCACGGCCTGGAGGGACAGGAAGTGAATCCTCAGGATCATGGAAGCAGCTGCACGAGAGGGAGTTGGATGTTATTGTCCACCTAGGGACAAATGACCTGGCAGAATGGGATCAGAGCAGTGCAAGAGGAGTTTGTAGAGTTGGGAGGGCCTTAGACAAGTAGCACATACAGTAACCTTCTCGGAGGTGCTGCCTGTCTATGGCAAGGGTGATGTTAGGTACCTCACCAGGAATTCAATGACTGGTTGAAAACTGGTGGAGCTCCAGGTTTGGCTTCATTAGGGACTGGGAGTTACCTGAGGGATACAGGACCTATACTGGCATGCATGGTCTGCATCTGTCCGGGGAACCAGGATCCTAGGAGAGGTTTAATGTTTCATTGGCAAGCATTTAAACTAGCCAAGGGGAGGCACTGAAAAGGAGCAGGAAATCCCAGCCTCCCTACAAACAACAGTATTATTGAGGTAAACACTAAGCAGAGAAATCATTAGGAGCAGGCCAGAAGTAAATGTAAAAAGGCAAAGTGTAAGGACAGGAATGGGGCTAAAAGGTAAGGTCACAAAAGTGGAGGGTGATGAGTACCAATGCCCGTAGTCTGTGTAACAAGCTCCTGAACTAGTGGGCCTTGATGGAAGAGGGTTACCTGGATATTGTGGCAGTCACAGAAACATGGTACACAGAGAACCATGACTGGAATGTCAACATACCAGGCTACACAATCTACAGGAGGGACAGGGAGGGTAAAGAGGAGCAGGAGTAGCCTTTATGTAAAGGAAGGGATCAAAGCAACAGAACTAAAGAGTAAACAGGGAGCAGATGAGACACTCTGGGTCACCCTGGAGACAGGAAATGGCATCACAATTCGCATGGGGGTTGTATACAGACCCCCATTTCAGGAGGAGGGAATGGACAAGGAAATGATAGAAAGCTTCCTTAGAATGGCAGAAGAAGGGGAGATATTGTTGATGGGGGACCTGAATATGCCAGATGTTAACTGGAGCACCTTTGCTGCAGGCACATCCAAGAGCAGGGTCATTCTTGATGCCCTACAGGGGGCATGCCTCAGGCAGCTAGTACTGGAACCCACTCAGGAGGGAGCAATTTTACACCTGGTACTCTCAAATGGGGACGGAGAAAGAATCTCAGATTTAGAAGTGGGTAACCATCTGGGAACAAGCGACCACCAAACAGTGTGGTTCACGATAAACACAGCCATACAAAAGCAAGAGTATTGGACTTTAGGAGGGCTGACTTTGGGAAAATGAGAGTGCGCCTCAGAAAAACACTAGCAAACAGGCAAGAAGGAGGGGTGGAGGAACAATGGAGAGTAATCAAAACAGCCATCACAGAGACAACAAGCCTTTGTGTAAAGCAAATCAACAAAACACAACGAAGGAAAAAATCGCTATGGTTCTCAAAAGAGGTGGCAGGGAAGGTTAAGGAGAAAAGGATAGCATTCAGGAAATATAAGGAAACACAGAAGGAGAAGGACAGAGAACTTTATTAGTTAAAGCAGAAAGAGGCTGGGAAGGCAGTCAGAATAGCAAAGGCCCAAAGGCCCAAACCGAGAAAAGGATAGCCAACTCTGTTAAGAAGGGGGATAAGACCTTTTATAGGTACATTAGGGAGCGAAGAAAGACCAAAGGAGGAATACTGAGGCTTAATAAAGGGAAGGGAATGTGGGTAGAGGGTGACAATGAAAAACAGGGATACTGAATGAATATTTCCTCAGTATTCACAAAGGAAGAGGAGGGAAGGTACCTAAACCAAACAAGAGAAACACTCTGAAGACGAGGGTCGATATACAGTCCATTTAACAGAAAAAGGGTTCTGAAAGAACTAATAAAATTGAAGGTGGACAAAGCAATGGGGCTGATGGATTCACCAAGAATCTCTAAAAGAACTAAGGCAGAACTAATGACACCGCCTGACTACTTCTTTAACAAATCATGGAGGATGGGGTGGTACCTGAGGACTGGAGGAGGGTGGATTGATTCTCTTCACAAAAGTGGGAGCAGGACAGAGGCAGGAAACTACAGACCAGTTAGTTTGACCTCAGTGGTAGGTAAAATGATGGAATCACTTGAAGGAAAGAATTGTTGAGTACCTAGAGCAGTGGGGGACAGGAGCCAAGGCAGCATGGATTCACTGATGGAAGGTCATGTCAGACGAATCTAATAGATTTCTTTGACTGGGTGACCAAAGTAGTAGACCAGGAGGGCTGTGACATGGCTTACCTAGATTTTGAGCAAGGCATTTGATACAGTCCCACACAAAAGATTAATAACAGTTAGCCAACCTTGGAGTGGGTCCTAAGGTGGTAGCCTGATAAAAATTGGCTAGACAACAGGACGAAGGGTAGTAGTAAAATGGAGTCCACAGAAGAAAGGAGGGTTATTTATCGGGTACTGCAGGGTTCAGTACTGGACTGGTCCTTTAATGTCTTTATAAGGACATTGCAGAGGAACTGGAAGGGAAAGTATGTGTCTTGCAGATGACACAAAGATCTGCAACAGGGCTGATATACCAGATGGAGTGAAAAGGATGAGAAGGGACTTGGCAAGGTTGGAGGAATGGTCAAATGTATGGCAGCTCAGATTCAATGCAAAGAAGTGCAAGGTAATGCACCTGGGAAACAAAAACCCAGGGCAAGAGTACACAATGGGGGGTGAGGTACTGACAACAGTAAAAATGGAAAGAGACCTGGGGGTAATTATATCAGATGACCTAAAGGTGGGCAAGCAATGTGAGAAGGCAGTAAGGAAGGCTGGGGGGATATTGGGATGCATAGGGAGAGGCATCAATAATAGAAAAATACAGGTTACTCACCTGTAACAGGAGTTCTAGGAATGGTATATGTTGTTCATCCACACTTTCTGGCAGGTATCCTCGCCGCTTTAAATCTTGCCGGAAGGTCTTCAAGCTGGCTCCTCCCACCCACCCGGGTGGTAAAACTCTCGGCTCCGCCCCATGATGCCAGATCTGGCCCACTGGAAGCTCAGGTTGTGCGTCGGGGCCGAGGTCGGGAGTCATAGGATGAACAACATACCATTCCTAGAACTCCTGTTACAGGTGAGTAACCTGTATTTCTAGGGACATGGATATGTTGTTCATCCACACTTTCTGGCAGACTCTAGCAGTTCCTCCCGGGAGGAGGGAGGCAAGGACACCCCTACTTAGGAAATAGAGACCTGAGAACCAAGGCCCCAAACCAGCATCCCAGCGTGACTCAAGGGTCGATGTAGTAGGTTATAAAGGTGTATGTGTTGACTTCCAGGTAGCAGCCCTGCAGATATCCTGATAGGGACATCCTGGAAGCAGCTACCAATGCAGCGGTATGGCAGGTAGAATGAGCTCTTAACCCTCTGGGAGGCTCCATGCCCGCCAACCTATAGCAGAGATCTATGCAGGAGGTGACTCACCTGCTTATCATCCGCTTGGCTGCAGGTCTGCCAGGTGCGACTTCAGCATAGGTGACAAACAGCTGGCTAACCTCTCCCTAACTCTCAGCCGTGGCGCCTCCTTATATAAGCTTAAGCCTTCTAGGGTCCAGAGTATGGAGCCTATATCTGCCTCCCAGGTGTGATTGGGGTAGAACACCGCAGAGTCAACACCTGGTTACAGGTGAAACTCCCGTCACCACCTTTGGAAGGAATTTCGGTGGGGGCGCAGGACAACCTTGTCCCTGTGGAAGACCAGGTAAGGAGACTCTATGAAAGTGCCTGGAGCTCTCCCATCCTTCTGGCTGATGTGATAGCCACCAAGAAGGCAGTCTTCCACGACAGGTGAGAGATGTCACACTTGTGCATTGGTTCGAATGGCTTGCCCATGAGCTTTGCCATACCAGCAGTAGATCCCATGGAGGTGGAGGTTCTCGGATCGAGGGGAATGTGATCAAGGCCTTTGAAAAGCACTCAGACCACCTTCTCCTGTGTTATCCGACTGCTTCCCGCCCACGCCTGCAAGCAGAGATGGCTGCCAGGTAACCTTTAGGTCGCCGACCTAAGCCCTTGCTGAGAAAGGGACCATAGTGTCCAAGATGCTTGCCAAGGAACAGGAGGAAGGGTCCAGGCCCTTGCCTGACACCAAATGGAGAATCTCTTCCATTTGAAGGCATAGCATTTTCTGTCGACTCTTACGGGACGCCTCAACTACATTGAGGACCTCGTCGGAAGACCCAAGGCCTGGAACTCTAGCTGCTCAGGAACCAGGCCGTCAGGTGAAGGGATTGAAGGTCCAGATGGAACACCTTCCCTGATTGACTGATAACAGGTCCGGGCGAGCTGGAAGCTGCCTCGGAGCCTGGAGCTGAGGCTGAGGAGATCTGGATACCAGCATTGGAGGGGCCAGTCTGGGGCTACCAGAATCACCTGCGCCTTGTCCCTCCTCACCTTGAGAAGCACCTTGTGGATCAAGGGAAATGGGGGAAAGGCGAAGAAGAGTCCTGGGGTCCACGGCCTCAAGAAGGAATCCCCCTGCAGTGAACCCATTCTCCCTGGAGGCAAACAGGTCCATCTGAGGTGTGCCCCAGTGGGAGAACAGATCTTGTACTACCTCTGGCAGAAGAGACCACTCGTGGGACATAGCCGCTATCCAGCTTAGGGCATCGGCCAGGGTGTTGGAGGCTCCTGCCACATGGATGGCTAGGAGATCCACCTCCAGGCTGCGCACGAGTGACCAAACGTGGATAGCTTCCTTGCACAGTGGCATGGAGCACGTCCCGCCCTGGCAGTTTAGGTAGTACATGGTCGTGGTACTGTCCGTCTGGACCTGAACCACTTGACCTCGTAGAAACGGAGCAAAGGTGGTGAGGGCTAGATGAACCGCCCGAAGCTCCAGCAGGTTGATATGGCATTGGGACTCCCGAGGGGACCAGAGGCCATACGCTCTGTGCTCCCCCAGATGGGCACCCCAACCCATCAGAGAGGCATCGGTTGATAGAGAGACCATCGGCTCGGGGCGGACAAACGGGATGCCCTCCTGCAAATGGTCTGGAACGGTCCACCACTGGAGAGCGTTCCACATCCCCTGGGTCACCGTCACTAGCTGGTCCAATGGATCACAGCACGGAGACCACTGGCTGGCCAGTCTCCACTGAAGGGGACGCATGTGCCAGCGGGCCCAATGAACCACGCTGGTGCAGGCCGCCATGAGACCCAGGAAGTCCTGGGCAGGGCGCGATTGCCCAACCAGAAATGATTGGGCAAAGGAGGAAGAACCTCGGCCCTGTCTGCCGGAAGCCATGCTCTGGCTCAAAGAGAGTCGAGCTCTGCCCCGATGAAAAGAATCACCTGCTTCGGTCCGAGTTCTGACTTGGCATCGTTGATGAGAAGGCCGATCTGAGAGCAAACCTGGAGGGCCAGATCTCTTGGGGCTGCTATCAGTCAATCAGTCCAGGTAAGGGCACACCCGACCCTCGAGCAGCAGGGAATGCTGTCACCACTGCCATGCATTTGGTGAAGACCCTGGGAGCAAGAGAAAGGTCAAGGGCATGGCTCGAATCGTAAAGGGATCCCTCTGCCGAAAGTGAAGGGAATCCATGGTGAGACGGACGGATAGGGACGTGAAAGAACGCACCTGTAGGTCCAGAGAACAGAATCACATGCCTCGTTCCAGGGATGGTATTATCTGAGCCAGAGTGACCATCCTGAAGGTCCGAGACCTTAGGAACTTGTTTGGTCATAGCAGGTCAAGAATGGGGCACCAGTCCCCATCTGTTTTGGGACCAAGGAAGTACCTGGACACAAACCCCAGGTCTGAGGAGGGTCCGCCACCTCTCTGATCACCTCTTTCTCGAGGAGCAGAGCGATGTCGGCTCATGAGCTGAAAGCGAGGCAGGGATCTCTACTCCCGGGGCAACGGCTCGAAGGCGGGGCCTGCTCAAACTCCAGAGGCAGGTCTTTCCTACCACTTTCCAGCACCCACCGGTCTGTGGTGATAGCGACCAGGTGGAAAGGAAGTGGCGGAGCTGTCTCCATGGGGGAACCCGGGGGAGTGATGAGGTTGGGGTGACACCCCTCAACCCATCACTGGGCAGGCTTGGAGGAGGGACCGGCCGAGGACCTCCTGGCCTTTGCCTCCTGCTTCCTGGAAGAGGAAGCTGCAGGCTTGGCTTTGGGATGCCAAGTGTGAGCCTGCTGGCCCTGATGCTGCTGGGCCAGACGTGCCATGGGCGCAGACGGATGAAAGGGCTTGGGTTGCGGTCTGCGGCCCTTGTCCCTCTGGGCGGAGGAGACCGAGTCCAGAGTGGCATTGGACTTTTCGATCCTCTGAGGTGACCTCCACCCAGGGCTCAAGAGGTCGGTCCTCAAGAAGGGACATCCGCCAACTTGTGCTGGGCATCCGCTGTGAAGGTGGATATCTTCAGCCATGCCTGATGGTGCATAGCCACTGCAGCCCAGACTGACCTGGCACATGAGTCGCCGATGTCCAGAGCAGTCTGAAGTTGCTGCTGGCCACTGCCCTGCCCTGGTCCCGCACCTGCTTGACCGTGGTCTGCAGGTCAGCCGTGAGATGAGGGACTACCTTGTCCAGGAAGCCCAACAGGGCGTGAGAAAGTGTGCCATCAGCACGGCCGAGCTGGCCTGACGAAGGCCAAGGGAGGACGCAGCGTAGACTTTGCGCCCGGCGTAGTCCAACTTCTTGGACTCCTTGTCGGGAGGCTTGTCCATGTCCCTGGCGCTTCCGGCACGCCGGAAGACGCTGTCGGTAACCAACCCCTCGGCTGAGGGGTGTTCCGCAAAACCAGACAGGGAACCGGTAGGGACATGTACTTCCTCGCCATCCTGGCTGAAGGTGCAGGGCAGGAAGCAGGATGCTGCCAGAGCTCCAGGCCGGGCCGACAGTGGCCTCAGCCACTGGAAAGGCCTCCTGGGAGAATCCCTGGTCCAATATCTCCATTAGGGATACTTGGCCCACTGGATACGGGCTCGAGCTACATCCTGGTGGACTCCGGTTGAGCCTAAGCAAACCCAAGAAGGACGATGGGCTATTGTTCAGCGACTGACTCCGGAAAACTCCAGGTCGCCACCTGCCTGGAGAACAGGGAGGAATCATCGTCGGACTCAGATGAGTCTGCAAAGAGCTGCCTTGGGCCTGAGCAACCCTCCACCTGCCGAGGGCAGTCGGGAGTGAGGATGACAGCCTATGGGGCAGACCCTGGCCCGACCGAGAATTCTTGGTCGGGGCCCCAAATTTCGGCTGTGGAGGCGGAGGTTCCACCAGAATCGGTGGGGCAGCCGGTTTCGGTCGAGCAACAGGCCCGGGGGCAGGCGCCTTGGCTAGGGCGAGGGGTTGCTTCAGCCACCACATGAGGTCCTCGTAGCACCGACGCAACTTGCGTCGAAGCCTCTCCTCATCCGAGGAGGAAGACGAGGACAAGCAGCGATGTCACTTACTACAGTACCGAGATCGAGACCACCTATGTCAGCGGGATTGGCTGGACCGAGAAGATGTCCGAGACTGAGACTGAGAACCTCTGCGTTTCCGAGGAGGGTTCTGGGGCAGGGCAGGGGAGACCCACTCTCCCCTTGGCTCGGAAGTTTTGACCATGGACTCTGGAACTGGAGGCACAGGCAAGCCCACGGTAACCTCGATCTCTGCCGAGGGAACCGGGGAGTGAGGGTTTTTGGCTTCACCGGTCGACAACCCGTCTGACAGGTCGAGAAAAATCTCGACTGCTTCGAAAGGAGTCTCAGTCAACTGACCTGACGGGATGCCAGGAGGCCAGTGGTCAGTCAAGGATGATCAAGTCGAGGGTCAACTACTGGGAGCAGGACCTTCCCACTCCCAAGAGCGTCAATGGAGGGACTTACCTTTAGAGTCCTTCTTCTTGGACCGAGTGGAAGGTCCTGATGGTCCCTCTCCCTTGGTGGAAAGGGACTGACAGAGCTCCTTAAAAGAAGCTGAATAGGAGGATCCCAAGGAGAGCGGGATAAAGGCCGCGGATGAGGAAGACGAAGATGCAGCCTGTGCCGCCTCCTCCTCGAGGGCGATCATCTGCTCGAGCTGTTCTGCTGAGCTAGCCGCCATGGACACCGCCAAATGGGCCTCCTTCGACTTTACCGGCGGGTAATGTTTCTCAGGGCGCCCAAGTTGTAAACGGGCGGCACGGTCCTCCAGGATGTAGACCGAGAAGGAAGAGCACAGGTCGCAGGCCTGCGGGTCATGCTCAAGGCCTAAGCAGTAGACACACGTGGAGTGCGGATCCGTCCGAGACATCTTCTGCCCGCATGGGCACCTCCGAAAACCGGGAGTCGATTTGTCCATCGCAGCTGCGAGGGAAATAAATGACCGAAGTCTTGATAACCTTAAACTTTATTTTGGGTAAACCGAAGAATTAGGAACCAGTCTTATACGCAAAGCGTTAAGGAGGGAACCTGAGCTTCCAAGCAGTAAGGAAGATCTGGCGTCATGGGGCGGAGACAAGAGTTTTACCGCCCGGGTGGGTGGGAGGAGCCAGCTTGAAGACCTTCCGGCAAGATTTAAAGCGGCAAGGATGCCTGCCAGAAAGTGTGGATGAACAACATATCCATGTCCCTAGAACAGGAAGTTGTTATCCCTCTGTACAGACAGTTGGTGAGACCCCATCTGGAGTACTGTGTGCAGTTCTGGAGACCCCATCTCTGCAAAGTCAAAGACAGAGTGGAGGCTGTCCACAGGAGGGCAACCAAAATGGTGCAGGGTCTGCACCAGAAGACATACGAAGAAAGACTGAAGGAGCTTAATATGTATACCCTTGAGGAAAGGAGGGAGAGGGGGGACATGATAGAAACTTTCAAGTACCTCAAGGGAATCAACAAAGTCCAAGAGGGTGGCATCTTTCAGAAAAAGAGATGTGCAAGAACAAGGGGGCACAATTTGAAGATAGAGGGGGGACGGCTCAGAGGTAATGTGAGGAAGTATTTTTTCACAGAGAGGGTTGTGGATGCATGGAACAGCCTCCCTGAGGAGGTCGTGGAGTCAAGAACAGTGGGGGAATTCAAGACTGCATGGGACAGACATATGGCAGTCCTAGTGGGGGGTAGGAGGAAGTAAGCTGTTGGTTAATTTGGATCTGCAGCTTATCTGTTAGGTAGGAAAATAGGCAGACTAGGTGGGCCAAGCGGTCCTTATCTGCCGTCAAATTCTATGTTTCTATGTTTCAGTGTTGAGCAATACAATGGGTCTCCAATTCCTAATGAGACTTCTATCCCCTTTTTTAAAAAGATAGACCAATAATCCTTCTGCAAAAGTAGATTGTATTGTATCAGAAGTAAACCAATAATTATACACCGATACTAAACTATCTGCTATGTGTTGAAAAAAAGTTTTATAAAAAAAAAAATGAGGGATACCATCTAAACCTGGTGAAACATTATTATGTTGCTTGCACGCATGTGCAAGAAACATAGTGCCATCATCGGAGATTTCGGAGGTGTGTCACCTCCTCCTCCTCCAATTCAGTCAGTGATCTGGCAGGCGCGGCACCTGTAAGCCAATGCATTTTGGAGCTGTCTATGACAGGCTCCAAAATGCAGTGGCATACATTTGAAAGGGGGAGCTACACTTGAGTGAGCAGCGATAAGAGGCTGCTCACGCGCAGCTAGCCCCCACCCACAGGCGGGCGCGCCCCCACACGCACTGTGTAGCCGACGGGGTGCCCAATCCCTGTCGGCTGAGCTGCGCCGCCTCCCCCAGTAGTTGGTGCCACGCTGGGAGCCCACCCAGCGTGGCAATCAGTCTTTGCCGACGGGCGCCTAACTCTGCCGGCTGAACACCCCCTGACTGTTCTGTGCCACGCTTGAGCTCACCCCAGCGTGGCAAACGGTCCCATTAAGTCTTTTTTTTTGTTTTGTACCTGTAAGACAAAACAGTCCCGCTGTGTGTCTCCCGACCCCTCCCACAACCCGCACTCCACCCACTGCGCACTCCAGCCTCCCCACACCCCCACCCCATACTTACCTCCGATCCGTGCAACGATCTTCGTGGACCAGGAACACGCCTGCACTCTTCAAAGCCGACTCCGAACTGAGGAAATGCCGTAAGCTGTATAATGGCCTAGATAGGGGTTTCAACTATGTGCATATCTCAGGCATTTTTGAGAATTTTGCACCAAATTTTCAACATGGGGTTTTGGGACCCTTCTCATGAATGATGTCACTGTCATGGCGTTATTCAGGCCCGAAGGTGATTTCGGCGCAGTGACTGTGCAGTGACTGCGAAATCACCCTTCAGGGCCTGAATAGAGCCATGACAGTGACATCATTCGCGAGAAGGTCACAAAACCCTATGTTGAAAATTTGGTGCCAAAATTCAAAAATGACTGTTTTACGAACGTGCATTGCGCAGTTCCTACGCAGCTCGTAAGTTCACAAAATTTCAATATTTTCACTCCAGATTTTCAACATTGCCATTTTACCACACCTTCTTATGAGCAGTATAGCTGTCATTTTTCACATCTCACCCAAAATGTGTTTCCGTCCATTTAACGCAGAATGGCACAGTCGGTAAAGTAAATCAATGTAGGGACAAATTAAGAAAATCACAGTGACACTGTTCATGAGCAGAGGTCTTAAAATGGCTATGTTGAAAATTTGGTGAAAAATTCCTAAAATGACTGTTTTATTGAGCGCAGCGCCAGCAGTTCCTACACATGCCAGAGGTTTGCGAATTTTCAATATTTCCACCCAGATTTTCAACATTGCCATTTTTCCACACCTTCTTATGAGTAGTTATAGCTGTCATTTTCATATCTCACCCAAAACATGATTCCGCCTATGTAGCGCATAATGGCGAAGAGAATGCAGCGAACTCAGTGTATGGGACACATTAAGAAAATCACAGTGTCACTGTTCATGAGCAGAGATCTTAAAATGGCAATGTTGAAAATTTGGTGAAAGAATTCCTAAAAATGACTGTTTTACGAGTGTGTTGCACAGTTCCCACGCACGTTCGTAGGTTTGCGAATTTTCAAAATTTCCACTCCAGATTTTCAACATTGCCATTTTACCACACCTCCTTATGAGCAGTACAGCTGTCATTTTTCACATCCTGCCCAAAACGTGTTTCCGCCCATGTAGCGCACAATGGCGCAGTCGGTGTGCAAACTCAATGTATGGGACACATTAACAAAATCACAGTGACACTGTTCATGAGCAGAGGTCTTAAAATGGCTATGTTGAAAATTTGGTGAAAAAAATCCTAAAAATGACTGTTTTACAAGCATGTGTTGCGCAGTTCCTACGTACGCTCGTAAGTTCGCAAATTTTCAATATTTGCACTCCAATGACTTCCAAATACCTAAACAGCACATAGAAGCAAGCAACATTCGGCATTGACAAATGCTTGTTTTTTAGGGTTGAAATGGCCTGTAAAATCTCCTGTTTAGTAATAGGGGTCTGTAAATGTAACACATCATCTGGAAGATCGTTGACTATGATTGGTTGAAGGAAAGTAATAATATCATTCTGAGAAATCAGAGAAGTGGGCAAAAGCGTTTTAAAATGCTGTTGAATCAGTTTATCCAAATCCTCAGGAGAACTCACCCTTTTACCAGTAGCAGAAATCAAATATTCCATAGTTATACTTTCTTTTATCTGTTTACAGGCTTCAAAAGGATCCCCTATCGGGGTATTATGAGTACCAGCGTGTAGCATGCCTTGGATAGTCCGAGCCCTGTCATATTGGAACTTTTCATTTCAGCTATTAAATCAATCTGTGATGAATAATCCAGTGTTGAAAGATCTGCTATAGAAAATATTTTTTGCAACTGTTTCCGTAAAGTTAGATAACGTAAAAACTTTTTATTACCCTGTGATTTACCAAATCTCATAAACCAGCATTTTATATCCTTTTTTGCATGTGACCACCATTCACCCTTGTCCTGATATAAACATTCTAAAGATGATCTAGCAGTAAAAAAATGACCCATGGCTCGAGTTACAACTGGATCAGACAAACCAAGTATTCATTTTCCATCTCTCCAAACGCAGGTCTTTTGACTTCTTGGTCCAGACACAGAATTAATAATAAGTAGTCTGAAAATTCTACAGGTTTAATATCTAAAATTCCTTTGGATAAATTAGGGAAAAAATATAATCAATAATGGAAGTGTAAGAATTTCTATATAAGTGAAATTCGGACCCTTAGTTTGATAAACATGGCTATTATTAAGCCCGCTTGTAGTTATAAGGTTGTTAAGTGCATTAGAATTACAATAAATTTTCCGCCCTCATCCCGCTTTTTTATCCTGTATAAGGCTACAGTTGAAATCCCTACATAAAAAAGTTATAGGTGGAAACTAAAATGTCTGAATAGCCTTCATGTGAAGAACTTTATCTGCTTTCACCTGTGAATTATATACTGCAATGAACCCACAGTTCATGCTTTCCAAAGGCCATCTAATATTAAAACTCGCCTGGCACTAAGTCAATTAGTTTCTGGAGAGAAAAGGAAAAGGAGAAAAAGAATCCCTACCCCATCCGCTTTATCAAGACCAAAGGACCAATACGAAGGGCCCCATGTCCATTCTCTTTTAAAACTCCAAATTTGATGTTCCAAATACATCCATGTTTCCTGTATGGTAAAAACATCTAGCGCCAAATCATGAAAATATTGGAAAACAGTTTGTCTTTTATCTATATTCAATAGACTATGCACATTTAATGAACCTAAAGTAAACTGACCCATTTATAACCATAAAGAGAAACAGGACTAAAGTTTTTTCCTCTTTTTCTTTCCTTTATAAGTACCTTGTTCCAAAACCTGTGAACCTCGTCCTAGGGAAGATTTTTGTGAGTCGGAATCCCCAACCTCCATCTCCGAATCACCCCAGACTGGAAAAGGCAGCATAAGAATTATTTGTCTCTACTGGGAGGGGGTATATCAGGAATGGCAGGTTTGTGAATCAGAGGATCTCCGGCGAAAGGATCCGGTCAGGTTATCACTGGGGACCATAACTGGATCCTCATAAAAACAGGAACCAAGGATGCAGATGTTGTAGATTTATCCACAGGGTCTTGAGAAAGGTCTGGGCCTGAAACAGGGAGATCTGGAAGCACCGTAGTGGGAACCACTAAAGGGTCAGAAAAGGGGTGGGGGGGGCAGGTTCTGGAGGAGGGCCTTGAGCATCAACGGGAACAGTGCTAGCTGAATCTTGTGCTTGCTGGATAAGAAGCTCCGGGCTCATACAGGATGCTGTATTTTGAGCAGCCCAGGGACATTCCCCAAAGACATGCCCAAATTCTTCACACAAATCACATCTAGTGTGATTAGCACATTGCAAAGTAATGTGGCCTACTTCCCCACAATTATTGCATCGGGGTTGATCACAAGTACTAGATAGATGTGTTCGGGATCCGCACTTGTAGCATGCTCTTGGCTGCCCTGCATAAATAAACCCCCCCCCCCCACCGATCTCTACCAAGCAAAAAAGAATTTGGAATATGCTCAATGCCTGAGTCATTCTGGCGTAGTTTAACCTTATATTTCCACCCCCCAGTCCAAAAAAGCTCGCTGTCTAAAATGGCTTCAGGTGCTTCTATGACCTCACATTTTTGAGAAAGTCAATATGTAATGTCTTCTACATGGACTCCTTCATTATGAAACATGACTGTAACATACTTGATGAGTGGTTTAGTTAAAGGAATTACTACAAAAGAGAGTCCATGTAGGAGAAAACTTGACCTGTCCATATCTTTCCCAAAATAAGTCTAGAGCGTATGCAGTTCGAAAACTGACGTCAAAATTGTCCTCCCCAGAAATGTTTATAAATGCGTACACCTCCCTAGGGGAGAAATGCAATGAATCTTTAAGTAATACTTTTCCCACATGATATCTGTCTGGCCTATCAGCCAAACCCCCTTTGTATCGTATCCTTACAGCATTTCTTCTAGGAGCTGCTTCTTTTGTTTTATTAAATAAGTCAGATAACAGAGGCTTTTTTCAGAAATAGGTGCAGTATTAGATGCCGCAGGGATGTGAAGGTTGTTATGAGAAGGGGACTTCAAAGGGGGAAAAGATTGTAAATCTTGTCCTGCAACAGTCTCTGTATAAGAAGTGTTTTCAGATAGACCAGAAGCAACAGGATGTTGTGGTGACGCATGTATCAGGGGAACAGAATTATTTGGTTTCCACTCAGGAGAAACTTGAGAGAAAGGAAAAGGACAGTCCCAAGCTGGATCAGGGATCCAAATTCCCCCAGGGCCCTGTTTCCATCCTGCATTAGTTAATGCTATACTTTGAAACCACTGATCATAAGAAGCTTTTAACTTTGTTTGAACAGCAGATGGCGCTGTCATATGTGTTGTCTCAAGACAAGGTTTGAGAATCCTGTGAGCAAGGAGAAACGCATCCCGTTTAGTTTTTACTTCAATCTGCATCCCTTTTTATGTTGCTTGCACGCATGTGCAAGAAACATAGTGCCATCATCGGAGATTTCGGAGGTGTGTCACCTCCTCCTCCAATTCAGTCAGTGAGCTGGCAGGTGCGGCCCCTGTAAGCCAATGCATTTTGGAGCTGTCTATGACACGCTCCAAAATGCAGTGGCATACAGTTGAAAGGGGGAGCTACGCTTCAGTGAGCAGCGATAAGAAGCGTAGCTCCCCCCCACACGCAGGCGTGCATGCCCCCACACGCACTGTATAGCCGACGGGGTGCCCAACCCCGCCGGCTGAGCGCGCCCCCAGTAGTAGGTGCACGCTGGAAGCCCACCCCAGCGTGGCAAGTAGCCCTTGGCCGACGGGGTGCCCAACTTCGCCGGCTGAACACCTCCTCATCTTTGTGCCACGCTGGGAGCCCACCCCAGCGTGGCAAATGTCCCACAATGTCTTTTTTTTAAACCTGTAAAACAAAACGTTCACGGCGCTGCCTCGACCCTCCCACAACCCGCACTCCACCCACCGCGCACTCCAGCTCCCCACACCCCTCACCCCATACTTACCTCCGACTCGCGCAACGATCTGTGACCGGGAACACGTCTGCACTCTTCAAAGCCGACCGCGAACTGAGGAAATGCCGGTAAGCTGTATAATGGGCTAGATAGGGGGGTTTCAACTTTGTTGCATATCTCAGGCAGTTTTGGGAATGTTTGCACCAAATTTTCAACATGGGGTTTTTAGGACCCCTTCTCATGAATGATGTCACTGTCATGGCGTTATTCGGGCCCGAAGGGTGATTTCGCGCAGTGACTGCGAAGTCACCCTTCAGGCCTGAATACCGCCATGACAGTGACATCATTCATGAGAAGGAGTCACAAAAACACCATGTTGAAAATCTGGTGCCAAAATTCCAAAAAATGACTGCTTTATGACGTGCGTTGCACAGTTCCTATGCAGGCTCATAAGTTCGCGAAATTTCAATATTTTCACTCCAGATTTTCAACATTGCCATTTTACCACACCTTCTTATGAGTAGTACAGCTGTCATTTTTCACATCTCACCCAAAATGTGTTTCCACCCATGTAGCGCAGAATGGCGCAGTCGGTGTGCGAAATCAATGTACTGGACAAATTAAGAAAATCACAGTGACACTATTCATGAGCAGAGGTCTTAAATGGCTATGTTGAAAATTTGGTGAAAAAATTCCTAAAAATGACTGTTTTACGAGCGCATTGTGCAGTTCCTACGCACGTCTGAAGGTCGCGAATTTTCAATATTTTCACTCCAGAATTCCAACATTGCCATTTTAACACACCTTCTTATGAGTAGTATAGCTACATTTTTTCACATCTCACCCAAAACGGTTTCTGCCATGTAGCATACAATGGCGCAGTCGGTGTGTAGATCAATGTACGGACAAATTAAGAAAATCACAGTGACACTGTTCATGAGCTCAGGTGTTAAAATGGCTATGTTGAAAATTTGGTGAAAAAATTCCAAAAAATGACTGTTTTACGAGAGTGCGTTGTACAGTTCCTATGCACACTCGTAAGTTGGCGAATTTTCAATATTTTCACTCCAGATTTCCAACATTATCATTTTGCCACACCTTCTTATAAATACTACAGCTGTCATTTTTCACATCTCACCCAAAACATGTTTCCACCCATGTAGCGCACAATGGCGCAGTCGATGTGCGAAATCAATGTACGGGATAAATTAAGAAAATCACAGTGACAGTGTTCATGAGCAAAGGTCTTAAAATGACTATGTTGAAAATCTGGTGAACAAATTCCAAAAAAATGACTGTTTTACGAGCGTGTGTTGTACAGTTCCTCACGCACGTCAGAAGTTCGCTAATTTTCAATATTTTCACCCAGATTTTCAACATTGTCATTTTACCACACCTTCTTATGAGTAGTATAGCTGTCATTTTCACATCTCACCCAAAACGCAGTTCTCACCATGTAGCGTATTACCTAGATGGCGGCGAAATCAATGTACGGACAATTAAGAAAATCACAGTGACACTGTTCATGAGCAGAGGTCTTAAAATGACTATGTTGAAAATTTGGTGAAAAATTCCTTCAGATGTATAGCAATATTACTAATGAAGACATTGAACAGAACTGGCCCCAGGACCGATCCCTGCAGCACCCCACAGGTCGCCCCCTCTCCCTAGACTGCATACCATTTACCACCACTCTCTGCCTCCTGTCTGTTAGCCAGTTTCTAACCCAGTTTACCACCCTTTCCCCATGTCCAGCCTACCCAGCTAGTTTATCAGCCTCCTATATGGGATGGTGTCAAAGGCTTTGCTGAAATCAAGGTAAGCGTTGTCCGCTGCCCCCACCCTGATTCACTTCCTTTGTCACCCAGTCAAATAAATCAACCAGATTTATCTGACATGATGTCCCCACTGTGAATCCATGTTGTCTATGGTCCTGGTTCCGATGGCATCTAGATGCCCCACTATCCTTTCTTTAGCAATGTCTCCATGATCTTCCCACTACTGAGGTGAGGCTGAATGGCCTATTGTTCCCTCGCCTCCCTGCTGCCGGACTTGTGTAGAGGGACCACATGTGCCCTCCTCCAATTCACTCATGTTGAATGACTCAGTGAACATGGTTGCCAGAGGTACTGCTATCTCCCTTCGCAGTTCTGTTAATATCCTTGGGCGTATGCCATCTGGTTCCATCGCTTTGTCTACATTCAATTTAGTGAGCTCCTGCAGGACTCTTTTGTCCACCTCTTCACCCCCTTGGCAACTGCTGTACTGCTGTGGCCCTTGCCCCTCCCACTCTTCTGTGACTACTGAGCGGAAAGACACAGTGGATGTCTTGGGAGGAAGGCATGAAACTGTCACTTCCAAATACCTAAACAGCACATACAAGCAAGCAACATTTGGCATTGACAAATGCTTGTTTACTCCCTGCTCCAGAGAAAACAAATTCGGTAAGTCCTTTTTGGTCATTCTGTTGGGTTTGATATTTAATCAAAGCTGCATCTCCCTCTGCTTGCGGCTGCTTGAAAACAAACCCAGTCGATTCTGAAAGAGTAGCTATGGGAGAGGTGAAAGCAGTACTCTCTGCCACATTGTAGTTTAAATTGTGTTCTTTAGAGGAATGAGTTTCAGGCAGCAGTGGTGGTGAAAGCTTAACAATAGGCTGTAGGCACACATGAGTGTTCGTGTTTGAATTGCCAGCCTGTAACTGTGAAATATAATTTAAACCTGACTCAGGCTTACCCGACCTCAGCGCTGCGATAGGAGCTGTGACGCCATCCCCTGATTTGGCAGGCCAGGTGTCCAAAATGACAGGAGGGAGTTCCTGTTGTAATGAAACAGGAAGGGTAACTGAGTGGCCTTTCTCCTCCTGTGGACATTCCTCCGTAGCCACAAGCAACTCCACAGTTCTTGTTTTTTGGAATTTAAATTATCCTCGAAATTCGTTGCATTTACCAAAATGGGATGTGAGGTTAGATCTTCTGTAGAAATGTAGATATCCGTACTGTCTTCTTCTTCAAATAATCTTTCAACATTTACTTCAGCCTCCGGTGGAAACAAGAAAGGAGATGAGGCCTAGTCTCTCTCCTCCACGATGTCTGCACTCTCCGGTGCTCCAGCCCAAGTGACCATCCTGCAAAATATGAGGTCATGGGAGGAGGCCATCTCCCCTGCCACATCAGCACTTCCTCCTCCTCCTCGGTCCAGCTCCCAACTGGGCTCCTCCATCCCTGCTCACAGGAAGTCGAGCCCCCTGCTGGCAGAAGAGTAGGGGAATTTCCCCAGTGTCCTGGCCATATTTCCCTCATTCACTAAAAATACCACCAACAGCTTCATCTGGTTCAAGGTCAGTTGGGATTCGTCTGTATCCCCCTTCCCTGGGTCGTGCCTGAAAATAGGCAGGATTTGTCTCGTGTACTTATCTGGTTAACAAAAACCAAATAAATATATAAAATAAATAAAAAGATAGTACAATAACAGGTTAGTTACATTCATATACTGTAGGGTGTTGATGTGTGCATGTGGGAACATACTGAATGACCCAGGTTCAAATCACGGAATGCACTCATCAGGCCGGTTTGCTGCTGAATGGAAGTTTGTGTGTCTATGTGTGTGCCTGTGGATTTTTGTGTTTGTGTGTGGATTCGTGGATGGATTTCAACTTGTTGGTGGATGCATGCGTATGAGTGTGACTGAGCGACCCTTCATTTTGTGGCATCTGGCATGCAGATCCTCACTGTTTACAAATATGCACTGAGGTCTGGTCCTTTTAGCTGTCAGCTAGAAGCAGGTTAAAATCCCGGAAGGTGCTCATCTGTGAGGTATACTGCCTTGTGCTCTATGGATGTAGGTGTTCTTCTGTATAGAAGTCTGTGTGTGCATGTGTGCATGTTTGTGGATGTGAATCTGTGAATTTCTGTTGGTGTGTGGATTTATGGATGGATGTCTGCTTGTGGGTGGATGCCCGACTGTGTGGGAGCTAGTTAGTGGCCATTCACTGTGTATCAGCTGGGATGTAGATCCTTACTTGTTGAAAATATGCACCGAGGTCTGTGTGCTTGGGTGTGTACGTCTGTAATTGTAGGCGCATTTCAGCTTGAGGGTGGATGCATGTGTGTGAGTATGACTGAGCGAACCTTCATTGTGTGGCATCTGGCATGCAGATCCTCACTGTTTATAATATGCACTGAGGTCTGGTCCTTTTAGCTGTCAGCTAGAACCAGGTTCAGATCCCGGAAGGTGCTCATCAGTGAGGTGTGCTGCTTTGTGCTATATGGATGTAGGTGTTCTGCTGTATGGAAGTTTGTGTGTGTGTCATAGTGTTAATGTAACCAAAATACACATATGGTTCAAATGTGCATGACTGCATGCAGTTTAATCAAATTTATTGAAGAATATGCTGTCATTGGATTATCTATCATATATTTATATATACAGTGTATCTATATATATATTAAAATATATAGTGCTGTTACTGATTTCTCTGGCACTTTTTTTGAAATGGTTTATATCTAGAAAATGGAAACAGTCATATGCTGATACACTACTGATTATTTCAGTCGTAACGTGTTTTAGATTGTTAATCAGCTTCTACAGGAGAAACGAACAGCAGACATGGCACCCGTCTCTTCAGATATGAATGAATCCTATGATGTTTACACTGCAGAGAGAGACATAGAAACTGCTGCAATGTCTATCAAAAATAAATACAGTGACTGTGGAACACAACTGTCATTGTGAGAGCTGAAGTGCACGTCAAATAAGAAGATCCAGGCACATATTGTCAGGTTACGTAAAGGTAACTATTGTACGTCTTACAACATGATAATAACAAATTCTGTTTCTCAAATCGCAGAATTTTAAATCTGAAACAATAATTGTATTCAATGTTTTGGTTTTGCACTGTGTACTTCCTATCCACCATGTCAGCACACACAATGACAAACACGGCTGGCTTCTGTCCAGTCGTGCCCTCTAAAGGTGTGGACGTCAAGATAGTCCTAATCACTCATGCAGAACATCATCCCATTTACAGACTGCAGTGTGTTATGCAGATTTCGACTGTACAGACATTTGTGTGCCTGTGGGTGTGTGTGTGTGCCTGTGTGTTCATATGTATGTGTGTTTGTGTATATGTGTGTTATTGTAGGCAGATGTCAGTTTGTGGGTGGGTGGATGCATGCGTGTGAGTGAGCGACCCTTCACTGTGTGGCATCTGGCATGCAGACCTTCACTGTTTACAAATATGCACCGAGGTCTAGTTTTTTTAGCTATCAGCTAGAACCGGGTTTAAATCCCGGAAGGTGCTCATCAGTGAGGTGTGCTGCTTTGTGCTGTACGGATGTAGGTGTTCTGCTGTATGGAAGTCTGTGTGTCTGTGTGTGCATGTGTGTGAGTGTGTAAGCATGTGTGTATGTGGATGTGTGTGTGTGTCTGTTGATTTGCGTGTGGGTGTTTTGTTGACAGATTTCAGCTTGTGGGTGGATGTCTGACTGTCAGCTAGAACCATGTTCAAATCATAGAAGTAGCTCATCACTGTAGTTTGCTGCTTACTGCAGTACAGATGTTTGTGCACCTGTGTCTGATTGTATGTGCATGTGTTTGTGTGTGTGTAGATCTGTGGACTTGTGTGCGAAAGTCAACTTCTTGGATGATATCTGCTAGTGTGTCTGATGTGTAGTGATGTTCTCTGGCCGTAGCTTTATGACTGACCCTCCTTATGAATCATGGCGCATGCTGTGGTGGTAACATCCACCCCCCCACACAAATTTATCGGATATGCACTGCACCACATGGCGACTAATAGCATGTGGTTAATTTAAAACACCCAACACAACTGAAGTGCCCTAATTATTAATCCAACTCCCCCCCTCCCCACAGACAGACCACTGACACTGACTCCTCCTAGAACTGGAAAGTATGTCTTCTTGTAAACCCAATGATGTAGTATTGTTTACTTGAGGTTCATTAAGACCTTTGGAAGACAAGCTGTAATGTACTGAAGTAATATGAGTCATTGTCAGCTGTTAAAGATTTTGACATATAGGTATCATTTGATATTGAGTTTCATGAACTGTTTTATACAGATAAGATGTACAAATGGGGCTAGATATTCAAAGGAGTTGCACGGATGCAACTGCAGAAATGCACCCCAGGGCTAGGCGCAAAGATAATGTATGCGGCACATCCTGATATTCAGCCAAGGTGTGCGGCGCATCTGCTGGCACATCTCGGAGATGTGTGTGTCCGTAGATGTGGCGTGTTGCTGTTCCCCCATCCCTGGTTGTGTGTGTGTGCTTCTGTGCCCTGCCACATCCCTTGCCAGCATGCACCCCTGGTGTGTTTCCATGCATGTTTGTGGGTTGTGCTTTAGCCACTGGTGGTTGCGCATGGCACCATGACTTACCTGGGTTGGCTGAGTGCTCCTCTGTGATTGTAGAACCGTGCAGCTGTGCCAGCTGGATCAGTCGAGTCCCATACAGGGGGGCTGCCCATCACCATCGCCACCTGCGTCCCCATCGTTGTCCCCTCTTCGACCTGTACAGCTATCCCACATTCTTTGGCCATGTTGTGCAGGATGCAACAGGCCAGGAATATCCCACAGGCCTTTGAGGGGCTGTACTGTAGGGCACTGCCAGAGGTGTCCAGGCAATGGAAATGTGTCTTCAGTATCCCGAACACCCGCTCGATGACATTACGTATGGTGGTATGTGCCTCATTGTAGCATTGCTGCGATGGGGTCATGGGCTGCCGGTAGGGTGTGAGCAGCCAGGGACGGAGTGGATATCCACTGTCACCTGGGTGCAGAGAGTAGAGGTTACTTTCATGTTCAGCTTCAGACTGCCCCAAGCCCTGTGGGCCACACCCATGGCACCTCTGGCCATGCCCCCGCGGGCCCGCGATTTGTCCATTTGATTTGCATGCTCACTCACTAGATGTCCTGTGGGGATGCCCCCACTCTCAAATCAATGGCACAGTGCCGACTGGTGCCAGATGTATCAATCATGTGCTCCCCCAGGGTGCATGGCACAGACATTGATGATGCGCCCACTGGCATCGCACACCACCTGGCAGTTGACACTGGAATAGCCCTTGTGGTTCATGTATGCGGCCCCCTTCTCACCAGGTGGTGTGCATATGGCCACATGGGTGCAGTCTATTGCCCCTAGCATGCCAGGCATACGTGCTACCCTGTAGAACTCCTGTATGTTTGCTGTGTGCTCCGCCGCAGTGCTGGGGAAATGAATGTACTCCGCAGCATGTGGCAGCAGTGCGCTGAGGAACTGGGTGAGGATGCGTGACGTGGCTGACTGTGTTATGCCTGTGGTGTCCCCGGTTGGTCTCTGGAAGGTACCCGTGGCGAGCAAGCACATGCAGGCTGTTAACCTTTGTCTCCACTGACAGGGAATGACTCCATCGTGTGGGTGCCTGCATCACATCACTGCACAGCTCACAGAGCCGCCTCAGTATTGCCCTGTTCAGGCGGTACCGGCCCACAATCTCGATATCTGTATACAGCTCAAAGCTGGTGCGGGCTCGGTACTGCCTGTTGAGGGCATACTGCTGATGGACCCTTCCACGTCCACGTCCCCCTGCCACGTGCCTTCTCATCCCCCTCATTACGGCCTCCATGTGGAAGGTGGCACTGGCCATGTCCCTGGCTTGCATCCCCATCAGCTGTTGCTTTGTTCCCCCCGCTGTCCTGACTGCTACCTCCCCTGCAACAGGTACACCTGTCTGTGCTGGCCTCTGGTATGTGTGTCACCATACACCTTCCCTGTGCCTTTCTTCTGCAGTGTGGTTTCCCTGGCCTGCCCTCTTTCTCGCAGTTTCCCTGTGCTTGTCTCTCCCCCTGCCTCATGTGTCTTCCCTGTAGCTTTCTTGTGCCTCTTCCTTGCTCCTTTTTATTTTGGCTCATTTCCACTATGGCGCAACTTCCACTTGCTCCACTGTTGTGCATTGTGCAAGTCTTTGAACATTGCACTGCGCCCTTTATGCATGGTTCCTCCCCCTTCCGTTGCGCATGCCTTCATTATCATTGCGCTGTTGCTCAGCATGTTTTCGGTGGCGCAACTGCCTCCTGCTGAATATCGCAGAATGGCGTATTTTCAGACTTGCACTGGCACAACCCTGTTGCACATGGCACAACCCTTTTGAATATCCAGCCCTATTTCTGTAGCATAAAACATAGTTTTTTACCATTTTAGTCAAGGTGCTTTGGTAAGGTTTGAGGCATGAATCTGAACCATACACACCATGCTATATACAAATGTGTATAACTCCTAAAGTATACATGATACACACAACATATCAGCAGCAAACTTGTTCAGCATAAAATTTCCTTTCCGGCGGTGCTATGCAATCAATTGTGCTCAATGTGGTTTTTGTTTTATACTGGCTGAGATACCCAGAATGTGTGTTTTATTATACAATGGCAAGAAAGAATCTCGGACTGTGACTGGTCAGTTTGGGGCTGGACCCGTGGCGTCATCCCAGCACGATGCCACGGGTCTAGTCTCAGCACTGTGAACTTGTAGATGAGCTATATGAGCTAGATATTTTTTTTTGCATCTCCTCTGAAGAAACAAAAACATTTTTCCACACTAATAAAAACATTCATTAAAATATTTTTTTTTATTTTATATATAACAATAAGCCATTGTATAATAGGAATAATGCACTCCAGGGTGTGTGTTGTTTGGGATAACGCCACGCCTGGGGCATTGGATGCACACGGCCTGCGGCCTCATGCCCAACCCCCCCCAGGCGTGGCATTATCCCAGCACGACACACACCCTGTCATGCATTATTCCTTTATTCAACACGCTTAGGTGGTTCTTGATGGACAAAATGTCAGCCACAACACACCATGCCATAAACAAATGCAAATAACTCCTGAACTATACATGCTACACACAAAATGTCAGCACACAATCTGTTCAGCACTAAATTACCTTTCCAATGGTACTATGCAATCAATTGTAATCAATTCAGTTTTTGTTTTATACTTACTGAGATGCCTAGAATTTCTGTTTTATTCAAAGTGCCTAGGCGGTTCGATTGATAAAATGTCAGCCATAACACACCATGCCATAAATAAATGCAAATAACTCCTGAACTATACATGATACACACAAAATGTCAGCAAACAGTAGACGCTGTGAACAACGGACTCAAACCCGCGCACTCCGTTCTTTCCAACTCGCACACTCTGGTCTCTCGAAGTGGCCCCCCCTCCAGGAATTTGCTTCAACCAAACAGTCGACATCACGCACAACAGACAGCATGAAGGACTGCCTGAAACACAGAACAGCCAATGTTGCTGCCAAATGAAAATAAAAAATACTGAGCTACTGTAAAACTTCCATTCCACATAAATTATACTGAAAGAGGTACTGGAGACAAAAACAGGCACACTGGAATAGTCACTTGCCACTTTTTATTTTTGAGGTCCCCCCCCCATTCCTTTTGATCATTCCAGTCCTATACTTTGACATTATTCTATTACAACAGTTCTCAGTCTGCCAGCTGACACTTCAACCTCTGTGCCACTTCACCACCAGCTCATCATTGTGATCGCTCAGTCAAAACATTGCCCGAGGAGCCACCAAGTGGCTGCTCCATTGTGACAATCATGTAGTGGTTGGCCAGTGACACATATGTCTGCAGTCAGGCTGAGATCTGCTATGCTCATCACACATAATGGCAGGTGACAGCACTTCCTAGCTGACCAAGGGGAAACAAACGACCTCAGATAAAAAAGGTAACCGCCAACTCCCAAAGTATTGCCTGGTTCTGCCCTCCATTAGCTCTTTCAGTTGTCCCCCTTGGCTTCGTGAGTGAAAGAAGCCCAACACCAACTGTACCCTGCAGCGGGAAAACAATCCTTTCTCAAAGCAACACTTCTACCATACATTTCTCTCACCACCCGGGAACTCCCAAGTAATGTTTCCGCCACTTGTTCCCTTACTTTCACTCGCCAGAACTCTTTTAGCTCAGTATTTTGAATTTTCAATTGGTGCAGCCCATTCAATGACTGGCATGTCACTGCACTGCCTCCAAAACACAAACAGGCTAAGCAGGAGTTCCACCAACATAAGACAATCCGATTCACGTCCATGACACTGCATCTTTTTGACCTTTACTTTGTCTCAATCCACAAAGTTATTTCCCAAATTAGTAACAGTACCTATATTCACCACTTTTAGATAACATATGCTGCATTTCCACTACCTGATTGTTGCAGCACCACCTACCTGCCACCAAACCATTTCATCCACAGTTTCTCGCTCACGCCATTGCGTCATTCTTCATGTTAGCTGCTCCTCTCCTCTGCCATGTCCTCGTCCTGCTCTACTACGCATCTCCCACCACCTCTGCACATCTTATTACTCCAAGTCGCACACTCTGGTCTATCAAAGTCGCACACTCTGATTTCTCGAAGTGGCGCCCGGATCCGGATCACATTTTCCAGGAAAACCTTCAGCACACTGTGGGTCTCTTCATAGATGAGCCTTAAAATGCACTTCACCCCACCACAATGAGCCATACGGCAGATAGCTGGCTTGGTGATGCCCTGGATGTTATCCAGCAGCACCTTGTGATGTCTTCTGGTGTGTGTTTGAAGGTGGGATGGAGGACCCTGACAGCATGCCAACCACTTTGTGTGCTGGTGTCAGGTCTCGGAGGGAGGGGAAGGTCACCCAGACAGCAGGTACTGCTGTTTCTTGGATGGTGCTGGGACTTGCATCACCGGGTACTGTCCCACAAACAGCACTGCCTGCTGTCCGGGTGCTCCCCACCACCCTCTGTGACTCATCACCACCATACAACATGGAGTGCCTTTCATCAGGGACCTGCCCCCCCCCCACAGTCAAACACACAATACCATTTCACAAACTGGATGCCCTGGTGGCTAGTGGTCTCCGCACCCTATGGTATTTTTCGCCTCCCTCCTGGAATTTGCTTCAATGAAACAGTCGACGTCTCACACACAATGTACTGTCGAAGTTGCACACTCTGGTCTCTGTACATCGCACACGCTGGTCTCTCGAAGTGGGCCCTGCCCCGTCATGGATCACATTTTCCAGGAACACCTTCAGCACACCGCAGGTCTCTTCATAGACGAGCTTCAAAATGCGCTTCACCTCACCACGACGAGCCACACAGCAGATAGCTGGCTTGGTGATGCCCTGGATGTTAAGAAGTCTGACACTAACTGTACCCTGCTGTGGGAAACTACACTCGCGATCCTTTCTCAATGCAACATTTCTACCATACCTTTATCTCACCAACAAGCCTTTCTTTCACCACCCGGGAACTCCCAAGTAACGTTTCCGCCACATGTTCCCTTGCTTTCACTGATCAGACATCTTTTAGCTCAGTATTTTGAATTTTCATTTGGCACAGCTCATTCAATGACTGGCATGTCACTGCATCACCTTTGAAACACCAACAGGCCAAGCAGGCGTTTCACCAACAACACACAACAATCCGATTCACACCCATGACACTGCGTCTCTTTCACCTTTTCTTTGTTTTAATCTGCAAGTTTTTTTATTTCACAAATCAGTAACAATAACTAACAATACCTATATCTATAACTTTTGGATAAGATGTGCTGTGTTTTCACTACCCGGTTGTTGCAGCACTAACTCTCTGCCAACAAACCATTTCATCTACAGTTTCTCGCTTCTGCCACTGCATCATTCTTCAAGTCAGCTGCTCTTCTTCTCTACCATTTCCTCGTCCTGCTATACTATGCATCTACCACCACCTCTGCACATCTCACTTGACCTCGCACACTCTGGTCTCTCCTCGACCTCGCACACTCTGGTCTCTCCTCAACCTCGCACACTCTGATCTCTCCTCGAACTCGCACACTCTGGTCTCTCCTCAACCTCGCACACTCTGGTCTCTCCTAGAACTCGCACACTCACTCTGCAGCTCCTCATCATGTACAATCAGAGAATATGCTGAGAAAATATTGGGGGCAAGTATTTTGTGTCTCCAGTTTGAGCCTGTTTATCTGTACTGGTGATACTCTGGAAAACAATCAACGCAGAGGTGTACTTTGCACATGCTGCATGTATGTGATGGTTCAGCTTGTTTCTTTTTCTGTGAATAATTTCTGCACCTCCCCTTCTTCCCTTTCACTGGGTAGTGTAGTCCACCACTAGTCAGATTCTGCTCAGTTACAGTAAGTGAGGCACTGAGTCTTCTATGGGCATATCCTTCCAAAAGATGCTCAGAGAGAAGCATGTGGAAATTCAGTTGCCTGTGCTTGTTCACCCTTCCAGTCTTCATTCACTGAACATGATTCGCACTCTCTCCGAACAAGGTAAAAACATTTGCCAATGCCATGTCCCACAAAAAACAGAAAAGGTATATTCACCACTTCTTGGATTTTCTGGTGCAGGGGTACTGACCCCAATAATGGTCAGCGACGTCCATGCCATTCATGTGCATGTTATACTGCTCAAATACTTCTGAACATGGAACCGATACAAGAGTGCCATCTCTTTGTCTCCTGGGCACAGATGTTGCTGATGAGGTAGGGTCATGGTTCGTTGATAGCAAAAAAACCGGGTGGTTGCCTTTCCATGCTGTGGTAACAAGTGACCCATTCTGTCACTGTTCATAATGACCACGAGGTTTCTTCTTCATTGATAATTTGTTAAGTTCTGCAGGCCATCCAACCCTGTTGGTGCGCATTGTGCCACATGAGTATAAGCCAACGTTCAATAGTTCTTTTGCCAGGTGGACTGAAGTGAAATTATTTATTTATTTATTTATCAAGTCTAGGATTACAAATACCTTTGAGCCATGGCTCTTTTACAAAGGTTCCACGTCAAAGAAATACAAATTATGGGGAACATCAAGACAGGCATTACAACAATGTAGACATTGCAAACAGAGTACAGATTAATACAGTTCAAGGGTAGCATTGTAACAAGGCAGCTAGCGGCATTTGTCAGAGAAAATAGACAACAGATAAGAAGTGCCAGAGTCATAGGGAGAGGGAAGAGGGTAGGGGGAGAAGGAATGTAGGAAGGGTGGCAAGAGGGTGAAAAGTGCAGCATTGGGTATACCGAGATGTGAGGGTAGAATCCAGTGAGGAGGGGGGGGGACAACTAGAGCAGAAAGGGAAGTGGAGAAACAAGGTTAAGTTCGGCAGTCACAGGAGCTGTTGGTAGTGAGATAGTCCCAGAGCCTAGTTTTAAACATACCAATAGTTGGGGCAGAGGAGATGGTTGGGCTGAGGCCATTGAACCAGAGTGGTGCTCGATAAGCAAAAGAGCGTTGTCCCTGTGAAGTGTGACAGTGGGGGACTTTCAGTAGCTGTAGCGTGGATCTCCTAAGGCACCATTTGTTAATTTGGTGTTGTAACAGAGTTGAGACCCCAGAAGGTGCAAGGCCAAGGTAGATTTTTTTGACCATGGAGCAGGTGAGAAACTTTATGCAGTTTGATAGTTGGAGCCAGCCGGTCTGAGTGTACAGGTCACATGTGTGGGTGAGACGGTGAGCACCAGTGATGAGCCGACATGCTTTATTTAAGGCAGCTGAGAGGCGTCTAAGGGTTGTGGTTGTGGTCGAGCCATAAATGATGAGACCATAGTCTATTACAGAGATCACAGAGCTCAGGACTGCAACCTTCAAAGCTTCTGGGCGTGAGGTGTGGTCTGTGTTTGTAGAGGAGACCAAGTTGCAGGTATTAGCAGCTCTAGCTGCATTATCTACATGAAGTCCATAGGAGAGATTAGGTCAAGTTGAACTCTAAGTATTTGAAGGACACCACCTGATCTAGAGTGTTGCCCTGGGTGGTGGAGATAGCCAAGTGGTGTAGCTTGTGTGGGTTATGAGAGCTGCAGAAGAGAGCATAGATTTGGTTTTCTTGTCATTGAGGACCAGTTTATGATTAAGAAACCATGTTTCTACAGAACTAAAACCAAGTTGAAGGTTGTGTTGAAGAGTTGCAGGATCTTTGTGAGTGGAGAATACAACAGCATCATCGGCATATAGTATGATCTGCTCAGAGCAGTGGTAAGGGAGGGAGTTTAAGAAAAGGCTAAAAAGGAGGGGTCCCAGTATGGATCCCTGTGGGGCACCCGAGCAAACAGGCAGGGTGTTAGAAAGAGCGTCCGCAATTTTTACTCTCTGTGACCGGTTTTCTAAGTAGCTTTTAAACCAGAGAGAAAAGTCAAGTGATAGCCCGGCATTCAGTAGTTGCTGTATTAGTAGTCCATGGTGTACTGTATCGAAGGCCTTGGAGAGGTCAACGAAAACCGCCCCTGTGAGAAGGCCGTTGTCAAGGGATTTGTGCAAAGCTCCAGTGAACTCAAGAAGGGCTGTGGTGGTGCTGTGACCTTCCGGAAGCCGTGTTGTTGTGGACAAGGTATATTGTATTTATCCAAGTGGTCGGTAAGTTGATCAGCCACGATGCGCCAAGGCGCCTTAGAGAGTGGGGCAGTATGGAGATAGGGCGTTAATTTGAGTGAATCATCTTGTCCCCACTTTTATGGACGGGTGTCACGGTGGCTGTTTTCCATAGGTCCAGGAATTTTCCACAGCTGAGAGAGAGGTTTAGGATTTTTGTTAATGGATGAATTACCTCATCGAGGGTGAGCAACAGAAGCTTAAGGTCCAGGGTGTCGCTACTAGATCTAGATTTAGAGATTGCAGTAATATAGTGGCGAGCTTCATTCAGCCTTACCTTCCTGAAGTAGAAGAGGGATGGTTGGGGACTGAGGGCTGATGTATTTGGGGAGTAGGTCCTGTTTTCGAAAAGTCATGGGTAGAACAGCACTAAGGTCTGGAAAAGCCGTTAAAGATTTTTTGCGATCACCTTGGGGTCAAGGGTTGAGGATCCATCAACCATTAACATGGCGAGAGGTTTTTGGCTGCTTCCCTGTGACATCCTTGATATTGTCCCAGAAAGCACGACCATTTCCCCATGTATTGGTGAGAGCATCTTTGTAATAGGTGGATTTCATTAGCCGTATGGCTTTTGTGTAGGCATTTCATGCTTGTTTGTAATTTTGGATGTCCAGTTGTTTGCCAGTGGCCCTGGCAACTGCCCAGAGGTGATCCCTTAATCCCTTAGTTTCAGCTGTGAGAGAAGAGCCGCGGTGACCCATGGGTTAGAGAGAGATTTTGTTTTGCGCCTTTTAGCAGGGGCAAAGAGGTCGCAGACTTTGTTGAAAATTGTCAAAATATACATGGTGTCTTTTGCCATGCAGGTCCTTAGTCAGGTCTTTCACAACCCTCTCTGCAAGGACCACTTCCACAGCACCAGCAACCTTTCCCATGTACACTTGAAAATCTGAAACATAACCGTTATGAGAATCTTCAAGGACCCAGACCTTTATTCCATACTGTTGTGGCTTGCATCGCATGTATTGCTTGAATGACAGTCGTCCTCTAAAGCCTACCATTGCCTCATCAACTGACACCTCTCTGTGTAGGTTGTACTCCTTTTTGCATGCCTTGAGAATTGGACTTATGTGATGCAGCTTGTCGTGGTCTTTCGATCCTCTTAGTGGATTTAGTGCGGTGTCACTGGCATGCAGATACTACATAATCTTTTCATAACACTCACGGGTCATTAACTTTGAGATTGGTAAATGTCCACAGAGATGGTGCTTCCCCCAGTACATGTGGTATTGTGGCACCTTAATAACAGACATGTACAGCCACATTCCAAGTAAGGCTTTTATGTCGGACGATGTTACTTGAGTCCATCGGTGGTCAACTTTGTTCACTTCCACCTCTTTACGGACACTGTACTGGTTTGTCTCATCGGCAATCAGTTCATAGAGAATTGGAGGAAATGTAAGGTTCATAAAATCCATTGGAGTCTTCTCTGCACTCATCACTGTGGCGGGACCCACTGGCTCCTTGAAATCCTCAAAATGCACCTGCTCTAAGCGATTTGTACATTCATCATTGCGAACTGCATCAAGACGTATCGAAGGTTCCTCATATTGTTCCGCATCATCACCTTTAATGTGGGTACTGACGTGCTGTAGTGTAGCCAAAGGAAGATCATCTTCGCTCTCTGTTTCGTTCCTCTGCCGCTATAGCTTGGCCAGTGGCACATCATCCTCTTCGCAGTCCATGGAGCATCTCTTCCAACTCAGCGTAGCCTGGGGTAGATCATCTTTGTCACCAAAATCATTGTCATCACTGTATGCACCAAGACCACCTCGATGTCGGAATCATCAAAAGCATAAAATTCATCCCCCTCATTGTCACTGGCGCGATCGAACAGGTCTAGCAGGTCATTATTGTAGATTTTATCCATATTTCTGGTGTTGATCTTCAGTGGTTACCAAGGTGTGTGTGCGCAATATTCGGATCAGCGAGCGATGGGCTCTCTTGGGGCGGTGGTCGCTCACAGGGCAGGGTCTCTCTCTGAGTGTTGCTTTCTCAATCTCAGGGGGATGGTCTCACTCTCGGGGCGGTGGTCTCTTGCAGGGCGGTGGTCTCTCTGGGCAGTGGTCGGTGGTCTCTCGATCTTGGGGCAGTCGCTCACTGGGCAGGGGTCTCTCTGGGCAGTGGTCAGTGGTCTCCCGATCTCGGGGGCGGTCTCTCACAGGGCGGGGTCTCTCTCTGAGTGTTGCTTTCTCAATTTCAAGGGGACAGTCTCACTCTCGGGGCAGTGGCCTCTCACAGGGCAGGGGTCTCTCTGGGCAGTAGTCACTCGATCTCGGGGGGTGGTCTCTCACAGGGCGGAAAATTTCTCTGGGTCTTGCTTTCTCGATTGCAGGAGGATGGTCTCACTCTCGGGGGGGCAGTCTCTCACAGGGTGGGGTCTCTCTGGGCAGTGGTCTCTCGATCTCGGGGATGTGGTCTCTCAATCTCGGGGGATGGGCTCTGGATCTCGAGGCGGTCACTTGATTGTCTGTAATAAAAACAGACAACCATATCTTTGCACTGCGGACACATATCATCAAGGCCCGCAAACTTCAAAACAAAGCAACACCAGTATAATAGTATCCCCCCCAACAATCCTTATGACACGTCTAAGCCTGCCACACATCACAAATGTACACAAAAAGCCACATCTTTCTGCCAGCACCATCACATAAAACGCTTTTGAAGAACACAAAATGGCATTATGTTTACAATATCACTTTCAGAAACAACCAGCTGCAGGTGGGAGACCACTGGACTCCGGGGATGCCCAGGTGTCCGGGTTCTCCCACTCAACGTGAAAACACCCATTACCATCCCACAAAAAGGACTTCCTGGGATCCAGTGGTTCTCCACACTGTACGATACCTGGCAACACACAAGAAAAACCCTTCACCGCTGGTCAGTTGTCCCACTCCAAGCCTCCAACACCCAGCACAAACAAAAGGAAAATTTTTTTCCTTTTGCACACTCCATCACCCAGATCCCAAAAAGCAGCACCATAATCAAACGGCATCGTCTTTGGCACATTCTCCCCCACCTTCAATCACCCAAAATGAAACACTTGGTGGTGGTGGTGGTCAAAATATACAGACCCACTGGACACCAGGGACTGCATTTTGTGAGATGATGCCGGGTGTTTGACGGGGGGGGGGGAGGCCCTGACCCCAGGGAATCCATTTTGAGCAATGGTGCTGTGTGTTTCACAGTGGGGGTGAGGATACAGACACCATGGAAACCATTTTGTATGATGGCACCAGGCCTCAGAGGGCATGTGGGCACACAGACACCAGATTATGCTGATCGTGAGATGGTGCCGGGTCTTGAAACACCAGGCACCATGCCACAAACAGCGTTCCCTGTTGTCGGGGGCTCCCATCACCTTTTGATGCCTATTGCCATCACACAAAATGGATTCCCTGGTGTCACAGGCCTCCCTCCAACCAGAAAACACACAATGCCATCACACAAAATGGATCCCCAGGTGTCTGGGTTCTCTCACCCCAATATGAAAACACCCATCACTATCCCACAAAAAGGATTTCCTGGGATCCACTGGTCCTCCACACTGTACAATACCTGGCAACACACAAAATAAACCCTTCGTCGCTGTTCAGTGGTCCCACTCCAACCTTCCGACACCTAGCACAACAAAAGGAACATTTTTTTCTTTCTGCACACTCCATCACCCAGCCCCCAAAAAGTAGCACTATAATCAAATGGCATCGTCTTTGGCACATTCTTCCCCCACCTTCAATCACCCAACATGAAACATTTGGTGGTGGTGGTCAAAATATGCAGATCCACTGGACACCAGGGACTGCATTTTGTGAGATGATGCCGATTGTTTGACAGAGGGGGGCCCAACCCCAGGGAATCCATTTTGTGCAATGGTGCTGTGTGTTTGACGGTGGGGGTGAGGAAACAGACACCACGGAAACCATTTGATGCGATGGCACCAGGCCTCAGAGGGTGTGTGGGCACACAGAAACCAGATTACACAGTTTGTGGGATGGTACCGGGTGTTGAAACAGCAGGCACCATGCCACATACAGCGTTCCCAGTTGTTGGGGGCTCCCACCACCTTCTGATGCCCATTGCCATCACACAAAATGGATCCCCAGGTGTCCAGGTTCTCCCAACCAACGTGAAAACACCCATCAACATCCCCAAAAAAAGGATTTCCTGGGATCCAGTGGTTCTCCACACTGTACAATACCTGGCAACATACAAAATAAACCCTTCACCGCTGGTCAGTGGTCCCACTCCAACCCTCCGACACCTAGCACAAACAAAAGAAACATTTTTTTCTTTTTGCACACTCCATCACCGAGCCCCCAGAAAGCAGCACCATAATCAAACTGCATCGTCTTTGGCACATTCTCCCCCACCTTCAATCACCCAACATGAAACACTCGGTGGTGGTGGTAGTCAAAATATACAGATCCACTGGACACCAGGGACTGCATTTTGTGAGATGACGCCGGGTGTTTGACGGGGGGGGGGGGCCCCGACCCCATGGAATCCATTTTGTGCAACAGTGCTGTATGTTTGACAGTGGGAGTGAGGACACAAACACCATGGAAACCATTTTGTGCAATGGCGCCAGGCTTCAGAGGGCATGTGGGCACACAGGCACCAGACTACGCTGTTTGTGGGATGGTGCCGGGTGTTGAAACACCAGGCACCATGCCACAAACAGTGTTCCCAGTTGTTGGGGACTCCCACCACCTTCTGATACCCACTGCCATCACACAAATGGATTCTCTGGTGTCACGGGCCTCCCTCCAACCAGCAAACACACGACGCCATCACACAAAATGGATCCCCAGGTGTCTGGGTCTCCCACCCCAACGTGAAAACACCCATCACCATCCCACAAAAAAGGATTTCCTGGGATCCAGTGGTTCTCTACACTGTATGATACCTGTCAACATACAAAATAAACCCTTCTCCGCTGCTCAGTGATCCCAGTCCAACCCTCCGACACCCAGCACAAACATACTAACAGCCAGCAGAATAGGCCTCTTGATCTGTTGTGTCTGCTCGGTTGCCAGCCCCCTACTGGGTGCTTACTTCCACGCTCCCCCCAAACAAAACAATTTTTCCTTTTTGCACACTCTATCACCCAGTCACAAATACCCACCACGAAACATTCAGGGGTAGGGAGGAGATCAACTGGATACCAGGGATTGCATTGTGTCTAGGGGCTCCCAGCCATCCTATAACAACTGAAACCATGCAAACCATGCAAAAGCATCCTCTGGTGCCACTCTGCAAGACCCAACCCCATCTCACAGAAACATTCCCTGGTGTCCAGCAGGCCCTACCCATGTCCTCCCCCCAGCCCCCACAAAAAAATATTTACACACCCCCACCAAATAGACAGATAGTCCCTGTTCCCCTTTTTTGAAACCACTAAACAAGGTCCCACAAATGCAGCAACAGATTTTACAGCCCATAAAGACTCGCTCACTGCTAAACAGAGAGTTTATTCTTTTACCCAGGATAGCTGGCTCTACTATCGCACTGTCCATCGACAAGAAGGAGTTTTTTTGGGGGGAAATAAAAAAATGAGTAGTTTGAGACCCCCCCCACACACATTCACACAAACAGAAAGCCAACACCGTTACCTGCTCGCCATGGCTGCATATTTTTCTCGAGGGGTGCCGACAATCCCCCAAACTTCATGGTCGCTTGCTCCACAATGTGCCCAGACCACTAACAGGGAAACAGAAAATGAGCAGCCTAGTCTGGGAACTGCCGCCAAAAATCACCATTACCTGTGGCGTGCAGTCAGCAGTCACGTCTGAACTTTACCAACATCAGTTACAAGCGGGCTACTAGTACACTGAAGCTCCATTCTCTCTGGCATAAGCACAGCAGTAGCCATCTCCGGGGCACTTTGTAGGATGGCTCTATGAGACTTATAAAAGACAACTGTAGTAAAATCCAATGAGCAGCTGAATTTGAGAAACTCCCCCCCCACACACACACACAAAGCCAACACCGTTACCTGCACTCGATGGCGGCATATGTTTTTGAGGGGTGCCGACAATCCTCCAGGGTAGCCCACAAAGATGACGGCTCCATGATCGCTCACTCCCCAACCACAAATAGATTATTTTTTAGAAAAACAGAAAGGAAAAGAGAAAAATAGCGAAGTTGGGGAGTCGTGTTCACCAAGAAGCACTACTTCCAGTTGCTCAAACTTCTTTGGTGATGCGTTCTCATAAATATAAACAAAACAAGTATAATCTTGACCACAGAGAAATACAAAGTACATAAATAAGTACCTGAAGGCAGTAAGAGGCAATGTTGAGTGGTACACAGAAACAGAACGAAACACGGAACTCGCAGCAGCACTTAGCAGCAGCTCAGTCCAGATCTCCCTGCACGCAGCAAGCAAAGTGACGACACCGGCACTAAAATGGGGTTTTCTACGAAATTTCCAATAGGACCCCTACACTTGCCAGCCAATTCCAAGAGGCTTACAATGTGGGGAATCACCCGAAGGAGGTTAATAAGCCCTATCTGGATTGGCTGGCAAGTAATATTAAAATATTTTACTGACATCTCCAGACGTGTCAAGGGCACACAGGGACTATACAGCTGACATCTCTATTCATCCTCGGACACACTGGAGCAACTGATCTGCCGACTACAGGCGGCGGCTAGGACACAATGAGTTAAACCATGTTTCAGCAGCATTATATCCTAGTTGGAGGTCATTTTGAAGTAGTTTGGGGTTGGGGTTGCAAGTGAAAATGATGGTGTCATCAGCATACAATAGCATGTGACTGGTGCAAGAGCCTAGAAGTTTATTTAAGAAGATACTGAAGAGGAGGGGGCCCCAGTATTGATCCCTGGGGGACCCCTGAGTGGACAGATTTGCTATCTGAGACAATGTCCCCAATCTTGACCCGCTGAGAGCAATTGCTGAGATAGCTGTTAAACCACAGAACTGTATCAGAAGAGAGACTGGTGTCAGCTAGCTGTTCAAGGAGGAGTGTGTGGTGAACCATAACAAAAATTTTTGATAGGTTGATGAAGGTAGCCCCCACTAGCTGCCCTTGATCCAGGCCTTGGTGGTATAACCAGTGAATTCCAACAGGGCCGTGATAGTGTTGTGTCCCGCTTGGAACCCATGTTGTTCCGGGCAGAGGAGTTGGTGCATGTTCAGGTATTCCACAAGCTGATCCGCTGCTATCCGTTCAAGTGCTTTGGAGAGTGACGGGAGTATGGAGATCGGTCTGTAGTTGTTCAGTAGTGCCTGGTCTCCACTTTTGTGAACTGGTGTTACAAAAGCCGACTTCCAGAGCTGGGGGAACTGAGAGTAGCGGAGGGATAACAACTGCCTCACAGAAATCCAGGACTGTACGAATACCAGCTGGTTGGAGCTGAATTCCGACAAGACTGAGGAGCTGGTTGTGGATCCTGGCCACCGGATAGAGGGGTCAGTGGCAGGATGTTCCTTAAAGCTTTGACCTGGAGGTGCCCAGTAGCTGACCATTGTATGGGCATGGAATCTGGGGGTAATACTTGACTTTGGGCTGACGCTTCGTTCTCAGGTGTCAGCCGTGGTCAAGTCCTCCGAATATCTCCCAGATTAAGCACCTAGTTCTGTCTGGCAACCTTCCAACATTGATCCATGCCTTTGTGACCTCACACCTTGACTACTGTAACTCCCTTTACCTAAGGCTTCCAAGGGTTGATATCCACCGCTTGCAGCTGGTGCAGGACATGGCAGCCAGGTTCTTGCCTGGATTATCTCGATCCAGCCATATTACACCTGTGCTGCACGAACTGCACTGGCTGCCAGTTCAGTGGCGGATCACCTTCAAGGTCGGCTTGCTGATCTACAGAGCCCTACATGGACTGGGTCCAAGCTACCTGCAAGATCTCCTGCACCCTTACTGTCCCCTTCGACCGCTCCACTCTGCCGACGAGGGATTGCTGGGGAGTCCCAGGATACAACTAAAAACCTCTGGATAGCGGGCATTTTTGTTCATAGCCCCAACCCTGTGGAAATGGAATTCTCTGCCTCTTCGGATATGAGAGTGTCTGACAGTGGAGACCTTCAAAACTGCACTGAAAATCTATTTATTTGGGCTCGCCTTTGGAGGCACATTTTAATTCATGTTGGACTTTGCTATTTGAGTTTTAATTATAGTGACTGGATGAATTTTAGAATTTTATTGTTTTAATTTGATATTGCATGGTTTGTACAGCGCTTTGGTACAATGTGAACAGTGCTTCATAAATAGATTATTATCGAGCCGGCCCAGTGGCGCTGAGGGCTGAGGTGCTGGACACCACACCTTGCGCCATGCCAGCAACCTGGGTTCGGGAGTGAGCACGGGTCACCGGGGGCTGGCAGGGGAGGAGAGGGATCAAGTGTCCGGAGGACAGCTCTTTCTCTCTGGGGAGGGGCACCACAACGGTGGGGCGCTGCCCCTGGCAGAAGCGCTGGGAGTCACGGACGCACGCCGTACATTGGGGCAGAGTCGGGGGCAGACAGCTGGATGGGGCACATGCGGATGCGTGCGTGCTCACGCCCGCTGGCATCATTGCACACCATCCGACTCAGGGGAATAGAACAAGGAAAAAGGTGGCACCAACGCAGCTTGATGGCCGTCCGTGAGTGTTCGCTGGGTGCTGGCACCTGGACTGGATGCATTGGGGTAGGGAGTTGAGGGCACCCTGCCACCCCGCTGCGGGAGGTAAGCTGCAGGGGTTAATGGGTGCCAGCGATCCCGGTTGAGACAGACGGCAGCCAGATCCCCCAACAGTATTGATGCAAGTGAAAAGGGGGGGCAGTTTAAGGTGGCCACAGGAGGATAAACAATCGTGAAAAAAAAAAAAAAATAGATTATTATCATTATTATTATAGCAGTAATCTGTGATGTTCCGCATGTGTATGTTTTCTGCAAGGTTCCATCCAAGATATTCATAGCATACTTATTACATGTGTGAAGGAGCAATAGCAACGTGTATTTACAGACGACAGTCATATTACTGCTATAGTTGATGTTGAGAAAGGGTGTCATTTTACAGAAGCATAATTCGCAAACCCTGAGGGTGGGTCAAACACATTGCAGTTGTGATTCGATGAACCAAAAAAAGGCATGGTATTTCAAATGGTGTCCAAAACTCAGAAGCCACAATTACTGGATGTGAGGAGGGGGGTTGAGGGGGGTATTAACAGGGCCAGATTTACACTACCATGGGACTTATGCACAGTACTGTGTGAGGGCCCCCTTTACACCACGCGGCAGCGGCACACCGCACATCGGTGCTCCACAACAACCACGCTGCAAGGGAACATGCATCACCACACAGTATTACCTTATTTTAATCACTGCATGACTCCATTAGCCAGCCATGAGATGCCGAAAGTAGTAGTAGCAGCGGCAGCAGATGTGGACAGAGTCTGGATCGATGGTGTCTGCTGCTGCTGCTAAGCTACCTACAGTAAATAACATTTTCTCAGTCTCGAGTAGACAGTGACTGAGTAAGCCAGCCCTGCCCAGAACACAATATTCAGAATCAGAGCCCAAAATCAAAATGTAATTGATTACAGTAACAGGACTGCAACTGTCACATTTCATGACAGTAACCTTGGGTTACCTTAATTCACCATCATTACTAAATTTACCCCGCCCTAGAACACATTAAATATATATTCAATTAAAATCTCCAGCCTTAGCCTCCGAACAACCTATATTAAAAAAAATATATATCCATCATTCAGTCAAAATAAATAGCCAAATAAAGAAAACATGCTACTAAGAATACCATTATACTTTATATTATTAAAATGAATCTCTTATCTGAATCTGAATTGATCCATCCTCCAGAATGTCATGATGTTATGAACACACAATGGGTTGGCTGAGTAAGGTCAGAAAAAGAAACAGCACAACAAAGAGTTCGAGACTAAGTAATCACATCACCAAGTCCCAGACCCCCTTCCGCCACCAGAGAGTCACTTACAGTAATACTTCTGATCTCACTCATTATATCATTAAATATTAGAGTACGATTTAGAAAAAAACATAAAAGTCAGAACATAAAACAGATCAATCAACAGCTGAAACTGGATGAAAAGGTATTTTCAAATTCAGGTACACTACTTTTCTTTTTTTAAAATTCAGTTTTATTAAAGCAGACATCAAGCTTCAGTACATGATAACAGTAGTTATTTTTCTTTCCTTACACACATATTGTAGATGCTAACACTGCCAGCTAGGTTTAAAGGAATACATTTTTATAGAGACAAATTATTTAATTGGGGGTTAATACCCCAATACTGCCCCTAGCTTCTCCCATCGGACCTCCACTTCTAACAGTCCTTTGTTAAACAAGCATTTGTCAATGCCGAATGTTTGCTTGCTGGTATTAGTATTGGAAGTGCAGGAGTTAGACAGGTGCAGAATAGAAATAGCAGTGAAGTACTGAAGTGACACCAATCCCACCCCCACCCTGCAGAGATGGACAGGCATTGGGGTGTGCCTTTGGGTCGTCACCCATGATGCTCACGCCATTTCACCTCACCCTACTCTGCAGCCACCGACAAGTGCTGAGGTGTGCCTTGGGGTATTCGGCTTTACAGTCACCCCATTTCATAAGGAAATACACTGAAATGGGTGCAGAATAGGAGAATGGGGTGAACTCTGGGGTTGAAGAGTCCAAGGCACACCTCAATGCCTGTCACTGGCTGCAGGGTGGGGGTGGAATGGCGTGAACATTACTGTCGACAATCCCAAGTCACACCCCTGACGCCTGTCAGTTCCTACAGGGCAGGACATTATGGTCGGAAACCCAGATGTTATGGGCAGTTCTTAATATTTTCACTCCAAATTTTCAACATGGGCTTTTTGTGACCCCACCGCATGAACAGTGACATTATCAGTTCGTTAGCTTAAAGGTGATTTTGCAGAGCGATTGCGCCATTTGGTGCCACACGTACGAAAACACATTTCGAACAGGATGTAAAAAATAACAGCTGTACTGTTCATGAGGAGGTATAAAACAAGCATTTGTCAATGCCGAATGTTTGCTTGCTGGCATTGGCAGTGGTAGTGTAGAAGTTACAGAGCTGCGTAATAGGAATGGCAGTGAAGTACTGAACTGAAGCCCACCCCACCACCACCCTGCAGAGAGTGACAGGCATTGGGGTGTGCGTTTGGGTCGTCAGGCATAACAGGCACGCTATTTCACCACACCCCACCCTGCAGACACTGACAAGTGTCACGGTGTTCCTTGGGGTCTTTGGCCCTTATGCACATCCCATTTCATTAAGAAATACGGTGAGATGGGTGCGATATAGGAGAATGGGGTGAACTTTGGAGCCGAAGAGTCCAAGGCATACTTTGATGCCTCTCACTGGCTGCAGGGTGTGTAATGGTATGAGCATCACAGGCAAGAATCCCAAGTCACACCCCTGATGCCTGTCATTCTCTACAGGGTTGGGTGTTATGGTGGGAAACCCTAATACCACAGGCATTCGTTGGTATTTTCACTCCAAATTTTCAACGTGTTTTTTTTGTGACCCCACCTCATGAACAGGAGGAATATCAGTTTGTTAGCCGAAAGCTGCTTATGCACAGTGACTATGGCATTTAGCACCACAGGTGCAAAAACATTCTGAACAGGATGTGAAAAATGACAGCTGTACTGTTCATGGGGAGGTGTAAAAAATGGCAATGTTGCAAATCTGCAGTAAAAATATTTACAAAACTGGTGAAGTCACGAGCACACATAGAAACTGTGCAACACACACCCGTAATACAATTAGGTTGGGGATTTTTTACAACAGATTATCAACTCAGGCATTTTGGTGCCTCCGATCATGAACAGTGTCACTGTGATTTTCTTTATCTGTGCCAAACAATGATTTCCCACAGCGACCACGCATCTCTGCGCTGAAAGTGTGAAAACACACTTCAGCCATGTTGTGAAAAATGACAGCTGTACTGTTCATAAGGAAGTGTGTAAAAATGCCACTGGTGAAAATCTGGACTGAAAATATTACAAAGTCATGAACTTACGAGGGTGCGTGGAAACTGCGCAATGCTCACTCGTAACACAGTCATTTTATGGACTTTTGTCACCAAATTTTCAACATAGCCATTTTAAGACCTCTGCTCATGAACAGTGTAACTGTGATTTTCTTAATCTGTCCTAAACATTGCTTTCGCACACCAAGAGCACCATTGTGCGCTACATGTGCGAAAACACATTTTGGGCGACATATGAAAAATTGCAGCTGGACTGTTCATAAGGAAGTGTAATAAAATGGCAATGTTGAAAATCTGGAGGAAAATATTAAATTGCAAACTCCACGAGCATGCCTAGGAACTGCGCAACGACGTCAGAGAAACAGTCATTTTTAGGAATTTTTTCACCAAATTTTCAACATAGCCATTTTAAGACCTCTGCTCATGAACAGTGTCACTGTGATTTTCTTAATGTGTCCCATACATTGATTTTGCACATCGACTGCGCCATTGTGAGCTACATGGGCGGAAACACATTTTGGGTGAGATGTGAAAAATGACAGCTGTACTACGCATAAGAAGGTGTGGTAAAATGGCAATGTTGAAAATCTGGAGTGAAAATATTGAAAATTCGCAAACGTATGAGCCTGCATAGGAACTGAGCGCAACGACGTCAGTAAAACAGTTTTTTTTGAATTTTGCACCAGATTTACAACAGTGGTTTAGTGACTTCTTTCATGAATGATGTCACTGTCATGGCGTTATTCGGTCCAGGGTGATTTCACACAGTGACCGCGAAATCACCCTTTGGGCCCGAATAATGCCATGACAGTGACATCACTCATGAGAAGGGTCCCAAAACCCATGTTGAAAATTTGTGCAAAATTCCAAAAATGCCTGAGATATGCACAGTTGAAACCCCTATCTAGCCCATTATACAGCTTACCGGCATTTCCTCACTTTGCGGTCGGCTTTGAAGAGTGCAGACGTGTTCCGGTCCACACAAGATCATCAGCCAAGCCTGGAGGTAAGTATGGGGTGAGGGGGTGGGAGGTGGGTTGCAGTGGTGGGGTGCGGGTTGTGGAGGGGGTAGGAGACTGCGTGGGAACGCTTTTTCTTTACAGGTTTTTTTTTCCTAATAACGACACGGACGCTTGCCATGCTGGGGTGGCTCCCAGCATGGCACAAGTACGGGTTGGGGGTGTTCAGCCGACGGGGATTGGGCACCCTGTCGGCCAAGGATCTCTTGCCACGCTGGGGTGGGCTCCAGCGTGGCCCTTGTACTGGGAGGGGAGGAGCCGACGGGAGATTGGGCACCGCCGGCATAGCATGGGGCAGGGAGACACAGAGAAGCCGACGGGGATTGGGCACCCCGTCAGCTATTCCATCGAGTTGCCACGCTGGGGTGGGCACCCAGCGTGAGCATTTGGGAGGCTTTGGGGGGAGCACAGCCGATGGGGATTGGGCACCCCTCGGCTAGAGTGTGTGCGTGGGGGGCACACAGTATGCGCATGGGCCTGTGTGTGTGTGTGTGTGTGTGTGTGTGTGTGGAGGCTGCGCATGAGCAAGCGATATCTTATCACTGCTCACTGAAGCGTAGCTCTCCTTCAACTGTATGCCACTGCATTTTGGAGCTTGTCATAGACAGCTCCAGAATGCATTGGCTTACAGGGGCCGTGCCTGCCAGCACACTGACTGAATTGGAGGAGGAGGTGACACACCTCCGAAATCTCAGATGATGGCACTATGTTTCTTGCACATGCGTGTAAGCAAACATAAAAAATGGTAATGTTGAAAATATGGAGTGAAAATATAAAAGAACTGGTGAAGTCACAAGTGTACATAGAAACTGCGCAGCACACATCCGTAATGCAATTATTTTGGGGATTTTTTACACCAGATTTTCAACATAGGCATTTTGGGACCTCTGCTCATGAACAATGGCACTGTGATTTTCTTAATCTGTCCCGAACATTGATTTTGCACAGCGACCGTGCTTACTGTGTGCCAGATGTGCGAAACTACATTTCAGGCAGGATGTGAAAAATGACAGCTGTACTGTTCATAAGGAGGTGTGCAAAACTGACAATGTTGTAAATGTTGGATGAAAATATTACAAAATCTCAAAGTTACGAGTGCACGTGGAAACTGCGTAACGCATGCTTGTATCATACTCATTTTGTGGACTTTTGTCACCAAATTTTCAACATAGGCATTTTAGGACCTCTGCTCATGAACAGTGTCATTGTGATTTCTTAATATGTCCCTAACACTGATTTCCTTCAGCGACCGCGTTATTCTGCACTGGTAGTGCGAAAACACATTTTGGACAGGATGTGAAAAATGACAGCTGTACTGTTCATAAGGAGGTGTGTAAAAAATCCCAATGTTGAAAATCTGGAGTAAAAATATTACAGATTTGCAAAGTTATGAGCGTGCGTGGAAACTGCGCAACGCACGCTCGTAAAACAGTCATTTTTGTTATTTTTTCACTAAATTTGCAACATAGTCTTTTTGAGAACCCTCCTCATAAACAGTGGCACTGTCATTTCATTAGTTGGTCCCGAAAGGTGAATTCACGCAGTGATGGCGAAATCACCTTTCGGGACCGAATAACGCCACAAAAGTGACTAAATTCATGAGGAGGGGTTCCAATAACCCTATGCTGAAAATCTCGTTACAAAATTCCGAAAAATGACTGAGAGAAGCGCCAAAGTTGGAAAAAACCCTATTTATGCCATTATACAGCTTACTGGCATTTCTTTAGTTCGTGGTCGGCTTTGAAGAGTGCAGATGTGTTCCTAGTCCACCGAGGACCATTGTGCTGCGCTCCATAAGTAAGTATGGGGTGAGGGGGGGGCTGTGGGGAGGCCGGGTGCGCAGAGGATGGGTGTGGGTTGGGTGAGGGATCGCCGGACTCGACGAGGGACCGTTTTCTGGTTTACAGGGTAAAAAAATAAATAAATAATTGCAGGACGGTTTCTGTTTTTACAGGTGCCAACTGGCACACTGGGGTGGGCTCCCAGTGTGCCACCTAACATCCCAGGGTACCTGTGAGCCGACGGGGATTGGGCACCCGCTGGCACTACAGAGGTGGGGGGTCGATGAGCCGAGGGATTGGGCACCGCACACAAGACACGCGTGGGTTACAGCACGATGGGGATTGGGCACCCATCAGCAAATTACCTCAAGAGGGACATGCCGACAGGGATTGGGCACCCCATCAGTGAGTGGAAGCGGGGGTCGCATAAGCTGAGGGGGATTGGGCACCCCCTTGGCACACAAGAAATGGGGGGTTCACCATGTTGACAGGGATTGGGCACCCCATCGGCTTTCACAGATAAGAGGCGGCGGCTGTCCCTCGGCTTCTCTGGGGACTGAGAAGCTGACGGGGAGGCTGCCGCCATGCTGCTTGCCCAGAGCAGGCAAGCAGTAATTGGCTGCTGCAATCTGGGACCACTGCATTGCACTCCCTGATTGCAGCTGCTAATTTCTTTAAAGGTGGAGTAACGTTTTTTCAACTGCTGTCATAGACAGCATATTATGCCATTGGTGCCACAGAGCCCAGCCTCAAAAAGCAGTGGCTCCATTGGCTGCACCAGGACTGCACCTCCGAAAACTGCTACTCAGCTGAAGCAGCCACAATATGTTGTCTGCACTGCGCGCGTAAGACAACATAACAATGGAAAGGGACCTGGGGGTTATCATATCAGATGACCTTAAGGTTAGCAAGCAATGTGAGAAGGCAGTAGGGAGGGCTGGGGGGATACTGGGATGTATAGGGAGAGGCATCACCAGCAGAAAACAGGAAGTTGTTATCCCTCTGTACAGACAGTTGGCGAGACCCCATCTGGAGTACTGCGTCCAGTTCTGGAAACCCCATCTCTTCAAGAACATAGACAGGATGGAGGCAGTCCAGAGGAGGGCAACTAAAATGGTGCAGGGTCTGCAAGAGAAGCCATACGAGGAGAGACTAAAAGAGCTTAATATGTATACCCTTGAGGAAAGGAGGGAGAGGGGGGACATGATAGAAACTTTTAAGTACCTCAGTGGAATCAACAAAGTCCAAGAGGGTAGCATCTTTCAGAAAAAGAGATGTGCAACAACAAGGGGACACAATTTGAAGATGGAGGGGACGGTTCAGGGCAATGTGAGAAGTATTTTTTCATAGAGAGGGTGGTGGACACATGGAACAGCCTTCCTGAGAAGGTTGTGGGGTCTAAAACTGTGGGAGAATTCAATAATGCATGGGACAGACATAAGGCAATTCTTGTGGGGGTAGGAAGAAATAGGCTGTTGGTTAACTAGGATCTGCAGCTTATCCTGTAGGTAGGGAAATGGGCAGACTAGGTGGGCCAAGCGGTCCTTATCTGTTGTCAAAGTCTATATTTCTGTGTTTTCTATGTAGCCAGTAGCACACATGAGTCGGCAGGATGATGACTCAGTAATACATTTTTTTTTAACTCTGACTAGATGGATCACGTGTTGATGGGCTCCCGCTCTTCTGCCCCCCCCCCCCACTGTCAGACATCCAACCGGGCGGGAGGGTGGAAAAAGGTGGGGGAAAAAAATGATTTAAAGTGGTAACTGGCGCCACGGGAATTGGGCTCCCCTAACAGTTTGGGCCCTATGCACCGCGTACTTGGCACTGCAGTAAATCTGGCCCTGGGTATCAAATTATGAAGTGGAAATACATCTTGTCATGCTATTATCAGGGGACCAGAAACAACCACAGCAATGTAAAATGTTAGCTGCCAAGGTGCCCAAACTGATGGGATGCATCATTGGAGGAATCTACTGAAGGGGGATTAGGTCATTTTGCCATTGTTCATGTCCCTGGTGGAGACACACTTTGATTACTGTGTGCAGTTTTGGTGCCGTTTTCTAAACTAGACATCGAATGTATATATTGCGAGTGATCCTGTCAAGTCAACAATGTTTGTAGATCACTCCAGTGCAAATAGTGGCAACATTGCCAGTCTACATGGTGACCAGGAGTACCTTCACCCCCCCACACCCATTTCCTGTATCTACATTACTTGTATGGTTTCCCTCACATAAACCACAACACTACTTCCATGTCTTTCAAACGAGTCATTACCAAGTATAGCCTGATATGGCCATATCCTGTACCTGAGGAGTACAAAACTAATGTCACATACAAGAATTCACTGACCTACGCAGCCAGTATAGTGTTATGCTTGTGTAACTGTGTTAGTTTTGGTTGTGGCCATTCACACTCTCTATTCCAGAGGAATTACCACCCTGTATGGGGTACAAAGCAAAGAACTCTCAGAGAGGGTTCTGCCCTAGAGGTGTCACGGGACGGTTCCCGTGGCTAAAGGTACCTTAGGAATCCCGCTAAGGAGAGAGCGCTGCCGCTGGAGGAAGAGGAGGGGAGGATGGTGGGGGCAAAGACAAAATGCTTCACAGTGAGGCTGAGAGGAACTGCTTATAGCTCAGGAAGTGGGAGTGGCTGGCTGCTTGGCCACTGAATTACAGGCAAGCCTTTCAATTCACTGACCTCTCGCCAGTATAGTGTTGCTCTTGTGCAACTGTGTTAGTTTTGGTTGTAGCCGTTCGCACTCTCTATTCCAGAGGAATTACCACCCTGTAGGGGTACGAAGCAAGGAACTCTCGGAGAGGGTTCTGCCCCTAGAGGTGCCACGGGACGGTTCCCATGGCTAAAGGTACCTTAGGAATCCCCAAAAGAAATGTAGTATCATCCCCAAAGGAGGCAACATGATGCGTATGAGCAAGCACTAACAGTGACGTAGAAGCAGTAATTGGAACATAGTAGTAGAGAAGAATAGTTATGGCTTGCATTGAGAGAAGAGGATCCCCTAAGGAGAGAGGGAATGGCAGGACATCCTCCACCTCCATCCAACAATGGAACCTACCTAAGGAAATTAGAGGAAAACTATGCTAAGTGTTATGACCAGAGGCAACAAAGAAGAGAAAGAAAAACCCTATGAGGAGGAAATCTCTGGGGATCCAAGGCCTAGGTCACCTTCCCTCCAGGCTTGTGAAAATGTATTTAGTGACGGCTCTGCAGCAGCAATTTGGAAAACCCAATTAAAGGGAGGTGGAAAATATTCCAATTTGGAGGAAGGCTCTCACTCAAACCCTCTAGCGGGAACATCTTGGAAGGTTGCGAGAAAACTCTACAACAATACGAGCATCCAAGGCGCAGGAGGAGAGCAACAACTGCTGAGGCACTCACCTGGCCTACCCAACCTAAATCAAACCAGGCGAACCAGAGGCAGTCATGGGGAGAATGCGGTGAAGGTGCCTTGCTAGGGAAACCACTAAAGTCAATGGCCAACCGTTATAGTGGAACACTAGAGCCAAAGGAGATCGTCATAAACACCCTTCACCGCTAGTCTTAAATTCTACACCAGGAGCTGCTGTCACACAGCAGGCAGCTAAAGCCAAGCCCGGGACAAGGACATTCCCTGCTATGGGCCAGGTGAGAAGGCTTCCGCCCCAAGTTGGACATGCTCAATGATGCAGACTAAATGCAGAGCGAGACCGTCGGCTGCAGGAACCTGCGCCAGATTAGAATGGCTGGCATGCCCCAGAATTGACTGAGAGCTGTAAAGCTGGTGAGCTGAATGAGCACAGTGTGCTGAGATCATATGGAGCATTGAGTGTTGAGACCTTGCAAGGTCGGATGCAGACTGAGTGCAGTAGAATCCCAGGCAAAGCGAGGGGATGGCACTAGGCATAAAGCAATGGTTTGTGTAAGCAAGGAGCAACGGTTGCGTAAGCAAGTGGGGTGATAGGTCAGTAAGCAGTAGTAAAATGAGTACAGTGTGAAAACACAGGCACTGGGCACAATAGTAATTAAAGTAAACAGTCAGCAGCAGTGGCTGAAGTTATAGGTAACTGAAAGCAGTAGCATGAGCTCCGAGTAGGTTTGCAGTTGCAGTGCAGTAAACTGAGAGTTGTAACTGAAAGCAAGCAGAATGAGCTCTGTAGTAGCAGTATGCTAGGAGTTTTAAAAATAAAAGCCCCCCCAAAAGAGGAAACCAAAACACAGCAAAACTGAAAACAGGGAAAGTCCCCCAAAAAAAAAAACAAGAAACAAAACACAGGGAAGCATACAGCTGGAGGAAAGATACAAACCAGAAGCAGGAAAACAAACACTGAAGACCAGCAGAGACGCACAGAAACAGCAGGCTTCTGGTGGTGTGGTGTGGTGTGGTGTGGGGGGTTAGGCCCCAGCCAGCTCAGAAGACAAACCAACATAGCCTCCAGCTGCAAAGACAAAACGCTTCACAGTGAGGCTGAGAGGAACTGCTTATATAGCTCAGGAAGTGGGAGTGGCTGGCTGCTTGGCCACTGAATTACAGGCAAGCCTTTCAATTGTGTGTCAGTATGATGGTGCATTAGTTCTACTGCAGATGCCTGCTGCTCTTTCATTGAATCCGGGCTACACTTGCATATACAGCATGCTAATGTCACCTGGATCATGGCTGTCAGCATTCCATCCTCTGTAACTGCTGAGTGATAGGAAGGCATGTTGTAATGCATCATACATCAGCAGTAACAGAGGATACAGTGCATTTAGGAAGCATCAATGTGCCATGATTATACAGCTGTGCATGTCAAGAATTAATGTAAATGCGTAAAGTGTTTACCAATCACTATTGATCAACTGATGAGTTTACTCATCTTCAGTCTGAGGCAGGGAATTGTTGACCGGTGCCTCATATTCTTCGTGAGTCACATAAGGCTCGAATCGGTAGAGCCGTATATCTCGGAAGGCATAACCACTAGCCTGTGGTGCTTCCTCTGTATCATCATCATATTCAAATGATGAGTTGTCTGACAAGTATTCAGCAATACTTGATCTATCCGATTCGTCCATTCCTTAAAGACAAGATTATGTAGGTCGAGTGGTGACCAACTCATAATAACATTTGCAGACCACAATGAAACAAAATACTGTCATAATACAAAGTAGGACTACCTCACCAATGAGTTACACTTCATAACCACAATTAGTAAAAAAAAATCCAGGCAATTTAGACACAACTACACACACACACTCTCAAGAAAACTCACACTCAATCATAAACATGCACACAAATATCCATACAGCAGAAATCGGCAAACCTCACTATTGCGCACCTTCCGGGATTTGAACCCGCTTCTAGCTGACAGCTAGAAGGACCAGACCTCGATGCCTATTTGTAAATAGTAAGGATATGCATGACAGCTGCAAAACAATTAAGGGTCATACACTCACACACAAACAGACATATACCAGCAAGCTGACATCCAACCACAATTCAACACATTTCTAAACACACAGGCAGACGCACAAATACACACAAGCCACATGCACGAACATCCATTCGGAGACAGGCACAGAAACATAAGTACAGTAGAAAGCAGCATACATCAATGTTGTTCCACTTCAGTGATTAATACAGTTGTAGCCGAATGCTAAGGGTAAAAGCCAAACTATTTTTAACAGAGAGTGTGGTGGATGCTTGGAATGGCATAGCTGAGGAGGTGGTAGGGCCACAGTCACAGGAATGAAACAGTGGGACAGACACAATGGTGTCAGAGGACTCGGGGGGTGGGCCCGAAGTTCATTTTTAGCTGACATCATATTGGGAAGGGATAAACGGGACAGAGTGGGTGTGCCAAGAGATCCTTACCTGTCACCCACTTCTATGTTACATATAAAGGGGGCGTAGTATGTAGTCAGAGGAGTGACGTCTCAGGGGTAACAAGCCAAATTATTTTTTAACAAAGAGGGTGGTGGATGCTTGCAATAGTATAGCTGAGGTGGTAGAGCCACGATAACAGGAATGAAAACTGTGGGACTGATACAATGGTGTCAGGGAGGTAATGGTGGGTAGGTCCAAAGTTTTTAGCCGACATCATATTGGGAAGGGATAAACCGGGCAGAGTGGGTGTGCCAAGAGGTTCTTATCTGTCACCCACTTCTATGTTACATATAAAGGGGGCGTAGTATGTCGCTAGAGGAGAGACATCTCAGGGGTAACAAGCCAAACTATTTTTTAACACAGAGGGTGGTGGACGCTTGGAATGGTATAGCCAAGGAGGTGGTAGGGCAACGGTAACAGGAATGAAACAGTGGGACAAACACAATGGTGTCAGGGAGGTAATGGGGTGTGGCCAGAGAAGGGTGTACAGCATTAAACGTTCACGGGAATCAAGAAGTGGGACAGACAATGGTATCCTGGGTGGGGTGAGGGGTATAGTAGTTCCATCTGTGCAGGCATCATATTAGGTATGGATAAGCTGAGCATACTGTATGGGCCAAGAGATCAATAGGAGATGCCCACTTACAGTATATGTATTTATACATATATTGTTAAGTAGATTTTGGCTGTGTTTTGCAAATGGACATTATTATCCAGACCACACCAGTAACCTCCCAGTGTTGTCCCCATCCCAGTACCATCCCACCTATGTCATCTTCTCCATATCTTCCACCATATCACCCATGTCCTTCAGTGCCTTCACACACCCCAGTGCTGCCCAGTAACCTCCCCTTGGCCCAGTGATTTTTCTACCTGCCCCACCCCAGTTATCTCCCAGTACTGTCGCCAACCCAGTCATCTCCCTCCCAGTACCACCACCCCACCCCGTCATCTACTACATACCTTCCACCACATCAGTCATGTCCCTCAGTGCCATCCCTCCACCCTAGTCATCTGTGTCTTCTCGCCCTGTGCTATCCCCCACCCAACTGCTGCCAAGTAATCTTCCCTCAGCCCACTGATTTTCTACCCACCCCACTACAGGTAACTCCCAGTGCCATTCCGATCCTGGTCATCTCCTGACCAGAGTCGTATCCCATCCCAGTCATCTCCTGCCACTCCCATCTCTGTCATTTCCATCCCAGTGCCATGCCCCCACCCCAGTTATCGCTTATCTTTTGTCATCCTCACACAGCAGTCCCATCCCAGCCATTGGCAACCCTGTTATCTCCACCCCTGCCTTCTCCCATCCCAGTAATCTCCCCCTTGTCTTCTCCACCCCAGTCATCTCTCTCAGTGCCAAACTCCACCCCGGTCATATACCACCCAGTGCCATCAACCCACAGTACTCATTTCCCTCACAGTGCCATCAACCACCCCAGTCATCTCCAGTACAGTGGCATTCTCACACACCAGTCACCTCCCCCAGTGCCATCACCCACCACAGTCACCTCCCTCACACCTCAATCACTGCTCCCCGTGCCTGCTCCCCACCCGTCATCTTGCACCCAATTCCACCCCCATGTAGTCCTTTACTTGGTGACCTCCTCACACACAAGCCCTCTTCTGCCCTGCCCTGTGCCATCACCACCACAGTCATCTGTCACTCAGTGCCATCTCCCACCCATTGCCAACTCAGAATCCACATCATTTACTGAAAACAGTAGTGCTGCTAGCCGTTGACACAGAATAAAAATGCACAAAACATGAGTACTAACTTTATTTAAATGTTCACGAAGAGGCAATCTGAAACACGTGGTATCAGGGCAGCTGTCAACAGAATGGATACAGGCACTGAGAGGGAGACATGCGTTCCCCAACCTGGCATCACAGTGATGCTGACTGCAGCTCAGAAAATGTGAGTTCTGGCGGCTGATGTGCATTCACAGTGGGTGTCTTTCAAATAGAAAAACAAAATAAATAGGTGGTTTAAAACAACAGAAACCTTGTGATTTTGCTAAGCTGGCATCACTGAAGCAAAACTGAAGTTGGCAGCCAGTAAGAGAATGATGGCAACTGATTTTTAATTTTTAAGGGGAGCCCTTCATGTGCGTTCTGACAAACTGCTTGAAATGAATGCATTTAAGGCACTTTTAAACAGTGCTTACTTGTGCTGCTCAGTTTTGTTGCAGTCATGTAACGCTCCTCCCGCTACGCTCCCCTGCCACTTGTACACAGCACTGGTGTTTCGGTTGTTTGTCTCTTCCGGCAGTGTTGCCTGCCATCCAGTGTCCGGTGACATCGCGGAAACTTAATGGAGCTCTGGGCAGCCATTCTGCCTTGATAACGAAGAAAAAAATAAGTTCAATGCAGAATTTGTTTAGGGATGATTTTCCCTACCGAATTCCTTCGAAAACATTAAAAAATCCATCCGAAGTTAAGTGGAAAAAGGTAACTCACAAACCATAAGTTATTGAACAAACGTACTAAGGCGCACAAATCAACAAGGGTGATTTTTTAAATGTTTTCAACAGAATTCATTATGAAAAATCCTCCATAAACAAATTCTGTATTGAAGTCATAATTTTTTTAAAGTTAACAAACATGGTCATGTTTTTTTGCAGATCTAGCAGTTCATCGGAACAAATGGAAAGCTGCTTTTACATGCCAGGGTACAATGGAATAGAAGCCAGTGAACCCACTCAAACAGGGAATGCGTTTTGGGGTGAGAGCACTTACTTTTGTTGTGAAACGGGTTGTTTGCACACATTTTTTGCAACAGAACAGCGAGTCTGTAACACCTGTTCCATTACAGGGCACTACATGTAAAAGTGCCTTTAGAGTGTCACAGAAAATGGCTGATAAGGTTGGCAAGTCTACTTACTTTGGCATGCAGTTTCAGAATAAAAGTCCCAATGGTGTCCCCTAACCACCACTAGAAATTGAATCTGTAATTCAAACAAAACTGTATTTTGAGGAGGTGGGGTTTGTTTCATTTCCTTTTAGAACAATAGCTTTCTTTTCTTTGAAACTAATGCATTTAAATTGGTCACAGAAAATGACTGTTGGGTTTGAAATGTATTCATACATTTGCCTGGAAGCTCAGAATCAGGTTCCCAAGTTATCCTCTAACCATCTATAGAAGCCCAAGCCTGTACTGTACTTCAAGCCAAAGTTAATTTTTGGGAGAGTGCATCATGTGCTCTCGTGCATATGCCCATGTGCTGAACATGACAAAAAGTCTGGCATTTCTGCATTCCTTTGTCTGACATTTCAAAATCATGTACCTGAAGCCTCCACAAAACACCCCTGTACTCCAAGAGCAAGTTCATTTTGGGCAGAGTGCTTCCTGTGTTCTATGAGGACAAGTTTTGATCCCACTGAAACAAATACATTTATAGGGTCACCAACATTGACTGATAGGCATGGAATTTCTGCATACTGTTGCCTAAAACATCAGAATCATTTTCCCCAAGTGACTTTCTTAACCACCCCCTGAAGCACAAGTCTGTCCTTCAAATGAAAGTTCATTTTTGGCATGCAGCTTCATTTGTTCTCTAAGAAACAGCTTTCATGCCTTGAACAAACTCTACTGCTGTTTGACAGTCACAATAAATAGTAGCTTGGTGTATTGTTTCTGCATAGGTTTACCTTTCACTTCAGAATGATGTTCCCCAAGGCTTTTCCTATCCATTCCCAGAAGTATTGGTCTGTACTCCATGTGAAAGTTCATTTGCAGCGGGTGCTTCATCTGCTCTCTGACAAACAGCTTGGTTCCCTTCAAAATTAAATCATTTAGAGTGTCAAAGATAATGGTATTTTTTGTTTTATTTAAACTTTTGTTAACCAGGTAAGTGTAATGAGCCAACGTCCTTCTTCGTACACGATCCGGGACCGTAATGACAGTCAAGCTGTTACATTTAACAACAAACAGTTAGGACACAAACATAATACAGTAATAAAATACCAGGGACTTACCATACGAGAGGAGGCTGAAGGAGCTGAACATGTACTTGCTGGAGGAGAGGAAGGAGAGGGGTGAATTGATTGAAACCTTTAAGTACATGAAAGGAATAAACAAGACAGGTATGGAGGGGCTGTTCAAAGTAAGGGAGGGGAGGGACACCTGGGGCCATGATACGAGACTGGAAAGAGGAAGGTTCAGGAGGGAGATGATGAAACACTTTTTATAGAGAGGGTGGTAGCTGGGTGGAATGTGTTACCAGCAGAAGTGGTATCCAGTAGAACTGTGGACTGCTTCAAGAGGGCTGGGACAGGCAAGGGGAGGTCAATGGAGGGAAGGGTGGGAGGAGGCAGCTGCAGAATAAGGGGTGCTAGCTGCACATTGGAGCAGACTTGATAGACCCCAGGCCTTTTTCTGCTGGCAAATTTCTTATGTTCGTAATACATTATCATATTCAAGAATAACAGTTACATGTCGAAAGGCTAAGATAGTGTTTCCTAAGTTGCTTTTTAAAAGTCTCGTGTCCTATGGATACTTGAATATGTCTGAGAATATGGATTGTAATGCAGACTCGACTGCATCTAGGAGTTCGTATGTGATATGTATTAATGGCTTAACTGGGATGTTAGTATATATGTGTTAGTAGATGCCTATTGCTGTATGTTGTATGTGTATGTCTCTGTAAAAGAAATTTTTTTTAATAAACAGAGCATTCCAAAAAAAAAAAGTCTCGTGTCCCATATCCTGTTGTAAGGATACTGGTAGGTTATTCCAGTTCATTGCTGCACTTACAGAATAACCACGCATGCCCATCTTTGTGCTTACGTTTAGAATAACAAGTTTAAGTGCAATATTAGAGCATAGGGTCCTGTCACCTATCTTAAGATCATACATTGAGCATAAAGAAGAATCAGTCCCTAATCTTAAAACATTGTTTGGTTAAACAGGTGAGTTTATACAAACAACTTAAATTTGGGGTAACCAGCCTACCAGTTGATATAAAATGCAATGATGTGTTCGAAAGGGTAAGATTAAAACAAACCTGAAGACAACTAGCTTTGGCAGTTCTTCAAACTTTCAGCTGAAACTTCACCATCATATTCCTCAAGGTTCTCCATAACCACCATTGGAAGCAAAAGTCTATACTACAAGTGAAAGTTCATTTTCAAGAGACAGGGGTTTCATATGCTCTCTAAGAAACAACTTTGTTCTCACTGAGATCAATGCATTTAGATTGTCCCAGAAAATGGCTGATAGGTTTGACAAATCTGCATACTTTTCATTGTAGTTTCAGGATAATGTTCCCCGTGGTGCCCCTAACCACTACTAGAAGCACAGGTGTGGTGACCAGACTTAGTAGGGTGGTTTGTCTTTTTCTTGTCAAGGAGAGGCAGGCACAATGGTTCCGGGTACAAACAGATAGGTTTTTATTGCGGCAGCCACTTGTTCCATTGGAAAAATAATGGGTTATTCAGTTGCAATGTACAAGGCAAAGGCACTTACAGTGATTGTCATGCACTAGACAGAACTAATAATGGAAGGCAACCATACAGGTACTAAACGTAGTGGAAGTATGGACAGGCAGTTACAGATATAATATCAATATGTAATATAGGCTCTAAAAGGGTCACTTAGTGCCCTATGTCTACAGACATTATTAGTTTTACCCACACCTAACCACCTTGGCCGAGGATAATTAGAAATACATCAGTTTATGGTATGACAGTGCTGTAGGAGGAGCAGTCTCTTTCGTGTGGAGCAGGTGGTGGCTAGCTAGCTTGAATGGTTGATACAGTACCTTGGTGACCCATCGGTATTGTTGGCTGGCAGGAAAAGTGACAGCAACAAGATGAAGAAGGTGGAGAGGATGAAGCAGATGAAGGATGAAGGCTGATCCAGAAGCTGAAGATGCCAGAGACGAAAGGATGGAGGATGATCAAGGCGATGTCCTTCTGCTGCGATGGAGGGTCTCTGGAAGGCCGCTGATGAGTTGCCGCCCAGCCAAAGAAGGACGCTATGGCCACCTAGGAGAAGCAAAATAAAAATGGGGCAACTTTCTATTCATGTACTGTGGGGGGACCTCACTATCGTGAGCTGGGGTGGCTCCTAGATTGGCTATACTGGGGGAACTATTTCTACACTGGCTACTGTAGTCTTTGTCGTCTTCAGAGGTCATTGGCAGGCTAGGTGGAAGGCACTAGACGATTAACCGGGTGAAGGAAGGTGGCCCCTGGACCCAGGGGCGCAGGCAATTGCAGTCTCTTATAGGGCAATTAGTTCAGGAGGTGGGACCCCCCATAGCAGGACAGTCTGTCCGCTCCCCCACAGCAACAGCTCAGGCAGGGGGAGGAAAGGGAACTGAGGTAGATAAGTACAGTTGGTGGCAGGGCAGGCAGTTCAGGGCCATGTGCAGAACAGTTCAGGAACCAACTGGTCGAGGTGCCGGGCAAGCAAGTTCAGCCCTGGTGCAAACAGCTGTTGTCGGTGGATGCAGAACAGGCAGTTCTAGCCCTGTGGTGCTTTTGTTTAGGCCCCAAGGCAACAGTCAAGCTGTTTGAGGTCAATAGTGTCCCAGGGTGCAACCCAGGGAAAACACCGAAAGTGGCAATTACACAATAATAACTTTCTCTTTACCAGGTGCTGAGGTTACCTATGGCCAGGATACAGGAGGCAGGCAACACAGTGCAGCGTAGGCCTGGCCTTGCCTCAGTCCGCAGGTCACACCAGCCATAAATAAGCAGTCCAGGGTGAAATGGGATAGTAGATAGGAGGTGGTCGGGTCTCCCAGTGAAGGGGCTAGGGCCTCTGGGGTAACCTTTAAAAAATGGGGTACAGGCCCTTTAACTCACTGAGCTATCCTTCTGATTTGGTAGGCTTGCAGGGGGTTGCCTAGGCCTGGCTCACACTCTTTACATATGTATAGAAAGGTGGTAGCCGGACTATGCAGTGGGCCCAGACTGAGCTCCGCCCCTCATAAATATTAACTTTTGGGCTGTAGCCCCACCTTGTAGGCCCTATGGCTTAGCTCCACTCCCTTTTGCCCAAGTCTATAGTCCCAGATCTGCAACCCCACCCCCTGCACTTTCAGCGCAAATTTGGCATCCAGCCCCCTCTCTTTTAGCACTCTGGCCCCCCCTTTCTCTTGCCTTTAAATGGGGCGCTGATTGTGCCAAGCTACCTTTATTTGGGGTTCATGCCACGCGGTGCCTCTGTATTATAGCTGTGGGAGCTCTGTCCACTTGCCCCCTTCCCTCCCCATTTTTGTGATGCCCTCTTTCCTCCTCCTCCTCCTCCTCCGGCACCTCTGGCATGAAGTAAAACAATATTTGGGCTTGCAGCCCACTTACCACTCGGCCTAGGTCCTCTGCTGTGGGGTGAGGGGGGTGAATTGTTCACAGGATTCATAGGATGTGGACTGGTCGTATAGCGTTAGCCATTGACCTGCACCATTTTATATTATAAGTTAGAAGCAATTTTCTCTACAGTATTCATCTAGTGTATGCTTGAACTGATTCATACTATCACAAGACACCACTGATGGTGGTGATGCATTCCACTGTGTCACTATTCGCTGTGAGAAACAGTTTCCTCTCTGGTTTTTATTATGTTGGTTTGTGCACATGCGCAGACAACATACTGGGGAAGCAGCACTTTCAGAGGTGTGTCAGTGCTGTGGCGAATGCAGGGTACGCTTTAGTAGGTGCATGCCTCATTCTCCAGTTAACCAGAATGCTAGCGCTGACACAAGTATTATGTAAAGTGTCACCAACTTGACAGAAATGTGCTGCTGCAATTAGAGACAAGCTCGTCATGCAGCGGCACAGATGACACGCTTCGGTACATGCTTTTCCTGCTGAAACATTTCAACAAACATGGTGGCGGCTGCTGCTGCCACACAATCCCAAAAGAAGGCTGACATCGGGGGTGCTTGTCAGCCAACCCCCACCCCCACATTGTGTGGAACACTGGGAGCCCACCCCAGTGTGCCTCCACTCACAGAAAGTCGACCGCATTGGCATGTTCCTCCCCCCGCCCCACCCCCACTGTGTGGCCAACATCACCTCTGAAAATCATGGGGCACACTGGGAGCCCACCCCAGTGTGTCCATTTGTTTTATTTCGCCCGTAAAGAAAGAAAACCATCCCGCAGCGCAGTGTCTGTATTTTTTTTTGTACCTGAAAAAGAAAACTGTCAGTTGTCTGCGGCGCCCCTCCCCCAACCCGCACCTGCCCCTCTGCGCACCACACTCCCCCAGCCCTCACCCCATACTTACCTCCGAGGTCCGTGCTGCATCTGGAAGGAGGGGAACATGTCTGAACTTCAAAGCCAAACTGCAAAATGAAGAAATGCCGTAAGCTGTATAATGGCATAAATGGGAGGGTTCAACTTAGATGGATATCTCAGCCATTTTTTGAATTTTGCTCCAGATTTTCAACATGGGTTCTTGGGACCCCACCTCATGAACACATGCATTGTCATCTCATTATTTGGTCCCAAAAGGTCATTTTGCGATCATGAGGTGAGGTCCCAAAAAGCCTATGTTGCAAATTTGGTGAAAAAATTAAAAGAAATGACTGTTATGAGCGTGCGTTGCACAGTTTACATGCATGCTCATAACTTCGACAATTTTTAATATTTTCACTCCAGATTTTCAACATTGCCATTTTTTCACACCTCCTTATGAAGAGTACAGCTGTCATTTTTCACATCCTGCCCGAAATGTGTTTTCGCACATGTGGCGCACAATAACATTAGTTGTTGGTAGAAATCAGCGTTGAGGACATATTAACAAAATCACAGTGACACTGTTCATGAGTGGAGGTCCCAAAATACCTATGTTGAAAATCTGGTTAAAAAAATCCCCAGAATAATTGCGTTACGGGCGTGCATTGTGCAGTTTCTACGCACACTCGTGACTTCACCACTTTTTCATATTTTCACTCCAGATTTTCAACATTGCCATTTTTTTATATACCTCCTCATGAACAGTACAGCTGTTATTTTTCACATCCTGCCCGAAATGTGTTTTCACACCTGTGGTGCCAAACAGCGCAGTCGCTGTGCAAAATCACCGTTCAGCTAATGAACTGATAGTGCCAGTGTTCATGAGGTGGGGTCACAAAAAGCCCATGTTGAATATCTGGAGTGAAAATACAAACAAACGCCCTGGGCGTCAGGGTTTCCAACCGTAACGCCCCACCCTGTAGAGACTGACAGGCATCAGGGGTGTGACTTGGGATTGTCGGCTGCAATGCTCACGCCATTCCACCCCGACCCCCACCCTGCAGCCAGTGACAGACATCGAGGTGTGCCTTGGACTCTTTGGCCCCAAAATTCACCCAGTTCTCCTATACTGCACCCATTTCAGCATATTTCCTTATGGAATGAGGTGAGCATAAGGCATGAAGACCCCAAGGCAAACACGACAGTTGTCGGTGTCTGCAGGGTGGGGTGAGGTGAAATGGCATGAGCATTATGACCGACGACCCAAAGGCACACCCCAATGCTTGTCAGTCTCTGCAGGATGGGGGTGGGGATTGGTGTTACTTCAATACTTCACTGCCATTTCTATTACGCATCTAACTCCTGTACTACCAATGCCAATACCAGCAAGCAAACATTCAGCATTGACAAATGCTTGTTGATTGCTAAGGCTTGTAGATTCTTACAACTTAAGGAGAAGCAGTCCATGGAGATGATAAATGTTAATCCAATTCTGCCTGCATCCTCCTCTGCTCCCAAATGTTTCCCAGGTTTTATTCATTGTGATCAAATTTTTGAGCAAGAATGGGCAGTTGTGGATCAGTGAAAAAATCTTCCCAAACCAAAAACTAGGAATTATCCTTTCTTAGGGGAATGGCCTCTGGCAGGCAAGGCAGTTTATAATTCTATAAAACACAGCACCTTTCCAATTGAAGGTGCTCTGGCACTAGTGGATTCATATGACAAGCGAGTAGATACTGCAAGCAGGAGGGCCTTCACCTCTACCAGCACAAACATTCATACCTCCTATGCTTCATTTATTGTTGCCAGAGCCTTAAACCTCTGGGCCACTACAATGACCTATTTTGTTCCACCTGATTCAGAAGGTGCAAGGATTTTGCAGTTGGTGGCCATGGCATCCACTTTTCTTGGTGATTCTACAGTTGACAATTTACGCATGTCAGCCTACTCGGCCTACCACATTGCATCAGCCATGAGGGGTGAGTGGCTCAGACACTGGTCTGTTGATCAGGCTTCAAAGGCAAAGCTGTTTAGCCTTCCATTTGAAGGAGGCTTACTGTTTGGTTCATGTCTGGATTCTATCTTGCAGGATGTGCCAGGAAAGAAGGGCCACCTCCCAGTGTCTAAACAACAGCGCAAGGCCACAGCATCCCAACGGGGTCAAGGTGAGGGCTGGCACAGACAGTCCTGATGGGGAGTTCGTCCCTTTTGGAACTTTGGTAACCTAAGAAACAGAAATGCCTACTCAGGCAACAGGAGTTACGGCAAAAGAGGGTCTTTTCCCAGGCGCCGCGGAGGAGGACCAGCACAAAAGCTTGGTACCTCACAAAGAAGGTATGCGGGCCCAACACTGCCCCCTTCCCTCGGTGGAAGATTCCAGGAGTTCCTTGCAAGATGGGCCCAAACAACGTCAGACACCTGGGTTCTGGAAATCCTTTAACTGGGCTATGCCATAGAATTTTTAACAGTTCCCTCAAGGGGACACTTTCTGCCATACCCAGCTTCAAAACAAGTGACAAAACGCCAGGTGGTGTTGGACACCCTGACCCACCTCATTCAAACTGAGGCCATTGTGCCGGTTCCTCCAAATGAGCAAGGGAAAGGGTTCTATTCCATAGTTCCCAAAAAGTCTGGGGGCTTCAGGCCTATTCTGGATCGGAAGCATCTGAACAAATTTGTTTGCCACAAAACATACAAGATGGAGTTTCTGAGGTCGATAACCCGGGTTGTTCAGCTGGGGAACTTCTTAGCCTCAATAGATATGACGGATGCCTACCTTCACATCCCCATCCATCAGTCCCACCAGAAGTATCTCAGATTCGCAATACTGGGCCAACATTTCCAGAATAAGGTGCTTCCATTTGGCCTTGCAACAGCCCCTCGAGTTTTCTTAAAGGTGTTGATAGTTCTGGTGGCTCAGCTATTACAGGAGGCACACCCTTATCTGGATGACCTACTCATTCAGGCACCAATGTTGCCTCTAGCAAGGAGGTCAGTATTCAGGACTACGGAGATCCTGGAATCACTTGGCTGGATAGTGAACAGGGAGAAGAGCTCCCACGAATCATCTCAGTCCTTGGAGCACCTTGGGGCAGTCTTCGACACAAAAGTAAGAAGGGTGTTTCTGTCACTCTCCAGGGAGGAGACCTTGTTGCCAGAGATATGGTAGCTCAGGAACCAGTCCTCAGCATCTGTCCATAACCTGCTGCAGACTCTCGGCCTCATGGTGGCAGCAATAGATCTGGTTCCATGGGCATGCTTACACATGTGGCCCCTTCAGACGGGGTTGCTGATGGCCTGGGACCTGTCATTGGAGGACTATCAAGCCAGGATTCTTCTCACCCCTCAAATTCATCACTCCCTGAGTTGGTGGCTGAATATGCAGAATCTCAACAAAGGGGTTCCACTGGAACTATCACCAGAGGTAATTCTCACAACAGATGCAAATCTACATGGGTGGGGGTGCAGTCCTGGACCAACTTCCCACCTAGGGGATTTGGTCAGTACAGGAACAGCATCTCCACATAAATGTCCTGGAGATGTGGGTGGACCGCTTAGCCCTCCTTCAGTTTCAGTCCTTACTGAAAAACAACACATTAAAAGTGCAGTCAGACAATGCCATCACTAACATAAACAATCAAGGAGGCACAAACAGCAGAGAAATGCTTCGGGAGGCCTCCAGACTCCTGAGCTGGGCAGAGGAGAACCTCCTCTCTCCGTTGGCAGTACATCTCATGGGGGGAATTGAACATTCAGGCCAACTGGCTAAGTCGTGAAAATGTTCACCCCGGAGAGTGGCAGTTGAACCCGGAAGTGTTCAAGCTCCTGAGCAATCGGTTCAGGCAACCACAGATAGATCTATTTGCATCATGCCAAAATGCTCAGACCCATATGTTCTTCAGTCAGTATCAATGTCCACAGGCAAAGGCAGTGGACGCTCTGACTCAAGTGCGATCCTTCTGCACAGCATATGCCTTTCCTCCACTGTCTCTTCTTCAGAAGGTCTTAAGAAAAATGAGACACTCAAGAGGAAATTTTCTTCTGATAGCTCTGGAGTGGCCAAGAAGACTGTGGTTCTCCGATCTAGTGAATCTAGCTCAGCAACTGCCTTTCCACCTGCCCGTACGAAGGGACCTCCTGTTGCAAGGCCCCATTCTCCACCCAAACCCAGGCGCAATGCAGCTTGCAGACTGGCTCCTGAAAGGAGGAGACTCTTAAAATTAGGTTTCTCCCCAAAAGTAGTTGAAACCTTGATGGCGGCTAGATAACCCTGTACTTCAGCAGCGTATGCTCAAGTCTGGACCATATTTTCTTCTTCATCCAGAGGGAAAGGGTTTAAGCCTTCAAAAGCCTCCATTCCACAAGTTCTGTACTTCCTTCAGGAAGGTGTGGAAAAGGGGCTGCCATTGAGCATGCTGAGAGGCTAGGTTTCTGCTCTCAGAGCTTCCTTGGGGTTCTCCCTAGGAACCAATAGAGGGGTTATTCGTTTTTTGTATGCGGTTGGCAGGAGCCGACTGCTGTTTCGATCCCTGGTGCCTCCATGGGATCTTAACTTGGTTCTGAATGCCCTCTTGGTAGAGCTGCTATCATCCATGTTGCTGATGTCTTGTCCTACAAGGTCTGTTTCTTAGTGACCATGTGCTCAGCCAAGAGAGTGGGCGAACTGCAGGCCTTGTCTCACAAGGAGCCATACCTGCAACCACAATTCTGTTTGAATTGGGGTCAGGGCACAGGGTGTCCCAGAAGAAAATTGCAGCATGCAGTAGAGATGATCAGGGTTCATTCCCCACAACCAAAACAACAGGACTCCACCACCCACCAGCAGAACAAACCACTTATATGTAATGTGTTTCATCATTAAATTATAAGTGCAGCAAAAATATAAGTACGCATTTAATTTACCAAACAGTGTTTTTACGGTAACGGTCAGCATCAACTTCTTCCACTGGTGCAGACATGTCCGAGTCTGTGTCTGAGATGCCAGCAGGGAGCTCTGGCTTGAACATGTATGGCTGGACATTCTGGAGATTTGGCCACACATTTCTATTCTGCACAAAATCTTAGGTATCCTCTTCATAAAACTCCACCTCCAGGTCTGAAACTGTGGAGTGTCAGATAATTCAGCAGCATCCAAAACAGAAGGATCAATGTTTGATGCCATGATTAAAATGTCGAAGTCCCACGATGATTCAGGACATATGCTTTGCACTGAGCAAGTGCAACAAGCAGTAATAGAAGCCATGCCCTACTTCACATCATTGTGCACTGATGTCCACCTCATGCTACACTAAAAGCCTCTGCAGAAGCGTAGTCACAATGAGTTTCTACTTTTATAAAATATTATAAAATATAAAGAAACATCATTTTAAGTCAGACTTCATGCAATTCAGCTAGTCAGTGGTCAGGATACTGCCATGAAGTTCCAACACCATTTGCAGGTTAGTGCCAGCCGCTCTGTGTTACAGCGGGTTGTAAGTGAGGTTGTCCATTGCAAGCTGCTGTACATAGATGGTGATTATCAGTGTGACTGGTGAGCGGCTACAACTTTTAAGGGCAAACCATGAGGAAGAAAAGCAGCTGTTTTCAAGTTGGGCAGTGTGACTGTGCCAGCATGGGTCTAACAAACAAGCTGCTAGTGATGACAGTGGCTCAGCGCTCAGTAACAGGTGCATGGAGGGGGAGACAAGAAACACAAGGACTGGAGATTTGAAGTGATTGACTGGAGTGGGCGTGGTGTGGAGCTGCAGCTGACAACATTCATTGGGAGAGCTGTGAATGTGATGCCTGCAGGAAAGTTTTCTGAGCCGGCCCGGTGGCGTGGAGGTTGAGGCACCGGACAGTACACCTCGCGCCATGCCGGAGACCTGGGTTTGGGATTGAGCCCAGGCCACCAGGGGTTGGCAGGGGAGAGAGAGAGAGGATTGAGCATCCGGAGGACAACTCTCCTCTCTCAGGGAGGGGAGGGATAGCTGTCCCACTCGATCACCCTCTAGTGACGGCTGGAGGGAGATATGGGTCAGGAAGCTCGAGCCGACGTACGATGTCAGCAGGGAGGGAAAAGGGAGAAAACAAGGAAAAATGGAGCTGGCAGGCGCCATGATGGCCCTGCCAGCACCCATCCCAACACCCGGAATCTGGATGTGGTCTCCAGGGTGAGGGGAAGCCAGCACTCCTAACCCCCGGGGGGAGGGGCAACCCGTGGGGGCTCACTGGGATAGTCGGGCGGGAGAAGGTGGAGCCAGAGACTGACTCCCTCCGAGGGAGGGAGGGACCAGAGCCACCTGCCAAGCTCCCCAAAGGATAAAGAGAATAATTATAAAAAAAAAAAAAAGGAAAGTTTTCTGAACAGGAGTGAAAATACAGGACAGATTGGGATTTAAACTGCCTGTAAATGAAATTCGGGCTGTGTTGATTAATGGTACTGGTTGGGAGTGTTTACTTAGTGTAAAAATTATATTTTCAGAATTAGGGCAAGTACTGTTTTTACAGTACTAACATGGCTGTCAGAAAATGTATTCTGGCAGGCATGGATCTCTGGGTGTGCTGCATCCTGGATAGCATAATAAGTACCAGCTGGCACAATATGTGCTGATAAGGACATGGCAAGTGGTACTTCTTAGCCAATCAGGATGCAGAAACCTCCCGATCCATTTTATAGAAGTTATTATGAAATGGGTAGAAAGAATGCTGGCTCCTGATTGGCCAAGAGGTACTTTCAGACAGGCTGTTATCCCAGCACAACAGCCCAGCTGGAAGTAGCTCAATGAACACATTTTTTTTTCAAAAAATACATCCAATTTTCTAAAAAGGACCCATTTCATAATTGCAATAAGGCACTCTAGGGGGTACGTTATGGTGGGCTAATGGCCCTTCATGGATAGTGGAAACACTCACCTTTGCCTCATGCTTCAACCCACCCGTATTGGGCCATTATCCTACCATAACACACTCCCTTGTCATGCCTTGTTGCTTAATTAAAGATTGTGAGTTCCAGAGCACAATGTAGGTGTGCCTCTTGTATAGCAGTGTTCAACAACCCCCGTCCCACCCCACTACTAATTTTAATCACTAAGAATAAAGAATGGTTTCTGCAGGTTCAAAACTCAAGCACTATTGCATAAGAAAGCAAAATTAGTATTTACTTACTGGTTAAAGGAAAATGGTCGTTTGCAGGGGCGGGACCCTCCAGTTAGCTTTTCTCCAAAACGCACCTTTTTTTGTGTCTAGAAAAATAATTTAATTTATGAACAAAAAGTCCACTACCCGGTAGTATAGCAGACTATCGGGCGGCTCCATTAAATGCAAGGTGTGGCAACGCACCCTGCGCTTCAATGCATTTGTATTGCCGCACAGGGTGCAGCGCCGCACCTTTGCAGTTAATGGAGCCGCCCGATAGTCCGCTATACTTCCAGGTAGTGGACTGTTTGTTTGTAAATTAAATTATTTTCCTGGACACAAAAAAGGTGCTTTCTGGAGAAAAGCTTAACCAGAGGGTAAGGTTTGCAGGGGCGGGATCCCCTGCAAACGACCATTTTCCTTTAACTAGTGCTGCCTTTTTTCCTGAAATCTCAGAGAAAGCTTTGGAAAATACTTACTTACTTTCTTTCTACTTGCCAGCAGAAACAGGCCACATGGTCTATCAAGTCTGCTCGAGTGTGCAGCTATCATTCCACTTTCTGCAGCTACCCCCCCCCCACACACACACACACACACACAGATGAATGCCAACTGACCTTGAACCAGATTAAGCTGTTGGTGGTATTTTTAGTGAATGGGGGGAAATTTGGCCAGGACACCGGGGAAATTCCCCTACTCTTTTCGAGAAGTGCCATGGGATCGTTAACATCCACCTGAACTACCATCAGAACAGGCAGCCATCTCATCCAAAAGACAGCACCTCAGATGTGTAACACACCCCTTATGCTCCACTACAGTGTCAGTATTGGGATATTAACCCAAGTGCCAGGTGTGGGAATTTAACCCACAGCCCTCTGACAACCCTCTGATCTCCCGGCCTCAGAGGTGAGTGTGCTACCTGCTGAGCCACTGACACTGCTTCCTACCTACTGAGCCACTGACACTGCTTTTCTAATAGTGTACATTTGCCATATTCTTATACCTCCTTCTCCATAACTTTCAGTTAATAGGCATGGAAACAGACTGACTGCTAGACATTATCTGCTCTAGCTGCTTCACTACTGTAGCTGACAGTCTTCTGCTTGTGATATGAATATGTTTCCATATAAATGATTAAGTCAGAAGCAGCCAATTCTGATGTCAGGTAAAGAAGACAAGCACCCCTAGCAGATAGAGTATGATGGACAGTGATTCAGTGCATAATTACTATGAAAATAGGAAAGCTAACAACATGGAATAAATGAAACAAACAGGCTAGTACATAGTTGATGTTTTTCCACATTTCCCCATAGCAGTCAGGGGCAAACAGCTGACAGAGTAGGAGTAACTTGTGCTGCCTAAAGTCTATGATGTCATTTAGAACTCTCGGAGCAGCATAAGCCACATAAGAATGCTGAGTTTTCTGCAGCTGCAGGCAGATTTCAGGCACTCTTTAAGAAAGGAAAAGTGAGAAATCAGACAGCAGCACCACAGCAAGTAACAGCTTTTTTTTTTTGCATATTGTAATTACCTGCATTTAAAGGAATGTTTTAAGATACTGAATGATAAAAAAGCTGGACTTTTTTTAAACCCATATGTCCTTCCTCAATGCATCCTGAATCATTTAACATATAAAGAATGTTATATTCCAGTCTCCTTGAATAGGGAAGAGATTAGAAACTGGCTTGAGATGATGGTCAACCGACCCCTTCCACTTCCTGGTGTACCAGCCCCACCCCCATACTCAAATGTTTTGTGACGTCTAACCACTGAGAGTGCGGGGGTATGTGTACCATAAAACTCAAGAGGGTAATTTGAAAATGTTTAACTCTATATGGTTTTGCAACCTTACATATGTATTAACACCACTGTCGACTACCGAGGCTCTTGTTAGTCGAGCAGTGGTGTTAAAGTATATGCAAGGCTGCAGTAACATACAGAATTAAACTTTTTTGAATTAAAATTTTATTGAAGTTTTACACAGAGTACAAAAGTTACAAGGAAAGCATCACAATCAGTCTTAAAATCTGCCGGCCTGCCAATCCAGTGGTAGCGCTATCACTTGTGACACCAGTGATGCAAGTTCAGGAATGAGTTGTGGTTGTCAGGGGCTGGCCATGATGAGGAGGAGGAATATTCTCCTCCAAGGGAAAAGGGCTGCCTGCTCCACTGCCGTATTGTCACTTGGGTGACCACAGCTGGCAGTGCAGTCAAGAGCAGCTAGTAGGGAGGAGGTCAGCCGGTGCCACGCTGCACATGCTTGCACACATGCATGTTTGTGCACCTCACCACCGATGTCCTAGGGGAAGAGATGGAAAAGCAGAGACTACCCTAGCTGGCAGGATGATGCTGACCGCCCACAGGCCCTGCACCTGACTACTCAGGCAGCACCCTCCACACTGAATCTATTCTGCATCGGAGCTTGGGGGTGTCTCCGCCAACCCTACCAGAGGGGGTCCATATGTGGGGGAACTACAGAGGTGAAGGTAAGTCCTGGGAGATGCAAGGGTGATGGCAGCTGAACAAATGGGGTCTGACTGGAGACTAAGGGGGCATAAACAGCAGTAGCTGCAAAAAAATCACCAAACCTGGCCAGAGCTAGAGCAAGAGTCCTTGCTCTATGGATTACAGGCTAGTGCACAACACAGACACGGCATCATGTAAGGTGAGAGCACGATATACATAGTATCATCTGAGGTACCATAAAGCATCTCTTGGCATGTGGAATAATAAATTGTTGAATCACCCCTTAAAGAGCAACAGTCACAGTATGTGGCAGGAGGCAGGCAACCAATATCGTGAAGCTGCCTCCCCAGGGAGCTGTTTTATCAATATTCTTCTTTTTTCTTGTGCATTTGAAAAAAAAAAGTTATATCCTTAGATAATCTTTGCTGGCAGGTATACATGTATGGGGCTGATAGCCCCATAAATGTATATCTGCCAGCAAAGATAATCTAAGTACATTTAGGTGGCGCCCCACCCCAATCCCATTACAGTATCCATAGAGCACCTGCGGCTCCGGTGCCTGCTTTGCATCATCAAACTACAGTTTCAAGGGGTTGGGCTGCAGCACTCGCCGGCCACTCGGCTCACACCAGGAAGTTACAAGCTGGGCTTCATGGAAGATAAAACTTTTTTAAAATGCAGAAAAAAGCAAAATATTGATAATATAGCTCCCAAGGCAGGCAACCTCACAATACGGGTTGCCTGTCTGGATCGTGACAGTTGCACTTTAGACTTCCCTCCTCCCAGCTTATGCTCCCTGGATTATTACTAAGAAGTAGAGACCATGTACAATGGAGAACAATGTCTTCTTGCCCACTGAAATGTACAAAAGTCTCTCACACCCTGCTAGTGTGTACATATTGTCCTCCCATTCATTAACGGCGGGAATAGCATCTGTGCACAAGTCGCCTGAGCAACAGCTTCTTAGCTTCTGTTATGGCTGCCATAAACCAGAGGAGGTGTGGCTTTTGCTGGCTGGGCCCCCACTATGTGTTGCCTGAAATGATCAGGGATACCTCCAATGGTACACTAGTTCCAAGCACCCTTTCACCCTAGTTAATACTTGCTTCCACCAACTTTGAGTTAGTGGGCAGTACCAAAGAATATGCAGCAAGGGCCGACCCAGTGGTGCTGAAGTTTAAGGTGCTGGATGCCACACCTCGCGCCATGCCGACAACCCATGTTCAGGAACGAGCACGGGCCGTCGGGGGTATGTATGGGAGGAGAGGATCGAGCGTCCAGAGGACAGCTCTCCTCTCCTAGGGAGGGTGGGTGTGTATGTGACTCCCCGGCACCAGTGACTCCCAGTGGAGGCTGGGGGTACAACAGCCAGGGGTCATGTTGCTGATGGGCTGGGAGCCTCAGCGGACGTCCGCAGGAAGGGTGCAGGAGTGCACTCACCCCCACGCTGGATGTCACTGCACATTCGTGCTCCCATGGGGACTTCACGCTCACATTCATGGCACAAAGGAAAACACCCGTTGGCTTGGAGGAAGATGTCGCTTGTCCCACCTCCAATTCCGGACCCTGCCCACCGGATCTCAGCATCCACCACCTCCACCTGATAGGGGGCACTGGATATTGAAGTAAATGCCGGGGAGCTGAAGGTGGCCCCGCTCCTGGGGGCAATGACCGGGGGGGTTCCCCCTGAGGGTGTGTCGTGGGTGGTCAGGGAACTGGGATCGCGGGTTGGGAGGGTCTTGGAAGAAGGGGCACAAGGCAGGACACTGATGGGGCCCCAGCCAGTGGAGACGGGAGGGAAAGACATGCGGAAAAAAAAAGAATATGCAGCAATGTGCCCTTCTGCTGTGTACATCTCCAGCACTGTGATGTAGACAACAAAAAATTCATTTTATTTCCAAAGCTGCTGGTGTGTGGTCTCATGAGTGTAGGGTTTTTAGCTCCATCAGTCTCCTTCCTGTGTCTCTACAGGCACCATATGCATTTGCCCTGCAGCCTGCCCACTCTTCCCCAATTACCTGACAGCCCAGAAATTTCTCTCAATGGTTATGTAGGTTATCTGTAGATGGGGTTTACTCCTCCAGGATGCCTTTGTAAATTAAGCATGGGGGGGGGCGCCCTGTTAGCATCCTCCTCCGGCCAGACCCATAATGTCTGCCTATGTTCCCCTAGTGGGTAGCTGCAGATAGGTCCCAGCAAAGGCTGATAACAGGTGCCTAGTTTGCAGGTACTTCACAAATGGGATGTAGAGAGAAATGCTTGTTTCTTCAGATCTGCAGAGTCCATAAATGTCTTGGTTTCCAGATGGAATAGATCTCCTAGTTTCTCCAGTTCCCCTGATACTAAGTTCTTGCCATGCTATAAAGCTGTCCGCATCTGCAGTTTGTGGTGATACCATAGCAGCCACAGGTAGATGGGTGCAGCTTTAAAGGGAAAATCTCCTCAACCTATTTTCTGAATGCCTGTGTAGTTTTGTAGACATGAACAATGATTCCCGCTTGCATCCCCCCGTTTCATCCTAATTTTAATATATATCAGGTTGCTTCCCTCTGTTTTGTCCTGGTGTGAAAATCTGTTTGTCTCCATTGCAAAGTGCATGACCGCACTCATGCAGTGCATCATGGGAGTTGATGCATAGCTGTGCAAGCCAGCACACGTTATACCCTCATTCAGTTCTGTTACACGCCTTGTGAAGTCTCAATATTTTCTAAAAGCATTTTTTTCTAACTCGGATCCAATTAAACTAGAGAAAACAGCAGGTCACTTACTATGCTCTGAAGTTTCATGGCCAGCATAAGACAAGAACATAGAAACTGCAGAGGACAGCAACAGTACTGACTAATACACTATAATTAGAGATATAAGTTTGTCATGGTAGTCATACACATCACTGATTCCATGACGTTTGATCTTTATTCAGGACTTCCATGACTTTCACTCTTGTCATCAGAATGTAGCAATGACGACAGTGCCACAACATTTACTACTGTTTACTAATGATTTCATGAACAAACAATGAGTCATTAAAACCTCATCCATGACAAACTTACATCCCTAAGTATAATTATTGCAGGCTTTAGCACTAAACATCATAAAATTCTAGTATGCCTTATATGAGTTGGGTCATGACCATTTCAATGGTGTCAAGGAGGTTTTCACACCAGACTTCTCGTACCTTCATTTACATTTAAATCCTGACGAAATTAGGAGGATGCAATGGAGGCAATCATTGTTCACGCCTAAAAACTACGCAGGTAATCAGAATAAAAGGCTGAAGGGACCTTCCCTTTAACAATCATCTTTACCACCTTCCAACACTTACAAAATATATGCATGAATGGGTTGCTCTTTCACACCCCGTTGGGGTCCCAAAGAAGTAGTTCCGGGTGGGTGCCTCCTCCCCTACCCCTCTCCAAATCTACCGAACAAGCTACCCCTCTCACTTTACCCATGTACAGTCACATCCTTCCGTCTGACCCTTACAGCTAAGTGGTACCTCTTAAACCATGGGACTCAAAATCCCTCCGCCAATGGGACCACCATTCTGAGCACTGATAACCTGACTCTTCCCTTCCCAAATGGAAGTCCTGCACTAGGGGGCGTTTGGCCTGCTCCAGAGTGAGTCTCCAATACACAAGGGTAAATACCTTATTAGGTTCAACACCTTAGGAAGCAGCACAATCATTTGTAAAGTCTGGGCCTTTCTCCAATGAGTGAGGCAAAGATGACGCCATCTGGCTAAGCCTTCTTTTAAGGTCCTTACTAGTGAGTCAAAGTTGCCCATTTGGTCACTTCTTCCAGCAGGGGATATGGACATCCCTAGATATGTTATGGCCTTGGTAGCCCACTGCAGCCACATCCCTTGTAAGCTTAGCCCTGCACACCTGGGGTTCACAGGCTTATTAAGTCCTAGCTCTGATAAAGTGTCCCCGGAGCGAAACATTAGACTGACATAATTGAATGATCCCACTGCACTGTGCTAAACTTTGAGTGTCTACTTTTTATGCTATTTAAAAAATCCTTGGAATATTATTCTTAATGGGATTTTTGTTAACAGGGTACTGTATGTCCCCTGTAGAGGTTGGTTGAGTGTTGTTTTTTGTTTGAAATTTACTATGTGAATTATTACCTGTCACCACACAGCCTCCAGAGCTGTCATTTCTAGTGTATAGTACAAAAAAGTTGCCAAAGCTACAAATAGTTGAAGGTAGAGAGAAAAGTTCAGGAGTCACTATACAGGGCCTTGTTAGTCGACTGGTGCCCACGTTTCATTGCCAAGTGGCCATTATATTATTTAAAATAGATGGAGAAGCTGCCGCCCATTGCTTATAATTAAGCGCGCCCCCACACCCTCACTGGCATCTCGTCATCATGCTAGTGAATGCGGAGGCATAGCGTGGGCAGCTGCAAAAAAAAACCGGAAGTCCTTGGAACCCAGTGTATAGAACTTTACGAGTGTTGTAGCTTTTGAATTAATGCAAGTTTAATGGAAATCTTAACATTATCTGGATCCTCTGGTGGTAAGGCACCGATAGATATGGTGCAGGTGCTAATCACGGTGGATCTCTTTAAGCTGCAGCTTTCAAACTGGCTAACCTGCCTTTTGTTTCACCCCATTTTCGGTGCTGTTATGCATGAATTTGGGCCACGTGCCATTACGGTGTGTTTTTGCAGGTCTCCTGTGGTGTTTGCCAGCCAGGTGAAACACAGACTTTGACAGCAGATAAGGACCGCTTGGCCCACCCAGTCTGCCCATTTCCCTACCTACTGGATAAGCTGCAGATCCTAGTTAACCAACAGCCTACTTCCTGCTACCCCCCCCCACCTAGAATAATCTTATGCCTGTCCCATGCATTCTTGAATTACCCACTGTTTTTGACCCCACTAACTCCTCAGGAAGGACGTTCCATGTATCCACCACCCTCTCTGTGAAAACATATTTCCTCACGTTGCCCCTGAGCCGTCCCCCCTCTGTCTTCAAATTGTGTCCCCTTGTTCTTGCACATCTCTTTTTCTGAAGAAGCTACCATCTTAGACTCTGTTGATTCCCTTGAGGTACTTGAAAGTTTCTATCATGTCCCCCCTCTTCCTCTTTTCCTTGAGGGTATACATATTAAGCTCCTTTAGTCTCTCTTCATATGGCTTCTGGTGCAGACCCTGCACCATTCTAGTTGCCCTCCTCTGGCCCAACTCCATCCTGTCTATGTCCTTGTGGAGACAGGGTCTCCAGAACTGCATACAGTACTACAGATGGGGTCTCATCAACTGCCTGTACAGAGGGATAACAACTTCCTGATTTCTACTGGCGATGCCTCTCCTTATGCATCCCAGAATCCCCCAGCCCTCCTTACTGCCGTCTCACATTGCTTGCCTACCTTTAGGTCATCTGATATGACTACCCCCGGGTCCATTTCCATTTTTGTTGTTGTTAGTACCTCCCCCCCAATTGTGTACTCTTCCCCTGGGTTTTTGTTTCCCAGGTGCATTACTTTGCACTTTTTTGCACTGAATCTAAACTACCATACATTTGACCATTCCTCCAACCTTGCCAAGTCCCTTCTCATACTTTCCACCCCCCCACCGTGTATCAACCCTGCTGCAGATCTTTGTGTCGTCTGCAAAGAGGCATATTTTTCCTTCCAGCCCCTCTGCAATGTCACCTATAAAGACATTAAAGAGGACTGGTTCCAGTACATAACACAGTACCTCGCTAGTAACCCCCGACTTATATCTGCTACCTTGCTGCAGCAATCCAACTCCTGCTATTCCCTTCCCTTCCTACTCCTGGCTCTGTCTACATATATACTTCTCTGATCACACTATTAAACCATTCCTACCTCCCTTATCCATTTTATTCTCTTGTTTGTCCCATCTGCCAAAATGTATGTATTGCAAACACCAGTTACCATGTTTCAATTATCAGTATGCTATCTATAAGTCGCTACCCTGTGTTACTTTAGTTGATTACCACCTGCGGTCATCCAATGTGGTTCCTATGTATGTATATCTTGCTTGTATTATGTGGCGTTTGCATTTATGTATATATTGTTTATTAACTATTTATGTATGTATGTTGTGTAAGTCTATATGTCACAGGACCTCCTTGTGAATGAGCTTGCTCAATGGAGTTTTCCTGCAATAAACTTGAACTTGAAACTTGAACTTATTCGGAGTGAACTCTATTTACTATTACCCTTTTCATCCTGTTGTCCAGCCAACTGTTACTTGTTTACAAATTAGCAGACCCTGAGGCTTTATTCCCCTGTTGAAACTGGCGCCCGGGATCCTCCGAACTCCGGTTTGTTGCAGGGCCCAGAAATCTACAGAAACAGCCAAAAGCCGTATACCCCCTCAGGTACGTTGGCATTTGGTGCCTTTGGACATTCTGAATTTTCAGCGCCAGCACTCTGATTGGAGGATCTCAGCCTCACTGACTTCTTCCTGCTGGTCTCCATTTTACCTTGCTTCATTAGAGACGTTTATCAGTGCTGCTGACCCTGGGAGACTATGCTTTTTTGTAAAGTAAGAATTTCATTTTTTTTTTTTTTTTTTTTTTGTCTACTTTCTCATTTGCAAATTATACTACATAGCCACTAGAGGGCTACAACAGATGCCTTTTCTGTTAAAGAGGAAACATGTTATATTTTCTACTTCCTCTTCTGCTCTAGTGGACCTGGGATACTTCTCTTTCTGAGGACCATCCCCGGGGTTTTTCTGCCTGTTTCTCAGGCTGAACCATGCTCATCCACTAAGGCTGCAAGACTTGAACACCTGCCCACACTCCCATTCTGTACTGGTAGAGCAGGGCCAGAAACAGAAACGAATGCAACAGACCAATCTTGCCACACCGGATTGCAGCCTTGAATCACCTCACTGGCTCAGCTGCAAAGAGTTGCTCCACAGGTACGTTCAGCACCAAAACCACCTCTCAGCCAACAAAAGGATTTTGAACTTATGACACCTGATCACCGATTGGTCTAGGCTTCTAGTGGCATTTACTGCTGGCTGTTGCGGCGTTTAGATCTACCATGGGAAATTACAGCTGGTTCTTCGGTGTGTCACTAGCTTTACTAGTGCTCAGCTCAATTCTTCAGAACCCTCATCCCTCCTTAAAAGTGGAATAACCTTTGCGCTTCTCCCTGTCCTGCGTCCAACAGCTCCTTTTAAGTAGCCATTCTGGACTACTGGGCTTCTCAGCTGTCTCTGCTGGGGAATGGGACATCTCCCGAGCTGCCTCTGCAGATTACTCTCCCATCCAGACTGGAGACTTCCTACACATGGCAAATTTCTGCCAGAACACTAGTGGCTGCAACACTAGGCCAGTATAACACCAGGAGTAGGTACAGGCCTACCCATCAACATTGCCTCCCCTAGCCCCAAAAAATAGTGTTTACAAATTACAGTTCACTGCCTTAAAAAGAATCCTGCTTCTTTTATTGTTGTGCTCAGGCAATGTCGAACTCAACCCAGGGCCATTAGACACCCTTGCTTCTCCATCAGACCTGGCAGGTATCAAAGGAATGTCTTTTATGCATCTTAATGCCCGTAGTTTGCTGAAAAAGTTCACCCTTATCCAGGCTTGGGTGAGCCACACCCTACCTGATGTCCTAGTGATCACTGAGACCTGGCTTAGGCCAGCCATCCCAGACAATGAAATCAATATCCCAAATGATTTACTCTTCCGAGCAGAAAGGCAATCAAGAGGAGGTGGGGTGGCAATTTATGTAAGGGACAGATACTCAGACGCATGCATAGATGCATCATCCTCCTCCAAAGAATTTGAGTGCTTGACCCTAAAGATCGAACTTTCTCCTTCCAGTGCACTCTGTGTAATAGGCTGCTACAGGCCCCCTTCTGCCGGGCCTCATCTCCTGTCTCACCTCAGTTCCGTACTGGGGCTCAGTTCCTTGGAAACCATTATTCTTGGCGACCTGAACTACAATTGGCTATCAAGTGCATCAGCTCCCCTGAAATCCTTTTGTGACACTCTAGGGTTGGTGCAACTCAATGGCGAGCCTACTTGCCCAAATAAAAAGAACCTTAACAACAGCTCCCTCTTAGATGTAATTTTGGTTAGCAAGCCACACCTGTTCTTTCATGATTTTTCTCAGACATTAGCGATCATTGTATAATCACCACCATTAGATCCGTGCACAACCCACAGTTTGTGGCTAAGTTCTCTATCAGGGTTTTAAATAATTGATTAGCAGTTTTTTTCTTGGAACAATACTAACTGTACAGAAAGCATTTATATAGGTTTTCTAGAAGTGTTATGTTTGTTAAACACAGTGAGGCAAGTGCTATGCATTTTCACAATGTTTTAGAACTTTCATGAGCAAAACGCTAATCAATTTTTAGAGTTAAATAAAACCCTGTCTATCAAGAGGTGCAAACGCAACTTTAATTTGTTTGCTTATGTCCACGACTTGAAACATTCACCGCGATAGCAGGAATTCTTCCTAGCCAAAATGGTTAACAGGGCATATACTATTTTTTACGATATTTTAAGTGAGGCTTTAAATAAGCATGCACCCTTGGTTAAGGTGCGGGTCAGAAGCAGCACCTGCCGTTGGTTCTCACCTGAGCTCAAAGCTTCCCTGTTAGAAAGGGATACTTTATGGAAAAAAGCCCAAAGAAGCAAGAACGACTCAGATTGGTGTCTTTTTAAGAGAGCACGTAACAAGTGCACCAAGTTGGTCAGAGCAGCCAAGGCCGCCTACTATGGTTCGGAGCTAGCCTCTGCCTCAAGAAATCCTTCAAAGCTCTGGAAAACATTAAAAGACATGTCTGGACACGCACCTGGTAATTCCATTCCAGCAAAAATTAAGTCCGGTGGCAGCGTTATCGCTAACCGATCAAAGATATTAGAAGCCCTCAATAACCATTTTGCAACGGCAGGGATAGCATTTGATACTTCTCCTGCCAATGACCTCCGCACAGCTCAGGGTCCACCAACACACGAGTCCCCCTCTACCGAGCAGGCCTTCTCCCTTCTGCCTGTCTCTCTAAAAGAGATGGAAGACCTACTGCTGCAACTGGACACCAGGAAGGGAGCAGGCTCCGAATTCATAGAGCCATACTATCTGAAATGTGCCTACCATGTGCTTATGGTGCCAATCACCCACCAATTCAACATGTCACTCTCCCAGGGTAGCCTCCCCCCTCAATGGAAAATAGCTCATGTCATCCCTCTATTAAAAGCAGATGACCCCTGCGATCTAAATAATTACAGTCCGATCTCCCTCCTCCCCATCCTGTCTAAATTACTAGAAAAAATAATAGTGTGTGGCCAGCTAGGGGTATACTTAGAATCCAGAAGCCTATTAAACCCGGTTCAGTCTGGATTCAGAGCAAAGCACAGCACCATAACAGCCCTAGCTAAGGTGACCAATGATATTAGACACTCCACAAGTACTCCCCAACTAAATGCCCTTCTCAAAACGTACTTCTCTACCACCTGCTCCTGTAACCCCCCTAACACCCCCCCCACTCCTGAATCCGCCCAGAGATAGCATCATGTCTTTTTCTCCATCGTCGATCTGTTTCCTTGTGAAATATAAAAAACTGTACCTACGCTACTGTACTAAAATCTGCTTACCCTCAGTTTGTTTCTATTCACATTATGTATGCTACCCACTGTTGTTCTAAACACATTATGTATGTTGTTCTGACTGTATCATGTTTCCACTGTATCCCCTAACCCCAGGGCACATCTGGAATCGAGCGGTACTCTGCTAAGCATGCCTTCCTGGTAAATCTCTTAAATAAATAAATAAATAAATTGGCTCCTAGACCTTGTCAAGAAGAAGCATGTCTGTGCTGTTTACTTGGATCTTAGTAAGGCATTCGACACAGTTGATCACAGCCCACTTCTTTCCTTTCTAAGCATCTTAGGCCTGGACCATAAATCTATGTGCTAGTTTGCAGACTACCTCGGAGAACGGAAACAGCAGGTTAAAGCTGAAGGTGATCTTTCTCCATTAAAACCTATGCTGAGGGGCGTGCCCAAGGGCTGTATCCTTGGTCCCCTCCTCTTTGCAGTCTACATTAACAACATCAATGACCCCATCAAAAAAGCCAACATCCACTCATTCGCGGACGACACTGTACTGTACTTGAGTTATCCCAAGCTGGAAGCAGCCTGTGAAGACCTCCAAGCTGAATTTAACCTTCTACAATAACAGCTCATAAACAAAAAGCTTTTGCTCAATGTGAAAAAGACAAAAGCCATGCTCTTCTCCCCCTCCTTGCATGCGGCAATTCCTGCTGAGGGGGGAAGCTATTCCACAAATTACCACTGTTCTTGGTGAAACACTAGAGTATGTAGCTAAATTCAAATATCTAGGAGTTTGGCTTGATCATAAACTTTCCTTCGCCGACCATCTCGAAGAACTACAGAAGAAACTAAGGCAAAGATTAGGACTATTCTACAGAATTAACCACCTGCTCACAAAGGAGGCCAAAATTCAACTGGTTCAAGCTACCTTCCTATCTTTAATAGATTACGCAGACCTGCTCTACAGCCACTGCACTGCCTCTGCACTGGCTAAGCTGGACACCCTCTACCACAGAGCTAACAGCTTCATTACTGGCCTTCCACTTTCCACACACCACTGCTCCCTGTACTCATCATTAGGCTGGACTTCTCTTCACTATAGAAGGAATAGAAACGCAGCCCTATGGGCCTTCAGAGCGGTGACCAACAAGCTCCCCTCATATGTCTCAGATTGCATTCCCCGGAGTGTGTTAGGCACCTACACTCTAAGAAGCTAATCCCCTAATTGTCCTCCAGTTCAAGGGTCAAAACCCGTTTCGGTAAAGCTACTCTAAGCTTCTCTTTACCCACATTGTGGAACGGTTTACAAAGGAACTTGAAGCTGAGCTGCCCTGTTAGCCTGAATATCTTCAAGGCGCTCTACGATCGCTACATGAAAGCACCTTACAAATGTTTTCCTCACCGCTAGCCCACTGATTCCACAACTCCCCCTTTCCATCCTGACGCTCACCATGTTTCTACCCCTGGCTCTCACTCTTTCCCTATTAACTCTTCCTGCTGCACCCACCCTTCCCTGTCCACTCCAGCTTGGCTAAAGTCCCACCCCATCCATAGTAGTGTCCCGATTATCTACCCCTCCTCCGTCATTATCATAATAAACAAGTACACGATAGCCATCGTCACTTTCTGTGGTTTTAGCTCAATTTTTCCCCCAGTCATCGGTAATATATCCCTCCTCTTCTTTACCTCTCTAACCTGCCACCCCATACACGGCCTCTTTCCCCTATATGTGTAGTTGCCGGCTGCCTCACTCAAAAGATCTCTGCTTATAACCCTTGTATGCCTGTGGTTGATTGTACATCTGCTGACTTCTTCAATTGTAAAACAATGCTGTTTTTTTTTTTTATTTATTTCAACCTTGTACTGTACTGTGTACACTGTATATACTTTTTCTTCCTTGTATATTATTGCTTTTTGTATACCTGCTTCTGTACTGTACTTTGATGTATTCATGACCAGGTCACCTTACAAATGAGCCTTGCTTAATGGTGCCCACCTGGATAAATAAAGATTTTGATTAATCGATTGATTACTCAGGCTACCACTCTGGGACCCACTCTCAGGCTGGCTAACTTGTTTATTAATCTTTTGTGTGGGACTGTGTCAAATGTCTTGCTAACGTCTAGGTAGGCCATATCCACAGCTCCTCCTGGTCTACTACTTTGATCACCCAGTCAAAGAAATCTATTAGATTTGTCTGATATGACCTTCCCGCTGTGAATCTATGCTGCCTTGGGTCCTCTGCCCTGCTGGCTTTCAGGTACTCAACAATTCTTTCTTTCAGAAGTGATTCCATCATTTTCCCTATCAATGAAGTCACACTAACAGGTCTGTAGTTTCCTGCCTCTGTCTTGCTCCCACTTTTGTGAAGGAGAATCACACCCACTCTCCTCCAGTCCTCAGGTACCACACCATCCTCCCATGATTTATTAAAAAGGGTAGTCAGTGGTGTCACTAGTTCTCCCCTTAGTTATTTTAGAATTCTGGGGTGAATCCCGTTAGGCCCCATTGCTTTGTCCACCTTCAGGTTTAGGAGTTCTTGCAGGACCTTTTCTTCTGTGAATGGACTGTATCGACCCCCCTATCCAGAGTGCTTCTATTGTTTGGTTTAGGTACCTCATCCTCCTCTTCTTTTGTGAATATTGAGCAAAAGTATTCGTTCCGTATCTCTGCCTTTTCACTGTCACCCTCTGCCCACTGCCCCTCCACTTTCTCTGACATTAGTAGAGGCCGCGCATGTGTTGCATATTTCAGTAGCTACATGTCCTGAACAGTAAATACTGGTTGTAGTTCTAGTGGTGAATCCCCTGTATGTACACCATCTCCACATTGTATTTTTTTTCAACAATTCCTGAGGATTCAAGTGAGTGGCCTTTCACGCCCCTCCTCAGAGGACCATTCTGATCTTCACTACTCCTAAATAGGGGGCCACGGCACAGCTCCTTTGCTTCTCCACGGGGTCTGGCAGCTTGACTGAGAAGTCAATGAATGAGTGGATGCACATACAGCAAGTGCTCATTCACTGACTTCTTCTCAGTGGGCTGCCGGCCGTGGAGGAAAGCGGAGGGCTATGCCGGTGTCCCACTCCATTTAGGATTGTGGAGATCAGGGTGGGACACTACTGCCTGTTGGGGTGGGGGAGGGTGCAAAAGGGGTCACTACTCACTAGAACACCAGAGAATTTGTTGAAAAAAAAAAACAGAACTGGAGATGGGTATTCACCTTCGGGGATCGGGAGGGGGGGTTTACTACCACTAGACCACCACAGAAAAATTACATTAATTTTTTTTCTTATACTGGGGATATGGATTGCAGTGGCTGGGGTTAACTGACCTCTACTAACGGGACATGGGCGAGTGATCGGGAGGGGGTAGGGACAGCAAACTACCGCGTTTGTTTTTTAAAAAAAATACATGTTGGATGGGTGGGTGGTCAGGACCGCTGGCCTAAAGTCCACATCGAGCAGGCGGGTGATTGAGGGAGGAACTGCTAGCTATGGGGGCGGGGGGTGGATGGCATTGATATCTGGTGGGGGAAGGGACTGTTAGCCACGGGGGGGGTAGGGTTAATGTGATTGGAAGAGGCGGAAACAGGGTGAAATTTCACCCCAAACATTCGGAGGTTTTCCGATCTGCCACAGGTGGAAGATTGGAAACTTCAGCGAAAGTTACCATACAGTATTTCCACGAAAGTTCTGCTAAGGCGGAAATGGCAACTTTCGCACATCCATACTGCATACTGTGCTGTTGGGTCCTCTGGCCACCCCAATCTCTAATACTCTCCAAGTGAAGAAGATATAAAGAGAGATGAGTCAGACCTTGACCGTATAATTTGTCCTAGTGGGGATGATAAGAGGCTTGAGATCTAGTCCCTGTGTTTGTATCTCAGGAGGACCTCTCCTTCCAGGTTCTGCTCAGAAATATGCAATCAGTGTTAAATTTTGAACCAGCAGCCATAGAACAGGCTAGGCATCTCCAACTGGAGTTAATATCCTGGTCTGCCTAAATCCTCCTATCCAACCAGCTCTAATGACTCTCTCCTAGAGGCAGTTTGGAGGAGGCCTGCTACTGTGGCAAGCTGTCCCCGAATAGGTGGACAAGAAATACGTTGCACCCAAAACTAAATCATTGCCATTTCACTCAGCATATAGCTGATCCCATTGTTATTGTAGTGGAGAATGACAAAGTCATATTATCCAAGGAGATCACAGCACAACACATGAACAAGGAGTTGCGCAAAGTAGACACCATGGGAAAGTGGGTCTAAGCCTCGGCTACCCTTCGCATGAGAACGGATAGCTGCCAGGGTCACTTCTCTTAGTACAAGTGTACTCTCTGGAGCAAGTTTAAGTCCCTGTCAGACACAGAGGTGAAACAAGAAATGTTGCTAATTGCTAAGTAAGGTATTGAATCTAACAGTCACCAGCTCAAACCCTCCATGGATGTCTTTGATGTGGCAGCTGACTCCTCAGATTCAGGTATCTGAATCAGACAGCACTGCTGGCTGCAGACTGCTGGCTTCACTCCAGATGTTCAACAACAAATTATGAATGTGGCCTTCAATGGCATTTGTTTGGACAGCAGGTGGCTCAGTCTCTTAAGTAATGAAAGTAGAATGACTCTGAAGTCCTCCAGGTCAGCCCACTTTAACCCACAAAGGGGAAGGAGACGTGTCTCTTTCTTTCTCCTTGTACTGGTTGCAGGGCTTTAGGATCACTGGAATCGCCCTCTTAGGCTTCTGTAAAGGCAGGAAGTTGACTTACAGCACACTGCAGATGAGCTCCACCTTCAGTGGATTGTGCCAGTCTTATTCTTGCCTCCATGAAAGTAGGTGGCTTGCAGCACAGTTCAGTCACTTTGTGACAGGGCTGCAGGTGTACTTTTTAACTTTAAGTTTCTTTTTATGTCTGGTTGTGTGTATGTGCATGAAGCAAAATTATCATTATGGTGAGGGCTTTCAGAGGCGTGTCTCTGCTGGATCCAATGCATCTCAGGCTGCTGGGGGCTCGACAGTGACAGGCCTATAATCAGAGAGGCTGATAGTGTTGGTGTTCTACTGCTTATGGGCAAAAACTTTGTATAGTTGAAAGGAAGCAGCCGCTCGAATCACAGAGGGGCTGTCTCCTGTCATCTACATGACACCACCCAGCAAGCAGCTGAGCGGCATCATTATCAGCCTGCTGCTTTTCCAACCTCCCTAAACGTCCAGTTCACTCTGTCTCTCCCCCACAGGCAGTGCAATGAACAGTACAAAAAATAAAATGCCATTCACATTTCCAAAGTACATGCCTTTGCACAAATCCCAGTTTTGTTCTTTTCTAACCAATGGCTTTTAAACAAATTTCTTATTATGGTTCAGAACTAAAATGCCACTCCCTGCAGCTTCCCTTCTTCCTGCCTGGCTTGGTATTAAAACACCACTCTCTGTGGTTTCCCTCCCATCCACCCAGCTCAGCATTAAAACGCTGCTGTCAATGGCTTTTCTCCCACCCAACTCAGCATTAAAACACCACTCCCTGTGGCCTCCCTCCCACCCACTCCACTCACCATTGAAACTCCGCAACCTATGGCTTCTTTCCACCCATCTGGCTCACCATTAAAATGCTTCTCCTTGTGGCTTCCCTCACACCTGCCACACTCACCATTAAATCACTTGTGGCTTCAGCTTCCCTCCCACCTGCCAGCTCAATATTAAAATACAGCTCCCTTCACACCCACACAGCTCATCATTAAATTGCTGCTCCCTGTGGCTTCCCTCCCACCCAGGCAGGTCATCATTAAAACACAATTCCCTGGAGGGGTGCAGTGGGGCCCGAACAAGATGGCCGCAACCTGACTGAGCTCTGCAACTCGGTCCAACATAACTTTTAAACTATAAGATTTTCAATAGCAGCATACCTCAAATTGAATAAAACTGCAGCGGAATATTACCCGGTCAGGATGGGGAACCCTTGATGAGATAAAATGGCAGGAGACGGAACTAAAAGCAAAACCATCTCCAGAGCTTCCAGCATGTGGGCCCGCGCTAGACTGTCTGATAAATTTGATGCCCATACTAATAGGGTGGTGCACACAGAAACAGACGTTGAAACGATCACTACGGTTACGGCAGAATCTAACAAAAAAAGCAGATGCAGCTCTGGGAGCCGTCAATGTGGTAATCAAAGAGAACACTCACCTCTAACCCCAGTGATACTCAGCTATTCATAACTTTCTGCAGTAAGCCTGGAGGGTTGGACTGCCTGGAAAGAATGGAACATATGCAAATGGGGGGATCATCATCTGCACGTGACAACTTTCCAAATGCTGCCCTGTACTAACTGCCAATGTTCTAAACCTCCTCACATTTTACTCTCCGCCTAAACAGTCTGGTCGCTCGGAGTGTCGCTCTTCAACTGAATGTTTGACGTGAAGAAATTTATAAAAATATATAAGTATCATTCCTTTTTCATTTGCTGCCTTATAGTACCGAGACGGCTCTGGTCCGGGTACTAAATGATCTCCTGATAGCGAGAGATCGAAGGACCTGTTCCATCTTGGTCCTTCTTGATCTCTCTGCGGCATTTGACACCGTGGACCATGGTGTACTGTTGGAATGCCTGCGGTTTATCTGTGGACTGTCTGGTACAGTCCTCAGTTGGTTTTGATCTTTCCTTGAGGGTAGGACTCATAGGGTGGTGTCTGGGATTTTTTCCTCAACATCATTCCCCCTATCCTGTGGGGTACCGCAGGGCTCCATTTTGGCACCCATGTTGTTTGCGGTGTACACGCTGCCGTTGGGATCGATCATTAGGCGGTACGGTTTGAGTTTTCACTGCTATGCAGCTGATATTCAACTGTACATGTCCTCTGTACCTGGCCAAGATGCTGTTCTCTTGGTTTTTAATAACTGTTTTGCCGAAATCCAGGGCTGGATGAATGTGAGTTGGCTGCGGCTGAATCAAAGAAAAACTGAGGTGATGGTCATGGACCCAGGTCACCGGGAGGCAGGTTTGTTGGCTGGATCTCCCTCGGGCTTATGGCTCGGGGTGTTAAGCCAACTACCTCAGACCGGGTGCGGAATCTGGGCGTTGTTTTTGACAGCTGTTTAACACTTAAATCACAGGTGTTGGCAGTTGTCAAAGCCTCTTTTTACCACCTGAGGAACACTGCCCGGGTGAAGCACCTGGTTCCTCCCGACGATCTCCCTACTTTGGTCCATGCTTTCGTTACCTCCCGTCTTGACTACTGCAATTCCCTTTATCTTGGGCTACCGGGGGTTGATATTCACCGCTTGCAGCTAGTGCAGAACGCGGCAGCCGGACTACTGACTGGTTCTTTTAGGACCAGTCATATAATGCCTATGCTCCGCGGACTGCACTGGCTGCCAATATGCTGGTGTATCACCTTCAAGGTCGGTTTGCTGACCTATAAGGCCCTACATGATCAGGGACCTAGCTACCTGAAAGATCTTCTTCATCCCTACTGTCCCCCCCGCTCTCTCCGATTCACTGACGAGGGATTGCTAGAGATTCCCAGGGTTCGTTTGAAGACCTCTGGGGCCAGATCTTTTAGTTTTGTGGCCCTGACCCAGTGGAATTCTCTACCTCGTCAGGTACGAGATTGCCCGACCGTCGAAACTTTTAAGGGAGCACTTAAAACATATCTTTTTAAACAAGCATATAATGATTTTTAAGTATTATTAAGTGTGGTTAATTTTATTGTTTTTAGTAATATTGTCTTATTATGTGATGTACAGGCGCCTTGGTTTTTAGAAAGGCGCCTTTTTATAAATCAAGTTTTGATTGACTGATTGATTGACTCATTGTTTTACTTGAGCTAAAGTCAGTTTTGTAGTTATTTAGTTGTTTTTGGCGGTTCCTCTCGGTTTGGAATAACCAGGAGGGAACCGGGTTAGTTTTTCATTTTTTAGGGTTTTTCTGACATAACACCTGTTTTATTTTTGGTTAAATTTAGTTTAAAAGTGTGTTTTTGTAACCGGTGTTCTCAGTTACTGAACTGCTAGTACCAGTCCCAATTTTTCTATCGGCTCAGTTCCTCCGGTTCCGGAACCGACCACAGCCGCAAGTGTTATTATTTAAATCTTTCTTACTTAGCGGTTGTCTTTTTTATCGGCTTAGTGGCAGAAAAACCAAAAGAAAAAGACAGGTAAGCCCGGTTTTAAGAATTGTACACAATGTGGGGACGTTTTTGCAAAGGCAGATAAGCACACTATGCGTGTCGCTTGTCTGGGATATGAACATCTTAAAGAGGATTGTCAAATCTGCCTGACTTTCCCTGAAAAAACTATTGAGAAACGTCTGGAATGGCTGAAAAAAAAAAAAGCTCCCCAAGGGTCTCTCTGGCTCTGACCAGCAGATACCCTCTGTTATTGTAGCTGAACCCACATCTGTTGCTACTTCCGCCCCAGATTCAGGTGATAAAGCTACCAAGAGGATTTCTGGGCTGGCTAGCTCCCCGGTTCCCTCTAAAAAAGCATGCAAGCTAAAGCACACAGAACCCCCAAATACTGATCGGGGACTTCTGTCCCTGCTACTGTCATACCTACTCCTTAGGAAATCAGGCAGGCTTTTTTTTTTTTTGAGTAATCTGTTTTTCCGCCCCCGTGCTCGCTGGTCCTTCACTCCTTCGGGCCCTGTCAAGCTCCCTCTGACCCCTTCTGACCTTTCTCGGCCCTCCTCAAATCCTCAGATCGCAGCCGACCCCCGGGATATCCCGGTGTATCCCTTTACCGGACGAGTCACTCTCCTCCGAGGGGGAAGGCACCGGGGGAAGGGATAGCCCCAGCGCACACTTTCTAGGGTCTGGGGATGCTGCTGGGGAACAAGAGGCGCCGGGAAGGCACTGGAGGCCCCTGAGGAGCAGAGAGCCGTCATCCGAAGGCCAGTGAGCTATTTTCCTGGCTATCTTAAGGTGCGTGATGTCTGGACGTCAAGGCAAGAGCCAACGTCTGTCACGCACCACCCTCAATGGCCCTGACGTGCTGCACTACCACTGGCCTCCACCAGTGGTTGCTTTGGCACCGGGTCACGATCCTTTCCTCCTGGAGACAGCGAGCAGTCGTGGGACGCCAGCTGCCTCCCTCCCCGGCTGACCCTCCAGCTACCTGAGCTCATTCCTAACCTGGGTCGCTGGCGTCAAGTGGAAATCCAACTGGGCCATACCGACGGGCTGCGTGTACAGGCTTTAAAGTCATTCAGGCTTTCCAGGGTTTAGTGCCCCCTGCTCAGCAACCACCTGTTACAGCAGGATAGCCTGGCAGAATTCCCCTTATTGAAGAGGAGAAATACAGCGAGTATGAGGAGGATGAGGGGGAACCCATCTTACCCAAAGTATCCCTGGAACAAGAATTTGATTCACCCCCTAGAACATCTGAAGATTTTTCTTCTCACTTCACTTTCGTGAGAAAAATTGCAGATGCCCTTGACATCTCCATGAGAGAAGAAGTGGAGGATGAGGAGGAAAGAGAGTATCTGGAGATGATGGGTTTGACTCCCACCAAAGCCCTCCTCCTCCCAATAAACAAATTCTTTAAAAAAGATGCTCTAAAATTGTTGCAAACCCCAAATTCTGTCCCCCCTCTGGATAAGGGGATGGACAAGAAATATCAATTGGAGAGGGAAGGGGCAGAGTTCCTTTTTTCCCCATCCACATCACCAAGGGATCATTCAACAAGCAGCCTGTGATAAGACTAGAGTCCCTCTGGCATCCCATCCACCAGATAAGGACTCTAGGAAAATAGACAGTATGGCTAGGAAGGGATACCTGTCAGCCTCCCTAGCCATATGACAGACTAACTTTCAGGCCTACGCTGCCCAGTACCAAAAGTCCCTGTGGCAGTCAGTTTTGGCCATTTCTCAGAAAGCTCCTTCACCCCTATCCGATGATCTAGCGGAAACAGCTAGGTTTTAGCTAGAGACAGCTAAATACCAATTCCAGATGGCTGCTGATACCAACAACGCTGCAGTCAGATGGATGGCAAATACGACAGCCCAGAGGAGATTTGCTTGGCTGAGGACCACAAACCTCACTGCTGATACACAATCTAAGGCCCTGAATTTTCCTTTAAAGGGAAATACTCTTATCGGAGAATCTACAGTGGCATACATGAAGAAGGTGGATGAGTAGAAGGCCATTTACAGAAGCAACTCTAGTAGAGAGAGAGCTTCTCCATCCACCAGGCCTTATGGAAGGGGAGGCCGGTGCAGGTTCTTCCACACCAGGCCCTTTTTCCAGCCAGTGGCCACACCCCAGTATCAACAGTACCCACAGCAGGGATTCTTTAGGGGTAGGGGTCAAAGGGACTCTAGGAGTGGAGCTCAGGCACAGCCTCAACCCCAAGTCAAGCAGACCCCCTGAAGTACAGGTCACCTCCTTACTCCCTGTCGGGCAGACTTTCCCACTTCCTCCAAGCTTGGCTGAACATCACCACAGACAAGTGGGTCCTTGAGGTAGTGGAGCAGGGTCTGTCTCTGGCTTTCAAATCCCTTCCTCCTCTAGCAGCCAGGGGTTTCAGTGCACCTTCCCTGGCAGAAAAGAACCTGTTGGAGGGAGAGGTCCAGAAACTGTTACTTTTAAAAGCAGGGAAACCTGTCCCAAGCCCACTGAGAGGAAGGGGCTTTTACTCCAGATACTTCCTCACCACAAAGAAAAGTGGGGAGTAGCGGCCTATTTTGGATCTCAGAGCCCTAAACAGGCATCTGAAAAAGCCAAAGTTCAAAATGGTAACTTTGGCACTGATTCTGCCAACAATCCAGAAAGGGGACTGGTTGGCATCACTGGACTTAAAAGATGCCTATTTCCACATTCCCATAAGGTAGTCTCACAGAAAATGTCTCAGATTCAAACCCCTTCAGGTCACTACCAATTTTCAACCCTGCCTTTTAGCCTTTCTTCGGCCCTGAGGGTGTTTACAAAGTGCCTAGCACCACTGGCAGCACACCTTCGAAGACAGGGTGTGACAGTTTTTCCATATCTGGATGACTGACTGTTGGTGGGCAAGTCACCACAACAGGTCAATCAGTATCTAAGCCTTACCCAAGGCCTGCTGGAATCCTTGGGGTTTATTATCAATCTCAAAAAGTCAGTCCTCATTCCTGCACAAAAGTTGCAGTTCATAGGGGCAGAGACAGACACCCTGCAGGACAGGGCCTACTTTCCTCTGGACAGGATCAGAAATCTTCAGCTAGTAGCAAATTCCTTCACCTTGAACAGGAGCAAGCCTGCAAGACAGTTTTTGCAACTTCTGGGTCATATGACTGCATCCACAGCCACAGTGCTGGGTTCAAGGTTTCAAATGAGGGACATCTAGTTCCACTTCAGGGCTCACTGGAGTCAAAGAAAAGATTCTCTGTCAAAACCCATTACGGTCACAAGAACCTTGCTGCAAGCTTTGCAGTGGTGGAAGGAAGTATCCAATTTAAGGGAAGGGGTTCCCTTTCAGAAAGAATACCCCTCAGTTGTTCCCACAACAGATGCATCCCTACTGGGCTGGGGTGCCCACTTGAGAGACCATACAACCCAGGGTACTTGGTCAACCACAGAGTCCCTCCAGCACATAAACTTGCTGGAACTCAGGGCTGTTTTTCTGGCTCTAAAAACCTTTTCAGGACTGGTACAGTCAAAGGTGGTACAGGTCAGAACAGACAATACCACCACAATGTACTACATCAACAAACAGGAAGGCACCAGGTCAGGGCCCCTTTGCACAGAGGCCATGTAAATTTGGACCCAGGCATACCCTTTTGGAGTTCCCTGCAGGTAATCCATCCATCCACCAGGAAAGGACAATACCTTGGCAGATGCCTTCAGTCGAATTAACCAGGCCCATCATGAATGGACTCTGAACAAACAGGTGGTAGAAATAATTTTCTGAAAGTGGGGCAGTCCAGAGGTGGACTTGTCTGCATCCCACCTGAACCACCATTTGCCTCAGTACTGCTGCAGGACACCAAATCAGGGTACTTTGCCCCTGGATGCCCTGTCTCTACACTGGTCAGGGAGGTTCCTGTATGTTTTCCCTCCCTTTCCTCTGGTTTTCAGAGTGTTGCTCAAGCTCAGGTCCCACTCAGCATCTCTTATCTTAATTGCTCCGGATTGGCCCTGGCAGCCATGGTACTCTCTAATGCTCTCCATGTCTGTGGCCAAACCGATATGACTCCCTCTGAGGCACAATCTATTGACCTCCAACCAGCGGACCCTGTTATACCCAAACCTCAAGTCCCTCAACCTCAAAGCTTGGTTCTTGAGGAACTAGAATATGCTGAATTGCAACTCTCTGAATCAGTGCTTCACATTCTGAGGGGCTACAGGACACCCTCTACTAAGAAAACTTATTCTTCAAAATGGAGAAGGTTTTCAATCTGGTGTTCGACTAAAGATTTGATTCCATTACAGGCTGGGGTCCCAGCTGTTTTGGATTACCTCTCTCATTTACATTATCTGGGTCTACAACCCAGTTCACTCAAGGTACACCTTGCAGCATTGTCTGCTTACATTTCTGCTAGTGCCATGGTAACACTAGTTTCAGACCCCATTTTTAGAAGGTTCTTCAAGGGTTTGGCCCATTTGCACCCTCCTCACAGGGCACCTGTGCCAGCATGGGACCTTAATGTTTGTATAGCCAAACTCATGGGGCACCCCTTTGAACCTATGGCTACAGCTCAACTTAAATATGTCACTTGGAAAACAGTTTTTCTAGTGGCAATGACTGCTGCAAGAAGAATAAGTGAGCTCCAGGCTCTCTCTATGGAGCAGGATTATATCTCTTTTCACAGAGATAAGGTAGTTTTGAGAACCAAAAGAAAATTCCTACCAAAGGTAGCCTCTGATTTTCACCTTAACCAATTCATTACCTTACCTTACCTGTCTTCTTCATTGAGTATTCTACTTCTGGTGAAAGAAGACTTCATAGTTTGGATGTGAAAGGAGCTCTCAGTTATTATATTACAGCCACTAAGGACCATAGGCAGGACAGGAAACAGCTGTTTCTGACCTATGGGGATGTAGGAAAAGGTAATCCAGCTTCTAAGATATCTATTTCTCGCTGGATAGTCCAGTGTATTCAATTCTGCTACACACAAGCTGGTAGGGTGCCCCCAACAGGGTTGAGGGAATATTCCACCAGGGGAACAGCTGCTACTCTGGCAGATGCAAGAAATGTTCCACTGGTTGATATCTGTAAAGCAGCTACCTGGAAGACAGTACACCCTTTACAAAGCACTACAGTCTGGATATCCAGACTAGAAGTGATGCTAGGTTTGGCACAGCAATACTGCAAAGTCTATTTCCGAAGTAAATGTTCTGTGCCCATCTCCAGTGGTACTGCTTTGTAGTCTGCAGAAAGTTATGAATACCTGAGCATTACTGGGGCTAGAAGAAAAAATTACTCACCTTAGTAATCTTGTTTCTTCCCAGTGTACTTAGGTATTCATAACTTCCCACCCTACCTCCCCTTCCAGAACTCAAGTCTCTGCACTCCCGCATGCTGCGCTACCACAAAAAGGGTACATCACTATGACTGTATATATGTTGCCACATAGTGGTACAAGTTGGTAAACAAGGCTTATGGTCTTACTTCTCTTCAGGTGTTTTCTGACATGCTAATTCTTTGAAATTTATGCGTTTTCTCCAGTTGGAGTTTTCTTCTAATTAAATTGGGGTTATTTTGACTTCTCTCTCCAATCATAAATACTTGCAGTATTTTTACTGCATGGCTTTGTCTATTCAGGCTCCTAGGAAATATGAGGAGGTTTAGAACATTTGCAGTTAGTATAGGGCAGCATTTGAAAAGTTGTCACGTGCAGATGATTCCATCATTTGCATATGTTCCATTCTCTCCAGTCAGTCCAACCCTCCAGGCTTACTGCAGAAAGTTATGAATAACTGAGTATCACTGGGAAGAAACAAGATTACTAAGGAGAATATTTTTTTATTCCGTTCTTGCCTAGAAACTTTAGAGAACCAAGCAAGAGCCAACAACCTTAGACTCCTTGGATTCGAGGAGGGCTGTAAGGGTGACCACCTTATGTTGTTTGCGCAAGAATGGATGATTAAACAGCTGGGGGAAGAAGCTGCCCCGACCTTAAAAAATTTCCAAAAAGCATAAAGGGTGACACCCCGGGGCCGTCAAGACAATCCCGATGCCCCGAGAATGGTGGTAATTGTTACCGATGGCGTTGGCTCCAGAAATCTCCTGCTCGCCCTTGCCAGAAGAAAACGAACCTTGTTACACGATGGCCAACCGATACGGATTTTCCCTGACTTGTCCTATGCTACTCAACAAAAAAGGAAGCATTTAGATGGAGCAAGAGCAATGTTAAGGGAGGCGAACAGTCCACATGGCCTAGTGTTCCCTGACTGCCTCTATATCATGCACCAAAGTAAAATTTATGTTTTTTCTGATCCAGGCCCAGAGGCCCAAAAGTGGTGCCAGCGACATGCTGCTTCCTGACCTCAGGCAATACCGGAGGACAATCCTTCATCAGATGAAGAGATCCCTTGATCACAGACTGGTACATTTTTCCACAAACTGCTCCTTGTTTTGAGGAGTGAAGGGGCAGGGGGGTGTTAATGCCCAAAGAAAAATATTTTCCCTTTTCCTGAAATATGAATATATATTCATACAGTGTTGCACTAGAGACTTTTGGTTTTGTTCTGTCTTCCTTATTACTTTATACCAGTTAAGAGGACCTGTCTAATTTGGACAATTCTATATTAACCATACACATGTTGACAGTGCATGCTGTTTTATGCATCCTATTTAGTTTAACAAATCATATGGTTTATATGCATGTAAGGAAGTATTCCTGACATAATAACCGCTGCCAATTATGGTCTTAAGCTCAGTAGCCATTAATTAATGTTTTATGGACCTGCCCTAGAGTGACAATTATTGTCTGATTAGCACTACTCAGTGCACATTTCATAGGCTGATACAGTACATGGTGGAATTCTCCTTTTCCCCTTAGTTGGGAAGGATAGCGGACTTCAAGTAACTTTGTTTATACTGTACTAGTCACCATGTAGTTCATGGGTTCTTATACAGCAGTCAAAAATGCCTTATGACACTTGTACAGTATGTAATTCTTGTTGTACCCCTCAAAGAGGTATATTTTAACACCCACTCTACCTCACTACCACCTACGTATCCCCACGTGAGCAAAGCCTAGCTATCCTCTCCATCACTGACTACCTCACCACCCTGCCATGTAAGGCTGAACAGCTCATCTTAGGTGACCTCAACGTCAACTGGCTGGGCCCCAACTCAATGCCGATTAAGGACAACTTCCTAGCCCTAGACCTAACCCAACTTGTGAAACAACCCACCAGAATTAACCCGTCAAGTGGGACCAGCTCTCTACTTGACGTCGTGTTCTCTAACCGTCCACACAAAATAAAGGATCTTAGAGTCCTAGCCAACTCCCTCAGTGACCACTCACCCATTCTCTGCTTCTGGTCCTCCCCCACACCTAAACCCACGCACCAAGCCACCCCCCGTCGCTGTCTCCGCCCGGGAGGACTAAGCAAACTTAAACAGCACCTTGCCCAGCTCGATTGGTCCCCGATCTCCCTTGCATCAGATATAGATAGCGCCCTAGCCTTTCTCGCTAGTGCCTTTTGTAAGGCCTGTGACGTCTTCGCCCCTGTTATCAACACCCGCACTAAGAGGCGCAATGCTGCCTGGATTTCACCTTCCCTGATCCAGCGGCTTAAACTGCGCGATAACCTCTGGAATATTGCTGTCGAAACAGGCAGACCAGCAGATAGGCAAGCTTATACAGCTCGCAACCAGTGCACCTGGGCCATACGGCAAGCAAAAGCCCACTTCTACCAATCCACCCTGATTTCATCCTGGGGCTCTGCTCGCTCCTTCTGGGATAACATGAAGGAATTAAATGGTACTACCCAGCCCCTCCTCCTCTCAGGTGGTCATAAATGGTGCTATTAACACGGATCCCTCCTGTGTTGCCAACTGCCTGAACGCATCCTTCTCTGATCTAAGTGCTATCCTACCGTCCCCACTTCTTTGACCCCATCCCAGCAACCAACCACCCAGATGTCTCCCGTCCCCTTTTTACTTTAGGACTGTCTCCCCACAGGGCCTTAAAACCGATCCTTCTAAAGCCCTCTCCTCCCATAACCCGAGCTAGCGACACCTTGACTCCAAGATGCTCCGCCTAACTCCTGATGTCATGATTACCCCCACGGACTTTATTAATCGCTTCCTCGTGCCTCGGCCAATTCCCAAATGCATGGAAGATGGCCGAAATCATCCCTATATATAAGAATGGAGATCGCATTGTGCCAAGCAATTACAGACCTATCTCCATCCTCCCCTCTCTCAAAGGCCCTGGAAAAATAGTATCCACGCAACTGCAGCCTATCTTTCCACCTACAACATTCTGTGCCCTGAACAACATGGCTTCCGCCCAGGTCACAGCACTACCACAGCTTTGCTGGAGTTCTCCCTATATACACTCGGCACTAGATGCCAGTGAGCTGGCAGGGGCAGTCTTCATCGACCTGTCCAAGGCCTTCGACACTGATAAGCCACCCGATGCTGCTTCAAATCCGATAAACTGGGGTTCTCAACCGTCCGATGAGCTGGTTCACCAGCTACCTCTGTGGCAGATCTCAACACGTCAAACTAAATGGTTGCCTGTCCACAGCACTGCCCGTACGCTCTGGAGTACCACAAGGCTCTATTCTGGGCCCCACTCTGTTCAGCCTCTTCTTAAACTCCCTTCCCAGCTCTTGCTCAGGCAAAATACTACTATATGCTGACGATGCAGCCTTAGTTGCCTCCCACTCCGACCCACTCACACTCCAGCACTCCCTGCAACTCTACTTCAACCAGGCTGAAAAATGGTTCCTCGACCATCGCCTGGTCCTGAACCTCAAGAAAACAAAGACCATGATCTTTGCCCACCGGCAAAGTAACTTCAAAAATGCTCCGCTCTGCATCCTTCCCAGCACCCTTCACCCTTGAACAGGTAACCACGTACAAATACCTGGGCATCACCTTGACTACGGCGTTCTCCTTCCATGCCCACATCCATGCCTTATCCTCAGCCATGAATACCCGTATTGGGCTCCTCTATCGCCACAAGGACTGCCTCCCCGAATTCGCCCTACAGCTGGCAATCACCTCTCCATCCTATCTTTGGTTGACTATGGCCTCCCCACCTATGCTGTCGCTGACCCCACTGCTCTCACAAAAATCCAGACATCTATCAACAAAGCCTGCAGGCTCCTGACTGGTGCCCCAAGGAGAACGCACATGTGCCAACTCTACTCCATCACTAACATACTCAATCTTGAAGAACGGCTGCAATATTACACCTGCATACTAACCAAAAATCCTACTTGGGCTCTGTCCCCCGGTGTCACCGCACTGCTTTCCACGGGCCTCCCCATTCGGTGGCTACCGATGCAAAGTACCAGTGCCACGTTCAGGTGCCTAGAGCTAGGACCTCCCTGTGCAAAGGTCCTTTCATCACAGCGCCATCCTGGTATAACTCCCTCCCTCGCATGTCACTAGCACCGCTTAAATTAGCCAATTCAAAATCGCCCTTCGCAGAACACCTCATTAGCTCACGGAGATGTACGTGTTCATCCCAGAGCCTATTATGAGGTGCCTTCCTGACTTACCAGCTACTTCAGGACTAAGAATATAACACTGCCTGAGTTTTGCCTACAGTCAATGAAATGCGACATTGTATCCTGGATGTGTCCATAGGAACCCGATGACCTCTTGTGGGTTCCCATGAAACCCAAATACTTAAATGGCACTTGAGGATTTTAATGATTCTGTACTGTATGTTGCATGTAATTCACCTGTACTGTTCTCCTCTGTATTACCGCACATTTAGATTGTTCCCCTCCCTGTGACGAGGTGCCTTTGTAAATGAGTCTCTGACTCAAAGGTTGTAAATCCGATATTTGTCTAAAATAAAATAAAAAAATAGTGAGCATATCAAGAGGAGTGGTGCCCTCACGGGTTGATAAATCTCTATATCTGTAACATTAAATGTTGGTAATCGACTGTACGGTATGTTTGATGGGAAACCAACAGACATAAAGTATAAAAACAAACAACACAACTCCCTGTGGCTTCCTGCCCACCTGCCTAGCTCAACATTAAAACTCTGCTCCCTGCATCTTTGGGTGGCTTTCTATCTGTGCTACTGGGTGCATTAGGCACAGATGAAAGTTCTGCCACTCCAGTGTTGGTGTGCCGCCCCCTCCCCCCATTGCACTGTCTCTGGAAGTGGGGGAGCAAAGACTTCAGGTGGCTCACAACAGCTGTATCTGTTGTGAAGGAGGCCCAAAAACTGTTCCTGTGTTCCCTGGCCCTGGTGTGGTTCAGGATAGGTCAGGGCAGTGAAATGTTGCATGTGGCTCTCATATCAGGGATCTCGTGCTCTAACAGCTAAACACTGCAGTGTCAGAGCTTCCACATCAGCATGGCTTGGCCTTGTGACGTACCTTGGTTTCTCTGCATGCAGTGCAACATTTGACCCCTCAGTGATGGGTGCACAACAGGAGGGTAGTTTCTTGCTGCTAGGAGCTTTTCTCTGTTCTCCCTCTTCTGTTTGTTACAGCCTCCTTTGATGAGCTGCTGCAGGAACTTCAGGTGCTAGTTACAGGGTGGAGTTTGAGCTGGCTGCAGGAGATGGTCCACTGGTTGGCAGGTTCTGCCATGACTGGGGAAGAGACAGTAGTTGCGCATGTGCTGCCAGTGCATGAGACAATCACGGAGACAGAAGGACAGGCAGGGGAAGGGACTGGCCATCTCCACTCCCTGCCACAAGGAACTGTCACACAAAGCAGTCTTGCTCCCAAGGTTTCTGTACCTCCCCAATAGCTGGTGCTAAATGCAGGGTAGTGAGGGATGGTAACAGCCCCCACCCCCCTCCCGTACAGTGTACTGGGCAGGTCCAAGTGGCAGGTGCCTTGACCACACACACCCAGGTTGGACTACAGTACCTCAGAAATGCTGCAGCCCATCACAAGCCCCATGCCCCATCCAAGTTGGGCTACAGGACCACAGAGATGCCACAATCCATTGGGACCCTTGTCCAAGGACCCCCAGTTGTGTCCGTTTCCTTTTGAGCTTGCACCTACTTTAGGAGGGGAAGCACCAGAAGCTAATGGGTGGAGCTTTGAAGCTGAATAGATCCTGTCATGGAGTCACCCAGGAGAAGGATAGTACTCATCATGGAGGGGATGTGATAGGAGAGTATACCAGCAGGGATCCAAGGGTTGAGGAGCACATGTTACTGCCAGGCGGCTTGCAAGTGATACAGTCTATTTTTGTGTATAACACGGTCAATGTTTGAAGGTGGGCAGAGTGTGCAAGGGTGTGGGTGGGTCCAACTGATCCCAAGGGAAGAGGCCTGGTGATCTCGTTGGGAGTCAGGTGAGGTCAGTGGGGGACATATCATCAATAACTGGTACAGGGTTCACATGCTTAACTTTTTTTTGCACCAGTTCAGCCAGGAAAGTGGTACTAATTTGTACTGGGCTCCCAAGATTTATACTGGCCCCCAAGCTATAAAGCAGATTATTGGGGGAAATGAGGATTACCTCTCCACATCCCCTTTCAATTACTTTCTTGTTTCAAACAACATGAAGTCTTGCTGTATTCAGACATAAATCAGTTAGCCCCAGCACTTGAACTGCCCCAGAGGGGAAAGAGTTAACTCTATGCAGAAGCATAGAACGTTGAGCTCGAGCTCGGTTTTCAAACCTCTGTCTGTGGTACTTCTCAGTTTAACCATCAGATTCTTTCCTCCGCCTAACAGTGAAGTCGCTCCGGAGATTTCCTCTGCTCGGTTCGGTAAAAGTAAAATGTTCGGTTTAAACCGTACATATTTTTTTTTATTTTTGGATTTCCAGCCTCTGTCTATGGTACAGGTAGTGTGTAGATAGGTAGTGACTGTGCTTTATTCTGTGAAAAAGTTGGAAATTGTTCTTTTCTTCGGTTTCTTTCCGGTCAGTCCGGTTTGGAACCGATCCATTCTGTTTAAATTTATTTCTGGGATTAGAGTAGTGTTCCGGTACTGATCAATTTCAAAAGAACCGAGGTTTTTTGCTGGTTCTTTTAAAAAGCCCATGACATGGTTTGTAACCAATCGGTTATTGTAGTACCTGACTTGAAAGCTGCAAAAGGGTAATTTGTTAGGTTGGCCATGTCTGAGAACCCAAGAAGAAAACCAGTCCTACTGTGTTTCAACACTGTACTGAGTGTGGGGAGGCCTTTGCTACGGCTGACCCCCACCTCATCTGTGTTTATTGTCTGGGGTTTGACCACCTTGATTCAGACTGCCAAATCTGTAAAAACTTTCCTAAATCCACTCTAGACAAAAGACTGAGTAGGCTGAAGGAAAGGGAGGCCGAGAAGTCCGTAGATCCGGATGACCAGCATGGTTCGGTTGCGACCGAATCTGAGGAGGTGCCTACTGACCTAGGCGATACCTCCTCGGGCAAAAGGAGAGCCAATCCCAAGGGGTCGGTTCCATCAAAAAAGAATCGTAAGTCTGCCAGTTCGGATCCGGTATCGCACCCTCCAACCACAGACAAAATAGCCAAAGCGATTAGCATTGTTCAATCGCTTAGACTGGTTTGTCCAAATCGGTACCGCCGGTTAGGCAGTCGGTTCGGTCAGAGCCATCTCCTCCGGATTATGATCCAGATGCTTTTTATGAGGAGTGGGAGGGAGACGAAGACTATCCCGAGGATGATGATAATGACGATGACCAAGGGGGTCTGGATGTGCCCATTGAACTGGACATCTCCCCAGACAGGCCCTCAGGTGCCTCTCCTCCCAGGCTCGCCGAGTCCCCTTCACATTTTTTGTCCTACAAAAAGGTGGCACAAACCCTGCAGCTTCCCTTGGTTGAAGCTGCAGAGGAGGATGAAGAGCCTGATTTTGTGGAAATGATGGACATCCCAGAGTTCAAAAGACTGCCTATCCCTCTTCATAAATTCTTGGGGAAACAGATACACAAAATTTTACAAACCCTTAATTCAATGCCACCTGTGGATAAGAGAATGGATAGAAGGTATTTGTTATCAGGCTCAGCTGCGGAGTTCCTTTATAGTCATTGCAGCCATGTTGGGGGAGTGCAAGCTGCAGCCTGTAACAGGGTTAACATTCCTTTGGCTTCACACACCCCGGATAAGGACTCCAGGAAAGTGGATGCCATGGCCAAAAACAGTATTTGGCATCCTCTTTGAGACTCAGGCAGGCTACTTATATGGCCTACACAGCCAGGTACCAGAAATCCAGATGGGATACGGTTCTGGAACTGGCTAAACAGGCCTCTCCCCAACTAGCCAAGGAGCTGGAGGAGGTGGCTGCTGATGAAATTGAGGCATCCAAAATGCAATTTCATGCTGCTGTGGACTCCAATGATGTGGCATCTAGAGTCATGGCTACATCTGTGTCTCTCAGATGACATGCTTGGCTCAGATGCACTAGCCTTTCACAGGATACCCAGACTAAGGCTATGGATTTTACTGTAGTAGGAGCAGACAGAGGTTTACATGAAGAAAATGGATGAATACAGGACCACATACAGGAGTGCAAAGGTCAAAGAAAGGCAAGCCACTCCGCACAAGCAGCAGTCTAGGGGCAGGGGGCAGGCCCCTTCAAAGGCCTTTTTACCAAGTCCAGGCCTCCTCTCCCTTCCCACAGAGGGGGTTCTTCGGAGGGAGGGGCAGACGGGGGATGAGCAGAGCTGCTCCCTCCTCCTCTCAGTCTAAGGCTCCTGCCAAGCAGACACCCTGATGTGTCAGCCCAGGTCGACTCCCCATTTCTAGTAGGAGGCAGGCTGGCTACTACTTCCAGGCTTGGAAGTCTGTGACCTCAGACAAGTGGGTCCTGGAAGTAGTAAGCCAGGGACAGGCCCTCAGCTTCAAAAAATTTCAAAAAAAGAAGGCCAAGTCTTTTCCACCTGCATCACTCTCAGAAACCATTGCCCTAGAGGCAGAGGTTTCCTCTCTTCTAGCTCTCAGAGCTATACAGAAGGTTCCTACTCAGCACAGGGGAAAATGACTGTGCTCCAGGTACTTCCTTACCCAAAGAAAACAGGGGAGTGGTGACCCATCCTAGACCTAAGGTATTTGAACAAACACATTTCAAAGCCCAAATTCAAAATGGTAACTCTAGGGATAATCCTTCCCTCTCTAAGGCCAGGGGATTGGCTAGCATCTCTGGACCTCAAGGATGCCTACTTCCATATTCCTATCAGGTCCTCCCACAAAAAATACCTCAGGTTTGAGTTGCCTTCAAGCCATTACCAATTCAGAGCTATGCCATTCCGCCTAACATCAGCTCCAAGGGTGTTCACAAAGTGCCTTGCAGTAGTGGTGGCTTACCTCAGAAGACAGGGTATCACCATCTTCCCATATCTGGACTGGCTCTTAGTGGGTCAGTCACCTTTACAGGTCAAGTCAGCTCTTCAAACTACCCAGGACCTACTCCGCTCCTTGGGGTTTCTTCTCAATCTTCCAAAGTCTGTCCTCGAACCAGTTCAGTTTCTCACCTTTGTAGGCATAGAGTTGGACACTGTACAAGCAAAAGCCTTCCTTCCCCTGGCAAGGGGTGAAGGCCCTAGTGGATCTCGCTTCCTCCTTTCGACCTCAGGTCTCCTGCTCAGCAAGACAGTTCCTCCAGCTCCTGGGCCACATGGCAGCTTCCACGGTAGTGGGTGCAGGGAGCAAGGTTCCAGATGTGGGACATTCAATTTCATCTAAGGTCTTTTTGGTCTCAAAAGAAGGATTCACTTACCAAACTGATCCCAGTGACTCAGACTCTGGTCCAAGCTCTCCAGTGGTGGCTGGACCAGGACTACCTCAAACAAGGGGTTCCATTTATCCTTCAAGTCCCATCAGTAGTTCTAACTACGGATGCTTCTCTTCTAGGGTGGGGAGCCCTGACAGCTCAAGGAGTCTGGTCTCCACAAGAGTCTCTCCTTCATATCAATCTCCTGGAACTCAGGGCAGTTTTCCTAGCCGTGCATTGCTTCTCGGATTCAGTCAAGGGCAAGGTGGTTCCAGTCAGAACGGACACCACCACCACAATGTGGTACATCAACAAGCAGGGAGGCACTCGGTCCTCGGCCTTGTGCACAGAAGCCATGAAGCTGTGGTCTCTGGCCTATTCTCTTCAGACTTCTCTGGTAGCAGTTCACCTTCCTGGGAAGGACAACATACTAGCAGATGCTCTGAGCAGAATATCACAGGGACACCACCAATGGTCCCTGGATCCTCACATACTGAAGGTCATCTTCTCCAGGTGGGGCACTCCAGAGATCCTTTGCAGCACCAGACAATCATCAACTTCCTCTGTTTTGTTGCAGACCTCCAGTCCTGGGGACGGTTCCCCAGGATGCTCTCATTTTGGACTGGAAGGGCAGGTTTATCTATGCCTTCCCTCTCTTCCCTCTGCTGTTCAGAGTTCTGATCAGGATCAGGACCCTGCACAGTGATACTGGTGGCTCCAGATTGGGCCAGACAGCCATGCTATCCTCTACTACTGTCCTTGTCAGGATCACGTCCCCGGGCTCTGCCCGGGACGTACAATCTCCTGTCCTCCTCCCACAGGCAGATACGGTACCCCAATCTCTAGTCTCTCAATCTCAAGGTCTGGCTCTTGAAGAGTTAGAATATGCAGCACTACATCTTTCTCAGGGAGTTCTGGATATTCTGAAGGTATCCAGAAACCTTCCACTAGAAAAACTTACAACTCCAAATGGAAAAGGTTCAGTATTTGGTGCTCTCAGAAAGGCATCCTGCCTGATTCTGCAGACATTTCCGAGGATGGGAGCCGCGTGGAGGATGACAACAGTAAAGCTGACATATTGAACAGGTATTTCTGCTCAGTCTTTACTAAGGAAGAGGCGGGTAATGGGTCTGAAGGGAGTACAAGGGGTGAGAATGGTGCAGAAATGGGCACAAGTCCCTTTACACGAGAAAGGGTCCTGAAGGAACTGGAAGTAATAAGAGCTGATAAAGCAATGGGGCCAGATGGGGTGCACCCCAGGGTCCTTAAAGAACTAAGAGAGGTGGTGGATGAACCTCTGGCTATCCTGTTCAGCCAATCACTGGAAACAGGGGAGGTACCCAAAGACTGGAGGACAGCAGATGTAGTCCCCTTATACAAAAGTGGGAACAAAGAGGAAGCAGGGAACTACAGACCAGTCAGCCTCACCTCTAGTGGGAAAGATCATGGAAGCACTACTGAAGGAGAGATTGGTGGAACATCTGGTTGTCAATGGACTACAGGACCCAAGGCAGCATGGTTTCACCAGGGGAGGTCATGTCAGACCAACCTCATTGAATTTTTTGACTGGGTGACTAGGGAGGTGGATCAGGGGAGGGCAGTGGACATGGCCTCTCTGGACTTCAGCAAGGCCTTTGACACTGTGCCACATAGAAGACTATTACACAAACTGGGGAATATGGGTGTGGGCAGGACAGTAGTGTGGTGGGTAGGTAACTGGCTGGGTGGCAGGACACAGAGGGTGGTGGTAAATGGCTGTCACTCCACAGAGGGAAGAGTGACCAGGGGTACCACAGGATCAGTGCTGGGACCGGTCCTATTCAACATCTTCATCAGTGACATTGCACAGGATATAGAAGGCAGAATTTCACTGTTCGCTGATGACACAAAGCTCTGTAACAGAGTAGACACACCAGAGGTGTAGACAGAATGAGAAGGACCTGCAGAAACTTGAAGAATGGTCAAGGGTTTAGCAGTTGAAATTCAATGCAAAGAAGTGCAAGATAATGCATATGGGGCACAAAAACCCTGGCACAATATATCAGTTGGGGGGTGAGGATATAGCATGCACCAAGCAGGAAAGGGATCTTGGGGTTGTCATTTCTGATGACCTCAAGGTAGGGAAACAGTGTGACAAGGCATCAGGTAAAGCAAATAGGATGCTGGGATGTATAGGCAGGGGCATCACCAGCAGGAAAAGGGAGGTCATAATTCCGCTATACAAGACACTAGTGAGGCCCCACCTGGAGTACAGTGTACAGTTCGGAGACCATACCTACGTGAGGACATAGACAGGGTAGAAAGGTTCAGAGGAGGGCAACAAAGATGGTGCATGGGTTGCATCACAAGTCCTATGAAGACAAGTTGAAGGAACTGAACATGTACTCCCTGGAGGAGAGGAGGAGAGGGGATATGATAGAGACATACAAGTATCTTACAGGGAGGAACAGGGTGCAGGAAAACACTATTTTTAAGCGAAAAAGATGTTTCAGGACTAGAGGGCATGGGATGAAGTTGGAGGAGGGACGATTCAGAGAAACATGAGAAAGAATTTCTTCACAGAACGGGTGGTGGACAAGTGGAACACCCTGCCAGAGGAAGTGGTGGGGGCTGAAACAATCACGGGATTTAAGAATGCATGGGATAGACATAAAGGAATTCTAGAGGTCGGGGGTAAGGGGAAACAGACTTCTAGGAAAACAAACTGAACTTACAAGCTCAAATGGGCAGACTAGGTGGGCCATAGGCCCTTATCTGCCGACACTGTCTATGTATCTATGTATCTAGTTCATCTCAATGGTCTAGGCCTGCCACTCTGAAGGTTCATCTAGCAGCTGTCTCTGCATTCCTCTCAGCAGGGAAGGGCTCTTCCCTGGCATTTCATCCTGTTTTCAGAAAGTTTTTCAAAGGACTGGTTCACATTAACCCTCCCTTTAGGAAGCCCACTGCACCTTGGGATCTTAATGTCTGCATAGCTCAGCTTATGCAGCCACCCTTTGAGCCTCTGAATTCGGCCGAACTGAAGTACTTGACCTGGAAAACTGTGTTCCTGGTAGCTATTACTTCTGCCAGGCGGATTAGTGAGTTACGGGCTCTGTCAGTTGAACCTGACTTCATCTCCTTCCATAGGGACAAAGTGGTCCTAAGAACCAATAGGAGGTTCTTGCCCAAAGTGGTATCGGATTTTCATCTGAACCAGTCTATATGTCTCCCTGTGTTTTTCACTGATCATTCTTCTTCAGGTGAAAGAAGGTTACACAGTCTGGACATTAAGAGGGCCCTTAGCTACTACACTGAACATACTAAGGCACACAGAAATGACTGTCTTCAATTGTTTCTCACTTATGGTGAAGTGGGGAAAGATAAGCCTGCCACTAAAAGAACTATTGCCAGGTGGATTGTTTCTTGTATACAATTCTGTTATGACAAGTTGGGTAGAACGCCCCCTTCAGGCCTGAGGGCTCATTCGACTAGCAGTACAGCTGCTTCTCTAGCTGCGGCCAGAGATACACCTTTATTAGAGATCTGTAAAGCAGCCAGCTGGAAAACAGTACATACTTTTACCAAGCATTACTCCCTGGACATCCAGGTTAGGAGTGATGCTAGATTTGGCACAGCAGTACTACAGAGCCTCTTCCCAAAGTAGGTTCTGCATTCCCTCCTCCATAGGGAACTGCTTGGTAGTTTACACTATGTCTGAATACAGCAAGGCTTCATGTTGTTTGAAGAAAAAAATACTCACCATAGTAATGTTTTTTCTTCTAATGGAGTCTTGCTGTATTAAGACCTCTCCCCTGCCTCCCCTCTCAGAACCTGGTTTTCTGGGAAGTGGGCTGGCAGGTACAGTGTTGCACCTCAGGGTGTACCTTGTACCCTCCCTCTTGGGTGGGTTGGGTGTTGTTATTTTTCTGGTGTTTTATACTTAAATATTGTCACTACCTTTCCTTCTTGGGTTCTCGACTTGAGTCTTTTGGGCCTAAAAATAATTTTTGCCCTTTGGCTATCTGTTGAACGATTTCCATATTATAGTATGTTAGTTAGTGTGCTCGTAAGAACCTGACGGTTACACTGAGAAGTACCACAGACAGAGGTTTGAAAACCGAGCTCGAGCTCAATGTTCTATGCTTCTGCATAGAGTTAACTCTTTCCTCTCTGGGGCAGTTCAAGTGCAGGGGCTAACTGCTTTATGTCTGAATACAGCAAGACTCCATTAGAAGAAACAACATTACTATGGTGAGTAATTTTTTTCTTCCAGTGGCATCCTTTCTCTCCCTATCACCTTAATTTCTTCCTGGTGTCCAGTGGCATCACCTCTCTCTCTCTTGCCACAAACCAATTATGGTGTTCAGTGACACCCCTTCACTCTCCCTTTTCTCATAATCAATCAATCAGTCAATAAATCAATCAAATTAGTATTTAGTATAGGGCGTCACACCAATAAATCTAAAAACAATTTAAAATACAGGATAAATACACATAAAAAGACTCACAGAGATAAACACATTAATTGTCAGTTAAAACTTTTGTGAACTTCCTGAAAAAGCCTGTCTGACTAGGAAGGTCTTTCGCTCCCGTTTAAATATATCCATGGTGGGACTGTCTCAGATCTGGCGAGGGAGGGAGGGAGTGCCACAGGATTAGGGTTTCATAAGAAAAGGCACGAGCTCTTGATGTCTTCAAATAGATCCCATCAATTTCTAACATTCCCTCATCAGCGGAATGAAGGGAGCAGGTGGGCTGATAGGGACACAAGAGGTCTTGCAGGTAACAAGGCCACTGACTGTGTAGAGCCCAATAGGTCAGCAAACAGACCTTGTAGGAGATCCGCCACCTAAAAAGGACTTAAAACAAACAGTTCAGCGGGCCCAGATGGCATAACATCAAAATTATTTCAGGAACTAAAGACTGAACTAGTGGAAGCCTTAACTGTCTTATTTAATCAGTCACTAAAAAGTGGTGAAGTACTGCAAGAATGGAAACAGGCTCTTATAACTCCAATACATATGTCTGGCCCTAGATCAGAAACTGAAAATGGCAGACCCATAAGTTTGACCTTGGTGGTAGGTAAAATACTGAAGAGAGTAGTTCAACATCAAATTACAGATCATATATTTAGGAAACAAAAAATGGACGTTTCACAATACGGATTTATAACAGGAAGATCTTGCCTTACAAACGTGATTTCCTTTTATGAACCAGTAAGTGCAGCCCTGGATAAAGGGATATCAGTGGATGTGATATACTTGCACTTTGCCAAGGCATTCGACAAAGTATCACATAAAATATTGATCGAACTGCTCTATCAAATTAAATTACAACCTAATATAGTGGGGTGGATATCAGAATGGTTCAGTGTTCCCACCACAACCACATAACAGAGGGTGCAGTGTACCCCTGTCAAAAATGTTCAGGGGTACAAAATTAGTTTTGAGGGTACATCATACCTTTTTAAAAAATTCAGGAGGTACTATAAATTTAAATGGCAGCATAAGCAGAACACCTGTTTTTATTACCGTTTAATGCAATGCAGTGTAGTAAACCTACTGTAAATGCAGACAGTACCATATCTCTCACTGTACTAAACTACACTAGAAGCAACTGCTTAGTCTATAAAACTCATATGCCCACAGGTTAAACAATTTAACCAATAAATGAATTAAAAAGGAAAAAAGAAAATATAGAAACAAAAAAAGGCAAAAATTCAAGCAGCAGCTGAAGAGGGAAAATCATGTATCTAGCCATCAGGGATCCAGGAAGAGAACAGCATGAAGTGTTATCGTTATTGCTGGGACCTGATATTTTTTGACTGAGGCAGACAGCTACAGAAACTTATACAGCAAGGCAAAATGTTGGCATACTCATGAACAAACCAAATAAACAGCTCTAGCAATAAGAATTTTAATGTGCTAAATAGTTCCTTTTTCTAAGCAGTTGCACACTGCATCAGAGTCGTCGATCCCTCCATTTGGTGCTACAGTTCTAAAGAACAATCTGTTGCCATCCCCACCCCCCCTTAGTGCCACCAATTCAGTCAATTTTGTTCCTCCCCCAGTCCCAAGTGCTGACTGCAACTACGTTACAGAAGCTCTCTTTTACTAAAAATATACATAAACAGGCACATAACATTCATGGAGCTCAAGTTTAGTAAGGATGCAGACGATCCATATCAGTTGGGGTCGAGCAGACAGGCAGGCAGGGTACATTGACGCACTCTGACTCCCGGGCCGGTGAAGGCCATAACCAATTAGGTCCCCATACCTGCTTGTCGTCACTGGATCAGTGTTGCATATCGGGTCAGGTGGGTCTTTGCTGGATCCCTGAGCTGCTCCTTCTGCGTGGTGCTGATGCTCTATCCCTCTGAGCCAACTTGTGTACTGCAACAAGTAGCACAGCACATGAATCTATCTGGCTGCATGGTCCCCTCCCCCAAATCAAGCCTCCTGGTACTCCAAGGTGTCCATCCATGCAGACATTTAGCCATACAGCAGTCAGCAAGACACTATATAGTGACACGCTTTCACTCTTCCTTTGTACTGGGCCTACACACTGTATTGCTCGGAATGGGACTCGAGAGGCAATCAGGACGGCAGGACAGCAACTGAGGTTCCAGTATCAGGTCTCGGGGCTAGAGGAGCGATGACCGACTAGGCCAGCAATGGGGGGAGGAACATGTAGTCGGGACTCTGGAAGAAAAGAATACAAATCAGGGCAAATTAAATCACCAACACTTGATATCGCATACCTGATCTCCTTCTTGAAATGAAGTACCAGGTGTGTCACTTCTCGAGCAGTGATCCATGTAGCATCTTGGGACTCACGCTTTTTCTGCCTTCACGACTATAAACTGCAAGTCACAGCTTCACTGGCGCCAGCACAGGAAGCCCACAATTATACTCGGTTCCACCCCACACAGTGCAGTATGCCATGCCCATTTGTTCTGACTGCTTGAAATTGACAGGGTACAAGCTTACTGTGGTCCAATCAGAAGACGGCTAACAACTAGGAGAAAAAAAAATGCACCATTTCAAGAGTACAAGCTGCACTTAAAAGAACTCATGGGATTGCTTTTACAAAAATCACAGCAGCTTCTTTACGTGCAGTGTACCCCCTTCACACATAGATGTGCATGAATTTCGTTTTTTTACGTGATTCACGTACATTTATGCGTGAATGGGAACACTGGAATGGATGCAAAACAGAAAACAAAAAGTATCAATAAAGGGGTACCAGTCTGACTGGGGTGATGTGACAAGTGGGGTCCCACAGGGCTCTGTACTGGGACAAACATTATTTAATATTTTGGTAACATCATTGAAAACAACAGAAAATGCATGGTTGAGTAAGTACACAGGTGACTGCAAACTAGGGATCTGGTACAGAATCAAAATGATGGAAAAAAAACTTCAAGCCAATATGGACAACTTAATTGTGTGGGCAAAACATAACAAAATTACCTTTAACATAGCAAAATGCAAGGCCATGAATTTTGGATCCAGATACCCGCTTTGTACATATAAAATGGACAATCAGGTGCTACAAATCATGACAGAAGAAAGAGACCTGGGTATAACAATAACAAACAAACTGTCCACAGACGTTCATACAAACATGATGGTAAAAAAAGTCATATAATTCTGGGTTGTATTCTATCTAACATTAAAAGTAGAAAATAAAAAATAATTCTCCCATTATACACTAGCCTAGTACATCCACATCTGGAATATTGTTCACAGTTTTCAGCAGCAAACACAGTTAAAAGTAGAAAAATAAAGGAAGGTGTGCAAAAGATAATAACTAAAAAAAAATGAAGGGCTTACAACAACGTACCTATAATGACAGGTTAATAAAACTTGGACTATATTTCACTGAATATAGGCAGTTAAGAGGTGATCTATGTCTTATTTTCAAAGCATTTCAGGATACTAGTCTGATGGAAAGTACTGGATTGCAAAAATGTCAAGAACCAAACAAAAAAACAAAATCTCATAGGTACAGATTGAAAGGAGAAATAAGTGCAACCAAGAAATGATCGTACTTCTTTACACAAAGGATAATACATAGCTGGAATTAATTACCTGGTTACATAGTAGAAAGTAAAAGTATTGATCTATTCAGACACAGACTAGATCAATATATGGGCGAAAAAAAATATTCATTCCACCAATAGAAAATAATGGTGGCGAGTTCAAAAAGGATAATCTGTCTATAGGACTACAGCATTGCAGTAATCCAGGCACAAGGTCACAAAAGCGTAGACCAGTGCAAGCAGAGCAGCTGCAGATATCAGATGTTTAACCCTGGCAACGTTTATCAGATGATAAAAAGAAGTCTTGACCATGGCTGACACATGTGGTCTAAGTATCAGGCTGTAGTCCAAAACAATGCCAAGGTTCCTCGCCTGATCGGAGGTGAGCAACTGGGAGTCCCCAAGCCTCAACCCTGAGACTCGACCAGATTGCACCCTCACCCCACGGCAACCAGATTCCAGCACATGTACCTCAGTCTTATCTGGGTTCAACCTCAACTAGTTCACCCTCATCCAGTATTGGATCTCAGCAAGGCAGGTGTTCAGTACAGAGACCATCTCCTGCTGCTCGGGTGCAAAAGACATGTAGAGCTGAGTACCATCTGCACAGCAGTGAAAGCTCAGCCCATAGCACCTTATAATGTCCCCTAGTGGTAGCATGTATGCAGGACCCCACACGACAGGGGTATGGGTGCTGAGGAATAAATCCCACATACCACATTTTGCGACCTGCCAGTGAGGAAAGATTTAAACCAGTTGAGGACTGTACTGGCCAGTCCACAACAAACCTGCAGGTGCTCCATCAGTTCCTCATGGTCCACGGTGTCAAAAGCTGCAGAGAGATTGAGGAGAACAAGAATGGAACGTCTCCCCCGATCCCTCGCCGTCAGGAAGTCATTCAGCCCCCAAACTAAGGCAGTCTCAGTACTATATTTTTTCCTGAAACCCAATTGGAGAGGCTCGTAGATGTCGTGGGTTGTTAAATAGGTCTCCAGTTGAATGGCCACCACCTTCTCAATAACCTTCCCCGCAAAGGGAAGGTTAGTGACAGGTCTATAGTTTGCCTGACAGTCCATGTCTAGTGAAGGTTTTTTTTCAGGAAGGGCATTACAACTACCGCCTTCTGGGGCCCAGGAAAGACCCCCATCACCAGAGAACATCAAACTATCTTGGCTAGGACCGGGCCGATGACATCAACACACCCCAAAAGGAGGCTGTTCGTCCTGGGTCCAAACTACAGTAGATTGGCCATAACTCCTGGATGATCCTCACCACATCTAATACCACTACCTGGTCAAAATTGAACAGAGAGACTGAATGCCTACAGCCTCAAGCCTTTCACCGCAATGCCCATTTGAGGGTGCTGACTGGATTTCCAATCTGATGGAAGCAATCTTATCAAAAAAGAGCACATCAAACTCATCACATCTCGACTGTGAAACAGCTCCCCCCGGACTGAAAATAGGCTGGATTACACAACCTGCCCACGGTGCGGGAGAGCTAAGCTGGTCTGTTGGTTGCTGCAGCAATCTCCTTGGACAGGAACTCTGCCTTCTTACAGGAGGTTGCTGATTGGTAGTCTCTATAATGGACCATCAGTATAAGCTTGTCCTCCTCCAAACCAGTTTTCTGTCAGCACTGCTCCAACCTTTGACCCTTCCTCCTTATCTCCGAGAGTCCCGTCAAACCAAGGTGACCTCTGGTGTGAGGTGAGGGGTTGAACATGGACAAGTGCGATAAGAGTCAAGGGTCTCGGCAATAACCCTATTATAGGTCAGAACCAGTTCCCCTGGTTCCTCGCATGTACTCATCAAACCTGATAGGTCCAGCACCACCATCAGACCCTGTGGGGTCAAACCCCATAAAGGGCAGTACTGGACCATCTCCGAAGGGGAGGGTCTATCTGGGTGGGCCTTGAACGAGAACCTCACAGTATGGTGGCCCGACCAAGCAATCGGCTCCACCATAAGATCAGAGACCTCCATTCCCAGCAGGAAGATAAGGTCCAATGAATGGCCATGTATATGGGTTGGAGAGGTAACAACCTGTGTCAGGCTCAACGAACACATTAGTTGGAAGAAGTCTTGACCAAATTGTGCAAGTTTGTCATCGATCCAGGCATTAATGTCACCCAGAATAATCCATCAGGGTGACTCCAACACCATTTCAATGATGAAGTCCGTGACTTCTTGCAGGAATTCCTTCCCATCCCCCGAAGGATGGTAGATGAGAAGGATCCTGCAACCTGCATCTGCACATCCTTGAACAGCCATGCATTCGAAGGATCTCGTTGTTCCTACTGGGAAGGCTGCGAGGTTCAAGTCTGACTTGAAACAAATTACCCCCACCCCTACAATCCTCTCTCAAGCAGTGTACCAACGAGTACCTGGCCGGAACAGCCGATTCTAAAACTGAACCACAATTCTCATCCAGCCAGGTCTCAGTGTGCATGCGAGATCAGATGTTGAAACAAGATCAGTCATAATTGCTATCTTGTTTATAATAGATCTGGCATTGTACAACACTGCCTGAGAAGGATAGGTTGATGAGGCTGGTCTGGTAACCTGCCCACTAGCTGTGGAGCCCTTGGGTAAGGGCACCAGGCAAGGAGGACCCCTTTCCTGGGCCGATTTCACCCCAGGGTGCCTCCTGGTTCCCACTACCCCAATCTGCCCCCCCCCCACTATATTCCACCACCAGCCTCCGCAAATCTCCGCTTCCTTCCCCTGCGCACTATCCCCAGCGCTCTTCAGTGCCGATATACCTCCGGTGACAATGGAAGACACTCAAAGGGTTGGAGATCGCGGAGCCTGGAGGGGGAATAACACCTTCCCTTGGCAGCCTTTGACCAACACATCTTAACAGCTTATTAAACTACTATCACAACTTTAAATCAAATTGCAACAAATTAACAAAACAACTAACCATTAAACCATTCATTCCCACACATATGCCCCTCACTCACTTCCACAGTTAATATACTTGTCTTACAAGTAACACCCTTCACACCGACAAACACTCACAAGCAATCCTTCCTTGATGTCAAGAAGTACCCTTCCTTCTCTCTTTACCCATAAGTTCTTTCTTGTATTGAGTGAAACCCCTTCTCTATCAATCCCCAAAATTCTCCCTGGTGTCCAGTGGCACCCTCTCCCCAAGCATACTCCCTGGTGTCCAGTAGCACCCCCTACCATTGCACCCCAATCCCCTGAGCCTGGTCTCCAGTAGTGGGCAGCACAAACGCTCCACTCACCTCCACAGCCAGTGGCCATCTAATTCATGCAACTACAATTCCAGAAAACAAAGATGGTAGTTAATACCCCTCCCTAATGCTCCAGATAATGTTTTATTTTATTTATTTATTTGAGTCTAGGATTACAAAGTACCTTTGAGCCGGGGCTCTCTTACAAAGGTTCCACGTCAGTGAGTACAGGCATACAGTTTCAATTACAGTATAGAACAATCAGTTCAGACATGGATGCTGGCAAGTATTACTTGGTTTGAGAAGACAAAGTAGGCTAAAAGCCCATTGAATTGTCTCCCACGCATGTGGGTTTATTCAAGTCATAATATTTTGGACTAGATAAGCATCCAACTTGTTTTTAATGGACTCAAATGTTGAAGCTTGAACTATATGACATGGTAAGGTATTCCAAACCCTCGCTGTTCTTATCGTGTAAAAGTTATGTCTTTTCACAGTCCTAGATGTAGGAATAAACACTTGTCTAGAATGACATCTAAGGTTTTTTGTACCTAAATTATATTTGAGGCCACACTGGTTCATTAGTACTTGGTTATCCAGAACCTTGTACATTAGTAACAAGTCACCACATTTTCTTCTGACGGTTAGTGGAAAAAGGTGTAGGAAGCATACACGATCTGTATAGCTTAGGTTATTTAGCCCTCTTATGGACTCCGTTATTTTCCGTTGGGTTCTTTCAGTCAAACTAACATCCCGTATTAGGTAAAAACTCCAAATCGGGAAGCCATAGTCCAAATGTGGAATTATATAAGTAGGAGTAATGTACTCACCACCAGTTTTAAAATACAGTGAGTAAAACAAAATATGGATGCATGTGCGTGCTGTAAATCTAGAACAAACTGCTCCATTTGAATCACCAGTTATGTTATGAAATACTGTTCTTTGGAGTGTGGAGTATTTACAAATGTTGGGTGTTAGTACTCATTAAAAACATTTTTTGAAGAGTGTTTCCTAAAATGAGGTGAGTAAAATAGGTCTTACACCCCTTATCTGGAGGTCTGCCCCTCCCCATTCATCAACCCCACCAACCTCTCTACTCATGTCTTCTTGGTCATAAACTCACCCACAAAGTGACAAATAGTAGTAGCGAAGTCCTGAAACACCACTCTCTGATCCCATTAACAGTCTCACCTTTGGGCACAAATGACAGTGTAACCCCTAGATGGCGCTATCCCAGGGGCTACTACCCCTGCCTGATTTGCCACTAACAGGTTGAGGGGCCTGGATCCAATGGCGGGTGCCTCCACCCAGAGGTCAGGGTTTGCAATAGTTAAACTAACTTGGTCACAGCCCTCTGGGACACTGCAACCCCCCTTTCTTCCCACTAGTGGCCCACACAATATATCAGAATTACCTTCACAGTATACACTTACCCCAGGTCTGGTTCCGGCACTGGGACCTCCTGTGAAATGAGATACAGTGCAACAATCACAGTACAGTACTTTAACATAGACAAATACCTCAGGCAGCATAACTTTGCTGAAACAAGCAGCTCTGATTTATTTAGGGGGATATAACAAGGACAGGGAAATCAGGTTAATTAGCTTATCCTCTAATAATCTACCTATGGCTCTGTGCACAGGCCTATCCCTATCAGTTACTGTCCCTGGGTACCCAAGCCCTAGTGGCTAGTCCAAACCGTGGCAGCTGGTAGGGGCCCTTTTCACACAGAGAAAAGGAGAATTAAACAGTCAGCAGTACAGTAATTCCATTTGGATTTAATGTGGCAATTCAACAAGGGCGACCCTGAATTAGTACTCGACCTCCAAATAAGATAGGGTCCTTCAATGTCAGCAGGGCTCACTTGAGGTACAAAACCTCTTCACATCCATATAAAAGAAAGCACTATACCAGGCAGGCTGCATCTGTATCCCGATCGCAATTACTGCACAATACCTGGGAGAACACACAGCAGATTCAGTTCCTGACAGACAGAGTGCAATTTTCAGCAATTCCTCCAGTCTTCTACAGGGTGAGCCTGGTTTCTACTCTTCAGAGATCCTTTGATTCTTTTCACAGGACGGATTCAGTCCTAACAAGCTGTTACACAAGCTGCAGACCGGAACTCTGGGCTCACACGTTTTTGACTAAAACTGCACACTGAAAAAGCACAGGGCTCCTTCCTTCTTCACTGCCAAAGCTCAACTCAAACTCCAACCGACAAAACCTGGCACTTCCTTTGAGTTCCTCCCAGTTCTTGACTGGATTGGCTGTCACTCACAATAGACTGCTGCTGTTGGTCCAAAAAGGCACTGAAGTCTAAACTCATCTCCCAGAGTCACTGCCCATCATCCTCTTGTGGCTGGCTCAGATTATGAGTCCAAGTTCTGATTCGTCCAAGGCACCATTTTAGAGCTAGCTTACCCCACACTGATTGGTCCAGTTCAGCAGTTCAAAACTAGAATGGGAAACTAGCAGACACAGTTCTGACTGCAAAGAAAGCAGTTAGACAAACTGTAATTTCATTATTACTCTAAATAATTTCTGGCAAACAGTTACATCTTTCAGATAGGTTCCCTTTGCACTCCTAGTGACTGCAAAATGGAGTGAATTGGCAGCAACTTGAGTGGTACTCAATCAAAGAAACACACAGTCCCCCATACAAACTAATTATGTCTGCAAGCAGACAGCTCTTAAAGAGACAGTACCAGAGGTTCTAAAAACACTCACTGATAAATGGCTTAAACGCCAAACACCATTCAGGCTTGGAGCATTCAAGCAAGCTCCTGGAAGTCTTTTGGGAACCCCCATTTGCAGGGGGGGTTACAACAGCAATCTCTGTCATGCAATGCTCAGGAGGCTTAGTAAAAGATTAACTTTATTTTCAATAGAACATAACACAGCAAGGACCTTACAGCAATCACATTCCTATTCACATGGCTGTACATGTGCTTTGTCAGTGTCTCTCTACAAAAGGTCCCTTCCACAGCACTAACCAGCACTTTGGTTCCACCTACACCAGTACTTTGGTTCCGCCTAGTGGTGATACATTAGAACACTCTGACACATATCACCACAATTCCCCTTCTTTGAGTTACTAACTAGATAACATTCTTAAAGATGGATATTCTTTATGCATTTAACATCACAGTTTTCTTTTAACTAACATTTCAAAACATATGTCGCACAACAACTACAGTAAACTGTCTAACTTGAGGCACAGTTATTATTAAGATCTTCGCTGGAAGCTACAGTAGCAGTCTGAGTCCCTTCTCCTTCCCATTCTGAGACTCTGAGCAGGTGACCCGTGGCTCGTCTACCTGGACTTGGACAATTTGCTAGTTTAACTTGGCTTATGTGGTTCATGTACTTGTTTTGTATTTTACATGAGTTGACTGCTTCTCCTTTTGGAGAGAACACATTTTCACAGCACATTGCACTTTATTGTGATTCTCCTTTTTAGTTTTGTTTATTTAGAAGTTTATTGGGGGTGGATTTGGGTGTGTGGTGGGGTTAGGATTATGAGAGTGCTTTGTTGGGGATATGTGTGATTGCTGTGTATGGGTATGGAGTGCAAGAAGTGTGAGTGAGTTTTGTGTGAATTTAGTTATTTTATAGTTTTTGGCTGAGGCTTGAGCTGTTTAAGTGTTGAGTTGGATAGTCCAGGTTCAAATGTGTTTAGGTACTAGCCCTGAGAGACTCTCCTATGCTGCCTCTCTGCTGCTTGCCCTATATTCAACCTCCCTGTTCCTCTGTCTGCAGCTAGACGTTGCAGAGATGTCAGAATAACAAGGCGGCAGTTGAGTCGTTGCTGGCGGAGAGCAGCGGAGGATGAGGGGGTGAGAGACATTGAGGTTGTAAGGTCCAGGAAATGCCCTGGGTTTAAACAGGGCTATGGGAGATGCCTGACGTGTTGGTTCCTGTACCCAGGGGTCCCACCGGACCGAGTGGGCAGATAGCTATAGGACTGTCCGCCTCCACTAATCCTCTCTGGGCAGTGCTTTGCAAGGCCAGGTTGATTAGGAACAAGACTGCTATTCTTGCGGACTTGATTTCCTCTGTTGACCTGACTTGCATTACGGAGACTTGGTTGGGTGATGATGCTGGCCCAGTTTTAATGGCCACCGTCCCCATCAGGTACTCCGTGGTGCAGTGCCTGAGGAAGGATCGCAGAGGCAGGGGTGTGGCCATCGTTTTTAGAGCAAACATGGGTTTCATAGTGCATTCATTTGGTAACACCAGGTCCTTTGAGTGTGCCACCATCCGTGGGGGTTCAGGTGCAGGCTGCAGGGTTCTCCTCATTTATTGCCCGCCTGGGCCTGGGGTAGAATTTCTGCAGGAGATAGCAGACTTCATCATCGACCAGGTGCTGGAGTCCCCCAAGTGTTTAATCCTGGGGGACTTAAATACCTGGGTTGAAGAAGAATCCTTGCATTTCGGTTATGACCTCCTCCAGTTAATGTCTTCACTGGGCCTGACACATGAGGTTGCTTCTGCAACCCACCAGCATGGTCACACACTTGATCTGGTGTTACAGCTGGGTCTTGGGGTTGATAACCTAAGGATTGATCTGGTTTCTTGGTCCGAGCACTGCACTGTGGAGTTCACATTTGGGCCCCCCCAATAGTCCTGTCTCTGTGAAGATGGTTAGCTATCGCCCTTTAAGGGGGCTAGACCCAGAAGGACTTTTGGCAGTAGCTGACCTATCTAGAGTCGAGGCGGCTTGTGCGATTGGCTCCAGGGAGGCAGTGCCACCTATAATAAGGTAGTGTCTAAAGCTCTGGATGCCATAGCACCAGTTTGCATACGACCCAGATCATCTCACTTGAGATTCCTGTGGTTTGATGGGGATCTCAAGGCAATGAAGATCAAGTATCGGAAGTTGGAGCATTTGCTGGCAGAAGTCCTGGCTAAATGCTGACAAACTGGTCCTGTGCCCTCACTATCATGAGTACCAGGAGGCAATCTCCCGTAAGAAGGTAGAGTTCCTGTCCGTAGAGATTGCAGCAGGAAGGAACAGACCTGCTCAGCTTTTTCAGACTGTTGACTGGCTTTTTCATCAAATCAAATCAAATCAACTTTATTTATATAGCGCCTTTCAGAGCCAAGGCGCTGTACATAAAAACATATACATGATATAGATTAAAACAACATTAAAATTTGTCAACCATAATTAAATAAAAGCTAGACTAAATAAATATGTCATCTGACCTGTCTTCAGCCAAAAAAAGCCTTTTCATCCACTTTGTTTGAGGAGTTTGCTCTGTTCTTCTCTGATAGGGTGTCGGCTATCTGGTCAGGGATACCGCCAGGTAGGCGTCTGCCTCACAGTTTCTGGTCTGTTGGGAGCAGAGGAACTCTGCCTGCCTGAGAAGAGTTTAGGCCAGTGGAGGTGTCTGAGGTGACTCAGGTGATCTTAGAGTTGAAGCATACATCTTGTGAACTGGACCCAGCTCAACGCGTTTCTTGATGAGATGCGTCGAGGCTGTTGGCCCACTGTTCGCTGGGATAGCCAGGTGTTTGATGGTGGAGGGGTGTTCCCATCTCCTCTGAAAGAGGCGCTGGTGAGACCCCTCCTAAAGAAACCTTATCTTGACCCAGACATCCTAGTGAATTACCGCCCTATCGCCAACCTGCCTTTTTTGAGCAAGGTTGTTGAGAAACTGGTAGCACAGCAGCTCGAGGATCAGCTCATATCCTTCGACAACTATGAGCCATTTCAGTTGGGTTTTTGGACTAGACACAGCACAGAAACTGCACTAGTCAGGGTGCATAATGACTTACTCGGGGCTAGAGATAGAAGAGAAAACAGGTCAGTTCTTGTGCTCCTCAGTCTCTCTTCAGCTTTTGACACTGTGGACCACATTGTGCTTCTCGATCAGCTCTGTGAATTCTGTGGACTCGCCGGGGTTGCCATCAGATGGTTTGAGTCCTATCTCTCAGACAGGGTGCAGCGGGTAGAGATGGGGAATTTCTCCTCCTCTCCAATGCCTCTGTCTTGTGGAGTTCCACAGGGCTCGATCTTGTCACCGATGCTGTTCAGGGTGTATATGCTGCCTCTGTGAGATCATTCAATAGTACAGCGTGGATCATTCAATAGTACTGCTATGCAGATGACACCCAGCTATATCTGTCATTTGCCCCCGGGACATCCAGTGTGGTTGATGTGCTTAACATCTGTCTGGTTAAAATCAATGACTGTATAGCTTCCAGCTGGCTGCAACTCAACCCGGGCAAGACAGGTGCTGGTGGTCGAGCCAGGTCGTGGGTGTGATGGGTTGCTACCTGGAGCGGACACTGGTATTTTTCTAGGCTCTACTCCATTGGTTGCTTCCCCGAGGGTGCAAAATCTAGGTGTGAGCCTGGACAGCAGACTGACCTCCGAAGATCAGGTGTCATCTGTTGTAAAGAGTGGTTTTTACCACTTACGGAACATCGCCAGGATCAAGCCCCTCATTCCGTCCAAAGATCTGCCGATCCTAGTACATGCCTTTGTGACCTCCAGACTCGACAGCTGTAATGCTCTTTACTCCAGAGTCACAGGAGGGGCCCTCTTCAGGCTGCATATGGTGCAGAATGCGGTGGCCCGGTTACTGGTAGGACTATCTAGGTCGTGCCATGTGACCCCGGTCCTGCGTGCTCTTCACTGGCTGCCAGTCAGGTGGAGGGTCCTTTTCAAGGTGGGCTTGCTCACCTATAAGGCCCTATATGGACTGGGTCCTGACTATCTGTCTGAGCTCCTGTCACCTGCGACCTCTGCCCGCTCCCTCCACTCCACTTCAAGGGGCATCCTGGATGTTCCTAGGGTTCGACTCAAGCCCTCTGGTGACCAAGCTTTTAGTGTCTCTGGGCTGATCCTATGGAACACTCTTCCAGCTGCAGTCCAGAAGGCCCCCTTAATTTTTGGTTTTAAGCAGAGGCTTAAGTCCCACCTTTTCTGCCAGGCTTTAGGGGATTAAGCCATCTCCCCCTACCCTATTCTCAACTATTGCATATTTTATATTTTGTATTTATGCTTTTAAGAATGTTGTTTTAAATATGCTGCTACCACACAAATATTATCTTTGTATTTTGTATTCTGTTTTTATTGTGTGCGGCGCCCTGAGCCTCTGGGATTAGGCGCCTTAGAAATTAATTTGCCTTGCCTTGCCCTTGCCTTACTGAGTAGACTATCAGCTGCCCCACACAACAAACAGAGGATTATTCTTCCCCATTAAAGTTCGTTATGTCTATCTAGCTATACTAATCTCTGTAGCATAGGGGTATACAACCTTTTTGGGCCAGAGAGCAACATTTGGAATTTAAGAATGAGCAAAGAGCAACGATAGCATGCAGCATATGCAGCTCACTGAGCTGGCCACTTGCTATGCCCATATCAATATTTACTCATATTGCCCATACTAACACATACATGCACTATTTTAATAAGATCTATAGTTAAAATAATGACCTGGGAGTACTGGTTGTACTGAGGAGGTTAAAGAGCAGCTTCCAACTAGCCCCTTAGTGCAACAAAAGTGATGACTGACCCGGCCAGGAGTCCAAATGTACAAACTTTTCCTTTTGTTCCAGTGATATTTAAAAGTTATGCCCCTTGTAATTTTATTCTCAGACCTGCTGGCAAAAAATGGAGCCAGTTCCTGATCCTACGGCCACGCCCCCCCATGCAGCACACACAGCCCTGTTTTGTGATGTCACTAAAGGAAGGCTGCATGTGCATGCCCCATTGACTTGAATGGGGTGATTTTTTCCAAGGTTTTATTCCCATTCAACAACGGGATTTTAACAAATGAAAGTGATCACTTGACTAACGGGGACCCTGTTAGTCAGCGATCGCTTTGATTGTTAAAATCCGATGAATGATATCCTGCTTGAATCACCCGATCGAAATCATCAATAGCTACATGCAGCGTTTGTTTAGCGACATCACAAAACGGGGCTGCGTGTGCCGATGTGGGGGCGAGACCATAGGATCAGGAACTGGCTGTTTTTTGCCGGCTGGTCTAGGAATAAAATTACGAGGGGCATAACTTTTAAATATCACTGAAACAAAAGGAAACATTTGTACATTTGGACTCCTGGCTAGGTCAAGTCTTCATTTTTGTTGCACTAAGGGGCTAGTAAGATTAGTCGGAAGCTGCTCTTTAAGTAACTAGCTCACAGCACATAGGCAAACTAAACTACCTCTGCCAGTATAAATACTGAAATGGGCCAAGCAGTATTTCTACCTTAAATGTGCAACTTAAATGTGAAACTAAAAACAACATTCAGCTCAGCATTAGCAGCAACAGAATATTATTATTAGTGAAAATTGTGGACATGTTCCCATTAACAAACACAGCACAAAAATGTGCATTGCTCATTCAATCCCATTCCTAGCAGCCTGACATTCATTCAGTTCAGCATTAGCAGCAGTGAACAGTGTGAACTTACTTTGAAGCAGCAATGTAGATCTGTAGCACAGTGGGTCAGAAAAGATAGCCTGCCATCCCAGTGCACCTCTGGTAATTCGTTCTAGCGGCAGTGGTACTTATGAAAAGCAGAAGCTTTTATTTTTTGAACAGGTAGCATTCATTCAGAAAATTAAAACACTGCCCATAGCAAGAAGCGATGGTCTGCTGTACCGGAGTGCCTGCTCAAATTCGTTCTAAACAGCAGAAGCACTCTGAACAAAAGCAGCAGCTTTATTTATTAAAATGGATAGCATTAATTCAGTAATAAGAATACACTGCAAGTGCAATGAGAGCTGTCCTGGTGAACCTCTAGTAAGTAGTCTGACCGGCAATTCTACTTAGAAAAAGTAGCAAGATTAGTTATTTAACATAGCAGCTTTCTATAATATGAGCATACTAGAAACGCAAATGCGTGTTGCAGCAGCAGTTTAGTGTTGGTGTTTGCATTTTAACGTATGAAATGGGCTTCACAGATAATCAAAGATAATTAATGATAATTATTTTTACCTGTACCGGAACAAGAGGAAAATGGAGCCACATTTTTAATTATTTAGCGCAGTTACTCGGACCGCAGTAATGATGGGATAAGTAATCTGTGGTAAGCCAGTGATTTAATTACATAGCTTGATCTTGATGCTCACAATTATCATTTAGTCAAGTTCCTATAGCAATGAGACACAGAAACGGAAGTCTCATAAAGGCACAATAACATTGATTTTGGGAAGTGCCTTCACGAGCAACACAGAAGAGCCTGGTGAGTCACATGGGTTGGACAGCCCTGTGTAGCGTATAGGCTTCTTGATACTCTCCCACTCAAGGTTTTCAGCACAGGACTTTGAGGTGGAAAATCAGTAGCTGTCTCCTTTCCTGGACTTAAATAATCAGGTAAAGCACACTCACTGAGTACCTGTTCCAGTCTCTAGTCTTTGTTCAGTGGAACAATTGATATCTTCCAAAATTTCAGAGTCAGATCTAGTTTCCTGCTGAAATACCACTCTCAGTTCTAGAACAAACTGTAAATGTTGTCTATTCCTTCTGAACATGCCACTCTCTGTTTTCACGAGATAGGATCTTGGCATCTGGCACTTCTCTTGCATTACAGCAGGCACTGTCCATCCCTTCTTTTTATCCAGTTTGATTCTCACCTGGGCACCTGGCTGTAGTTCAGGTAGCATTTAAGTTCCCCTGCTGAACTTTCCAAAATGGAGGTAGTGCACTTCAATTGAGGAGGTTTATTTAAACTCCAGGTAAGCGGATTCAGAAATAACACTTGCATCGACTCCAGTATCAATTTTAAATTTTACTGTGGTACCATTGAGTATGAGATCAACACTCCATGGCTCACTGACATCATCATGACATGTAACTGACCCAAGAAAGAATGATTCAGTTTCACTCGTTTCCATGGAACCGGGACAGGGCAACAGGGACAGCTATAGATGTCCAAAACTACAAAGCGGCACGAAACAGGTGCACTTGGGCAATCTGACAGGCCAAGTCTACCTATCATAAGAACCAACAATCTCAATGCTGGGGAGATGGGAAGAAGTTCTGGGTCACAATAAAAAAACTCCTCGGGTCTGATGACAGGACCCCCCATGCTACACCATAATGATGAAATCATACTTGATGATGCCTCAATGGCCAATATCTTTAATAAGGCATTCACAGATTACAGTGCGGTCCTTCCTCCCAGACCCAGCCCTACCGTCTACTTCAGGTAGGTTACCATTAAGGAAACAAGAAATTACCTTGCAAGAGTCCTGGGAAAAGCAAGGATAGGAGATGATGGAATTGATATGAAATTGATTTCCATTGCCCTACCTGAGGTCATCGTACCGATCACCAAATTGTTTAACATGTCACTCTGCCTGTCTAGTTTTCCATCCACCTGGAAAACTGCTCTGGTCACCCCTGTGCTCAAAGGAGGTGACCAGACACTAGTATCCAACTTCCAGCCCATCTCAATTCTGTCCCCACTCTCTAAAGCACTGGAGAGAATCATAGCCTACCAACTCATGGACCATCTGCTCAAATACAACCTCCTCTGCTCCCAACAGCATGGCTTCTGCATAATGCATACCAGTAACACTGCCCTAATTGACTTCACGGACTACGTGCATGACGCACTTGGCCAGGGCCATCTGGTTGGGGCAATCTTTATAGCCCTAACCAAGGCTTTGGACCTTTTGGATCACCAGCTGCTGCTCCATAGGTTAAGCTGCTAAGGACTATCCTCCAACACAGTCAGTTGGTTTGCCAGCTATCTGAGCTGGCACTCTCAGCAGGTGAAAATCAACTGAACCATTTCCGGGTCCAGCGTAGTCACAGTAGGGGTCCTTCAGGGTTATGTACTGGGCCCGCTCCTGTTCAGTATCTTTGTGAACAACCTACCTGAAGTGTGCCCCACTTCTAAGATCCTGCTCTATGCAGATGACATGGTGGTATTCTCACGAGACTCCTGCCAAGAAACACTCACTAGGAATCTGCAGTACAACTTCGACCTACTGCAGGACTGGTTTAAAGATGCTTGCTGGTGCTCAACAGCAAAAAAAACAAGACAATGCTCTTCACTCGACGTCAAAATAGGAGGGCACGGGGTCATAACATCGCAAGACATTATGCCACATGGCAAAATCGTGCTGCCAATACAGCGCAATTACTGCAATGCAGCACAAGTCTTTTTTCTGTGGGGGGCTCTGCCCCCCCACACCCCCATTACAGGGGGGTTGTGCCCCGAACCTAAGGATTCTCAACTCTAGGGGGGTTTACCTTGGGGAGCGCATAATGTGTGAAATAAATAAAATGTCTGGGACCAGGAATTAAACCCGGTCCCAGATGCAGCACCTGGGTTCCTGCTGCTGTGGCTCAGTCCAGTGAGCCATGGCAGGTGTTCATCAGAACCCACTCCCAGCAGAGATCTCATCCTCTGCCTGGGATTGTGTCAATGGTGCAATACCGCATACAGCAGTATACGTGGTATTGCATCATTCGCTGTCATAGACAGCGCTGTTTCGGGTGAGCTATAATGTCGTACGCTTAGCGTATGACATTATGACCTGGTAAGAAATAGGAGAGCTACTGCACCCTTCACAACTGCCTACAACTCTCACTCCACCCTTGAGCAGGTGTCTTCATTCGGTACCTAGGGATCATTATTGATGAGTCCCTTTCCTTTGATAAACATGTAAGAAATATTACCACTGCCACCAATAGGAAGTTAGGGGCCCTCTATAGGTTTTGTTTCTGCCTCACACCTGAGGCTAGGGTCCAGGTGGTAAGAGGTACAGCCCTACCCATCCCGGACTACAGTAATGTGGTGTATGGTGCTGCCTCTGATACCAGCCTGCACAGAGACCATTCTACACTCAACAAAGCCTGCTGCTTTGTTTTAGGCACAGATTGCCTTATGCATACGTGCGACCTATACATCAGAACAAAATGGCTTCTTCTCATGGACCGTATCAGGCTCCTCTCCTGTCTTCTAGGGAAGAAGGCCCTTCTAGGACTTGCATCTCCTTCTCTTCAAGCTTTATTCCGTCCTGCCCTGTCAGAACATGCCACGAGAAGTGTTACAAAACACACCCTAGCAGTGCCTTTCGGAAGAACTGCCTTGGGGAGGTGAACCTTCACAGTAAGGGCCCCCACCTGGCTAAACGAGCTCCCCCTCACCACTACAAGCCTTACCCGCCTCTGGCAATTCGAATCTGAAATGAGGAAGTCCATCTCCACCCCTGAACACTGCTACTGCTACACTCACCCCTGCCAAAATTAGCCTTCCTGCTACCCCTTGGCTCCTTCTGGTTCACTAGCACTAACTAGTAGGTCCTTAAAAGCCCCCACTACTCTCCACACTCCCCTACCTATCTATTTAGCTACACATGTACTCCACCTACCTACCCCATGCCCCCCCATAACCCCCTCCACCTCCACACCTGCTTATCTCTCCTGACCCTCCACTAGGATCTGACAATGTTGTATAAATGCTATGCTGGAGTACCCATAGCCTGTACATAGTTTGACCTTCACACTCTATTATCTATGCTGGCATGGGACTATTTCCCCCATATTTTCTGCACCTAAGCAATAGATTGTGTTATGTTTCTGTCTATCCTTATCCTTTTATTTGTAATATGCAGTATGTAATATGACCACTAACTGATGTGTTACTGACAATGCCTATTAGCTGCTACCATTTTCCCCTTATGTCATGTACCTTGTGTGTTCCCCCACCCCATGTTTGACGAGGATCCTTTGTAAACAAGCTTTTCGTTCAAAGGTTGCAATTCTGATTTTTACAATAATAATAAAATATTTCGCTCACACCTCTTGTATGACACACTACTGCAAAATGACCTGTTTTCCTGCACTTTTGACACTCAGCATTTCGTGCTCGACAGTCATCTCCACGTGCATGTCCCCTGCCACATCTAGTACATTTAGGACCTGGCTTCAGAGATTGGGTTGGCTTTTTTCTTGGGGGTCTGCTTCAGCTATTTTCACCTGGCCTCCGAGGCTTCTGTGCTATCTCATCGAACCCTCTCATGGCACCTTGATCATTTATTTGGCTTTTTATAAGTTCAGAATGACGTGCTATTTTTATAGCCTTTCCAGAGTCAATCCTGACTGTAACTGCAATTTCTGAGAAAGTTCCTTATGTAGAACTCCTATCACAAGTCTGTCTCTGATGTGTTCAGTTTTCCTTGCTCCAAAATCACAATTTTCTGCAAGCTCGTACAAAGTTCTGGTAAATGCTTCTACTGTTTCCCCTGAATTTTGATTATGCTGGTGAAAGCGAGCTCTTTCATGGATTATATTGTGCTTGGGCACAAAATATTCATCCAGCTTCTCCAGTACTATCTGATAATCATTCTTGTCCTCTTCTCTATTAAAGTAGAATGATTTAAAGGTTAGCTCTGCCTCCTTTCCCGGGGCACAAATAAGAGAGCATACCTGCACTTCACCGCTTCCTTTATTTAGTTTCGTAGCAATCCTGTAACAGGAAAAATGCTGCTTCCAGTCAGGCCAGTCTACAGGTTGGTTAGGGTTACCAGTCGTCTGGTTTTACCCAGACATGTCTTCTTTTTATCTTGTGTTTACCGCATCTGGGAGGATTTGTTTTGAGTGCTGTTTTATCCAGGTTTTGGCTGCTTGGCACTAGTCATGTTGTTAGTTGCCAAGCAACCGGGTCCGTGCACTGCAAGTGGTCCCCACCTGTGCCGTGTGCCCGCTGATGAAAACAACAAGAACAAAAAAACCAAAAACAAATAAACTGAATGCTCCTGTCGTGCATGGTCCAGCCTTGCTACCTACGCATGACAGTCAGAGCATCACCTGCGTGTGGGATTTAGAATCCAGAAGTGAAGAACACAGTTGGTGGATTTCCTAATTAAAACTGAAACAGAACTCATTGCGATCCCAAGACATTCGACTCCCAGAGGATCGGGACCCCCCTCCAGCAAATAAGATCCTGAGCCTACTTGCCTCCTAACCTGACGACTGAACTGTCACTGGAGTCTGTGCAGTCTGTAAGGTGTTTGCAAGTAAACTGGAGGAGTGGAGTGCCAGTTCGGTACGTAACCTTACCTGAATGATTGAGTGGAGACTGGAGAAGTTACAATGGGAGTCCCCCCATCGTTGCAGCCCTTCAACTTGGCTCATCATTGTTGCAGCATCAGCTGCATTGTTTGCATTCTGTTCTGTGTGGTGGTAGAATGGGGGGAGGGGGGATCCAACCCAACCAAGCCAAAAGTCAGAGATGATGCACAGCAAATTCCAGACACAGACAAAAGTATATATAGAGATGGTAAGCCCATCACCACCTCCCATAAACTGGTGCAGCAATTCACAATAGTGAGACAACAGATTGAAGCCTGCTAGCTAATGGGGGGAGGGGGGCAGCCATAAAAAGGTGTATAGATTAGGGTAGGGAGGGCAGTCAACTATCAGCATCAGCCTTTGTTTCTGTTTATACCTTAGAAGTCATTTTTCAAGATGGCTGGTAACATCTGTACTAACTAAATAAAACGGTGTTTATTTCCGATTCCGAAACCTCTGAGAGGTGTTGTTATGTCATTATGCTTCATGATGCTGCCCAACCAAATGTACATCAGTGTTGGGGGGGGGGGGTGAGGCTGATGTCAGGACCCTATAAAAATATGACTGCTTGCTTGTGTCTGAGACAGTCTGACCTGAGAGGGTGGAGCGGTGTCTGAGGGTAGCTCTGGGAGGCTGTCTGCTGTGCTGTGCAGTGCCACCACTGCAGTCTTCAGGGTGCAGTGTTGTGCTTGCAGTCCATCCTGGGCGTAGGGAGGGGGAGGGTGGTTCTCTTTTTGCCATCCCAAAATCTGGTAACCTTAAGGTCGGCTGAAGTCAAAAGCATCAAGAGGATAACACTTTGACACCTTAAAGGCTTTGATCTCTCTCTCTCTCTGTCTCTCTCTCTTGCATTCTTCCCCCTTTTAAGCAGTTTCTTTCACTTCTGACACCATGTCATGCAATGCTCAGGAGGCTTAGTAAAAGATTAACTTTAGTTTTATTAGAACATAACACAGCAAGGTCCTTACAGCAATCACATTCCTATTCATATGGCTGTATATATGCTTCTTCAGTGTTCCTTCTACAGCACTTACCAGCACTTTGGTTCCACCTATAGCAGTACTTTGGTTCCACCTAGTGGTGATACATTAGAACACTCTGACACATATCACCACAATCTTTCCCAGAAGTGCATATTGCATGAGAGACAGATTGCCAGCATTTGGGCCTAGTTAAAATAGGATTGGCAGTGTGCTGTCTCCAGCCTTTTGTCTAGTACTTGTTTTATTTATTTATTTGTTAGGATCTCAGAAAATACCTTTGAGCTAAAGCTCTTTACATAGGTTCCACATCAGTCGAGTTACATAAGAGGGAAGGATATGTGGCTAGCGGACAGCTGACAGCATTTACAATGTTTAAGGGAAGATAGCAGTTACAAAAGCAACAAGTAGAGCAAAACAACAATAGCATCACAACTTGGGCTAAATAGAATAGCAAATACAAAATAAACAATCGGAAACTTTGACTATATGATACAGAAGACTACAATACAGAAGAGGAATCAGCCCATGAAGCCTACTCTGACACATATGGAGTAAATGCATAATAGCAAATAGGGAGAACAGGACAGGGAGGCAGGAAATAGTACAGGGGGAAGAGAGGGTATACCGAAGGCCATGTTGGCAAAGTATACAGGGGAAGGCGGGTGGGTAGAAATAGAGGGTGGAGGAGCGGGTGGGAGGGAAGGGAGGGAGGAGCAAATTGAGGGTGCAAATGGGAGTGTGAACAGTCCAGTTAAAACAGGGAGGGAGGTTGAGGGAGAGCTAAAGAAGGAGTGGGGGGGGAAGGGAGGAGAATGAGGAGCAAGATGAAGTGCTTACAAATCTGGTAGAGGAGAAGAGGGTGGAATAGGTAGATTAAGTGCTGAGGATAGTCCTGGTTAGTGGAAGCAGTCACAGGTAGCATCTGCTACAAGTTGTTGTTGTTATTTCCTCTTAAATGAGCCCAGGGTGGGAGCTAAAGATATATCACTGTTGAGTGAAGTAAACCAAAGTGGGGATCAATGAGCAAATGCCCTTTGACTTTGGGAGGTACAGCAACAAGGGATTTTAAAAGTTAGGCTATCTAAGCTTCCAGTACGACGCAGCTTAGGGTTGCCACCTGCCAGGTTTTTTACCTGGTGATCAGGTTTTCAGGGTCCTTATCAGGTAATCCAGTTTTGCTCTGTTCTGGTCAGGTTTTTTAGTTATTTTGAGTGCTGAAATACTTTTGAAACATATTTTGTCATATCATTCATTGTTTCAGCTGCATGTCCAGTTTACAAACAAGTTCTGTTGACAATATAGCCCTTTGTTTGTGAGAACAGCACCCAGGGAGGTGTAAAGTCTGGCCATTAACACCATTAGCACTTACTTAACCTAATCTTTTCCATTGCACCTTAAAGTGACAAAGCTGGGCAAAAAGCCTGCCCCACCTTTTGTAACAGTAACAGAGCCAGTTGTCTTCCACTTTCATTTGCTTGTAAACATTTTCATCTCTAACAGAATTCAGGCATGTTAAAATGTTTACATTTTTTTTCCTCAAGGAAAAAAAGTATGGTCACTTCTTTGGCTTTGAAATAGTACTGTGGAAATGAAAGGAAGTAGAGCCAGAAAAGATATAGGGGCAGGATTACAAGAAGATACGCACTTGGTGCATCTCGGCTGCCCTTACGAGGGAAATGCACTGAGTGCAAAATGGCTATTCACAGAGGAGGCACTGGAGATGCTCCAGTATCCCTCCGTGATAGCAGCACAGGTGCGCTTTCAGTTCAGGATGCCCGAGCATCCCAGGCCGCCTCCGTGCATCCCTCATGACAGGTTGTGAGCACATTGGGGCAGGGCATCTCAGATGCCCTGCACCCATCGATTCACAGCCAGGGGCATGCAAATGAGTCCATTAGGCATGCATGGTGCAATGGGGCCATTAGCATGCCATTATAGCCCCATTTGCATAGTGCTGGCTGGGATGCCCCAGCAGAATGCGCTGAAGTGTGTCCACCACCCCTCTTCTGCCCGACCCCAGCCCAAGCCATGCCGCTCCCGGCTGAGTTGAAAGTAATGGACCCCCCCAAGCCCCCATGCAAAGCCGCTCCCAGCAGCAGCATCACATATTGCGAATCCCCCTGCCCCAAGCCCCGTAATATGCCGCTTCTGGTGGCAGTAGTAGCAATGTTGACCCCCGAGCGCCTGTATGATGCTGCTCACAGTGGCGAATGTAATGTTGGACCCCTCCAGCCCCAAGTCCTCGGTAATGCTGCCTCCTGCGAAAGTCTGCCAGTGCAGTCAACCCCCCCCCAAGCACCCCCAAGTGCTGGACCAAAATCCACTATCCCTTCAGAAATAGCACTGCATTCTGCTGGCCCATAAGCAATACAGTACATCACCCAATGCTTGTCACATATTGTGACCGCTCCAGTGCTATGGAATCGTACAACAGTGTACAACAATCTAAACTCCGTACATGACATAAGTAGACTATAGATGATATACGTAAATGAGATTTCTTTTATCTTTCTGTGTTTATCTGGTAAACCAAGATCAAAAAATAAATACGAAAATAAATAAATAACTAGAAGAACCTAGGAAAGTAACCTTAACAGGTACTGTACAGTATCTTAAGATTTTTGTTGAACTGCTGCTTTAAGTGTTATCTTTTATTGATATGACAAATGGCTTTCTAGGAGGACCAATGCATGATGAGTTATGAAAAGGGGTGGGGCTTAATATTCGTTTTTTGCCTCATCCAAAGGTGGCAACCCTAACGACGCTGGTTGTCGGAGGTAGTGAGGAGCTTCTGTACTCAGGTGGCATAAGACATAATGTGACTTTTTTTGCCAGTAGATAGGTTTGTACATGAGTTGTAACCTTGTGGGTGAGTTTTCTGATTAAGGGGAGATGGGTGGTGATGCAGAGATGGGCAAGGGAAGGTTTTTTTTTCCTGTTAATCTTGTTATTGAAATTTCATTAAGGTCAAAGCAACAATAGCATCACAATACAACAGACCAGACAGTGAATAGAAAAAGCCCCAAAACATATTATGACATAACAGCGTTCACTTAACATAGAAAAACAAAAGCACAATTGTACAGTTGACTTTCCTTAGACTTAAGTGTCCTTTAATTAATTTAGGAGGAGGTTTTTTTAACACTAGCCTAAACAGGAAAGTTGCGAGGAGTCACACTATGCTGTGGGCTAGTAAATTAAAATGTTAAAACTGACCCCTGCCAGTACATGAATGAAGGAGGTGGGGGTGTGGAAAAGCATGGGACACCCACCCCACCCACCTGCACAGGGTAGTTGGGGGAGCAGGGGAACAGGGGGAAGGGGCAGTTGGGAAGTCTGCATGGGTGGCCAACAATTTTTCAGACTCTCAATGATGGGCCCCAACAAGGATGACTTGGTGACAGTGATGAGGAGGGAGATAACAAAACAGAGGGAGCAAGGGGCAGTGTTGGATGGGACTAGGGTTGGAAAGTTGGAGGACTTGATTGGGGGGCCATGTTCAGCATGCAGAGGCCCTTGGGGGGATCATTTATCGCAGGCCACTAAGAATAAGATCCTAAACTGGGAATAAGTGGACATTTTTCCTTGCCTCATGGTGAGGAGAAGAAGGAGAGTGACAATAAGCAGGTAGAAAAGAAGCCCCTGGTGGTGCCAAAAACCATCACTAACTGGATGGCAGTGTTTTCATCCTGGTAAGTGAGATAGATGGGAGATACCCAGAGGAATAGACATGCTTGTTCAGATGTTAGGACGTGATTGAGAAGGCATCGTGCACACAGGGTGATGATAACTAGAGATGTTGCTAAATTGCCGCAAAATCAGCACTTTCGCCCAACGAGATATTTCGCAGAATTGATAAACTAAATTAAGAAATTTCACCCACAATTTCTCCTGCATATGCCCCATCACTTATATTTTGTTTTCTGCCTCCCTGGTGTCTAGTGGTCCTCCCCCTTCCCAGCCAATCACTGGCCGAATTCAAGAACCCTCTCCCCAGTCATTCTGAGTTATCCAGCGGCCCCCAATCTTTAAAAAAAAAAAAAAATCCCCTCCCTGTCCCCGGTGTTCAGTGGACCCCCCCTGCCGATCACTGGCTGAGTTAAAGTAAAGAACCCTCCCACTCCCCCAGTCAATCCCAATTATTTTCCCCTGCTCTCCAGCCATCACCCCAGGTTTTTTTTAAGATTAGTGACTGTTTGCAAAATTGAGAAATTACCATTGCAGTGGTGAAATTTACAAGTGGCAAATTTTGCTGGTTCAGGATGAAATTCGCTTGTCCCTCGGGCAAAATATTTTGTAAAATGCACAGATTCCATGAAATATTTCCTGGGTGAAATTTTCCAGTTTTGCACAACACTAATGATAACTGGCTTCAGTACGTTGAGGAGTTTAGAAAGAGTAAGGTGACTGATTTGGTATACAATTGGGAAAGGCTCTATAACTCTTTGTGATGGAGATTATGACTCCAAACCAGCATTTTTCAGCCAGCAATCAAAGAATGGGCTACTCATTATCAGTCACCAGGTGGACGAGTATAAGAAAGGGATGTGTCAAACATATATTGTCCCCCCCCCCACTGCTTCTTCCACTGAATAGTGGTGATAGCCAAGATTCTCGGGTTCTACAAGACACGCAAGAGGGAGAGCAAGACATACTTGTCAGGTGAAAAGCAGCTGTGAGTGGGAGGTGGGCGTGGGCAGAAGGGAAGGCAGGTGACAGAAATAATAAGCAGGCAGTGGATCACACCTGTGGTGACTATAGAGTACCCGTGTGGAGCTCCTACTGCTGCGCAGTGCATTTGTGATATGGTGAAGGTTGGTAGTGACTGAAGTACTGCTCAGGCATCCTAGCAGACTCAGACATGCATTGTCAGCTGTCCCAATGCTGGTTTCTATATTGTTGTCAGGTGTTGTAACCGCAGATCAGTCATTTAGCTTGTTTCAGTCCAAATAGCATTCCGAGAGTGGCGTTTATTGTTCCTCAAGGTGTTTACTTTCTGAACTTTGAAAGCAGGGGCTTTATCTCTGTTGTACTGCAGCCTGGGTTCCAGCTGGTGCTGCTCTTACTGCAGCAGTTTACTGTATTGTAGTCTGAGGAGCTTTGTGATTCTTTTTTATCTTGACAGAGTTGATCATTTAGTTGGATATTTTTTGGGAATGGCTGATGACTGGGTAACTTTCGGGGTGCATACTAAGATGAATTTAGTCACAATCTGAGGTGACAGGCTTTGAGGGTGCACCGATGGCATGCTCCCCATACCACTATCCCCCAAAATTACCAAACACAAAAGGCAGCATACACACACACACACACACACACACACACACACACACGTGTTGTGTAAATACATGTAGGGAAGAATGAATGAGAATGCCAACTAAAATGTGTTATTCTGCCATGTTATGTACTTGTTACTCGCTTCTAGGGTGAATAACATGTTAATCACCATCCAGCCATGTTATTTTCCCTGTATCTGGCAAGCTTGAACTATTTATTTATTTGCATCTTACTGTTCTTTTAAAAGCACTGTAAGTAGTGCTGTTTATATAGAATAGTGGATGAGTGACCATCCACAACAAGGCTGTGTTTCCATCGAGGCAGGTGATGACATCCTAGAGACCTCGAGAGCGGAGCTTGAAACATCTCACTGATGTCATCAACTACTGAGATGTGGATGGTCACCCCTCTACTGTTTTATATAGCATATGGTTGGGTCTTATTGTCGATTTTGTTGTGTATTTTTTTAGGTCGCTGTTTACCTTTGTGTTATCTGGTGTTCCTGCTCCTGGCTCTCCCCGATACCACTTGCTCCAGCTTCTCTCTGCTCCTGCTGGTGCCAGGTTTTCCCTGCTCCCACTTGCTCTCTGTTAGCTGTAGTGCTTCTTTTTTGTTTAAATGATTAAAAAAATAACTAGCTTTTGTGACATAAGCCATTTGAGGTCCTTCGTGTCGAAAGTAGGAGGGTCTGTGATCGGCACTCACTTATTCATGCACCTATGTTTACAGTTTTTTCTGTTATAGCCAGTTAAGTGAGTCAATCAGGAGGCAGGACAAAGGCTAAAAAGTTGTTGTACTATTGATGAGACGTCAGAATGATAGTACAACAACGTTTTTGACCTTTCAACTGTCCTACAACAAGATTTAGGAAGCCACAGATTTCCATTGATAATAAGACCTAACTATATTCTATATCAGATAAATAATGGGCTGCAGCAGAAGAGCACAGTTACCTCCACTCAAGTGGTAAGACCTTGATAACTATATAATATTCATATTATTACACTGTAACCCATTATACATTCCCATATACAACTGGAGTGGGAATAAAATGACAAGATAAAAAATAAATCATCATAGAATCATAGAAATCTGCAGGCAGAAAAGGACCTCATGGCCCATCCAGTCTGCCCATAGACACCCCCCCCCCAGGAAGACCCCCTCCATCCCCCACCAGTTCAACCTCAGCCTGCTAGGCCCATATGCATGTCCTAGGCTCTTTTAAAGTTTTCTACTGAATCACCCCCTAGCTAAGAAGCACTGAACTTGAGGAAGAAACTACCTCAATAAGTACATCCTGGGGAGATATGATAGAGACTTTTAGATACCTCAAGGGTATAAACAAGGTACAGAAGGGAAGAATTTTTAAGAGAAAAAAATGTTCAAGAACAAGGGGTCATGATATGAAGCTGGAAGGGAGTAGACTCAGGGGAAATATGAGAAAGTACTTCTTGACTGAAAGGTTGGTGGTTGCATGGAACAGCCTACCATCGGAGGTGGTGGGGACAAAAACAGTAACAGAATTCAACAAGCATTTGTCAATGCCGAATGTTGTCTCGCTGGCATTGGCATTGGTAGTGCAGGAGTTAGAGATGCATAATAGGAATGGCAGTGAAGTATTGAACTGCTGCCAACCCCATCCCCACCCTGCAGAGACTGACAGGCACTGGGGTGTGCCTTTGGGTCGTCAGCTATAACGCTCATGCCATTTTACCTCACCCTGCCCTGTAGACATTGACAAGTGTCGTGGTGTGCTTTGGGGTCTTTGGGCCTTATACTTACCCCATTCCATAAGGAAATACGCTGAGACAGGTGCAGTATAGGAGAATGGGGTGAACTTTAGGGCCGACCACTCGAAGGCACACCTCGATGCCTGTCACTGGCTGCTGGGTGGGGGTGGGGGTTGAATGGCATGAGCATTACAGCCAATGATCCCAAGTCACACCCATGACACCTGTAAGTCTCTACAGGGTGGGGTATTACAGTTGGTAACCCTAACGTTGCAGGCGTTTGTTGGTATTTTCACTCCAAATTTTCAACATAGGCTTTTTGTGACCCCACCTAATAAAAAGCAGCACAATCAGTCTGTTAGCTGAAAGGTGGTTTTGCACAGCAGCTATGCCATTTGGCGACACAGGAACGAAAACACATTTTGGGCAGGATGTGAAAAATGACAACTGTATTGTTCATGAGGAGATGTAAAAAAATGGCAACGCTGAAAATCTGGAGTGAAAATATGAAAAATTGGTGAAGTCATGAGCATGCATAAAAACTGCGCAACACATGTCCGTAACCCAATAATTTTTGAGATTTCTTTAGCCACATTTTCAACATAGGCATTTTGGGACCTCCCTCATGAACAGTGGTGCTGTGATTTTGTTATTCTGCCCCAAAAGTTGATTTCCCACAGCGACCACGCCATTGTGCGCCACATGTGCGGAAACACATTTTGGGCAGGCTGTGAAAAATGGCAGATGTACTGTTCATAAGGAGGTGTGAAAAAATGCCAGTGTTGAAAATCTGGCATGAAAATATTGCAAATTTACGACGTTACATGGGTGCGTGGAAACTGCGCAATGCACGCTTGTAACACAGTCATTCTATGGACTTTCGTCACCAAATTTTCAACATAGGCATTTTAGGACCTCTGCTCATGAACAGTGTCACTGTCATTTTCTCAATGTCCCATATACTGATTTCGCACAGTGACTGTGCTATTCAGCGCCGGACGTGTGAAAACACATTTCAGCCAGGATATGTAAAATGACAGCTGTACTGGTCATAAGGAGGTGTGGGAAAAATACCAATGTTGAAAATCTGGAGTGAAAATATTAAAAATTAACAAAGTTACAAACTTGCATGGAAACTGCGTAATGAACGCTCGTAAAACAGCCATTGTTTTTATTTTTTCACCAAATTTGCAACATAGGCTTTTTGAGAGGCCCCCCCCCTCATGAACAGTGGCACTGTCATTTCATTAATTGGTCCCGAAAGGTGATTCTGCGCAGTGACCACGAAATCACCTTTCGGGACTGAACAATGCCATAACAGTGACTGAATTCATGAGGAGGGGTTCCAATAACCCCATGTTGAAAATTTAGTGCCAACATTCCTCAAAATGCCCGAGATATGCACCAAAGTCGAAAAAACCTATTTATGCCATTATACAGCTTACCAGCATTTCTTCAGTTCGCGGTCGGCTTTGAAGAGTGCAGATGTATTCCCGGTCCACCGAAGATCATTGCGCTGTGCTCCGGAGGTAAGTATGGGGTGAGGGTGTGTGTGTGTGTGTGGGAAGGCAGGGTGTGCAGAGGGTGAGAGTGGGTTGAGAGAGGACACGGACTCGAGAGACCATTTTCTGGTTTGCAGGTGTTAAAAAACACATTGCGGACCATTTTTGTTTTACAGGACATTTGCACACTGGGGTGGCCCCAGAGTGCCAACTGAGTTTTTTTGGGGTTCTGTGCCAACGGGATTGGACACCCTGTCGGCACACAACAAAATGGGGACATTATGGTGACGGGAGGGCTCCCCGTCAGCAAATTAAACTGGAAGGAGGACATGATGCCGAGGGGACTGGGCACCCTCGGTACACACTTTAAATGGAGGGTAGCGTAATGCCGACGGGGAGTGGGCTCCCCCATTGGCAAATGAAATGGGTTGAGGCATGCCGACAGGGGGATTGGGTACCCCTGAAGTCGGCTCTCCATACGGCGGCAGTCAGCGCCACCATGTTTATTGAAGGGCTTCATCAGGAAAGGCACGTAAGGAGGGCGTGTTTTAGTGCTGCTGCATGACGAGCTTGGCTCTCATTGCAGCAGACCTTTCCTTAGATGTGCTCGCCACATTGTGTATTCCTGGTGTGGCGCCTGTATGCTGGCTTATTGGGGAATGAGGGACGCACCTACTGATGCATGTCCTGCATTCGCCCAACAATGACCGTGCCTCCAAATCTGCTACTAATGCAATATGTTGGCTGGCACGCAAGTGCGAGCCAACATAAAAATGCATGGGATAGGCATTAAAGAACCTTAGTTGTTAGGAAAGGGGGGATAAAGTCAGAGATTAAGTAAAGTCTGCAATATTACAGTAGGTAGGGAAAATGGGCAGACTAGGCGGACCAAGTGGTCCTTATCTGCCATCAATTTCTATGTTTCTGTACATATCTGAGCCTATTTTTAGGCATACTATGGTCAGATATGCTGTGAGTGAAAGCTTATGACAGCGTCTCTTTGTGATTCTTACTACAGTAGGTAGAGTCCTGTGAAAATCTTTTTAATTTTTGTAATTTTTATTTTTATTTTTCTGGAATTTCTTGTTATTTCTTTTTATTCTTTGAAAATGTAGTTTTATTTCTTATTACATTGACATTCATAAAATACCTAAAAATGACATTATACTGTACACACTAGATATCACATTCCTAGTCATCTACACTGCATTAAGCAACATTATGCTATGGTCTTTAAAGGTTTTGTGGATCAGGCAATTCTGCTGCCACTTCCTTGCGGACCGTCTCTATGGTAACAACAGAGCCTAAACAACAACTGCCGCAAGCATTTGTTTCATTTTGCCAAAAAAAAACAAGTCATTTTTTAACTTTTTTTCATGTACTTGTTTTCTTATTTCTTTTTATACCTTGAATTTCTTGTTATTTCTCATTTAAGAAAAACACGGGTCTCTAACAATAGGTCATGTTTGTAAACAACATATGGGGTCTCCCACCTATAGCCCTGGCAGGGCATCAATAAAGACACTAAGGAGCTATTTACTTTTCATTCAGGACCCCATTATGTAGTCAATTTCCTTGATACTGAAAATTGCTCGAATCGTACTAGCTTTCAGAGTGAAACACTGTAATCGCTGGATTAATGAGGGGGATGTCCGAAAGTGCTTTTAATGAAAATGTTTCCACAGTGTTACTGGACAATGTGATATTTCAGTGCACACAGCTCTTTTGAGCCAGTCCTTTCATGAGCACATAAAGACTGAGCTGTCTGTTTCTGTAAAGGCTGTCTTAATTGGCATGCCTACCAAGCCATCCTTCCGGAAAGTATTCTCTGAAAGTCCACAAATTGCCTCCCACGGACAAGCTGCGAGTCTGTGGTTTCGATTATGAATTTGGAGGAAACAGGAATGTGCAGTAGCACCACTGCCCTGAGCTTGATTTCACCCTCCCAACTGTCACAGCAACAAGGGGATCTGTAGCCTCTCTTTGAAACCACTGGCCTAGTCCTGACTTGATGACAGACAGACAGCAGCTATCCTTTATTTTGTACTAAGTCCTGTATGGTACTTTTACTGATCTACTAAAAGAAATACTAGAGTTGCGGGTGAGGGGGCTGACTCAGGAAGGGGCATGGCAATTGTCAAACCATCTGTATTTGGCACAGTCCTCACACAAAGTTGGTTGTGTTTACCCCAGTGACACGCAGCAGTCACTAAATACGTGTTAATTTAATTAATTGTAGATGGGGGCTTTTCAAGAGAGGTTATGTAAAAAAGAGTTGTTCTGGTGCCCGCAGTCACAGTCAGTAATGCATAATTTTTTTTACATCTTTTTGGTAAACCGTGGCATTGGCAGTGACAATCAGGAAAATCATTTGTCACGATATTTAACATGAAACATGAAATGATTTATCTAAGAATGGTTGGCCTTATTTTTCCTTTGTAACTGTTGTTTGCATAAAATGGTCACGCGGCTAGTGATTTTAATCAGTAACAAGCTAGGTGAGTGTTGGGAAGGAAGGAAGGAACCATTTGTGTGACTTGCAGTCAGGAACTTAATAAATTGTTGAGACTTCCGGTTCCAGCAATGCCTAGGTGAGGACGAGTGGTGCGAGGCTTCTGCCAAAATCTAAATAAAAAAAGAGTGCAAATCAACATAGGAGTCGGTTAAAAAAGAAAATAAATATACAAGAGACCAAGACAACAAGATCCTTTCATAGCGAACAGGATAGCACTCAGTCTAAGAATGAACAGTATCTCCAAGCAACACCGAAACTGATTTCAACCCATCGCAGAGGGCACAGAGACGGAGTGCCCAGGATCGGACAAGGAGGAATCCCATACTAAAGCAACCCTAAATTCGGAAAAAAGAACACCCTCCAACAAACCAAAAGGATAAAAAAAAAAAACCTGACTTGTCATCTGATATGATTCTTCAAGCGATCACGGACTTCCATGGTGAAGTCCATGAATCTTTCAGAGACATCAGAAATGAAATTGCTCACCTACAAAGCAGGGCCTCCGAGGCGGATCTTCAAATATCGCTGAATGCATCACGCATAGAAACTCTGGAGGATTCAGTCTGTTCCCTGGCTGCAGAACAACTAGCAATGGCAATCAGACAGGAGGATGCTGAGAACAGGGGTAGATGGAAAAATATACGAATTTTCGGTCTCCCAGAGGGAGAGGAGGGAGACGACCCCAGAGCCTTCTCGGACTATTTCCTTCGCCTGGTGCTCAAATTAGTCCCTGAGTTTCAACTTGACATTGAACGAGCACATTGAGAACTGGGCCCCAAGCCCACATGCCCTGATTCCAGACCCCGCTCTTTCGTGATACATTTTTTGAGCTTCCAGACGAAGTATTTCCTGCTTAACAAGGCTTGGAAGAAGGGCAAAATAGTTTGGGCACAACGAAGAATCTTGTTTGATAATGACTTCGCCCCCTGCACACAAAGAATGTGCAGAGAGTACAGCCCCTTATTCCCCATCCTTAGAGCACAAAAGATTCGATTTAGAACCCCATACCCGGTAAAATTGGTGGTATTTTTACCTTCAAGCTAGCAAATATATTCATCAGCCCCGATGCCATATCCGTCCTCCAGCATAGGGGAATCCTGAATGAAAAAATGGCTGAAGGAGTGTGACAACATCAGAAGCAATTCAGCACCCAGGAACGCACCAATTCTCCTCAAGCAGCAGATGCGCCTATTTCTGAGATCCTCAAATGCCTACAACAATACCGCAATCCGACAATGCCTCTGTGAGACAGGCTGAGATTCTGTTCAACTTAATCGTTGTGAGTCTTTACGGGGATTCCGGTCCCGGTGGGGGGGGAGTGAGGGGATGGCGAGAGACTCCGTGGCTGCTGGTGAGGGAGAGTGATCTAAGCAAGTTCAGGCAATTAAATAAATTATTATTCCTTGTTTACATTTTTTGATTCAGACTTGGGTTGCCATTTGAACTACTCTGAGTTCCCAGATGGTGGGGTTAACCAAAACCGGGGTTCCCTAGGCCTGGAAGACACAAATCTCCTTCTTTTCTGTACCGGGTGAGTTTCTCCTGCCCCTTCTCCTCATTTGCTCCCGCCCCTCCTATCGCTCCTTAGTGCTAGCTCCTCGAGCTCTCCAGGATAAAAAGGATTGATTCCAGCAAATACTAACTTTGCACCTCTTTGGTTTTTCTCTTTCCTGGTTTCCTGGAACTTAAAAGTGCCTAGGGGCTCTCCATCCTTGACCTGAGAGCCCAACACATCAACTGGACTGTCATTTTCAATGGAAGCTACCGTGGAACAACAGATGTCTTTTAAAAGAAAAACAGTTTTGACATGCATGGGCTGAGACGATGGAGGGGGGCAATAATAAAATAACTTACTCTCACCAGAGGGCTTGTCTGACCCCCACCCAACAGCCCACTTATCTTAGCTAATAATAATGGGGGGATCTCCCTCCTCACCAGGTAGTTGGGGGCTCGGGGGGGGGCCCGTCTCTCTCTTTCTCTTCTAGACACCTGTCACCAGTCTGTATTAGAGATGGGGTAACTTTATCACCACTCTATGGGTTCCAGAGATGTTGTCTTTCGAGCTTGTCCAGTGAACCTAAGACTAGTGTGTGTTTAATTATTAGCATTAATGCCTTCACATTGGTTAGGTCCCTGGAAGGTTCTTTCTTTCCTACTCTCTAAATTAAATTCGGTGTTCTCTCTGGTGATGGACACACATCCACGGTGTTGGGACACACTGAGCTCACTCCAATACTGGGGGAAAAGGTCTTAGATAAGCTCAACTAATGATTTGTTTCTCTATTTTTATTTTTTTAATTTTCTTAACAGTCTGGCTCCACCTTCTGCAGGGCTGTTCGCCCCCCCCCCCAGTCTCCAGTCTTAATTTCGAGTACTAGATTATTGCGCTAATAAATCTCTCCTACGCCATAAATAACAGCATGATGACCTAGAAGGTTTACTTGCTGGCAGATAACCTCGAAAACTGTGAGGTCACATAATCACTTGGGTTTCAGCGGTTCCAGCACAGGATGGGTATATACCCTTCCCCCTTGGGGTTGTACTCCGGATTCTGGGAATATGTTCCCCTTTGTCTGGTCCATGGACCTCATACCCCTCTCCTATCCCAAGGGGATATTGGGGAGGGATTCCTCCGGAGGAGCTATATTCAAGCACCTCCCACATGGGAGTCACACTGTACATAGCTCTTATTGGTTTGCTAAAAGTTTATAAAGAGTTCATTGGTATTGGTTTAATTGTTCTTTTATTAGTTGTTAGTGAATTTGTAAGGTGGGAGGGTGGGGAAATAATTCACACAGATAGAGATAACATATTTACTAATGATGTTTTATTGAACTGCTTGCTATGTTGGTTGTTGCAGATGATCTCTCTTGAAATGAAGTGTCTAATAGCGTCGAGGTGCCTGGTCTGGATGGATCCTCATAAGTCTCTCCTGGAAGGAAGGGAAAGAGTTAAACAGAATGTTAGACTCTCAAATATTAAAAAATGATGTGAGTTTCTCCAGTAAAAGTTTTTCCCATAATATTAACGGTCTCCACGATCCGATTAAGAGATCTAGGTTAATGCAATTTTTAACTAAAAACCCCTCTGACCTTATCTATCTTCAAGAAATGCACCTTTCGGAAACTGAGCATTTTAAGTTGGGTTGGGGGCGAGGTATAGGGTGGTGGCTTTGTCGCACCCCAGAGGTAGAAAGAGAGGAGCTGCAATTTTAATTCCCCAGAATACTCCCTTGGAGATAAAACAATCCCATATAGATGCCCTGCGGTGCTTTGTAATAATTAGAGGATTACTTTATGGTAGCCGTGTCACTCTGGCGAGCATTTATTTTCCTCCACAAACCAAATTCCCTGTATTTAAGAACTTCATAACCACCCTTTAAGACCTGCTCCAGGGCCAGTTGATCATGAAGATAACCTAAATCTAACACTATCCCCATTCCTAGACTGTTCAAATCCACAAAAATACAGAAATACCTCCTCAACCAAACAATTTAAAAACATCATGGAACACCTGGGTTTGATTGATGTGTGGAGGAAAATATTCCCCTCCAACCCAGGATCCACTTACTATTCCCCCAGATTTAAAACATATTACGGATTAGACTATTTCATTACTACTTGTGAGCACTTCTCACAGATTCAAGATATCACAGTTGGCCCCAAACTCCTGTCTGACCACCACCCCTTAATTTTAAAGATTGATCTTGGTAAAGAGAAGAGGAATTCTCTCTGGAAATTAAATACCTCTACTTTAGGGGATAAGGAATTTCAAGAAAATATTTCATCCAGGCTATCCGTTTTTTTTTTCCAGAAAATGCTGACCCTAAGACTTCAGAATCAATGTAGTGGGATGCGATGAAGGCCACCATCCGAGGTGAAATTATAGCCTAGTTTGTTAAGAAGAATAGGGAAAGAGAAGCTGAATACCAAAGACTAACAACCCTCCTTCTAGGCTACCAGATGTTATACCAGGAGGGAGACCACTGACCTTCAGAGATTAATTAGGGACACAAAGGTATCCTTACAACGCATTTGAGACAATAAAATACAGCAATCTCTCTATTATCTTCGCCAGTCTGTCCATGAAAGTGGACCACGAGGCACTAAGAAATTGGCACGTAAATTAAGGGCTAGGAAATTCTCATCCACCATTCTTAAAATTAGAAATCCCCTCATGGGAACATTTCATCATTCCGCTTGCCATATACAACATGCTTTCTCTGATTCCCACTCAAAATTATACTCTCTGAACTCCTCCTATAACCAAACTGCAGCTAAACATTTCCTAGATAAAGCAAGCCTTCGTACTTTGTCTCCCCATCAGATTAAAACACTGTCCTCTCCTATCTCTACTTTCGAGATAGAAGACACAATAAAAAAAACTCCACTCAGGATGATGCCCAGGGCCAGATGGATATACCTCAGAGTGGTACAAGAAATTCCATAAAGAACTAACCCTAAAACTACACTCCTTATTCAAAGAAATCTCCCAGGGTGGTCAAAGCCCCCCATCCTGGGATTTTGCTACGCTTACCCCGATACCCAAGCCAAGTAAGGGTCCCTCAGAGCCGGGTTCCTATCGCCCAATATCTATTCTTAACGTAGAACATAAAATATTTATGGCCATATTGGCCTCAAGATTAGAACATATTATTCCCCAGCTTATACACCCGGACTAATCAGGCTTCATCAAAAACAGAAATACTACAGATAATATTCATAGGGCATTAATCCTACAAGAATTTGTATGTACATGTCAAATCCCTACAGTCTTTATTAGTTTAGATGCAGAGAAAGCTTTCAATCAGGTTATGTGGCCCTTTCTCTGGGATGTATTGAGAGCATCCTGTTCCCCCCTTATTTGTAAAAAGTTTGACAAATTTATATAAATCCCCGCGAGTATATATTCGTACTAATGGTTTAATATCATCCCCCCTATTATTGGGCAGAGAAACGTGCCAAGGTTACCCCTTGTCACCATAACTTTTTACCTTATTTCTCGAACCTCTGGCATCTGTCCTCCATAAAACACCTCAGGTTGAAGGGATCCCAATTGGCCTGCAGGAATACAAGATAAGCATGTTTGCTGATGATGTACTGTTGACCCTGGTTTCTCCTCCTCAATCTATCCCAGTAACATGGAATATTTTGTCTCAATTTGAAGATATATCTGGCTTTAAACTAAATGCAACCAAAACTGAAATTCTGACATTCAATTATACTCCATCGCCACAGCTGAAAAATCCTACCCTTTTAAATGGTTAGCTACCAAAATATAATATCTAGGCCTGCATATCCCACGAGACATCGGTCTGTTAGAAATAATTAACTTTGAACCCCTGTCAATACAGATTCAATCAGATTTAGAAAAATGGGCAACAGGCTTTTTTCCTGTCCATCAAAAAATTGAGATAGTGCGAATAAATATCCTTCCCCGTATTCTATACTTATTACAGACCGTCCCTATCTTTCCATCAAAATTCTACTTCAATTTGTGGGATAAAATGATTTCAGGCTTCTTGTGGGGCAAGAACAGCCCAAGAATTAGACATTCAATTTTGCAGTTGCCCTTAGCTAAAGGGGGCCATAATCTACTAGACTTTGAACTGTATGCCCAAGCAGCATTTTTACGAACCATCATAGTATTGGTGACAGAATCTTATAGATCTCCTTGGAAATCCATTGAATTTCACCTTAACGATCTTTTTGATATTAATAGAATATTGTTTTCATCTGATGAAAGATCCATTAAAACCTCCGACCTTACAAATATTACATCCCACACATTTAAACTCTGGAAAGGGTTGAGAAAAAAGGGCCCAGTATTAAAGATCTATGAATACTGTAAATTAAGTTCACAGGATGAATCATTTGTCCCCAACTTCATGGATCAGGCCTTTGCCAGATGGAGGAAACAGGGACTCTCTCATGTTTTCCAGTTTCTTTCTCTCCAAGGGATTCTTTCCTTTGAACAACTTCAAGCTCAGTTCACACTAAGGAATTCTGAATTATTGAGTTACTTTCAAGTCCGTAACCATATTTTGCGTAACAAAATAATCCAGCCTACCATCCCCTTCCCTATCCCAAAACTGTTAAAAGTATTCGCGGATTCTCTACGGGGTAATCTCGGGTCTCATATAATTGGCCTAATTTATAGAGAACTAAAGAATGAAGTGGAGGAATCCATGACCTCTATCCTTAATGCATGGAATGCTGACCTTTACCTAGAAATCCCCATGGAAATGTGGCTATCTTCTACACTTAACGTAGATATAATTTCTATATCTCCCTATTGGAGAGAATTTTCATGGAGAAGCCGTTCCTGTTTCTTTAGGCCCCTGGCAGTCCTCCTTAAATATCTCCCTGAGGAGTATGGTCACTGCTGGAGACTCAGTGGAAATAGAGTGGCAACTCTTGGTCATGTGTTTTGGTTCTGCCCTTTCCTCATGCCCGATTTTTTCTCCCTTCAAATTGAGCTTTCGACTCTATTTAATGAATCCATCGAACTAACAGCTGAACAATTCCTTTTGGGGATATTCCCAGAACATACTCCTCCATGGGGAGCAGCGATATTACCTATTTGCCTTTTAGCTGCCAAAAAGACAATAACTCGGCGTTGGATATCACCATTGATACCGATGCTACAAGAATGGAGGAAAACCATGTGTGAGATCCACAGATCTGAATGCTTTAACCTTGAAATGCGGGGCAGAGGTTCCTTTCTCACTCAGAAATGGCAAAGATGGGTATATTATAATTCGAAAATTGACCCAGATTTTAGCCCTTGAAATCTGATTATAAGACAAGGTTGGGATATATACCTTACAATTGAATCATTTAACAAAAATAAATGTATACTTGATAGAGGATGCTTGACAAAAAACAATGGGAATATACCCACTAAAATCAATAAACTCCAATTTAAAAGGGGAGGGTGGAGGGAAGCTGAATGTGAGTGAGGAACTTTTTGTTTATATAATACTTTAAACGTCTGAAACGAGGAAGAAGAATGGTCATAAAAGCATTTTTATTAAAATGTATTGCTGTATTTATACCCACAAATTATCTGTAACCAAAAATAATATATGTTTACAATGTTTTCTCTCTGTGTGGAAAAAACTTTGAAATAAAAAGAAATAAAAAAAAAAGGAACTTAATAAATTGTTGAATCGAGTCCTATTTCCTGGGTAACACAGTAGTCACAGAACCCTTACAGAGAGCATATGGAATGCTGTGACGGCACTGCTCCCAACCGCCTCCTAGTGTGAACAGCCCAGATTGCCCTGACCCAGCTGCTTTCTGTTGGCACTTCATACGCAGCTTCACTGCCATGCCTCGCTAAGGGGGGGGCAATACTTGGGGTGATATGCAGACAGTTCTGTAAGTAATATAGACAACTTACTTTAATATTAATGGGTATTGCTTTTATTTTTTTGTTGCTGGCTCTCTGTATGGGTTAACCATACTCCGGCAGCCGCCCCCTCATACTCGGGCTTGCCCCCCCCCAAGTGAGGCTGCTGGAAGTTAAACTCTGGTGGCCAAAGAGGACAGCGACAGAGCCAGCTTCATTCACGGGTACTGGAATTTTCTGAATGCTGTAAACCCATGGGGGCGGGTACGTGCAATGATGACCCGCGTCCGGTCCGCCCCCCAAACGTGCAGGTGCCAGCCACTGCAGAACTCCTGGCTTCCACCAGGGGTCCGTGGTACACTGGACACTCAACCCCACCTCCCCCAGGAGTAGGAGAGCAGTCCACCGGACACTTAATCCTACTCGTCCCGGATGGCCCTCCAACTCCCGGGTCTGTTCCTGAACCCGGGTTGTCGGCGCTGCAGACGGCAAATGTGCCTTTGTGCCAATGGGCTGACTATTAATGGGTATTTCTAGTTGCCATTAAAAAAACAAAATTTGGGGGCGCTGCTGAGCAGCTTGCAGGAAACAGCCAGATTTTAGAGCGCCTGGATTTTATACTTATAACTACCTATTTTCATAACTTTTCCCCAGGGGATTACTTTCTATGCAGCTTGAGTGATCCCTGAGACAGTCCACAGTCAGAATATGGGCAAGTCTAGGGGAAATATTGCCACTGCAAATGACTTTTATGTTCTGAAAAAAATGCAGCCCCATCATGGTGAGCGGCCTACTGGAACCGAGGAGACCACACCTTAAGGTGCTGCTTCTCAGGAGGGAGCCTCGTTAACCACTATCCAGCTCACTCTCAATCAGCTGGTCAGATTGGTGCAAGACATCGATAAGAAACTGGATGTGCTTACACCCAGGGTCTCGGCCCTGGAATGCAGGATGGATGCTTGTGAAGGAACAATGCAGCGAAATGAAGGAGCAGTTTTGAGGGCCTGTGACACATCTACCCAGCTCTGAAAGAAAATGGCCTACTACATCGGCGACTGGTGCTCCTTGAAAATCAGACCAGGGAGAAGAATTTGCATCTGTTGGGACTGCCTGAGAAAGCTGGGGGGGAGAAGACTACTTGGAATTTATTAAAACTATCTTGCCAGCGATGTTGGGACTTGATGAAGAGGACCTTTCCCCAATAGTGATCGAGAGGGCGTGTCGTATCAACCCTAGAAGGCCATCTTCAGACACCTCAACCCCGAGAACTGTAATGGTGGTATGCTGAGGTGTGGGAGATCAGGATAGAGCCTTACAGATCATCCAGAGAAGAAGAGTACTTAAATATGGCCAGGTTAAGATGAGCATTTACCCTGCCCTTGCGTACAGTACCAGGCAAAAACGCAAGATGTTTGATGGTGTCCGGGGTAGGCTGCGGCTTCTGCAGGTGGAGCATCAGTTGCTATATCTTGCGCGACTGTGGCTGTTGTGGAAGGGACAAACTTACTCTTCCAATGACCCTGAGGATGTAGAGAAAATATTGCACCTAATGGAAATGAACCCAGAGGAACTGGCTGATGATGTGGACCCTTCATCGGAGGAGGACTGAAGGTTTTCTCTTAAACTTTGTATAAGATGGGCTCAGTGGTAGTAGTGGGCCTCAGGCCTCATGGGGACTATATGGATAATATTCTCACCTGACTGATTATGTGAACTTTATTCAGTCCTGGGGACAGATGCTTGAAATGATGGCATATTCTCTTTTTGTTGGGAAAAATTAAACTAGATGTTTTAAGACTGATAACTCAGTTCGGGGATTTTACCTAATGAGTTTTGCATAATCCTTATGGGGGCTTCTTTATCTGGGATCTGTTATATGAACCATTGTTGATGCCTATTTTATATATTATTAGAGAAAGGATTTGGATAGCAAATGGGGCTTGTATATCATGGGGTTCTAATTGTATCTTGGGATATATTATATGCACCGTTGGGTCCTTATTAGGGTCTGACAGGATGGTGCTCTCTTAAGCTTTCCTATTAGGCTGTATGCTGGTGGATTTGTATTATGTATAACTGATTTTGAGATATCCCCCCTTGATGTAACAATGGGTAAACTGTTCTGTCTGTGTAACACATATAACTGACATTGCATATTATGGATGTTACTCCTTCACCATGTGTTTTGTGATGTAAGGTAATTGTCTTGCAAAAATCAATAAATATATAATACAAAAAAGGAAAAAAAGCTTTTTAGTTAGTGGGAAAGTCAATGAAATCATTAACATGTTATTTGTGAGGGGCACCAATGAGCAGCTAGACGATCAGACGCATGTCTCCACAGCTACGCACCACAACGGTGAAAAATAAGTATTTTAGCAGAGAGTAACTTACATTTTTTGGTCGTAAGTGCAACAGAAATATCTCCAACATGGATGAGCATCTACCTCTGGCAAACCTGCCTGGCAAACTGGCAAATCATCGAAGAAGTCCACGACCCAAGAGACCGCACTGAGCAGTGGGCTAGGCCCCATATCCCTGTCAGAGGCCAAAATAGCGCTAATAAGCAAAATGGTGATGGAGGAAGTTCTTCAGGGCTTAAGCCCCCGTCTGGATAATTTTAAAGAAAAAATAGCTGGCATTACATCAGAACTTGGGCAGCACACAAAACAGCTCTCTGAGTTGGAGCAGCGGGTATCCAACTTAGAAGATTCCAGGCGGCCAGTCTCTGATAAAGTGGCGCAACTCGAGAAAAAGCTGAAGGCCCTGAAAGATATGCTTCACTACCAGGAGAACTACAATGGCAGGAGCAATCTCTGCCTGTGAGGCTTGCCTAAGGACAAAGAAGGTAGGAACGTGCTGGATTTTTGTGCGGAGATGCTCCTGAAGTTGTTATGCTTGGAGGTTACAAACAGGTGCCTAAAGATAGAAAGATTGCACAGGGCCCTAGCACCTTGCCCTACAAGTGACCAATCTCCAAGACAAATGATATTTTGGATGCATCACTTTGGCGACCATCAAGCCATCATGGCTGCCTTTCAGGCTAAAAAACAATTGCTCTATGACGGGGCACGTTTGACCATTCATCAGGACCTGTCTATGCGAGGTCAGAAGAAGCAGCAACAATTCAATCCCGGGATGAACATGCTCCCAGAGAGAGGGATTGAATTCCATTATATTGGTTCCTGTCCACTCAGAAGGAGCTAGCTATTCATTTTGGCAGCTGGAACACTTAAAATCCTTCATCGATGAATGGGACAGAAAGAATGCTGAAAAGTGAGCCAGAAGTCCCCGTGTATTATAAACATTCCTGACTTTGAGCTTTTTTGACTGCTCTCTATGATGGCCTGCCCCTGCTGAGGAGGTGCTCACACCCTGCTGATGCCTGGCCTTTGTGTCCCCGTTCACTTGCTTTCCGAGCAGTGCCTGGATTTGAACCCTGCATATGGACTCCCCATTTGAATGGAAATCAGAATGGGCTAAGCTGTGCTGTGAAGGATCTCTGGGCTAATCCCTTACTGTTTACAACAATAACTTTGGACACTTCAATTAAATGGAGCAGTTCTGGTTTAATAATTATTGCTTGATGGTATAGCAGACTCTGCCCTGGTGTCCTGGCTGATTTTTTTTATTTTTTTTTTATTTTCCTTTTTATCCTCCTGCCGTCCCTCCAGAGCCCCTCCTTCCATCCCTTGCTCATGTCCCCCGAGGTCACCTACCTGGGGATCTGTCCCTAGAGTGCCTACTTCTTCTCTCCTTGTCGCACAGTGGGATCTGTCCTGTAGGTGGCCTCCTGGGTGGTACTGGAGCGGACTTCATCTAGGCTACCGGAGGGGTGTTTTTCGCATTTCCTCCCTTAGGTCCCCGTCCCCCTGAGATGCCGTGCGCTAGGACGTACGTCCCGAGTGGTGACGTGCTGACGCATGTCAGCCCTCATGCGCCGCGACGTCCCCCTCCCGACTCCGCTAAGCGAAGCCGCCTCCATTCTTTCCTTTGGTCGGTGCTTCCACCGGCTATGGAAGGAATGCAGAACGCAGAGCGTTCTTGGTTACCCCCCTTCCCGAGGGAGGTGAGCATCCGCTGGGACGCTCGATCCTCCCTCCCCCTACCGACCCCCGGCCGCCCGAGTCCGTTCCCGAACCCGGGCTGCCAGCGTAGCGCGAAGTGTGGCGTCCAACGCCTCAACCCTCAGCGCCACCGGGCCGACTCCTGGCTGATTTTTGACTTCTGTAGCTGTGGTTAGCAATCCCACATGCTGCCAGAGGAGTAGCGAGGCTTGGGCACAGGACTGGCATCAACATCGGGAGGATCGGCGGCATCAAGTTCATGCCTGGAGGACCTCAGAGCGGATGATTAGGTCAGTGGGGCTGGGGGGTGGTGGCACATGATTTGATTGTGTGGGCCATCTCCCCTGCTTAGTCCTGAGGCACGGAAAAGTGTTGTCCAATGCTGGGGGGATTTAGCAATAGAATGTAGGGGAACACAAGATCTGCTTAATTTACTTCAGGACCTACCTCAGGGGTCCTGGATTGGAGCTCACCATCTCAGGGAAGGCTCAACCTTCTGATATACATTTCTGAGCCCACATGTCCCTCAAGAAAAGTATTTGATATATGCAGAGGGGAACAGTACTGTTACTGAATTTTCACTTGGCGTCTGTCCTCTCTTAAACTAGGAGGCTGTTGGGGGAACTGGGGGAGGGGGCCATGTTAGTTCATGGATGGATGAAGATCTATCCTCCGATTGTGGAGAGCACTGGGGGGGGGAAGAGGACCTTTTCAATACAAAATTGAGGAAGTTCTGATGGCATTCATAATAGCAGGGCCACAGTTTTTATCCCTAGGAGATGAAACACTCTGCTAACTGATAACGATGGGAAAAGCGGGGCAGAGGGAGAGGGGCATATTGGGGTAGTGTTCTAAACTTGCTGTCTGAAAGAGCTTTTGGTAGATACTTTAAAAATGTTGCAGTTTATCCTGGTGGTGCAGAGGGCTGAGGTCCTGGATTCCTTACCTCACACTATGCCGGCGACCCGGGTTCGGGAACGGACTTGGTCACTCAGAGGTCGGCCGAGGTGAGGAAGGATTGAACATCTTCTGATAGCTCTCCTTCCTCGGGGGTGAGAGGACGCAGCACCATGCTCTAGACTGACACCCAGTGGAAGCTGGGTGTCGGCACATGCAGAACGCTAGAATGGGGTAGCCCATGCACAGGGCATAAGACTGCCTCCATGGAGGTGGAGACAGTCATCCCACCCATTGCACATGCATGGGTCGGGGAGAAAATGGAAATGGCTTGGAGCTGGCAGGCTCTGTGATGGTGGACTGTGCCCATGCCTCCACCCAGCAATCAAGATCCAGGGGTGGGGGGAGGCTGTCACCCCTTGCCACCAGCCCTGTCACCGGGGGGGGGGGTAACCCATGGGGGATACCCAGTTGGGATGGGTGCAGGGAAAGCCCACTGGTGAGGTGAGTCCCCTCTGAGAAAGGGGCCGGAGCCACCTACCAGCTCCGGAGCAGATGAGAAAATGGATATGGGAAAAAAAATGTTGCAGTTCTTATACATTTTTCTGTTAGATATTACATATACTAACTTTGGTAGATGTTATTCTTTGATACGGGAGAAGAGGGAGTGTTGGGGAAGGGGACTTTCAGGGAAGTTTAGCAGTTTTAATGTTCCTCATTTTTAATCTTTCTAAAGGGTGTCACTCCTTGCTGATTATCAAATATTTACCTATAACTCATTCTGCTGTACAGTTAACTGTTTAAGGGTCTAACTGAAGGTACTGGGCCATGAGACATATGAAGCTACTAAGAGAAGTTCGAATACATCTTAATACATATAATGGTAACTAAGCAAATAGATAAAATTATTTCATGGAAGGTTAAGAGATTTGGGTCCCTGGTCAAACAATCTGAAATGTTAGCTACCTTGATAAGAAAGAATGCCCAAGTAGCATTATTGCAAGAAATAAACCTGACCTTAAAAGAGCATATGAAATTGGTGAGGGGTTGGGTGGGATCTTGCCATGCTGCTTCCTACTCTTCTCATTAACGGGGGGGTTGCCATCCTTTTCCATAAAAATTTTCCAATGGAAGGGACTCGAACAGTGCGCGATCCATCGGAGGACCAGTACATTTTTGTGGTTGGGACAATCTGTGTCAGCCCCTAATTCTCGGGAGTGTATATTGCCCCCTTGGTATTTGACCCTGAGTTCTTCCAACATTTATTAGATGTGCTTATCAAAGAGCAATTTCCTGGCTTAATAATGGGAGGGGATTTCAACTGCACCATGGATCCAGAGTTGGATTTTTCTGGTAATAGAAACTGGACCTATAAGGCCATTGCGGGCTGGATTACCGGCCTGTTAGACTTGGACCTCATTGATGGCTAAAGGGCCGCCAAGGTTTTGCATAGTCCAATTTATATCTCTGACCATTCCATGGTGCAGTTGGACCTTCAGCTGGGGAGGGAGGCAGCCTCAGAGAGTGGAGGGAGGTTCCCCACTTATTTAATGGTTAAGGAGGACTTTCAGAATTATGTAAAAACTCAGTGGGAAACATTTATTACAATAAACAAAGGTTCTGTTGGCTCCCAGGGTATTTTATGGGAAGCTGGGAAAGCATTTATGCGGGGGGGGAGGCATTATTAGCTACACAGCCAAGTTCAAAAGAGAAAAGAGGGATAGAATGACCCAGTTAGAGCAAACTGTTAAGGATTTAGAATGACAGGCAGCAGGGGTGGGGGCGAGGAGGATAGAAGAAAACTTCAGGTTGCTAGGGACGCCCTGAATGATTGTTACACAGATGAGACTAAGTCCAAATTTTTCTTTGCCAGACAAAAAAAAAATTATGAATGGGGAAACAAACCTGTACCTCTATTAATAAAGCTCATGGAAGGAGGCAGTGCTATCAATAGAATTGTAGCAATTCTCTATATCAGTACCCTACACTCAACCTGCCCGGCTCACATTGTACTCTATGCAGATGCAGGGACCAGTCGACCATCACCTCCCAACTTCTCGACAGCTTCCACAAGCTAGAATCCTGGTTCAGCACCAAAAAACTGTTGTTTGAAAAAGGGTTTGTCAAATGTTTTTGGCAGGGGAAATCTATACTGAAACTTGCAAGGCTAAAAGCAACCAGGGAGGGGGGGTTGGATTTTCCAGACCTGAATGGATATTTCCTGGCAGTGCAATATAGATATATGTATAATTGGGTATATGGAGGGGAGACCACTTTGGGGTAGAGTTAGAGGAGGATGGGTATAGGGGTAGGATAACCTCATATCTCTCGGGGGGGGGGGGAATAAGGTGTATGGAAAGTTGACTAACCCAAACCCATTAGTTATGTCAGTGTTAGAGGTTTGGAAGGCAATCAAGAGAAGAAGAGGGGCAGGCAGGAACCACACTCTTCTAGTTCTGGTGTTGTGGAACCCAGAATTCCTGCCAGGTTTACAAGATCTAGGGTTTGCAGGAGAGGGATATGGGAGGACAGGGGTGTGAACTGCATGGGGGATCTTTTTAGTAAGGATGGCAGGTACCCTTTTGTAACAATCAAGGAGAGTCTGGGACTGCCAACATCACACTTTTACCAATTCCTCCAAGTAAGGAATTATGGTAAAAGCCTTGAAAGAGCATGGTGGAAAACTCCCTGCTAGTGGCTGTAGAACAGGAAATCTATAAGGCCTGAAAACAGGAAAAGGGTCTAACAGGGAGAGCCACTAAGCAAGACAGGATGTATATACTGGACTCCTCTGGATCGGTCAGATGTAGGTGGGAGAGGGACCTGGGAACACTCATAATGGACAACAGTTGGCAGACAATAATCACCTCTCACATGGGACTGCTGCTGTGCAACAGATTCAAAGAAACACAGTATAACTTTATTCACAGGCTCTTCTACTCCCTAGCATGGTCCACAGATTCTATCCTAGGATCTCTGCACTTTGTGGTAGGTGCTCAGTGGACAAGGGTATGTACCTCCACTGTTTCTGGACCTGCCCATTGCTCCAGAGATACTGAAGGGATGTTGCGTTAGAGACCTCCGGAATATGGGGAAGGGATGTGGACTTTTCACCATTCTCTCTCCTCTTTGGAGTGGAAATAACAGCAGAGGGAGAGTGGGATCTCTATCCTACATGGGTAAGAATAATGTTAGTGGTGACCTGACAGATTATTCTAAACATCTGGGTCTCTTGTATATCTCCTACTACTGAGATGTGGAAGAACCTCCTATTGTGATATTAGCCACAAACAGACTTACCCATGCCCTCAAAGGTATGGAGGAGCGATTTCTTCTGGAATGAAGTGGAATGGGTTTTTAACTTCCCTCTCTCATGTAGAGTCACAGATTATCCAGGAGGGTGTGAAATACTAAAGAGTCGAACAAACGCCTGACTCATCAATAAGTGACATATCTGAATTACAAGAAAACAGTCAAGTCTCATAGTGATGCCACATAGACCCATACATTGTAATTTTATGCCAGCAATAAGACACAACGAGGTGTGGGTTATGGCCTGATAAGAGCACGCCCCAGGTGCATTATGATGCATGAGGTGCTTGTGCCAATTGCCTTTAGCACCTGGGAAGTACTCTTATCAGGCCATAACCCACACCTCGGAGTGTCTTATTGCGCTTATAAAATGGGTCCTACAGTAAAGAAATTAATTACAAAAAAAACACATAAGAAGTGTATATAAAAATAATGAAAAATATGATTATTTTAATGATATAAAAAGTAGTCCCTTTCATTGTGCTGTAAAGGAGCTCTTTGCAAGGAGATAAAGCACAACTCCCTCTTGCTAGACGAGCTTTAAAGTTGTATTTTTTGTGAAGGTATTTTGTTTCACTCACTGGCTATCTCTTAGTGTCAGATTAATTCTGTGTGCCAGTCATAAGTCTGTCCAGTACAACCACTTCTGCAATTTCCACATTTCATGCTGCCCCTCACGGTGCCGGCTGGCGGCTGTTGTTTCCTCTAAATAGGACCACATCAATGGAGAACTTGGCATGTAAATCTTATGTTTGTTTTTTAAGCTTTATTTGTTTCACTTGTTTTTTTTTTATTTTATAATAATGGGCTGCATGACTGGGAGCGAACGTGTCCCTGTACTGCTTCCATAGCCTCTCATTTTTTGGTTGCGAAGATAATAATTTCATGCTGTTGGAAAAGATTTTATTCTGCAGCATTTATTTTTAGAACCCGCAATGGTTTCCTATTATTTATTCAGTTGTGTTTTCTCTTTATACTGTGGGGGATCCCATTCTGAATAAGGGAGAGTTCCTCCCTTCTGAGTGTTTACAGTGTGGGAGGCGCGAGTGAGGGAAAGTGATAACTTTCACTTTCCTGACTCAGCCGCACCTCAAGATTTAACCAACTGTTAAAACAGTTTTCCGTAGAACTGCCAGTGAGTTCTCCACTCTGGGATTCAGTACTTCACAAAAAAGAAAGCCAAGTCCTGAGGGGACAGTGTATTAAGCTAAAGGCATAACATTTCTTTCCTTTACTAGGTCCGACGAAGTGTGAGATGGCGTCCCCATTTCCTGCAATGAGTGGCTGCATAAACAAACGTTACTGAAGCAGAGAACAGCTCCTTATAGGGGATAGTTGCTCATTTCTGTGATTTTGGCAGCGCGGGCTCACTGATTTCTAGGTGTGGCAGGGCTAGTAGTTGGTATGTAGTGCAGGTTGGCATGATATGGCTGTATAAGAACATGGGTAAGACTGATGATTAGCCAATCAGGATAGTTGAAAATGTTCAGCCATTTTATAAACTATAATATTATTATGTACTGACCCAATTAAGTATGCAATGTCTATTTCGGTAGAATGAACTCTCTTTTTCGCCCTAGATCTTTACTTCTTTTTAGCTTGTATCTATTTTCCGGTTTTTACTTTTCTGAACGCTGTTAATGGTACGTTTATCATTGTACTTTGTTACGCATAACAATGTAAGCCTCTGTGGAGCCTAGGGTTCATTAATTGATTGGACTACACTTGAAACTTTAAGGTAACCATGCTGTATTGGGACTTTAGTTGTGGTAGAAGAGGCACTCTATACTCACAATAGAATGGGCTGGTTACATTAGTGATATATAAGAATGTGTCTCTTCCTTTACCTAACTGAAAGGTATTAACCCCGATGTATTTTGATGAATTATGTGAGCAATTTGTATTCTGTTTACTTGTTCTGAAAATTCAAAAAAAATATGATATTTTATAGTATATGGGAAACCTCGATTCTACATGGATTTCAGCAGCTGCTGAAATCTTGTTGTTGGACAGTTCAGAGGTCAAAAAAGTTGGTGTACTATCATTATAAAGTCACATCGATAGTACAACTTTTCTGTCCTTTGAATTGGCACACGCTGTCACCAGCATTTTGAAGTGCTGAGAAATCTGTTTCTGTGAGGGAACAGCCAGGCAAACAAAACTCTCCGTAAAACAAAAAGAACTCAGACAATAGCCGCAGCAGTGTACTCTAAACTTCAGAATCAAAGTGCTGGGTTGGTAGACCCAATAAACTCACACACCCACACCCATACCCACACTTCTACAGTTTCTAGTCAGTATATTTTTTTCTCTCTTTCAGAGATTTTAATTTAAGACAGGGGATCAGTAGAGTATGTTTGCAGGTACTTGATTAATCAACAAATATATCCAATGTACAGATCAACAGAGACACTGCCCTGTTGCTCTCTGCTCTGTACTTCCTTGGCAGTGTAATAATAATAATGATAATAAATTAATACTAATACGTAATACAGGTTGCTTTCTCTTTACCTATCCTATCTTTATCCCCCTTTTCCTACTTCTTTAAGGTCTAAAACTATAGTGATAAAATCTTACTTTCATCACTAACGCTATCTTATGGGTGCAGTTTTATTGGTTAAGTGAGTCACGTGAGCTGTGCCCAGTGTGGGAGTTTTAAAAAGTTAAAATTAAAAACCAGAACAAAATTTCAAAACTGCCTGATTGTATAAAAAAAGAATAAAATAGAATAAAAAAGAGCCCAAACCTAAAGTAAGGTAACCTAAAATAACCTAAAGCAACTTAAATTAAACTGCACCCAATCTGATGTACTGACTCTGTGGTTGAGATCTAACTAGATCTGTTAAAATTGACTAAAAACAGACCGATCACAAAACTGTCTGAAATACTATCCAAAAGGAACACAGAGTCACTTTGTTTTATGGTTCTTTTGTTCTCAACTCTGTCTGCTTTTCTCCACTTTCTCCTTTTTCTTTATCACACTGACACCCTACTTTTCCATCCAGCTCTTGACTTACAATGCAAACTTCCAGGGCATATGTCCATCTCTGTCCCTAGTGGGCTTCATTCTTCACTCTGCTTCATTTCACTTACACTGTCACTACACTGTCACCGCTGGGATAGATGTCACTCTCAAATTTCTTCCCTGTCACTTCTCAGCTCTGTTTTACTTCATTGAGCTCCTTCTAACTCCCAATCGCCAAGCACGAACCACTGCTGTTCCTTTTCTGATAGCGCTGATTTCAGCTCACCCAAATCCAGCCCTCAGGCTCCAGGAGTTCTAGTCAGTATTTTTGTCTCTCTTTCAGAGATTTTAGTTTAACACTGGAGATAGGTAGATGGTGCTTACAGGTACTTGATTAATTAACAAATCTATCCATGAGTGTACAGATGAACAGAGACACTGCACTGTTGCCTTTTGCTCTGTAATTCCTTGGCAGTTTAATAATAATAATAATAAATTAATAATAATATGTAATACAGTTTGCTTCCTCTTTACCTATCCTATCTTTATCCCCCTTTTTCTACTTCTCTAATGTCTAAAACTATAGTGATAAAATCTTACTTTCATCACTACTGCTATCTTATGGGTGCAGTTTTATTGGGTAAACGAGTCACATGAGCTGTGCTCAGTGTGGGACTTTTAAAAAGTTAAGATTAAAAACCAGAACAAAATTTCAAAACTACCTGATTGCATGAAAAATAAAGAATAAAATAGAATAAAAAGGAACGCAAACCTAAAGTAAGGTAACATAAAGTAGCCTAAACCAATTTAAATTAAACTGCACCCAATCTGATTTACTGGCTCCATGACTGAGATTTAACTAGATCTGTTAAAATCAACTGAAAACAGACAGATCATAAGAGAGAGTCTGAAATACTATCCAAAAGGAATACAGATTTACACTGTTTTTATAGTTCTTGTGTTTACAGCTTTGCTTTTCTCCACTTTCCTGACTTTCTTTATCACACTAACGCCCTACGTCTCCACCCAGCTCTTGACTTACAATACAGACTTCAGGGGATATGTCCGTCTCTGTTCCTAGTGGGCTTCATTCTTCACCCTGCTCCCTTCCACTCACACTGTCACCATACTATCACCATTGAGATAGAGTACTCTCTCAGATTTCTTCTCTGTCACTTCTCAGCTCTGTTTTACTTCATTCAGCTCCTTCCAACTCCCTGTCACCAAGCATGAACCACTAGTCCTCTGTCTCTGATAGCACTGATATCAGCTCACCCAAATCCATGCCTCAGGTTCTGAGAGCCAGCGCCTCAATGTGTTTGCAAAAAGCAAACAGGAATCAAGGTGGCATCTCAGGTAGCACTCAACCACAATTTAAAGAAAATATCCTATACAGGATAACAAAGATTGAATACTGATTGTTAGGCCATAACATGCCAAATCAGTTAATTCTCAGAATTCACAGAAATGGGTTTCCCTTGCTCCATGCATAGGCATGGGCTCAGACTCCTTCAGCTGCTACAAATCATAGACTCGGAGATGTACAGTATGGCAAAGCAGTGCTACTGTCCCCTTTATGATAGTTTGCCAGAAAATCTCAGAATTGGTCCAGATCACAGAAGATACGCTTTGCATCCTTCAAAGTAGGCTGTAAAATAGTGGTGCTGGGGGGGGGGGGAGAGAGGGAGAAGAAGGAAATACATTTTACTGAATAGGGATAACATGGACAGATCTGAAGGAAGTTGTGCTTTTATTCTACTCCCTTGTAACAACAAAAGCTGTGCTGCATTAGGAATTCCAGTCACAGACCCCTTCTTCTGATAGCAGTACAGTTGGGGGGGCTAGAAGACATTGATGGACAGTTTGCTTCTTTCGAGGTTAAAAAGGAACAGTGAGGGGTGGTCAGCATGGCTCAGTTGGTAGCACATCTGCCTCTGGACCAGAAGATCATGAGTTCTCGTCCCAAACCGTCCTTTGGATGAGATGTTAAACCGAGGTCTCTTCCACCCATCCTGGTGTTGTCCTGGTGGTTGTCCAGATGGAAGTAAAAGAACCCAGAGCACTCTTCACAAAAGAGTAGGGAACAGTCCCCGTGTCCTGGCCAACATTCCACTTCCCATAAACCAGTTCATGTGATTGTCCAGGCTGTGTGTGAGTATTGATGTGTGTTATGGCCACCACTACACAGTCAGTCACTTCACTACCAGTCTAGCATTGCTTATAAAGTGATTTGGGATACACTGTGTATGAAAGTTGCTATATAAATGCTGATTCTTCTTCTTCTTCTTTTCTTTTTTTTTCCAGATTCTGACACTGTGGCTGGGCACTTCAGTGTTGTTGTGTTGTTTAGTGACAACAGGGGTTGTACACTCCTGGGTTACATAGTGTGCAGGGGGTGGTATTTTCCAGCATTGGGGGTTAGGCATCCCAGTGTTGGAGTTTGTTGAATGGGTTATTTTGTGGCATTGGGGTTGGGCACCCCAGTGTCACACATTGTGTGTGTGTGGGGGGGGGTGTTGTTTGCCAGCACCAGATGTTGGGCAACCTAGTGTTGGGAATGTATTGGGGGAAGGGGTTGGCGTAACCACTGTGCTCTGGTCCTCAGAGCACAGCAAAGTAGGAAACTGTCTCTTCCTGCTCCACTGATGGCAGTATATGAGAGGGAAGCAGACATGCCACTGAGCAGTAATATGAACAAATCTGGAGCTGCTGGTATGAGAGGGGTGACAAAACAAGTGCAGCCAGTGGTATACAAGACATGGCAGTACAGCCAGAAAGAAGCTGTGATAACTGTGCAGCCATCTCTAGGATGGCAGTGAAACAAGTCACTGGACAGCACCAGTGAAGTGGAATTAACTCAGCAGGAAATGTTGGTGGTAGGAAGAACAAGCTACACAAGAAAAAACATTTCCCGCTTGCATTTTCCAGTCTTGTGACTGTCTAAGTAGAGTACTTTAAAGAAAAAAGGTGAGGAGTGGGTGGAGAAAGGAGAATGGGAGAATGTAGGAGGAGACTGGATAATTTGAAGCTGTGCTAGGTGAAGGAGGGGCCCTCCCCCAAAAGCACTCTCAGAGATTAGACCAATCACAAAATGCCTTTGGCAAACAAACTTAAAAATAATAGCATTTTGTGTCTGCTGTTTTTGGTGCTATTAGCTCTTTAAGCTGGAGACTCCGTTTTCATGGGTTCCTATTCTAAACTCTGATTCATTAATCTCAGGATGGTTTGGTTGTACAGCATGTAGAGATTGTGGGTCCTACCTTCATATGAGAATAACAGCTTGTCTTTGGTCTGCAGAGTCTGCCATTGAACTTGTAGAAGAGGACACCTAGAGAAAAAGGGTTGAAGGAAAAACATCTTTATTATAGTATGGATCGAACATCATCAAAAGACAGTATGGTGTTGTTCAGCTTGGTGATGCTGCACCTAAAAGTATGGTGCTGTTATGGTGAGTTGATCTTTCTGTACTTCCTTTTATTTAGCATTCAAGGAAATTTAAGTACATTGGGCAGGATATTCAAAGCATTTGCACTGCATAAACTTGGATGTGTCAATGGTTGAAACAAGTTTGGGAAACAATCCCTATACTGGAAATTGCAATTGGACCTGCACAAAGCAGTTTGGACATCATGGAAAGAACAGTCCATCTGTTTGGTCACAGACAACAATTGAAAAGGCTTTTGCTTTTAAGACTAACTGCTTTTTATTGCCTCTCAATAAACAATGTTTACAAAAAAAGACTACTCTGGAGGGGTATATTGTAGGGAAACCAGCTGAAGTACTGTTTAATTATTGTCTGTAGGGCAAACTGAAAGCAGCCACATTAGCCTATATTTAAGAGCCATATTAAAGAGCATTGGGGGCTGGGTGAGAACTGTCTGGGTTGGGGCCTCTGAGTTAGATGATAATTGGAGAAGGGCTGAGTCGCATTTCTGTTTGGATATTGGTTTGTTGGTCATGTGATACAAGCCAACCAACAGGAAGGACCCAGGAAGCAGGCAGTCCTGCCTAAAAAGCAGAGACTCCAACGTATCCAGCACATTCATGTCCCAGATAGTGAGTGGAACAGAGAAGGAGGGGAGTAAGTGACTGGTGTCTTAGGCATCAGCAGGAGGAAGCAGGACAGCAAGGCACTCTGCCAGTCAGTTAAGGTAGGACACCTGTATGCTCCTGTTAAGAAGTGTGTGAAAAAAAAACTTCCGCTGGTGGAATTGAAGCAAAAGTCAGACCAGAAATTCCACCTGTGCTGCCCTGCACCTTGCAATAAATTACTCTTCCCTTGTTTTCCCTGGTGGCTAGTAGTCCCTCCCCCCCACACAATCACCAGCTGCGTACTTAAAAAAAATACCTGGGGCCTGATTCACAAAGCCCTGAATATGACGGAAGGTGCCTGCGCCAAACTTAAATGGCGTACATGGCACCTTGCATCAAATACTGCCCCTTAGCTATTCACAAAGGCAGCTGCATCAATCACAGGCTGCCTGCCCTAAACAAGGCTTGTGCCCCTTGTGTGCTCAAGAATGGGCTGCGACATGGTAGTAGTGGGCATGTGGCAGGTGCAAGCTGCCACATCCCTGAATATGGGATTCACAGAACTCTCCCAGAGGGAGAGAGATCCTAAGTACCCTTAGACCAGCCAGGGCTGGTCTAAGGGTACTTAGAAAAATGTTCCTTTGGGAGAGATGCTGGGTTGTAGTTGTGTCACGGATTCCACGCCCCGATCCCCAATGTGCCCCATATATATAATATTTCAGAATCACCATTGGTAATATCGTGCTCCCCACCCTGATCCCTGATGTGTCCCATATATATATTTCAGAATTACTGTTGGTAATCTACTGCCCCCCACCCCAATCCCCGAAGTGCCCCATATATAAAATATTTCAGAATCACCATTGGTAATATCGTGTCCTCCCCGGCCCGATCTCCGATGTGCCATATATATATAATATTTCAGAATCCCTGTTGGTAACATAGTGGCCTCCCTGCCCCGATCCCCAATGTCCTCTTCAGTATGACAAATGACACAGCCCCCACACTGGTGGTCCAGTGGCCCCCCCACCCCGGCAGGTAGTGCCCACCACCCCCACTCTCTTCCATCCTGAGACAGAGCCGGGGACTGGCACAGCCTTCCTCACACTTCTGTGGCTGGTTCCTAACTGAACTGTGAGCTGTCACTGAGCGGACTGTAAAGTGTATGTGCTCACTGATTATCAGTAGTCCCTTTATTGTTACAGTCACCACTGGAGGGCACTGCTGTGTTTATTGTGAATTGTTTCCAATCCGTACCTCCTCCAGCTTGCTGCTTTGTCTCCCAAACCACCACCACCACCACCACACAGACACAACAGAGTGGAGCACTGTTTCTTTTATTGGCTTTTATGAGTACCAAGTTGGAGCAGGGAAAAGTAGCATTCTGAGCTTCATTTGAACAGAGGTAACTTTCTTTCTCTTTTTTTATTTAATTGGGTTTCAAATGTGGTACGAGTCTCCAGTGTCAGTTTCAAAGTGCACAGGTCATTTGGGATGGAGTGCTGTACTCAGCACCTCAGGAGAGTGATATTGTTAAAAAAAATAAAAAATAGAAGTTTTTGAGGTACAGCACTTGGGAGGGAAGGCAGAGGTACAGTTTGCATTTTGGAGGTATGGTACTCAGGAGGGATGTCAAAGTGCAGTTGATGTTTCAGTGTTACAGGACTGATGGTATAGCAATAGTGTACTGTTCACCTGCTTGCTGACTGAAACAAAAAAAAAACTGGAGGCGCTAGAGAGCCGATCTCCAGGCAGAAAGCTTCTGCTGAGTGCTCTGCACATTAGCTCTACTAATTTATTAATTAAAACATATTCGGCTGAACAAACATAAAAACTTTTTATGGGATCATCTTCATAAGGTCACCAGCTATTGATAGACCTGAAACTCGGCATGAGAAAACAAAAAAACGCAGCTCTGGCAGCTGCTAAGCCTAACACTACCAAACCAGAGAAGGCCAGTGAGTCCTCAAATCTCGAGGACAGAACCATACCGGAGCCTTCACTGAATCCTCCATGGCAGCAAATGTTGGTGATGATGCAGTCCATGGATGCCTAAAAGGAAAAAAACGCTATCCAGGTTGGAGAAACATGATGCAGCTATAACAGAACTTACCAATGCTGTAGCTGAAAGTGACAAGTGATCTATCACCACTCAGGCTGCTGTTGCAACTTTGACCCTAGAGAACACATAACTCTGAGGCAGGCTTGAGGCCTTGGAGAACAAAGTACGAGCTGGGAATATTCGATTTGTGGGCATAGCAGAGGAGTCGAGGGTCTCAATTTGTTGGCTTTTTTAAAAGAATGGTTGCAAACATCACTCACAGTTCCAGAGGATTGTTGACTGGAAAGAACTAAAGAGAGCTTACAGAGTAAACCCCAGTGTGCAACCTAACAACACCAACATACCTCGGATAGTCCTGGCAAGGACACTGGGTGCAGAGACTCAGGACTTAGTTTTGTCAGCAGCTCAAGCAGCATATCCATTGTTAATAAATGTGTCTGTTGTAACATGCTTCCTGGACCTCTCCTTCTAAACCAGAGCCCGACAGAAGCTCCAGGTACTTGGGCCATCAAAAAATGGAGAGCAATGGGTACCAATACCCATAGTCTGAGTAACAAGCTTCCTGAATTAGTGGCCTTGATGGAGGAGGAATATCTGGATATCGTGACAGTCACAGAAACATGGTACACACAAAACCATGACTGGGACGTAAACATACCAGGATACACTATCTACAGGAGGGACAGGAGGGTAAAAGAGGAGGAGTAGCTCTTTACATAAGAGAAGGAATCAAAGCAACAAAACAAAAGGGTAAACAGGGAGGAGAAGAAGCACTGTGGGTAAATTTGGAGACAGGCAATGGCACCACAATCCGCACAGGGGTTGTATACGGACCCCCTTCTCCGGGGAGGAAATGGACAAGGAAATGATAGAAAGTATACTTATAATGGCAGAAAAAGGGGAGATATTGCTGATGGGTGATCTGAATATGCCAGATGTTAACTGGAGTGCAGTTGCAGCAGCCACTTCGAAGAGTGGGGTTATTCTAGATGCCCTACAGGAGGTATGCCTTAGACAACTAGTATTGGAGCCCACTCGAGAGGGAGCAATCTTAGATCTGGTTCTCTCAAATGGAGATGGAGAGAGTATCACAGATGTAGAAGTGGGTAGCCATCTGGGAACTAGCGACCATCGAGCAGTATGGTTCACAATAAACACAGCAATAGAGTCAAGTCATACAAAGGCAAAAGTATTGGACTTTAGGAGGGCTGACTTTGCCAAAATGGGTGAGTGCCTAAGGAATGCACTAGCAAATGGGCAGGAAGGAGGGGTGGAAGAACAATGGGGAATAATAAAAACTGCCATCACAGAGGTAACAAGCCTTTGTGTGAAGCAAATAAATAAAATCAAATAATGTAAGAAGCCACTATGGTTCTCAAAGGAAGTGGCAGTGAAGGTTCAAGAGAAAAAGAAAGCATTCAGGAAGTACAAGGAATCACAGAAGAAGCAGGACAGAGAACTGTATCAGTTAAAACAAAAGGAAGCTGGGAAGGCAGTCAGAACAGTAAGGCCCAAACCGAGAAAAAGATAGCCAACTCAGTTAAGAAGGGGGATAAAACCTTTTATAGGTACATCAGGGAGCGAAGGAAGACTAAGGGAGGGATAGTGAGGCTTAATAAAGGGGAGGGAGGGTGGGCAGAGGGTGACTGTGAGAAGGCAGAGATACTAAACAAATATTTTTGCTCAGTATTTACAAATGAAGAGGGGGAAGTACCTAAAACAAACAGTAGAAGCACTCTGGATACAGAAGTTGATACCAGCCCATTTACAGAAGAAAGGGTTCTGAAAGAACTCTTAAAACTGAAGGTGGACAAAGCAATGGGGCTTGATGGATTCATCCCAGAATTCTAAAAGAACTAAGGGTAGAACTAGTGACACCACTGACTACCCTCTTTAACAAATCATGGGAGGATGGGATGGTACCCGAGGACTGGAGGAGGCAGATGTGATTCCCTTCACAAAGCGGGAGCAAGGCAGAAGCAGGAAACTACAGACCTGTTAGTTTAACCTCAGTGATAGGGAAAATGATGGAATCACTTCTGAAGGAAAGAACTGTTGAGTATCTAGAGGTCAGAGGGGCACAGAACCCAAGGCAGCATGGATTCACAGTGGGAAGGTCATGCCAGATGAATCTGATAGATTTCTTTGACTGGGTGACCAAGTAGTAGATCAGGGAGGGGCTGTGGACATGGCTACGAGACTTTAGCAAGGCATTTGACACAGTCCCACACAAAAGATTAATATACAAGTTAGTCAGCCTGGGGTGGGTCCCAAGATGACAGCCTGGGTAAGAATTGGCTGGAGAATAGGACACAGAGTAATAGTAAATGGAGTCCACTCTGAAGAAAGGGGGTTACTAGTGGGTACCGAGGGTTCAGTATGGACCAGTCCTCTTCAATGTCTTTATAAGCAACATTGCAGAGGGACTGGAAGGAAAAGTATGTCTCTTTGCAGATGACACAAAGATCTGCAACAGAGTTGATGCCCAAGGTGGGGTGGAAAGGATGAGAAGGGATTTGGCAAGGTTAGAGGAATGGTCAGATGTATGGCAGCTTAGATTCAATGCTAAGAAGTGCAAGATAGTGCACCTGGGAAACAAAAACCCAAGGGAAGAGTACACAATGGGGGGTGAGATACTAACAACAACAAAAATGGAAAAGGACCTGGGGGTAGTCATATCAGATGACCTAAAGGTGGGCAAGCAATGTGAGAGGGCAGCAAGGAGGGCTGGGAGGATACTGAGATGCATAGGGAGAGGCATCACCAGTAGAAAACAGGAAGTTATTATCACTCTTTACAGACAGCTGGTCAGACCCCATCTGGAGTACTGCTTGCAGTTCTGGAGACCCAATCTCCGCAAAGACATAGACAGGATGGAAGCTGTCCAGAGGAGGGCAACTAAAATGGTGCAGGGTCTGCACGGAAGACATTATGAAGAGGACTTAGGAGCTTAATATGTATAGCCTCGAGGAAAGGAGGAGGGAGGACATGATAGAAACTTTCAAGTACCTCAAGGGAATCAACAAAGTCCAAGATGGTAGCATCTTTCAAAAAAAGAGGTGTGCAAGAACAAGGGGGCACAATTTGAAGAAAGAGGCGGGGCGACTCAGAGGTAATTTAAGGAAGTATTTTTTCACAGAGAGGGTTGTGGATGCATGGAACGGCCTTCCGGAGAAGGTTGTGGAGTCAAAAACAGTGGTGGAATTCAAGCATGCATGGGACAGTCATAAGGCAATTCTAGGGGGTGGGGGTAGGAGGAAGTAGGCTGCTGGTTAACTAGGATCTGCAGCTTATCCATTAGGTAGGGAAATGGGCAGACTAGGTGGGCCAAGTGGTCCTTATCTGCCGTCAAATTCTATGTTTCTATGGTTCCTTCTGCTGGCTCACCTTCTGATCACCTACGGTGTTAAATCCTGGCAATTTACAGACCCCAAGGATGCCGGAAGATGACTAAAAACAGCCAAAAAAGAATTTGCGTCCACAGAACATGTTGCAGCGGTTGAGGAAGAAGATGGAGACAAGTCCAGTGAAGACTGATTTCCCTTTTTGTTTCTTCAGCTTATAATGTTTGATACCATTAGTCGGGATTTATGGGACACTGAGCCATATTAAGTTTACACAAGGGAGCTCTCCAACACTTCTCTCATAGTTGTTCTGTGCCCATTATGTTCTTTCACTTATACATAGTATAACAGGACTATGTGTTTGTATCAGGTTTGAGAAGTGGACTTCGCGCTGGTCACTTAGAATCCTACAGTGGTTTTTACCACTTTTCTGTTTATTTTCTAACATGCTTGACTGAGGGAAATGGCTCTAAATTCTGTATTAACAGCTAACTTTTTTTTTCTTTTCTTTTAGATTGCCAGTTGCATCAATTACTTTTAAAACGGTTTTAGACTGATAGCTATTTGATAATATGCGTTAAAACAATTTGCATTTGTAAAGTTGAGTGTATTTCCATGCTATGTGCAGTAGTATATCAGAAGAAGCACTATTTTTCCTAATTTTTATATAAAAACGTGGAATTGGATAAATAGCAGGTCACGGTGACTGTAGCAAACATTCCTTAAGTAAATTCTACCTATACTGGGACTTTCCAAAGCCGCTGAGACAGCCAGCCTCCTTGGACATTTATTAGTTGACATATTGGGTACTCTCCATTCCTATTGTGTCAGATTAAAGGGGACTGTTTTTGATTATCAATCTTACGAATATTTGTACTGCTACATGTTATTATTGCCCTGCACGAGGAAATGGTGTATATTTTACATGAAAACAATAAACACAAAGTTAAAAAAAAAACTGATAATGTGATCAGCGCTTCTCTCTCCCATTCAATGTGTTTTGCTTTTTTTATAACATAAACTCTTGTGTAGAAGTGGTGGGAGCAGCGATGTGTGTTACTGATAAGTAATTCTTTCTGTGATGTGGGGAAGTTAAGTGGCCAGGGCGAACGAGGAAGCTCCTTCTCTGTGACTGGCTTATATTAGGATTTCACTTTTTGATGTGTTTTTATTTAAAACTACAGAGACTAGCAGGGTGGGAAAAACGTGGTGAACCTCTGTCAGTGTATAAACATGGCCTTTATTAAAGAACAAGGATTATGTTGGGTCTGGAGGAGCTCTATCTCTCGCTAAGCAAGAAAAAAAAATGGTGGCGATTTTAAATTCAGCAGGGTGCTTTTGACCAATAGGCAAACAGGGTGGGGACAAGAATACTTGAGTGGGTGAAGCGGCACCTGGGCTGGTACTTTTCATTTCCTTGGCATCTACTGAAAGTTAATGTATGCCCTTTGGCAAGGGTAACAGCCAATTAGATGCCAGGAAATAAAAAAAAACTCTTTTTAAAAACATTGATAATATCTTTACTAAATTCCTTTGGGATAATAAACCTCCCAGGTTGAGTATGTATAAGATAAGGGCCCCATGGAAAGTAAGTGGTTTTAACTACCCTTGGTGGCAAGGATATCACTGGGCAGTTTTATTAAAGCATTCCACACTATGGTTTTCTAATGATGACCATGCAAGAGGTCTCCATTTATGGCTACTTACAGAACAAGAAATAGTCAAACCATATGCGTTAATAGACATTCTATTTAAACCACTTCCCCTTAATCTCAAATCATACCCCACTTTGCTGGCAACAATTTGGCTTTTTAGAAAACTAGTTAAAAAACTTCAACTTAGTCCATTTCCCTCTGAACTATCACCAATCTGGAATAATCCTGGCTTTACATATAATGGCAAGCAATTCAGGGATATAGACTAGTGAAAAGTTGGAATAGCTCAAATGAAAGACTTATGAGATATGGAAACTGGGGAGCTCCTTTCCTTCATAGATCTTAGAAAAACATTTTGCATCTGCAGTCTCCATTTCTGGCTATACCTTCAACTGAGAGAGAGAAAATTATTCAATAGAACTCCTTATCAATTTACAACTGATTCCAGATGGTATCAGATTCTGAAAATAGCTCATCCGGAATAGGGGTCAAGTTTTCTGTGCACATTTATTTTGAGTTGTGGCATATCCATTACGCCAGCAGCTAAAACTACATGGGAACAAGACTGCAAACTAATTATTTCTGATCACCTTAGAGAGTCCTTGTGGAAAGAAGCCTACACATGTAATAGAGAAGTTAATGGGAGACTCAGACAATTTAAAATACTCCACTGAAAATATTATCCCCCACAAAGACTCAGTAAGATAGATAAAAGTGCCCAACATGCTTGTTGGAAATGTAATGCCCAAATGCCTCTTCAGGCCACCTATTTTGGTCATGTCCTAGGATCCAGTCAAAATGGAGAGAAATTCATAAATTGTGCCAAAACATTCTGAACAAGAGTTTTTCCTTTTCTCCCCTCATTTTTATGTTTGCTTGCACGCATGTGCAAGAAACATAGTGCCTTCATCGGAGATTTCGGAGGTGTGTCACCTCCTCCTCCAATTCAGGCACTATGCTGGCAGGCGCGGCACCTGTAAGCCAATGCATTTTGGAGCTGTCTATGACACACTCCAAAATGCAGTGGCTATACTGATTGAAAGGGGAGCTACACTTGAGTGAGCAGCGATAAGAAGCTGCTCACGCCGCGCTAACTCCCAGCACATAGCGTCTTGGCACTGCATGGCGTGTAGCCGACGGGTGCCCAATCCCGTCGGCTGAACTGTCTGTCTCCTCCCTCCCAATAGTTGCTGCCCACGCTGGGAGCCCACCCCAGTGACAATCCATCATGTTGCCGTGGGTGCCCAATCCCCCATCGGCTAAACGTGTCTCCTCCCTCAGTCTTGTACACGCTGGGAGCCCACCCAGCGTGGCAACCATCCTGCTTTTTTTTTTTTTTTGCCGACGGGGTGCCTAATCCCCATCGGCTGAACGCCCAAAGTCCTTGTGCCATGCTGGGAGCCCACCCCAGCGTGGCAAGCGATCCCACAATGTTTTTTTTCTTTAACCTGTAAAACAAAAAGCGGTCCCTGGCAGCGTCTCGAACCCCTCCCACAACCCGCACCCACCCACTGCGCACCCAGCCTCCCCACACCCCACCCCATACTTACCTCCGGACTCGGCGCGACGATCTTGAGTGGACGGGAACACGTCTGCACTCTTCAAAGCCGACCGCGAACTGAGAAAATGCCGGTAGCTGTATAATGGGCTAGATAGGAGGGTTCAACTTTGTGCATATCTCAGGCATTTTAGGAATTTTGCACCAAATTTTCAACATGGGTTTTGGGACCCTTCTCATGATTATGTCACTGTCATGGCGTTGACGGGCTCGAAGGTGATTTCGCGACAGTGATCTGCGAAATCACCCTTGGACCGAATACCGCCATGACAGTAACATCATTCATGAGAAGGGACCCGAAACCCCATGTTGAAAATTTGGTGCCAAAATTCCAAAATGACTGTTTAACGAGGCAGCATTATGCAGTTCCTACATGAGGCTCGTGTAAGTTCTTTGAAATTTCAATATTTTCACTCCAGATTTTCCACATTGCCATTTCACCACACCATCTTATGAGTAGTACAGCTGTCATTTTTCACATCTCACCCAAAATGTGTTTCCACCCTTGTAGCGCAGAATGGCGCGGTCGATTATCTTGAAATCATTATATGCAGGACAAATTAAGAAAATCACAGTGACACTGTTCATGAGCAGAGGTCTTGAAATGGTTATGTTGAAAATTTGGTGAAAAAATTCCTTAAAATGACTGTTTTACGAGCGTGCGTTGCGCAGTTCCTACGCACGCTCATAGGTTTGCGAATTTTCAATATTTCCACTCCAGATTTTCAACATTGCCATTTTACCACACCTTCTTATGAGGAGCACAGCTGTCATTTTTCACATCCTGCCCAAAACGTGTTTCCGCCCATGTAGCGCACAATGGCGCAGTCGGTGTGCAAACTCAATGTATGGGACACATTAACAAAACCACAGTGACACTGTTCATGAGCAGAGGTCTTAAAATGGCTATGTTGAAAACTTGGTGAAAAAATGCCTAAAAATGACTTTTACGAGCGTGCATTGCACAGTTCCTATGCATGCTCATTAGTTTGCAAATTTAATATTTTCACTCCAGATTTTCAACATGTCCATTTTATTAAACTTCCTTATGAACAGTACAGCTGCAATTTTTCATGTCACCCAAAATGTGTTATCACACATGTAGCGCACAATGGTGCTGTTGGTGTGCAAAAGCAATGTTTAGGACAGATTAAGAAAATCACAGTTACACTGTTCATGAGCAGAGGTCTTAAAATGGCTATGTTGAAAATTTGGTGACAAAAGTCCATAAAATGACTGTGTTACAAGTGAGCATTGTGCAGTTTCCACACATCCTCGTTAATTCATGACTTTGTAATATTTCCAGTCCAGATTTTCACTAATGGCATTTTCAACACTTCCTTATGAACAGTACAGCTGCCATTTTCACAACATGGCGAAGTGTGTTTCACACTTTCAGTGCAGAGATGCGTGGTCGCTGTGGAAATCATTGTTCCGCACAGATAAAGAAAATCACAGTGACACTGTTCATGATCGGAGGCACCAAAATGCCTGAGTTGACAATCTGCTATAAAATATCCCCAACCTACTTATATAACGGTGTGCGTTGCACAGTTTCTATGTATCAGTGATTTCTCATCTATTTTTTGAGTATTTTACTACACATTTGCAACATAGCCATTTTATACCTCCCCATGAAAGTACAGCTGCCATTTTTACAGCCTGTTCGAATATTTTGCACCTGTGGTGCTAAATCCCGTGGTCACTGTGCATAAGCAGCTTTGGCTACCACACTGATATTCCCCTGTTCATGAGGTGGGGTCACAAACAAACATGTTGAAGATTTGGAGTTAAAATACCAATGAATGCCTGAGGTATTAGACTTTTCAACTAAATCGCCCAACCCTATAGAGAATGACAGGAATCAAGGGTGTGACTTGGGATTCTTGCCTGTGATGCTCATACCATTCCACACCCTGCAGTCACTGAGAGGCATCGAGGTATGCCTTGGACTCTTGACTAAACTTCACCCCATTCTCCTATATCGCACCCATCTCACGTATTTCCTAATGAAATGGGATTAGCATAGAACCAAAGACCACAAGGAACCGTCACACTTGTCAGTCTCTGCAGAGTGGGATGTGGTGAAATGGCGTGGCCGTTATGCCTGACGACCCAAATGCACACCCCAATGCCTGTCACTCTCTGCAGGGTGGTGGTGGGGTTGGCTTCAGTTCAATACTTCACTGCCATTCCTATTACGCAGCTCTGTAACTTCTACACTACCACTGCCAATGCCAGTAAGCAAACATTCGGCATTGACAAATGCTTGTTATCTTGGGTGATTCTTCCCTGCTTTTTCACTTATCTACAGTAGATCACAACAGCTTTGGATTTTAGGCCTGTCTTTAGCCTTCAAGAGAGTATTGCTAAAAACCTAGAAGGTGGTGAAGATTCCGATAATTAGAGAATTAATTGATTCCTTGGGAAACTATTGCTAATAACAAATGTATTAGTTATAAACTGCTTAACAAATCGGAAAGCTTTAATGTAATATAGGAAACTTTTTTCAAATTTTAAAATATTTCTGATGGGATGCATGCTAGCTAAGAGTTTTGATGATATGTGCTCTAATCTTACTGCTGTATTATATGTACATTACTGATATGTTTAGTCATTAACTATTTCTCTACGGTAATACTGTGACCGGGTTATGTGGATAGGGTAAATGAGAGACACAACAAATCCAAATATGGTTTAAAACACACTTGCTTTCTTGTGATATTTATTTGTCCGAAGGACTATTTATTTTTGTAAAAATATATACAAAAATAAATCAAACCATAAAATGAATTAGTCTTAAACTTCAGACTAAAATAAAACAGAAATAACAAAAGAAATAGCTCTCCTTAAGCTCAGAACTACCCCACCTTGGTAGTTCTGTCACAGAGTAGTTAACTTTTAGCAAACAAAATAACTACGATCTTCTGTGCTCTTTAAACAACCTCTCAGGTCACTCTCCTAGGCTGATCTGCCACTTATGAGCACTAGGGCTGCTTTTATACACATCCCTAAAGTATCATCAGGTCAGCTGATCCACCCCTTTTCTTAATAAACAGTCATTCCTCCTGTAATACAAACAATTTGTTAAATTGCTAAACTGCTAAACTTGCTATTGCCAGAGGCATATTACTCGCTGCCCTCACCTATGGCATGCCGACCTTTGCTGACACACACAAAACCATCCTTCGTAAGTGGGATGTCACTTATAATAATATCTGTCGTTACGCCTCCTTGTCACCACGGCTTAAGCACCACTGACAACTGTTCAGGGACCTGGGCTGGTTATCCCCCTCAGCTTGCTGTCAATACTCTCTTGGCTCCCTGATTGACTCTATATTCAGAAACCAGACCCCTTCAGTGCTCACAACATTGCTGGTACCTCAGACCTCGTCCTATAGACTGCGACCGTTAGATAAATCCCTGCTGAATGTACCTAGATGGAAAACATCAAAAGGCTCTGTTGCCTTCAGTCACTCTGCTCCTAAGCTTTGGAACTCTCTCCCCCAAGCACTTCAAATATCTGGATCCCATGATAGTTTCAAAAAGGAGCTGCACTTACATCTATCCCTTGCTGATCTCTGCACTTGTTTTAATCCTTCCTAATCCATTCACCCACCAGATGCTGCCTGGCCTAACTCTAACCTCCCTACCTCATAGCACTTCTTACCCTTACTATCTCCTTGAGAGCTAATCTACCCCAACTCCCCCCAACACCTGAGTCTTGTTTCAGAGGCCATGATAATGCATCCTGCCCAGTCAGGAATTTTCCCTTGCCCTGTTTTGCTACCTATTTGAATCTTCATTGTTGTGACTAATTTGAACAATATTTCTTTGCTGCTATGTTGTGGTATCTCTTCCTAGACTGTGTAGGTTTTCTCTGCCTAAAAATTCTATGTGAATTGCATTGATTGTTATTGTCCTGGCTGCATGTATTCATGACTACTAATTGTTTTGACCTATGCTATTTTAATTTCATTGTACTCATGCTATGTAGCTGTCTTTGATTGTTGTACTCTCCTGGGTCATGCCTGAAAATAGTCATTTCATGGCTAGTGCACCTACCCGGTTAACAAAAACTAACTAACTAAATAAATAAATAAATAAATAAAATTTGGAGGATCAGCATGACTGCATAGATAGATTGGAAATTCCAAATAATAAACCATTTCTTTATTCATATAAATCACTATAGAAAAATATATGTAGCATTATAACTTAATTATCAGCCTTGAAACTCCGCTTCTTTCCAGTTGAGTGACAGCTGGGGAGTTTCTATAAAACAGCCTCTTTATGGGTCTGCTGGCTCCTAAGAGCCCATTTTAAATTACTCTTTGCTTGAGTAAGAGCGCTCCTGCATTTAAGAGTAAAACTTGGAAAGAAACATTCTATTTCCATATAGTATTCATTTCCTAAACATATCTCAAGTTTAACATCCACTAAACAATGCAACAACATAACTGATACACACGACGGCTGACAATTCCAGCCGTCGGGAAATATTTCATCTTTCTGGCTTTTTATTCATTTTATTCAGCTGTATCATTTTCCCATTTATTTAAACAGTCTAGCTTTCATCAACATTCTGCAGGGGTCCCATTCTAGCATTTGAGAGCTCCTTCCCATCCATCTAGTAGTTACTGGAGACGCGATGAGACCCCTTCTGCAGAAACCATCTCTGGACCCCAATCTCCCCTTCAGTAGTGCTTCCATGATCTTCCCCACTACTGAGGTGAGACTGACTGGTCTGTAGTTTCCCGCTTCCTCTTTGTTCCCACTTTTGTATAAGGGGACTACATCTGCTGTCCTCCAGTCTTTGGGTATCTCCTCTGTTTCCAGTGATTGGCTAAACAGGATAGCCAGAGGTTCAGCCACCACCTCTCTTAGTTCTTTAAGGACCCTGGGGTGCACCCCATCTGGCCCCATTGCTTTATCAACTCTTATTACTTCCAGTTCCTTCAGGACCCTTTCTCAAGTAAAGGGACTTGTGTCCATTTCTGCACCATTCTTACCCCTTGTACTCCTTTCAGACCCATTACCCTCCTCTTCCCCAGTAAAGACTGAGCAGAAATACCTGTTCAATATATCAGCTTTACTGTTGTCATCCTCCACGCGCCCCACCCCTCTCCCCTTCAGTCTCACTACCCTCCTTTGCCTTTCTTTTTCACTTATGTACCTGTAAAAGGTTTTGTCCCTCTACCCACTGATTTTGCAATGTGTTCTTCTGTCTGAGCTTTGGCTTCCTTACTGACCTCCTGCCTCCCTTTGCTTCTCCTGGTACTTCTCCCTATCCCCTTCTGCCTGTGTCTTTTTGTATTGTCTGAATGCAATCTTTTTGGCTTTCACTTTCTTTGCTACCTCTTTGGAAAACCATAATGGTATCCTCTTCCTTTTCCTCTTGCTAACCTGCTTAATGCATAATTCTATTGCTCTTGTAATCCCCATTTTAAATACTGCCCACTGTTCCTCAACCCTGATTCCTGCCCCATTCCCCTTAATGCCTCTTTCAAGTATCTCCCCATTTTCCCAAAGTCTGCCCCCCTAAAATCCAGGATACGTGTTTTTTTGTGTGGTTTGGTTCTGCTCTTTCTGTGATTTCAAACCACAATGACTGGTGGTCACTGTTCCCCAGGTGCTCCCCCTGTTATCCCCATCACACTGTCCCTGTTTGTGAGCACAAGGTCCAGTATTGCCTTCTGCTGAGTTGGTTCCATGACCAGTTGCTTGAGGGAGACACCCTGAAGGGAGTCCAGCATAAATCTGTCCTAGTTGATGCTGCTGCTGGGATGCTCCAGTCCACGTCTGGAATATTAAAGTCTCCAACCAGTACTACCTCACCCTTGTCTGCCATCCTTTGGATGGCTAGCATCAGCTCCCTATCTGTTTCTTCCTCCTGGGCTGGTGGTCTATAGACCACACCTGTGCAGATGGCTGGCCCCACTTTCCTTTCCAGCTTAACCCACAGTATCTCTTCCCCATTTTGTTCCTCCTGGATCTCTGTGGCCCTTATGTCATTTTTCACATACAGTGCCACTCCTCCTTGTGTAGTCTTTTCACATTGCTTGCCTACCCTTAAGTCGTTGGTGATAATAACCCCAAGATCACACTCGTGTTCTGTTACTGCCAACTGTTTACCATTTAGAAAGTATTCCTCCCTTGGTTACATCTCCCCAGATGCATAACCTTACATTTCTTGGTGTTGAAGTTCAACTACCAATGATCTGACCATTCCTCCAATTTCCTAAGGTCTTGCTTCATCATTTGAACCCCATCAGCTGTGTCCACCCTATTGCAGTGCTTAGTGTTGTCTGCAGACAGGCACACCTTCCCATTTAGGTCAACAGCTATGCCTCAGATGAATAAATTGAAAAGGATTGGACCCAGTACTGAGTCCTGTGGAACTCCACTCCTCACTCTACCCTCCTCTGATAGAGTGCCATTTATCAGTACTCTCTGGGTCCTACCGTCTAACCAGTTCTGGACCCGGTTAACAATTTTTGGCCCTATGTCCATGTTTTCCAGTTAGTTTATTAGTCTCCTGTGTAGTTTATTAATCTCCTGTGTGGGACAGAATTCCTCCCTTGGTTACATCTCCCCAGATGCATTATCTTACATTTCTTGGTGTTGAAGTTCAACTGCCAATGACCTGACCATTTCTCCAATTTCCTAAGGTCTTGCTCCATCATTTGAACCCCATCAGCTGTGTCCACCCTATTGCAGTGCTTAGTGTTGTCTGCAAACAGGCACACCTTCCATTTAGGTTGACAACTATGCCTAAGATGAATAAACTAAAAAGGACTGGACCAGTACTGAGTCCTGTGGAACTCCACTCCTCAATCTACCCTCCTCTGATAGAGTGCCATTTACCAGTACTCTCTGGGTCCTACCATCTAACCATTTCTGGACCCAGTTTAAAATTTTTGGCCCTACGTCTGTGTTTTCCAGTTAGTTTATTAGTCTCCTGTGTGGGACAGAATCGAAGGCCTTGCTTAAATCCAGGTAAACCATGTCCACCACACCTCCTTGGTCTGTCATTTTTGTTACCCAGTTGAAGAATTCGATTAAGTTAGTCTGGCAGGATCTTCCTACCATGAAGCCATGTTGCCTTGGCTCTTGCTGTCCACTTTCCTGTAAGAATGCTACTGTTCTCTCCTTTAGTAGGGACTCCATCAGTTTTCCTACTACCGAAGTGAAACTGATTGAACGATAGTTTCCTGCCTCTTCTCTACTGCCACTTCTGTGAAGTGGTACCACTGTGGCCCTTTTCCAGTCCTCTGGGACCTCCCCACACTCCAGCAATTTGTTGAAGATTTGTTACTCAAGATGGGCCCAGATAATCTCAGTTGCTTGAGTTTTGGAAATTCTGCCTTAGGAAATGCAATAGAATAAAAAAAAATCTCCTCAAAGGGGATTTTGGTTGCCCCCAGTTCTGAAGAGAACCGTGAAGGGGCAAGCATGGCAGAGACCCGGGACCACCTTACTCAAGAGGGGTGCTTTTGCTGGAGTCACCCAGCAATCAAGACTGGGGCTTCTACTTTGATCTATTCATAGGCTCCAAGAAGTTGGAGCGGCCTTTGATCCCTTCTGGATCTAATACATAAGCACAACTTAGTGTGTTATGACCTTCAAGACAGAATCCCCGTGTTCAATCTCCCGGGCTGTTTATCCTGGGATTTCCTTGGTTCCGTAGACCTGAGGGATGCGAATCTCCACATCTCCATCAAACATTTTTATCAAAGTTCCTCAGATTCTCTGTCATGGGACACTCTTTCCAGTGCAGGGCACTTTCATTTGGCTGGTTCAGTCTACAGGATCTTGTTAATGGTGCTCATAGCACTGGTAGTTCAGCTCTGTCAGGATAGGGTTGGGTAAAATGGCATGAACATTATGGATGATGACCCAAAGGCACACCCCAATGCCTATCAGTCTCTGCAGGGTGAGGGTGGGGTTGGCGTCAGTTCAATACTTTACTGCCATTCCTATTATGCATATAACTCTTGCACTACCAATGCCAGTGCCAGCACGACTACATTTGGCATTGACAAATGCTTGTTATTATGCTTCTTCTGACTTGTCTTGATGGTGGTCTGTGTGCATATGTGGGTGCAGGTCTTACATCTTGCCATGTCACATTGTGTTGTCCCTCTTGTTTCTTGGTTATCATGCTCTGCTGGGAGTCTGTTATGCACAAATGGATGCTATATTGTGGAAACTAGGCAGCCACTGAAAACCAGGATGAATCACCACCAACACACAATAGTAAACCAGGTTAGCAGCACACCAGTAGGAAAACATTTTTCACAAACAGATCACTCTCTCTTGGATTTATCTGTCTTGATATAAAGAGGCAACTTCAAAAACACACAGGACAGAAGGACATGGGGATTGAAATATATAAAATAATTTAAATCTAACATTTGTGGACTGAATTGGGACATTGGATTTGTGACACACTATGGTAAACTGTAATTCTCTTGTTATTGTTTTTTTCTGAGTTCCTGCCTGCTCTGTTTTTATTACATGTTCCTTATTTCCTCCCTGCCTTTCCTACAGACTCTTCAGCTCAGTCCTGCCTTCCCCTTGATTGTTCTCACACCTCTCTGTTTGTACTACCGCACACTCGACTTATCTGGGCCTTTGTTGTTGTGTTCCTTCTAATGTCTTAGCTTCCTTGCATTTCTAAAATATTTCCTATCTGTTTTGCCCTTTCTGTTAATCAATCAATTCAGCCCAGTAAATTCAGCCTGAGTCAGTTCAGCTCGGTGAATTCAGCACCATAGCAATTCAGCCCGGGTCAGTTCAGCTCCTATATCAGTTCAGCTCCATGTTAGTTCAGCCCCAGTCAGTTCAGCTCCTATATCAGTTCAGCTCCATGTCAGTTCAGCCCCTATGTCGATTCAGCCCTTATGTAAATTCAGCTCCTTTTGGTTCTGCACTAGAAAAAACACAACTGACAACATATGTAAACATATTTAAGCTTTATTGAAAGCTGTAAAACATATATTTTTTGCAATTAAGTACACTTTATTGAAAATGTTAATTTGCACATACAGTACATGCAGCAAACACCAATCACATACACCAGACAGAAAAACAAAACAACAGAACACAAATAAGCCTAAACATAACCTTCTAACCCACACAACACACAAACCACCCCGACTAACCCACCCCAACTAACCCACCCCGACCTTCATGTGCACATTCCAACAGTTCCAGGTGTGAATACTAGAATGGACAGTGACTAAGGATATACCTGCCATTTGGGTTTTTAGCTTAATGGTGGGAAGGGCGGAGTACTCTCCCAAAAGACAACTGTCCTGTGTAAAAAATGGAGGAAAGGTTGAAGAGCGAAGCATTAAAACATATTGGCCCCTATTCACGAATAGATGCACATGAGACATGTATAGGGGTGCACAGCTCCACACCAATGGGATTTTCACGTGCGGGTCGCATTCATGAACACCAATCCCCCCCAGTTCCCATATGGCCCTACCCCAGTCGCAGACCCCCTTGGAGCTCCATAATTGACTTCAACAACAATATGGAGCTGATCCAGAGTTATCACTGAATGTGAGAATGTTGGCTGCACTGGCATTCATGCCTGTACACGAGGCAGTGCAAGCATTCAAGGCTTTAATGGACAGTGCAAATTACTGACAGCATGAGGATTTGCTGCATCCTATGACTGACTGACTATTTTGAAGATGTTTGGTTGGGGTGGATGGACAGAAAACAAAGGCGATGACAGCCCAGATTTCTTCACAGCCAGTGGAACTGCTAAGATGCAACTAACCAAGGCATCCCAAGGACAAACAATGCCGTTGAAGGATAGCACAACAGTTTTGCAAGCCTCCTAAGTGCTGATTGCCCCACAATGTGGAAACTTATTAATGCTATGAAAAAAGAATAGAGCCTATCATAAGAACCAAAGAAAGTGTACAAGAACTCTGCTGACAGAATTCAGTGCATTGTTGCAGAATACCATGCAAGGGAAATAATGGAGTACCTGAGAGGACTTGCACACAGTTTCCTGTTTTAACTTACTGGATGCTTACAATTCTCTCAATGGGCCCTATTCACTATAGAAAATTGTGGCTAAGCACCATGTACCTCAGGTGCATAGCCACCATGCAGCTGCCTGTGCTCACTGCACCCCCTCCACCCCATACATGAGATCATTGTGCCCCCCCATGCACCAGATCCCCTGGCTGATTGCAGAGCTCTGTGCAGAGGCAAGCTTGGGGGTGGTGTGGTGGGGGCCCAGCACTCCATGCATTCATGACCTTGTGGAGTGCTGTGCGTTGGGGCTTCTGGCTCCACTTCTGGAAGGCAGCCGTAAATCACTGGGGCTAGTTACATGCCCCCCGGGTAAGCTGCCTCCAGACACAGCAGACTCGGCAAGGAGCATCGGCCCCCCTGCCATTGGGGCACTTCATGAGGATGGGGGTTGAGTGGGCAGGGTACCCCCCCACATTGGTATGGTCAGCGGTCTATGTGCCAGCTGACAACATGGCACCCACTGCACTCAAGGGATCCATTGCAGGTCCCTGACTGGGCAGTTGATTGGCTGCCTGCCTGGATCCACAACTCCGCAGCCACCTGCTCCCCATGGACCTGTGCACTGGGGGCAGGGCCACGTATAGGATTCGGGCAGGGGCCGGTGTTCATGAATGTGGCCCCTGTGCAGAAATCCCATGGAGGCAGAGCTGGGTACCCCTACAAGCGCCTCATGCACATCTATTCATGACTAGAGGCCAATATGTTTTAATGTTCCACTCTTCAACCCTTCCTCCATTTTTTACACAGGACAGTTGTCTTTTGGGAGAGTACTCTGCCCTTCCCACCATTAAGCTAAAAACCCAGATGGCAGGTATATCCTTAGTCACTCTCCATTCTAGTACTCACACCTGGAGCTGCTGGAATGTGCACATGAGGGTCGGGGTGGGTTAGTCGGGGTGGGTTAGTCGGGGTGGGTTAGTCGGGGTGGGTTAGTTGGGGTGGGTTAGTCGGGGTGGTTTGTGTGTTGTGTGGGTTAGAAGGTTATGTTTAGGCTTATTTGTGTTCTGTTGTTTTGTTTTTCTGTCTGGTGTATGTGATTGGTGTTTGCTGCATGTACTGTATGTGCAAATTAACATTTTCAATGAAGTGTACTTAACTGCAAAAAAATATATGTCTTAAAGCTTTCAGTAAACCTTAAATATGTTTACATATGGTGTTAGTTATGTTTATTCTAGTCCAGAACCAAAAGGAGCTGAATTTACATAAGGGCTGAATTGACATAGGAGCTGAACTGACACAGGAGCTGAACTGACACAGGAGCTGAATAGACTGGGGCTGAATTTAATGGGCTGAATTGTTCAGTCCTTGTATCTCAGATCTTTCTTATCTGTGTTCCTGCCTAGTCATTTTTATTACCCTTTCCAGCTTCTTTTTATCTTCAGCTGACCTGTTCATATTTATTGCCCCTCCATTTCTTCTCACACATTGTTTTACTTTGCTACTTATATCGTCTTTTATCTCAAGTCCCCTTTTAGCGCTTTCTTACTACACTTCCTGCCACTGTTTTTATAAATTGCTCCACAGTAGATCTAGATACTGCTTATGTTGCTCAGTTTTGCTATTCACCTGAAAAAGGGACCTGAAAGCTTATGTATAATTCCTTCTTTGTACTAGACACTTGTTGGTCCAATAAAAGGTATCAAACCTCCCAGCGTCTCATCCAGGTATAAATTCTCTCTCTATCCGGATACACTTTTTCCAGTCCCTAAACAAGGAGAAATACTTTTAAGCTCACATTTTCAAAGCCGGCAGAGCACTGAGGTTTGTTAGACATCGACCTACACAGTCTCTGAAGTCCAAACTTTTCAATGCACTTTCTGTGCTGCAGGAAAAGTCCAATTCCTTCTGGAACAGTCTCACAATTCTCTTCTTCTCAAATGTGGGGCTGTGCCCTCAGTCACAGGTTCAAATCCCTCGAGCTCCCTTTCTGGAGCGGCATCTTTTCTCAAATCTCAGGCTCCCTCTCTGGAGCAAAATCTCTTCTCAAATCTCTTTTTCAAATTTCAATTCACTTCTCAGATCCCTGGTCTCACTCTCTGGAGCAAAACCAAAGTTTCCTTCATGTAGCAGCAATGTGGCAGAGATTCCAGTTTCAATCTCTCTCACTAAAGCGAGCTGTCTTCTCTACCAGCTGAAGGTTAAGCACTCTCAAGTCTCTGGGCCCCTTCTCTGAAGCAAAACCGAAGTTCCCTTCATGTGGCAGGAATCAGGCAGAGATTTCACTTGAGCAGCGGCTCACCAAACAACTTTCCCACAACTTCACAAAGGCTCAGTGCAGCTTGTCCTTACTGCCGCCAACAAGACCTAGGCGCAAACACAAAGTCCTTAAAATTCTCAAAACTATTTTCTTCATAAGAAACCTTAGCCCTTTAAAGTCACAGTCCCCCACAGCGCTGCCACCACTGCGGTCTCAGTCACTTACAGCTCTCTCACAGCTGGATGGAAATGGGCTCCGCAGCTCTCTCACAGCTGAAGGTTTCACAGACTTCTATGGGCCCTGGGGGACAGGAGACTGGACAACATCCGGGAAAGCCCTTTTCAATCCTGGAAACATCTTTCTCACTGGTACTGGATCCCACTCCCACAAGAGAGGAATCTGACAAACTCACCCAGAACAAAAAGTCTCTCAGGTTTTGGGAGCTCAGTAAAGCTCCTGACTGGTTCACACACCTGCCTTTCTCAAAAATTAATATTCATTAGCCTCCTTCGATGCCCCATTGGTTCCATGAAATGGTGCCTAGAAATGTCCCTGTTTTCATTCCCACAAGTCCTTTTTCAGTCCTGTAAGTCCTGTCTCTCTTATTGACTGAAAACAAGGGCCAGAGGTGAACATCATGGCTGCTAATTTTCAGTCCTAGAAAAGTCCCACTTTATACATATATATATATTACAGCCACACACATTACTATTTACATTTTTTCCCAGCACTCAAAAGCAGCCCCTCTGCCCTTTACCCTCAATGTGGAACTATGCATTTTTACTTACATGGCAGACTGTCGCTGCTGCCGAAACACTGTCCCCTAGTGTAGTGGCCATGCTCATTAATTTTCAAGAAGCTTTATAAATATTCATTTATGCCCCGATGTAAGCACTACTGGCGCTCTTCATTTAAATAAATTTGGAGCTTCTTGGCTGCCTACTACATGTCTCCTGACCCCATTCAGAAAAAAACAGGGTCAAGAGCACAGGAGAGACTCGATTTTGCCCACTGCAGCAGCAAGAAGGCAAATGCGTGCACTGTGTATGCGTGGCCTCCCGGCCACGTAAGCTCAACAAAGTTGGGGGGCTTACATTTGGATATTTAAAAAAAAAAGAAAGAAAAAAAAAAAAACTTGTAGTAGTAATAAGGAGAGCAGTTTCACATTGGAATGTTTACTGCTGCTAGACAGATTCTACAGGTTCAAGTTTGAGGCTAGCCAAAGATGCCTCCCTTTATTCCAGGTGAGTGCTTACATGAAATGCAGCTTTGCTTTGTTGCTAATCTGGTTTGCTTTCCAGTTGCCTTTTCCTTTGGACAGTGCAATATGTGAACTGTAGAAGTCTGACTGAGTGATCTCCTTCCTCAGCTGTCAAGATAGGTCAGTGTTTGCTATATTTTGTTTACTGTTAAGGTCAGATCTATACAGACAGTTGACTATGTACTTTGGTGTCAAGTTGAATGGTATGGCATTTATTTCATATTTGGAGGCACTGCGAGGACAATGGTGACAGGAGAGTTGCTGCTGTCCGGAATTCTCTTGTGCCTTGCATGCTAAAGCTTTGGGCTGTGCCATTTCCTTTAGAGTGGGTAAACAATACCCAAGTGTAATGAATACCCATTGACAATGTTGGAGCTGACAGAAAAGGAAATTATGGCAAGTATGAAGAAATTTTTTTCTTTGAATACTGTGATAGCTAAGAGTGAGATCCTTAAGTAAAATCCATAAAGGTTCAAATCTGTTTAGGGCTGGCATTCCCAATTATATTTGCCAGTCCAATCCAGAAGTTAGGAGCAACAGATTCATCTACCCCCACCGCTTATAGGAACTTCAAAAGGTCCAGTCAGTATACTTTGTCAACTCTCTGTACTCTTGACAACTGTGTTAGGGATTATAAACTTACACCAAAGTTCAAAACACACTGATTGAACTCTGGAGTGCTTAGAAAAGGATATCCATCTCGATCCAGCAGATATCAAACCCTGATGTGGGAAGGGAAATGCTGAAGAAGTCTGAACAGTTTACAAGGAGAGAGTAGTCTGTGGGCCAGCGTAGCACTAAAAAATTGAGAAGCACTTGTAGGGTGAAATCTCCTTTCCTCTAATTTAAAAGTTGCAACCCGGACATGTAAGAGTGCCAGCAGTTATGTAGTTATGTATGGTGGCGGCAGCAGGATAAAGGGGGCCCAGACATCTGATACCCTCAGTTAGCTCTCATCTGCAAAAAGAAGTGTATAACTGGAATCCCTGTTTACCCAAAACTGAATAGGATATAAAGCTTTAGTCAAGCAGACAGTAGCCCACAATATAGCTGGGTTCTTGTTGTTGGAGAAGAATACGAGTGTGGCTGCCATCCTGCTGCACTCTCCACGTGAGCGCCCGAGTCAACTGTTGCAGCTCTTTTGATATATTGTATTGGGGTCAATTAGCCAGATTTGAGGGCACTGTTATAGATGCAGCTGCGGCTGTAACAAAACTGTCCGGGGTGGGAAACTTCAAGCTCTCTCAAAGAGCCAAAACATCTAATCTAACAGCCAATATTCTCCCACCTTTAGGAACTATTGACATATTGTATTATAGGGGCTGTCAGTAGATGTGTTTAGGCTGGAGCTCAGGCCATGCTTCCCTCCCAGACGCCCACCACCAGAAGCCAATTAAAGCATCCCAGACACCTTCTCTCATATCCCCTTCCCCTTCCTCATAGACATACCTGCCACATCAAAGCATTCTTGAAAGCCCCCCCACTGTTAATAGCTCTTGAAGGCATAGAAACATTGAAACACAGAATTTGACGGCAGATAAGGACCGCTTGGCCCACCTGGTCTGCCTGTTTTTCCCTACCTACTGTATCACCCCGGATGCTACATGATCTCCAGCTTATCCCCCCCCCTTTGTCTTATCACTAGGGTTACCTTACATAGATACATAGACAGTGTCAGCAGATAAGGGCCTATGGCCCACTCAGTCTGCCCATTTGAGTTTGTAAGTTTACTTTATGTTTTCCTAGAAGTCTGTTGCCCCTTAACCCTGACCTCCAGAATTCCTTTATGTCTATCCCATGCATTCTTAAATCCCGTGATTGTGTCGGCCCCCACCACTTCCTCTATGCCTTATTCTACCGTATGCCTATTCTATGCTTTCTTGAATCCTGTTACAGTCTTTGCCCCCACTACCTCTGCTAGGAGGTTGTTCCAGGCATCCACCACCCTCTCCATGAAGAAGTACTTCCTCACATCTTGCCTGAGTTTACCCCCCTCCAGCTTCATAGCATGACCCATTGCTCTTGACTATCTTTTTTCTGAAAAATGCTTCCCTCTTGAACCTTATTTATACCTGTGAGGTATTTAAATGTTTCTGTCATATCTCCCCCCTTCCTCCATTCTTCCTGGGCATACATATTAAGGTCCATCGGTCTTTCCTCAGAGGGCTTTTGATGCAGCTCCTGCACCATTTTGGTTGCCCTCCTGTGGACTTCTTGCACTCTTTCTATGTCCTTCCAGAGATGAAGTCTCCAGAACCAGACACAGTACTCCATGTCAGGTCTCACCAGTGATCTACACAGGAGTAGCACCACTGCCCTTTTTCGGCTGATGGTACCCCTCCCTATGCACTCTAGCATCCCACTAGCTTGCCTGACTGCCTTTTCACACTGCCTAGCCGCCTTTAGATCATCAGATATAACTCCCAGGTATTTTTCCTGTTTGGTGGTCATCACTATCTCTCCTCCCAATTTGTACTCCGCCTCTTGGTTTCTGTGCCCCAAGTGCATGATTTTTCACTTTTTTGTGTAGAAGCCCAGTTGCCATCTTGACCACTCCTCCCTCTAACTTTTTCATATCCCATCTCATCCCCCGAGTGTCTACCCTGTTGCAGATTTTCATGTCACCCAAGAACAGGCAGACCTTTCCATCCAGCCCTTCTGCAATGTCGCTAATAAAGACATTAAAGAGGACCAATCCCAGTACAGATTCCTATGGTACACCACTGGTCACTCCTCTTTCCTTGAAGTACATTCCATTTACCACCACACTCTGTCTTCTATCCCTTAGCCAAATTCTTACCCAGTTTACCAACTTTGGTCCCACTCCTAGGCTCCCCAGCTTGCTTACTAATCTCTTATGTAGTACGGTGTTAAAGGCCATGCTGAAATGTAGGTAGACCACATCCACTGCTCCTCCCTGATCCAATTCCCCGGACACCCAGTCAAAGGAATCTATTATAATGGATTCATTTGACAAGACCTCCCCCATGTGAAGCCATGCTGTCTCAGGTCCTATAAGCAATTAGATTCAAGGTATTCTACTATTGTTTCCTTCAGTATCGATTCCAATAATTTCCCCACCACCGAAGTCAGGCTGACTGGCTTGTGGTTGCCAGCCTCCTCCCTACTGCCACTTTTGTGAAGTGGGACAACTGTACATCTGCCCTCTTCCATTCCTCCAGAACCACTACTGTCTCAAGAGAGAGGTTGAACAGGACTGTCAGAGGTACAGTATAGCCAACACCTCCCTGTGTTCCCTCAGTATCCTTGGATGGACCCCGTCTGGCTCCATTGCCTCATCCACTTTCAGATTTGTGAGTTCCTTCAGGACTCTCTGTCCTCTGTAAATGGACTAGTGTCCACCTCTCTTCCTTTGATGCTCCTGTCACTTTTCTGTGGCACCTTCCCCTTCCTCTTCTTCTGTGAACACTGAACAAAGGTATTTGTTCAAGATATCTGCTTTTTCTTGGTCCCCCTCCACACAATCCCCCCTTCCCTTCTTAGTCATGCTATCCCTCCTCTGGTCTTTCTCTTTTCGCTTAAATACGTAAAAATTGTATTGTTAAAAATGTCATCTCCTTTCTTTACTTCCTGGGCTACTTTCTCCTCTGTTTGTGTCTTTGCACTCCTAACTGATTTCCCTGCCTCCCTCTGTTTCTTCAGATACACCTCCGTATCCTCTTCCCCCTGTCTCTCCTAATACGTACTAAATGCTAACTTTTTTGCTCTTCCCTTCCCACCAACCTCATTATAGAACCATAACGGTCTCTTTTTCTCTTGCTTTTGCTTACTAGCCTGATGCAGAGGTTTGTTGCCTTCTCTATGCCCCCTTTCAGTTTTGCCTAAAGTTCCTCCACTCCACCCAAGTCTCCCCCCCCCCACTAGGGCACCCCTGAGGCATTCTTCCATCTTTTCAAAATCTGCCCTCCTGAAGTTCAGGACCCTCATCCTTCTGTGGTTCGATTCTGCTCCAGTACTTATATTGAACCACATAGTATGGTGATCAGTGGTCCCCAGGTGGCCACCCACCATGACGTTTGCAACACTGTCCCCGTTAGTTAGGACAGGGTCCAGTATTACCCCTTAACTAGTTTTCTGAGGAATGCCCCCTGCTTCTAGCAAAACTTGCAGCTGGGATGATCCTGTCTGCATTTGCAGATGGCAGTTCCCCATCAGCAGAACCTCCCCTTTATTTGCCATCTGTTGGATGGCTTTCTCCAGAACCTCATCACCCTCCCCCCCACTGAAGGTTCGTGATCATGCCAGTGCAAATGGTGGCTCCATTCCTCATTTCTGAGGTGACCCACAGTGCCTCTGCCTCTCCCAGTATTCCCTGTACCTCTGTTGCTTTTATGCTATCTCTCACATAAAGAGCAATACCGCCCCTTTTTTTTCTCACCCTGTCCTTCCTGAAGAGAGTATAGCCTAGTATGGCTATATCCCAGCCATGGTTCTCCAGTGCACCAGGATTCTGTAATGGCAATAATGTCCTGGTTAGCCTCTGCCTTAATGGCCTCTAAGTCTGGAATTTTATTTCCCAGACTTTGAGCATTGGCACACATGGTCTTCCAACTTCTTGTACTCCCTGCTTGTCAGCCCCCCAGTTTTCATTTTGCCTTCTCTTCTTATTGCCACTGTTCTCATTCCCATCTCTCTTCATAGCTACTAACTTGTTTTTCTTTCTATCAGGTACCCATGGGGATTTGTCTCCCTTAGGAGTCTCCCTGCTGACTATGATTTTATGTGGTAACAGTGACTACTAATAGTCGCTGACCACCACTAAGAGTGATACAAAAACCGCCCGACAGAACAGGATGACAACACATTACACCAACCATCGTAAATAGTGATGGTCACTTACAACATGAAAAAAAACAAACATCATATGTATTTTTATGCAGGGGACTATGCCCCCCGCATCCCCTCTGCCCTGTGCCCCCCAAAATAATCATAATCAACTCCACGGGGGGTGCAGACTTAGGGGAACCCCCTGCTGTAACCCTCTGCAAATGGGGGTTCCCAAAGGTCTTCCAGGAGTTGGCTAAGTGCTCCCAGCCTGAATGGTGTTCTGCGTTTAAGCCGTTTATCTGTGAGTGCTTTTAGAGCCTCTGGTACTGTCTCTTTAAGAGCTGTCTGCTTGCAGACTTCGTTAGTTTGTATTAGAGGTACTGTGTACTTAATGCTCGAGTCCTGCCTTGGCCACTGAGCAAATCGCACCGTTTCTGCAGTCGCTATATGCGCAGAGGGAGCCCTTTCAAAAGATGTAACTGTTTGCCTGAAACCAGTAAGAGTGTTAAGTAGGATTTAGTTTGTCTAACCTGCCTTTCTTGCAGCTGGGACTCTGTGTGTCTTGCCCCTCCATTTTGGATCTGAAGTGTTGACTAGATCCAATCAGTACAGGGGGGCCTCTACAATGGAGTTTGTTCAGACCAACCAGAATCAGGACTCTCTTGGGGGCTGGCTTACCATGAGGAGATATAGCTAGTAATTCTGGGAAGTGAAGTTCTGGACCTTGTCGTCTATTTGCACCAATGGGAAGAGTTCTGAGTGATTGACAACTGAGTCCACCAATTGGACCGGGTGGCATCCAAAGGGAATGCCCTGCCTTGTGTCTGGACAGCTCAGATCCGTTGTGACCGTGATGAGAGAAGGAGCTCCGAGCTTCTGCGCTGCATAGTTTTCGCGCAGGATGCGCGTGGGAGGCCTAAACTCAGGCGGTGCGTTGCCACTGTGATTCAGACTAAATCTGCACCTACAGAGAGGAACAGAGGCTGAAAGAGTGGGAACCAGGCTTACCCTGTAGAAGACAGGAGAAACTGCTTAATCACGCTCGGTCTGTCAGGAAGTGAAGCTGCAGTGTGAACTCCCGGGTTTAGCAGTAAGTGCAATCGGGACCTGAAAGCAGCTGCCTGGTATAGTAATTTCCTTTAATATAAATGTGTGGAATGCTTGAGAGAGACAGCTAAACGGGTTCTCTTGTCCCGTGTCTGCAGACTGAAAGTCAAGTGAATGTATGCGGACTGAATCCGTCGGCTGATCAAAGCTGTGTGCCTGGCTTGTAGAATTTCATCTCCCTGCAGTGTTTTGGAGTCTGGCAATCCAGAACCCCCATCTGTGCCAGTTTTCAGCATTGAGTCTGTGAGTACAAATCAGGGTAGCTCCCTGCCATCGGTCTATCAAAACTGCAAGTGTGTCATCTTATTATTGTGGTTCCATTTCTTCCTGGACTGAGTCATCCGGCTCCGGATTACAATTGGGTGTTGTGCATATTTTCTTCCGCAGGGCCCTTTTCCATCTGCACCTACCGGCCAACCCCAGGCAACGGACCTGGCTAGCCCCCCCCAAACCTGGGTACCCAGAGTGTGACTTTCTAGACCCTGTAATGTGCACAGTACTGTGATCTTACGCTGCTAATTAACCTGAATCCCCCTTCTGTGTTATTGCCCCCTAAATAAACCAGATTTGATGTTGTTAAACTTTAAACTATTTGAAGTGTCCATACCTACTTATCCAGCATTGCGGTGGTTGGTGTATGCTGATTAACCTTATTTTGCAGGGGGTCCTCAGAGACGAACCTCAGAATCAGTCTCGAGGGTAACTGGCATTCTATGATTGAACAGTGTGTACATGTGGGGAATTGGGACTGTAACTTCCGTGCATTGTGTACGCCACTAGAAGGGATAAAAGGGAGCCTCAGTGTCCCAGAGGGCTGTGACCAAACTAGTATAACCACTACAAACCCTGACCTCTGGGTGGAGGCACCTGCCATAGAACCTAGGCCCCTCAACCTGTCAGTAGTCAAGCAGGCAGGGGTAGTAGCTCTTGGGATAGCGCCACATGGGGGTTACACTGCAAAATCTCTACTCTAGGGTGATAGACCCGAACCCTGGTTGCTGGTTTCAGGAGCAGTAGCATATACCGCTACGCTAAACGGCCACTTCAGCAGGGCTTGGCCAAACATGGTCCTATAACCTGCTCTAGTGCATGTAGCTCCTTGCTACACTCACTGTACAGGATACAGCGACCTTTTCCACCGTTCACTGTACTTTAAAGCGCTATTATTGAGTCACTCATATTGAGTTGCTCAATAATAGATGCTCATATAGAGTGCTACCGCTGACTACTCCAGTTTGTGTGTGTGTGGGGGGGAACAGTTTGTGTCACCCTGCTTCCTTCCGCCAACCCTCTCAGCTAGTTTAAATGCTCGCCAATGTAACATTTAAACCACTCACTAAAGACTGTGGTCCCCCTCTTGGACGGATGCAGGCCATCCCCTTTGTACAGGCCTTTATCCCTTCAGGTGTGACCCCAGTCCAGAATGTAGCCAAACCCCTCCTCTCTGCACCATTCCCTCAACCACGGGTTGAAGCTCATGGTATGGCGTACCCTATCCTCTCCCCTGTCATAGACAGGCAGCACCCCAGAAAGGCCACTGAGCTTGCTAACTGTCTCAGACCCCTGCCCCACTCCCTGAACTCCTCCAGTACTACCCTGTTCCCATTCCTAGCCAGGCCATTTGTCCCCAGGTAGATGATGACATCTAACTCTCCCTCCCGTCCTGCTACCCTAGCAATTCTCAGGATCTGCTTTCCAGTCCTCCAAACTGTGGTGCTGGGTAGGCATCTAAACTCCCTCTCCCCCTCACTTCCTGTTCCTAAATTTGTCCCTCTCATGATGGAGTCTTCCGCCAGGAGTTGCTTCCTTCTCCTCTGGGGTCCTCTGCCACCCCCCTTGCGGTCTCCACTACATAGGACCCACATCTTCTCTGGTCACTACCTCAGCTGCCCCCATGCGCAGTCCTGCACTGCCACAGCAGTGTAGAAGTTGCGTAGTGTTATCAGATTGGGGATGCGCCTCCACCCCACTGCCCTCACCCGACCCAAGCCCACCGTAGTCCAGCTACTCCTGCTTTTAGGCATCCTTTTGAGTTAGCAGTGGCAGACTTGGTGATCCCTGGGTGGGGTAGGAGGTTTTCTGAATCCTTGCCAACTTGGCCTGAAGTCTAGCAATCTCCCACCTCAGCCCAAAGAGGTGCATGTAGATAGGGGCAGCACAGCAGTCTCCAGATGGTCTCCCTAAAAACTGCTGCCCCACAGCCACTGCACTGCCCCACTCCCATCATGTTTACCTTGTACCCTCTCTGTTTTTATCTGTCTTTTGAAGCCCTTTTGTTCCCTTACCCTATAGGATGTTTCACCTACTCCTAAAACTCTCCTCACTCCCTTGCAGTAAGTGTGCTAGAACAGGAATTAATCAGGAATCTTACCGGAGTTGCCAGGTAGAACCTCCTAGTCCTCTGCTTCTTCCTGCTGATGCCTGCTGTTTCCAGACACTTGTCCTCCTCCTCCTTCACTTACCCACTGCTGAGGTGCAGAGTTTCCGGCTGCAGGCTACCTCATTGGTCTGACTCCAGTGGGCAGATTCCACTATGCTGTCCTTGTCGCATTTGTCCTTTATGCTGAGTCTCCTCCCAGCTGAACCCCCTGAGCTGGGGGGGAGTGCATCTGGAGTACCAGCTGGCCGTGGTAAAGTGGGGTTGCAAATGTCCTTTCAGTTTCTCTTAAATGAGCTGCTTAGTTCTGATATTCCACAGGACATCCCTGCCAACACATCCAAACCCAAGGTGGGCCCCTCAGGTTGGGGGCCCCATACAGGCAAGTCCAGGTGCTCCAGAGCAGGGTAATACTGTACACTCAGATCCACAGGCAACCCCTGACCTTCACTATATGGAGGCTCAAGAGAAGGATACAGGGGGCCATGGGGAAAATCCTGACCTGAATATGCTTTTGAGGAAGAGGACCCCTCTAAAAAGGAGGAGGAGGAGGAGGGTGAGTAGTGAGAGCCTAGGAAAAAGATCATGATCCCTCCCGTGTTTGATACAAAATCTCCGTCCTACCTTATAACAGAAACTTGTAGGACATTGCTCTTGGAGGTACAAGTCATGGAATCGCTGGAAGTAAATCCAGTTCTGTCCATGTCCTCCTCTATACTTGTAAGTGCTTACCAAACTTCATGCACTGCAACCAGATTATTGAAAGACTTCCTGACACTATTTGGAAAACTTAAAAAAACAAACATAAGATTTAGACTCAGCTCGGTTTACTTTTCTTTTATTTCTTATATTTTGGGAATTCTTTCCGCCTTTTTCTTTATTACTGAGGACAGTCGCATGAAAAGAAGACCAGTGTCCCTTAGACTTTATCTGTTCTTACTGCCAGTCTACACCTGACAGCATACTCCTTTGTTTATGACATCATAAGTATCTCCACAGCACCACATTGCGACATCTTAAGCAGAACTGTGATGTCAGGGGTAGGCAAGCAGCCAGAGCAAGTAAGATAGAGATGCTATTTTAATGCAAATGTCATTATTTATAAAGAAATAAGGGTGAGGATCTCTAAAAAAATGATATTGAGGCTGAATTGTGACTAAACATTACATTTTTCCAGAGTTACCCCTGTGGTGTCAGGAGCTCTTTGAACAGGAATGGGCAGACATGGACAAGTGCAAACATCTGCCTAGGCCACAGGTGAGATCACAGGTGAGATGTTATCTATTTCTGGAAAAGAGCTCCCAGAAGTGGGAAGCCCCTCCTTTAGCAGATAAGGCTGTGCATAATTAAGTTAAGCACACAACTATACCTACTGAAGGGTCATTGGCTCTAACCAGTACACACAATAAACAAAGTGGACACTGTGTGCAGAAGAGCCTTTGCCTGAAATGGAGTAAATCTCTGTACCTAATATGCATCTTTTGTTGTTTCCTGAGCTTTAAACTCATGAATTATGGGCCTGGGTAGTTTCATTCCGCTGGACTCTGAAGGGGTAAATATTTTACTGCTGGTATCCATAGCATCCACTTTCCTTGGAGATGCCACAGTGGACAATTTACAAATGTCAGCACCCTCTGCTTATCACATTGTGGTAACCATGTGGGGTGCCTGGCTCAGGCATTGGGTCGCAGACCAGTGATTGAAGGCCAAGCCGTTTACTTTTCCTTTGAGGGAGGACTATTATTCAGATCTGGCTTGCCCAGCATTTTGAACAATTTCCAAGATAAGAAGGGACAACTTCTGGTGTCAAAACAGAACAGAAAGCACATTTGATGTCAAGAGGTCGAGAAGACGTCCAACAGTGGCAGTTTTGAGGTGGTTTTCATCCCTTTCAGAATTTCAGAAACTAAAGGAATAGGAGAGCCTACTCTGGATTTAAAAGCAATAATAACAGAGGATCCTTTGCCCGCAAGCATATTGGGGGTACAGGGAGAAGAGGTACCTCCCAATGAAGGTACGTCAGTCCATCTCTGTCCCCTTTCCCTCGGTGGAAGACCGCAGAACGTTTATGCGAGATGGGCTCAAATAATATCAGATGAGTGGGTACTAGAGATACTGGCTGTAGGTTATGCAATAGAGTTTGCGACAATACCCACAAGGGATCATTTGGTGCCCTCTTCCCAAAGTTTCAGTGAAGAGACAGGTGGTATCTCACACCTTGAATCACCTAAGACAAGATTGGAGCCATTGTCCCGGTGCTACCCAGCAAGGAAGGGCTGGGATTCTACTCAATTTAATTTGTGGTTCCCAAGACGTTGAGGGGTTTCTGACTAATTCTGGATCTGAAACACCTTAACAAGTTTGTAGACCACATGTCCTTCGAGATGGAGTCCCTTTGGTCAATCATAAGGACTGTCCAGCCAAAGGACTATCTAGCATTCAGAGACCTGAGGGATGCATATTTCTACATTCCCATTGACCAATCACATCAGAAGTTTCTGAGCTTTGCAATACAGGGACAGCACTTCCAGTACTGGGAGCTCCTCTTTGGGTTAGCAACAGTGTCCAGGGTGTTCTCAGAGGTCCTCATAGTACTAGTGGCATGACTGAGATATGGGGACATCACGTATATATCCCTACCTGGACAACTTACTCAACAAGTGTCACGTGCTCAGATGATGAAGAAATCAGTGACAAGGACCCTGGAGGTGTCGGAGACACATGATTGGCAGGGACCCTGGTTTTCCATTTTTACCAGTAACACCAGTAACAATCATGGAATCCTGCTTGGTTTGCGGATTTTGAATTCTTGTACCGGTGCCTCACGGAAATTGCAAGTCACTACACAGAGTCTCTAAGATTTCAGCATCTTTTTAAATTTGCTTTATTTTCTCTTTCTATGTCCCCTTCTCACAGCATCAGTCTCCACTTTTCAGAGATCCCTAGGCTGGGTATCCCCTAGCTTCAGCCCCAGGTAATGCTCAGGAGCTCCTGTGGGCCTGCCCCCATCCTGCCTGGATTGTACCCCCCCAGGTGGGAAGGGAGGGGACCCCAGGTCACCCCGCCACACTCCCTTAGTGTGTGTCGGGCAGCTCAATGGGTCCCTTATGGAGCCTGGTTATGAAGTCTGGGGCACCTGGGTCCCTTCTGCCAGTGGCCGATGTGGGGTGATTGTTCCTGGTTTTCTGGTCTCTGTCCCTGTGGGCACCGGCACTAGAGGAGATCCAAGGTGGTAGGTCACATAGAGACATGCCACTACTCCAGATCCTGGCTAGCTTCCTCCTCTCCTGATCACTCTGCAGCACCATTGCGCCATCACCCGTGGTCACACAGGTGGTGGTAAATCAGCAAGACCTGCAGCCCACCCTCCCCGGAGGAGGAGAGCAGTCCCCCAGGTGCTCGATCCTGCTCCCATGGCCAGACTTCCAGGAACCTGAATTCACTTCTGACCTTGGGTCGCTGGCACTGCAAGTAATAGTTCTACCACAGCGCCAGCGGGCCGACCCGGATTTCAGCATCTTAAAATGAATGCTGCTGTGCTTTGCATTCTTTCTGCTTTGCTGCATATAGAGTCAGTAAGGAAATCGCCCGCACTGCTTTGTTGTAATCAGCCATTCAGTTTAACCACCCATGCCTGGTGGTTAGAGCAATAAACAGTGATTGAACTGGGTATATCCAGCAGACTTGGGTTTGATTCCCACAACCTCCAGTTGCATACTGTGTGACTCCAAGCAAATCACTTAACCTCCCCAGTGCTTCTACGTCACTCCTGAAAACAGACAGCTCTGCCTAGTGGGTCTTACCTGTTTTACAAAGAATATAAAAAAAATACCAATATATGTTTACTACATCATAGAATAATAGTCAGGGTACCATGTAATTTACTTGAGTTTTACTTGGGCTGCAATGATTTTGTATAGGTAAAGATAAATGTTCAGATACATTTTATGTGTTTTATAAGCTTGTTTTTAGATTTTAGTCAGGTTTTTATTGTATTATTTGCATATGAGCATCTAGGTTGTAGATTGCTAAATGCAGGATCACTGTTACCAACTAGCTTATTCAAGTTTATAATCAGTAGGGCGATCCAAAATCCTCAGTTGTTTGAATAAAAACTAGTCTGACTGAAAGTATGTTCACAAGGAAGAAACTGCCTTACTGCTTATGAAAAGACTTCACAGTTAGCACCCCATTTAGGTGAATGGGATTATTTGCACCTTTTCTCCCACCTGCTGTTTCAGTCTCTGTGACAACAACAAGTTTTCTGATAGACTGCTTCAACGGGTTTGGCCAGTAGATTTTGAAAGCGCAGTCAATGACATACAGAAGGTAAGACCCCAGGGGCTGCACAATGTTGGTGGGTAGAGTGGTGCACAATTCACCTCTGAACAAAGACATGAAAACTGGGAGACACCCTTTTCATGGATACCAAGTAAAAAAAAAAAAGCATCTACATGTCTGGGAGATGCGTGAATCCATTTGAAGGTCCTGCACTAATCACTTGTGGATTTTTTAGGTGAAGACACTTTATTTCAAAGAAGCAAATTCAAGCAGGTTTTTCTTTTTGGCTCCTCCTACCCCCTGGCCATCCACTCTTTCAAGCCTGCCAAGGCCCCCTACCACCGCTGCCGAGTCCCAACCACCATCCACTGCCCCTTACTGCTGTGCTACCAGGTAACCCAAAGTAACCCTTCATTGAGTGGGCCCCTACCCCTGTGGGAAGCTACCAGGGGAAGAGAATTGCCCGAAACAGCTTCCTGTGTATCCTGGGCATGGCAGGGGTCAGAACAGACACGTGCCTGGAGCTTCCAGCTTATGGAGGGACCAACAGCCGTCTTTTGGTTGGCCAGCGGATGTTTTCCCATTTTCTTGACAGGCCACATGATGTCAAGGCACAAGCCGATGTCCGTCACGCTCCCTTCTGCAGTGAGGGCTAACATGTTGTCATGCCTCTGGCCTCCACCAGGGGCCAGCAAATGCTGAGCCATGAACCCACCCTCCCTCTCAGGAGAAGGTGAGTGGTCATTGGACACTCAAGCCTTCACCCACCAGTTGGCCCTCCAACACCAAAGTCTGTTCCCTAACCTTGGTCAGCAGTGTCACAGGCAGAAATCCAATTTAGGCAGTTAAATTATAGACAGGAAAAAACAATGGTAGTCCACCTTAGCAGTGATGGTTCAGATTAATTCACATCTAACAAGAAAAGAGACCAAGTCATTTGTTAACTTGTGCATGTGGGGTGTGGGTGTTGAAGAAAGGGGATCATAGTACTGTCACTACTGCCATCACCCCAAAGGGATGTGGACTGCATTGTTGCTACTGCCATCACTTCGAAGGGGTTGGGGCTGTAGTGCTTCTGCCATCACCACTGGAGGATGGGGAATGTAGTACTGCTGCCATCACACCTAAGGGATGGGGGCCACAGTGCTGCTGCTTCTGTCACACCTGAAGGAGGGAGATCATAGTGCTGTTGCTGCTGCCATCGCACCTGAGGGATGGGGCTGTAGTGCTGCTTCCATCACACCTTAGGACGGGGGCTGTAGTGCTGCTGCTGCCATCAAATCTTGTACCTAAAATAATTTAAATTGGTACAAGGAGGGAAGGATGTGCAATAATGGAGGTCAAAATTGCTAAAATGCATGTTAGCAGAGTTCAAAATTGTTAAATAAAGTACAGAGAACCAAATACCGGTAAAAACGGATTTTGGCTTAGCAGACACTGGTGACAATACCATTTTTTACAATGTGCAAAATGGAATATGCCCTTTCTCAATCCCGGTAAACCAGTGTCCATGATGATTGGATTGTTAATGAGGAGAAGAGCTCCCTTATCCTATCTCAGAGGTTGGAACACTTGAGTGTGGTGTTCAGGACAGACAAGGGGAAAGTCTTTCTCCCCTCATACAGGAAGGGGACACTGAGATGAGAGATTCAGTAGTTGAGAAACCAGTCATCAGCCTCTGCTCACAGAATGGACTGGATGCTGGGACTGATGACTGCAGTGATAGAACTTGTGCCATGGTCTCACTTGCACACATGCTGTCTTCAGAATGGGGTGCCAGCAACCTAGAATCTCACCTTGGAAGACTACTAAGCCCTGATTGCACTTCCACAATCAGTCTAGCAGTCGCTGACTTGGTGGGAAAGTCCTGAGAACCTAAGCAAGGTGTCTCTCTTAGAAGTCTTGCCAAAGCTGATCTTAATGACTGATGTCAGCCTGTCAGTCTGGATCACAGTCCTGGACCAGGTTGTAGTCCAGGGTATTTTGACTCTTCAGTAGCAGTGACAGCAGATGAACATATTGGACATAAGGGCAGTATGGATAGCTTTTCTTCATTTTCACAATCTAGTATGGTCCAAGGTCATAACAGTATGGTCAGCCAATGCCACTACAGTGGCATACATGAACAATGAAGGAGGCACTAGTAGCAAGGAGTTGATGGTAGGAAAAAATGGAGTGCTACTGTGAAGAGAAGAACCTTCTATCTCTCTTGGCAGTTTATTTGGCAGGAGAACTGAACATCCAAGCTGTCTGTCTGAGTCAAGTGACAGTTCATCCAGGGGACTGGATATTGAACCCAGAAGTGTTTGACCTCTTGTGCAGAAGGTTTGGTCATCCTCAGAATGACCTGTTTACCTCAAGGGAAAATGCTCAGGTATTAAGGTTCTTTAGGCAGTACTGTTGTCTGCAGGTGGAAGTAGTGAAAGCTCTGTCTCAGACATGGGATTTAGGCAAAGCGTATTTATTTCTTCCACTGCCGCCCCTCCCCCCCAATTCTTCTGAAGATAAGGTGCTCAAGAAGAACATTTCTTCTGAGAAGTGCCAGAGTGACCAAGAAGACTGTAGTTAACATGGCCTGGTGAATCTAGCTCGGTACATGCCATTCCGACTACCACTCCTGTGGGACCTTCTCTTCCAAGGGCCCATTCTTTATCCAGACCCAGAGGTGACACAGCTGGCAGCCTGGCTCCTGAAAGGATTAGATTGTTACAACAGGGGTTTTCCAGAAGAGTAGTAGATACCCTCATGGCTGCCAGGAAGGTATCTATGTCTGCAGCTTATGACCGAGTGTGGAACACTTTCTTGGCTTGGGCCAGAAGAAGAGAGATTTCAGACCCCCTAAAGCTTAATTTCCACATGTTTTGGATTTTTTGCAGGCAGGGATAGACAAAGGGTTTGCGTTGAGTACCATGAGGAGTCAGGAATTGGCACTAGGAGTAGCCTGGGAGCTTCCATGGGCTCATGCTTGGGAACCAACCAGAGGGTCATCTGTTTTCTAAGAGCAGTTAGCAGAAATAGACAGTTGTTTTGATCCCCAGTACCTCTGTGGGACCTGCATCTGGTGCTGAATTCTCTTTGTAAAACACCCTTTGAGCCTCTTTCTTCAGTGCCAGTGGACATCCTGTTGTAAAAGGTGTGTTTCTTAATTGCTATCTGCTCAGCCAGAAGGACTGGTGAACTTCAGGTGTTGTCACACAAAGAACCTTAGAAACATAGAAATCTGTCAGCAGAAAAGAACCATTTGGCCCATCTAGTCTGGCCTTTTTCCTCCCCATGGCTCTTTTGCCATATTGCCCTTATTTCCTTCATTCTATCATACCCTTGCCTCTCCTGTTCTGTCCCATATCGGTATCCCATGCCCGCTTGAATTCTCCCACTGATTTTGCTCCTGCCACCTACCTCCAGTAGCCTATTCAAGGGATCTCAGAGAAATATTGCCCCTTACATTTTCCCCCAAAACTGCCTCCCTCCAGTTTTAAGCTGTGCCCCCTTGTTGCTGTGTTATCACTCAATTTGAAAATGCTCCCTCCCCTCATCCTGTTTATTCCCTTTAAATATTTAAAGGTTTCTATCATGCCCCCCTCCCCTTTGTTTCGAGTGTGTATAGGCCAAGCTCTGCCAGCCATTCCTCATAGGATCTCTTGTGGAGGCCCTGCACCATGTTGGTAGCCCTTCTCGGCCTCGCTCCACTCCATGTTTGTCCTTCTGTAGGTGCGGGGTGCGGTCTCCAGAACTACACCCCATACTCCAGGTGTGGCCTAACAGTTGATCTGTGCAGCAGCGTGATCACCTCCCTCCTCCTGCTCATGGTACCCCTCCCTGTGCATGCCAGCATTCCTCTTGCCTTCCCCATCTCCTCGTTGCACTGGTGTGCAACCTTTAAGATATCTGAAATAATGATTCCTAGATCTCTTTCCTGCTTTGTAGTTTCAGTTTCTTCTCCTCCTAACCTGTAGCTTGCCTTTGAATTTTTGTGCCCTATGTGCATAATTTTGCACTTCTTTCCATTAAATTTCAATTGCTACCTCGCTGGCCATTCTTCCAGCTTGCCCAGATCCTCCCTCATTTTCTTCTACCCCTCCTGGGGTATCCACTCTATTACAGATCTTCATGTTGTCTGCAAATAGACACACCTTTACATGCATTGCAGACCCTCCGTAATATCACCAATAAAGATGTTAAACAGTACTGTGCCCAATACTGACCCCTGGGGCAACCCACTTGTCACTTTCTCCTCCTTGGAGTGAGCACCATTGACAACCACCCTTTGAGTTCTGCCCTCTGGCCAGTTTTCCAGCCAATTTGTTAATTTCCTCCCTACCCCTAGGCTGCCCAGTTTGTTTACTAGCCTCCTGTGTGGGACGTGTCGAAGGCCTTACTGAAGTCCAGATAGGCCACGTCCACTGCTCCTCCCTGATTGCAGACCTTCGTAATCTCGTCAATGAACTTGATCAGATTAGTTCTGATCTTCCTCCTGTAAATCCATGCTGGCTGTCACCCAAGAGGCCTCCCTCCTCCAGATATTGCACCAGTCTTTCCTTTATGAGGGCTTCCATTAGTTTACCCACCACAGAGGTAAGACTGACCAGGCAATAGTTTCTTGGATTCTTCCTCCCTCCACTCCTGTGTAACGGAACTGTCTGCCTTTTTCCAGTCTACTGGGACTTTCCCCTTTTCTACAGACAGATTGAATAGCCTTGGAAGTGGTGCTGCAAGTTCCTCCCTCAACTCCCTGGGCACCCTGGGATGTAGTTGATCAGGGCCCATTGCTTTGTCTACCCTTAATATGTCTAGTTCCTGCAATACCCTACCTACCGTAGAAGGACTTGTGTCTACCTCCCTGCCCTCTTTCCCCCTATTCCTCATTGCTGGTCCCCTTTCCCCCACTTCGACTGTGAAGGCTGAGCTAAAAAACCTGTTTAACAAGTCTGTCTTATCTTCATCCTTCTTGATCGAAGCCCACCCCTTCCCTTTTAATCTCATTATTCCCTATCTGAATGTTCTTTTCTTACTAATGTACCTAAAGAACTTTTTGTCCCCGCTCTTGGCCTCCCTCTCCAGTCTCTCTTCTGTCTCTGATTTTGCTCTCCTTACTGTTTGCCCTGCCACCAGAAGCTTTTCCCTGTATACTTCTCTTTTCTCCCTTCCTTGAGTTGTATACCCTGAAGGCTTTCTTTTTTCCCTCTTATTGCTCCTGCCACCTATTTAGTGAACCAAAGCTGCCTTCTCCCACATTTTTTCTTACCCACCTTCCTTATGCATTGCTCCATTGCCCTCAAGATTCCCCCTTTTATTACTGCCCACATAGGGTTGCCACCTTTGGATGAGATGAAAACTGAATACTAAACCACACCCCCAAACTCCACCTCTAACCCCGCCCCTTTTATGACAGATGAGGGCATCGCTTGGACTCTGATTCACTTGAGTTATTCAGAATTGTGCCGATATTGCATTGTGTACAACTTATTTAAATTACATCATGATTATTATTTTTGGTTTGATTGATTTAGATTTAAATATTTTAAATTTCAGCATGTGTTAACATTGGGTAGGGTTAGAGATGGGGTTCAGGGGACTTTGCATCCTGTGTACACAGCTTAGGTCACACATCGAGTGACTACAAGGACACCTCTGACAACCAGCTATTTTTGGATCAGGTGGCCTTTTCTAGTAAAACTATCTCAATAAATAAATAAACTACACCAGTAAAGGTGGATGAGATGTAATTACAAATATCACCTGCCATTTTAAGATGTGCTACTGTCCCCCCCCATTGCTCCTACTCTAAAGTTATTTGTAATGTCAGAGAAGTTTTTACAAGTGGTAGGAACTATTCTATGCTGTTAAGCACCCTATTTTTTTCATATCTATCATACATATCAGATAGCATGATATGTGATATGTAGCAAGGAGGCAGTATAACGCAGTGGTTTAAGAAACATAGAAACATAGAATTTGACGGCATATAAGGACCGCTTGGCCCACCCAGTCTGCCCATTTCCCTACCTAATGGATAAGCTACAGATCCTAGTTAACCAGCAGCCTACTTCTTCCTACCCCCACCCCCCTAGAATTGCCTTATGACTGTCCCATGCATGCTTGAATTCCACCACTGTTTTTGACTCCACAACCTCCTCTGGAAGGCCGGTCCATGCATATAGAAACATAGAATTTGACAGCCAAGATTCTGAACTACAAACCTGGAGACCTGGGTTTGAATCCCACAGCCCACACTTGCATACTGTGTGATCCTGAGCAAGTCACTTAACTTCCACGTGCTCCCTGGTTGCACCTATAAACAAGCTTCAGCTTAGTGTGCCTCTCCTGGCAAAAATAACAATGTTTTGAGAAATTGTTGATAAATTATCTACATTTGTAGTGCCATCAAATCTAGATTGTGTTCCTTTCACCTCATCAGCTACTGCTCTCTCTCTCTATCTTTCTTTCTGTTCTCATTTTATGGCTTAGCATGACATTAGCCACACTATTCTGTGCTGTTCATCTGAAAGGCCTGGAATGGTCTTCCTGGAATATCCAGATAGTATGAAAATTGACAGCAATAACTACGGAGGAGAGAGGAGTGTAGTATTGCTAGAAATGGAATACAATATAGAGAATACTGGATGGGCAACTATGCACAACCAGTGCATTGTGCCACAGAGGGGTTCTGATTCCCAGTGACCTCGAGAGCGAAGCTCGAGAGGTCCCCTGGAATCAGAACCCCAAGGTGGCACAACACACAGGTTGTGTATTCAGTTGCCCATCCAGTATTTTTTATAGTGTATAGTTACACTATTAAAAAAAAAAAAGATTTTTCTTTTGAGGGGGAAACACATGAAATACTGTTTGGGCAGCTCATTTTAATTGTGTTGTTACCAGACCCTTAGCGTGGTTGTTAGGGGAGGGAGCATCTAATGATGAGCTGCTATTGGCTCGATTGCCATATGGGTGGGGTTTCAAAAAAAAAATAAACATGGCGACTGGTTTCTCGCTAAGCGAGATGAGCATTTCAGCAACTTGTAGTTTTACTTTAGGAAAACTTACCTACAAAGTGTGGAAATATATTTTAGAGCAGAGACCTTTACTTTTGAAAAGACCACCGCCGACGCCATAGTGTTCACTACTAGGCAGTTTACTCTGAGAGTTCTGCGCTGCGGCACTGCTCAGAGCGGTGCGAGGACCTCTAGAGCATTTCAAAATGTTGTTGTACACACTGTGGTACAATCACGTTCCATGAACTTTTGAACTGTGGCACAACAACATTTCTGAATGCTCTGATTTCTATACACAATAGCCCCTTACTATACACTATATTAGATTAGTAATTTAACAATGAAAGGGGTAACAGCTATTAGAATATAGGACAGACTCTAAAAGAAAAACTGGTGAGCATTTAAAGGTATAAAAGTATTGTCTATCACAGCAGTGAAAGACCATATTCACAATGCAGCCTGGAAGCAGTATGAAGCAGTATAGTGCAGTGGTTTAAGGCTCTGAGCTGCAAACCAGGAGACCTGGGTTTGAATCCCACAGCCCCCACTTGCATACTGTGTGATCCTGAGCAAGTCACTTAACTTCCTAGTGCTTCCAGGTTGCACCTGTAAACAAGCTTTCAGCTTAGTGTGTCTCTCTCGCTCCTCGTAAAACAAAGGTAAAAAAGAAAGAATTAGGTTGATTTTCTGCTAATGGTCTTAATGGCCCTACTTTACACCTCTCAGACTGACTGGTATACAAACAAAGGTCTGCATGATATCAGAACATGTTTGTAACCTGAACATGCAAGTAAAATAGTGAATGATTTAACATAATCTGTTTTACAAGTATGTGAGCATTCAAAATAACTGAAAAAATACTGCTTCTGAATAAAACTGGATTAGTAGGTAAGGTTTCTGGAAGACAGATTATACAGTCCACATTAGGTAGGAGGCAACCATAATGGTAGTTTATTCACCTGGTAAAGGTGATTGTGGGGGTATACATCTCTGAGGCACTCCACACATCCTTACACATGGGTTGTGTCCACCTGATAGATTGCTTGATGCACATGTGACTTCAAAGAAGTCCAACCCCCTTTCCCTGTGATGCTGCCTCTCCAGGATCAGTTCTAAATCTTCCAAAGCTGAACCTAATCTGTAACCAATAACTCTTGACTTGTTAGTAGGCAGCGCAATGTTTCCTGATATGTATCTTAGTGTGTTAAATTATAGTAGAGGCATTTGTTATGTTTTACCAAAAATTCTGTGGCCCATGAGGGTCCTCTCTATTTCTTATTCATACAAATCTAAAATTTCCAGCCCATACAGCATGCTGATTGTTATATCTTGAAGCTCATCTTTGAGTCCTTTGTCTCTAACTAACAACCTGGGTGGATTGTGGAGTGCCTCAGAGATGTAGACCCCCACAATCACCTTTACCAGGTGAGTAAACTACCATTGTGGGGGATAATCTCTGAGGCACCTCACACATCCTTACACATGGGTTTCGATGTAAAAAGCAGTACCCTAGTGAGAAGGGTGGGTAGTCAGTCCATTATGTTATGTTCGACCTTGCTGGTAACAACACTACTTAAGTAAAGTTAGTTTTTTCTTCCAGGGCTACATCTACCCTGTAGTGTTTAGTGAATGTGTACATTGATGCCCATGTAGCGGCAGCACAAATTTTCTCTATTGTGGCCATGTTTATCTCGGTCCATGATGTGACTATTTCTGTAGTGGAATGGCCTTGATTTTTGTTGGTGGTGTATGATTTGAGGCCTTATATGCCTCTGTGATGGGAGACTTAAGCCAATATGCACCATATGTATGCCGTTCTTGTGATGTAAGTGGACATTAGCCTCCTCATGGCTAGCAGATGATGTTGAGGGTCCCTATCTACCTTGTCTGCAGGCATATAGACAGGTATTTCAATATCCTGTTTGGTGTAAAACAGTGTGCATATTTTAGGCAGAAAGGAAGGGATCATCTTTAAACTGATCTTGTCCTCATGAAATACCAGATAAGGCAGTCTGTGGGATAATGCTTGTAGTTTACTTATGCACCTAGGTGAACATATAGTGGCCATAAGGGTTAAGTGTTTGCCCTTGAGTGGTAGTGACTGTAGAGGTTCAGATGATGAGTTGGTCATGCCCAGGCAGTCTGTGGGATAATGCTTGTAGTTCGCTTATGCATCTAGTTGAACATATAGTGACCATAAAGATTAAGTGTTTGCCATTTGAGTGGCAGTGACTCTAAAGGTTCAGATGGTGAGTTGGTCATTGCCCTGGGTACTAAGTTGAGGTCCCAGGGAGTGGGCCATTGTTTTATCTTAGGATGTAGATTGGATTGATTGCTGCCACTTACACTGTTAGGGATGCTGGAGATAGTCCTTTATGCAGACCTTGCTGAAGGAAGAGAAGTATGTTGGGCACTGTGGACTTAGAGGTTGTAATTTTCTTTTTCTTTTCTTCTCACCACCTGTGGAATAATCTTGAATGTCTCTGATATTTTGAGGTAATGGGGTTCCATAGCGTTGGTGACTACTGGGTGGTATCCCTCTCTTAACAGTCTCTCCTATTCAGGAGCCAGGCTGTTAGTTTGAGATTGTTTGGACTGAGGTGACATACCGGTCCCTGGGTGAGACTATCTTCCCTGAATGGTAGTGTCCATGGGTGGTCTAGTGCCATTGTCACTATCGTGGTGAACCCTGTTCTCCTGTGCCAATGAGGGGTGATGTTTATCACCCAGGTTCTTGTTCTGCATATCTCTTTCAGAACCTGTAGTATCAGTGGAAAGATGTAGGTTACCTGGAATGACCATGTAGCTGATAGTGCATCCACTCCCATGGATTTGTCATTCCTGAAGTGGGAGTAGAATCTGGGGCACTGATTGTTCTTGTTGGTGGCCATTAAGTTTATTTCTATCAGTCCCCAATGTCTGTTGATCATTTGGAATATGTTGGAATGAATCTTCCACTCTCCCAGATATATTAACTGGCAACTTAACCAGTCTGCAGTGGTATTCAGCCTGCTTCCCAAGTGTATGGCTGATATATTCACCAGATGTATTTGTGTCCAAAGAATGAGTCTTGAGCCTCTCTTTGCATGGCTCTGCTCTTTATTCCTCCTAGCCTGTTGATATAGGAGATGATAACCTGATTGTCAGAGCTCATGAGGCAATTTCCCTTTTTCCTGACTAGCCTTGTGAATTGCAGTGGTGCACAGGATACTGCCCTGATTTACAGAATGTTTATGGCCATTTTTTACTCTTGCATGTGCCACTTTTCTAGGCTTCCCAGAGGAGTGGCCACTATGTAGAGGCTACTCAAGGGTGTATGGCAATATTATCAGGCAAATGGCATAGGCAGTGTGCCATTAAGATGTGGGGATTAGCTTGGGTAGTGGGGTAGGAGTTGATGTGACAAACCCCACCTTCATCATTGTATTTCACACTAATGGCTGTATCTGATCAGGCAAACATCATATGGATGTTAGTGTTTGTGTAACCACCTCCATCTCTGTTTCTAGATCGGAGTGTGTTTCTGAATCTGGCTGTGATGAGTGGGGTTCTGGCCCTGCTGGTACCTAACTTTATTTCACATGGTGTTTTACAGTAGGTGTGCCTGCTTCGGTTGATTATTTTGGTGGGGAATTGTTGCTGTCTCTAAATCCTGCCCAGCGGAGGATTTAGGATTGCAGGTGGCATATTTGTTTGTGTCTTATCTTTTGTGTTTTCATAGGTGTCCTCCTGGTCTGATGGCATGGGTGCACCTTCTGCATCTGATGCACACAGTATGCTTAGTTGTTTTGGGGCTAGCGGCACATTGCATTGGATGCAGCTCTTTGTTTTGGCTATTGTAGTAAGTTGACAAAGGATACATAGAGAGAGTGGCGAGTGGGGGAGGGATTAGATATATTGTTTTATTTATTTATTATTTCCCTTAATTCTTTCCCTGCACAGTAATCAAATATGTTCTGCACCATACAGGCTATTGTTGTGCCTGTGCATTAAAGTGTGCACTGTCCCTATAAATGTGGCTAGAGTGAGTGAGGGACTCAGTGTTATGCTGTCTTGCCCACAGCTGTGGTAATAGTGCAGTCCCCAATGTATTTTCCCCATTATTAATTGATTTTCAAATCGTTGCCTTTATATTTAATTATTCGCATTGTGGTCTGCTGTTGCAGATCGGTTGGTGCTTTTAACCAATGCCCTCTGTGCTGGTTGGACATTTGTAAGCATAGTTGTGCTCTCCGAAAGATGGCGGCAGTGACTGTCAGTCAATCTACACTGTCTGGCCGCTGCCTACACCCTTAATCCTACATAGATAAGGGGGGGAGTGGAGAGCTTATCTGAGATCACAGCAGCAAGTCTCATGATGATATTTGTCATGGCTGCCGATCTGGATAGGGAAGTTAGGTTAGTCTCTCAATGTTCCTCCTCTTCATGAGACCTACTTTGTTTGTGGTGTTTGAGTCGGGTAGATGATAGAGGAGTTTCCTCTACCTTTTGATAGAAGAAGGTTGTGAGTTTAAAAGACATAATGTGCCATAAAAACCATTTGAGAGCACGTAATTTTGAGGTAAGGCACAGAGGGACTGAGAAAATTGTTCAGAAACTGTTGTGTAGTTATGTCTTGAGTGAGCACTTCAGGTGCTACTATGCTTGTAATGGGGAACTGTGGCACATTACTTAGTATTTTAACAGTCCAGGATGCTGACAGGGTACTCCTGATGTTCTAAGGTGACCACTTGCTCATTTAATAGTGGATAGACTCTGAAGCTGCTGGCAGGGGCTCCAGGTCATCTGGCACCTTAGTAAAGTGGTGTGCTTGTTCTGGACGGCAAGTAGGGGGGACTCAAGAGTATGCCCATTTAAGGAATGAGAGCCTTTAATTATTTTGTAGCCCCTGATGTACTGAGCTCCTATGGCTGTGGAATCTATTTGGTCATCTGTGAAAGATCTCTGACAATACATGGCTTTGTTAGCATCCTTTAAATTTAGCATTCTTTAAATTTCAAAAATGTGATTTTTTTTATATAAAATGAATGGGGCTAAGTCATGCATTCACATTAGTAAGCATTACTTTGTCATACACAGTACAGAGTAGTGGCTCCTTAATTAATATGTGACTGTGCCTTTAAGAGAAGGAAACTGTGGATATCAGTAAAAGAAATGACTATTAAAGTACACTATTTCCCAAATAGTTATTTTATTGTAATCAAACCTCCCTGTATATTGACCCAATATAATACAGTACTGTATTTTATTTATTTATTTATTTATTAATTTATATTTTATTTATTTATTCTGGGCCCTTTTATATGCCTTGGTATTCTTTGGGATAATGTAGGCATGTGCCTTTAAGAGGAGGGAGGTGGGCAGGATGTCTTAGCTAATTCTTGCCTTGGGTGTGGCAAGCTGAGTGAGGACATCTGCATTTTATTTATTTTTCTCTTTAAAATATGTTTCTTCAGTTGTCCTTCATGGTCAATGTTGAAAGTTAGGGGACTTAGGCTTAGGGTTACCACCTGTCCCTACTTTCTCAGGACAGTCTTGATTTGGGCAGCTGTGTCCTGTGAAAAAAAATTAAAAATATGAAATGTCCTGACATTGTAGTACAAAAGAATATTTTCAGACTTTCCTCTAAATGCTGCAAAAACTATAGTACCTTAACTAAAATACCGTAAAAAGATTAGAAACGCTAGGGAACATCTAAAAAACTGCAACACTTCATCTTAATTCTGATTATTTAGAGAAAAAATCTATTGTGTTGGTTGAGGTTACATATTGTCCTGCGAAAAATCGTATTTCAGTAAGAATTGTCCCACTTTGGACTTCTTAAAAGGTGGTAACCCTACTTAGGCTTGAGAAGCTGTACAATTGCTAGCTCCATTCTCCATTGCAAGATATGTTGGATGTAGTCAAATCTTGTTTGCTTATCTTCCTGTGAGATGGTGGCCAAGATCTCATGAGAGCTGAGAGCCAGTCAGCTTGCAGCTGTCTTGGAGCAGGAAATTTGGAAACTATGAAGAAGCGTGGGGGATGGTCATGCTGTTTAAGAAACCATAAAATAACATTTGAGTGGCTCCATTTTGGTCCCTAGAGCTTCCTTTTTTCTCTGGGAGTGTTTTTGGATAGAAAATAAAGCAGGTGCTTTTATTTACTGCCACGGAATTCGAGGAATGACTGAATACAGCATGGCCATTTTAAACACCTTCTAATGCAAGGAAACTTTTCCGGATGAGTTTGTGAGTACCCTTTTTACAAGTTAGTGATGTTAGCGGGTCACCATGTTCTTGTTGGTGAATAATACAACTCAGGAACCACTGGCAAGGGAACCAGGTTGATTATTTATTATATTACCTCCTGTAAATCATTGCATAGAGTCTGTGTTCATTTATGTGGGCCAGACATTGTTTTTAGCTCCTGGCACCGCTAGCAGGGATGTTCAGGTAACTATTAATCTCTATGCTCGTACAATGCGATAATGTTCATAATTTGAATACTGTGCTAGCAAATTCTCAGCTAATATTTTTCTAGATAACTGATGCTAGTAGAAGCCGCAGTGCTATCATCTCTAAGACTACTAGTTTTACAATTTTAAACAGTTGCATATCTGCCGAAACATACTCTGGAGCTGCTGTGTTGAAATATTTTACAGTACATCTAAACACAGGTACCACTAGCAGGGGTGCCAGATTCATTTTGCAATAATATCATCATTTATTGTCTGCCCCCAAAGATAACCTGTTACTGTGCCCAGTCATTCAGTCACTGTGTAGGCATTTAAAAGTACTTATATTCTATGCTCATATTGTTATATTAGCAGATGCTTTCAGCTCTTTTGATATCCAATTCTCTGAATAATGTAGTCTTCTTACCTTCATTTTAGCAAATTTAAATTTTATCAGCACACTGGAGCTGTAGAATGTGCTTAAAATATTCACTTGCTGCAGCAACCAAACTCCATATAGGAGTTGTTTTAAATATATGTGGGACAGCACTCCTATGGCTGCTAGCAGGAGCCATAGGGTGTTCCCAATCCCACCAGAGTGTAGTAGTGGGTGCAGGCTGAACTGGGACCGCTAGCAGGGATCCCAGAAAGCTGCAAACTGCAGTCACGAGTGCTTAATTCATCTTAGATTCACTGAAAGGGAATCTCAGGCATCTGGTATGAAATTTATGGGCATGACACAATACCCTGAGTTGATCTGCTGGAGTACGCCTCTGGCAATAATTTAAATGTAGGCTGAGTGATTGTCTCTGTGATTCCTAGTTAGATACCATGAATTGGTTTTGAGTAGCACAAAGGAAGTTATTTTAAACAACAAACCCTTCCATCTTACTCCCCCACTCATTTTCCCTCTTCCTAATATTTTCCCTATCCTCCTCTGTGGGGTAGTGCTAGGCAGGCACGACTCACTATTTTCATTTTCCAGTCCTTCCTTAGGTTTGTACTCCCCCCTTAGTTTAAATCACTCCCCAGAATTCCATCAGTGTACCCTTGTAGTTTTTCTCTTAACAGTCTAGTTCCCCTCTCATTTATGTGCAGTCTGTCCCTTGCAAATCAGTGCTCCTCTGCCCACGTGTCCCCCCATTCTCTGATGCATGCGAAGCCTTCCTTTCTGCACCAGTCCCTTAGCCAGAGGTTAGAATCTTTTATCCTTAGTTGCCTAGCTGTATTAGCACAGCGTACCGGCAATACCCCTGAAAATGCTATAGATTCAGCCAACTCTCTACATTCTCTGGCCAGCTCCCTGAATCTTCTTTGTACTTCTTCCACCTCTTCCCCAGCTAGACCATTTGTCCCCAGATACAAAACTAGGTGCAGTTTATCCCCAAGCAATCTAATACACTCCTTTACTCTTGACAGCACCCTGCTCTCCTCCATTCCTGGGTCACATAAGACTGACCTCCTTTTATATGCCACCCCCTTTCTCAATCAATATATTCCTTTAATTATTGAGTCACCATAGACCATTACTGATTCCTTGTTCTCCATCCCTTGGTGTGGTCCTGTGCTCCTGTCCTGATTTGTTTTCCTTGTACTTCTCTTATTGGTACTCTGGACTTCTGTCCTTGATCTGACCACCTGCTCTTCCATATTCTGTACCCACATTCCTGTGCCTTATCATTCATATGAAAATGTGGTCTTGATGATGGTGCTGTCCTTTGTCCCTAAAATTCATACAGCTTTTCATGTAATTCAGGAAATCTGCCTGCCGTTCTTCTGCCCTAAACCTGAACACACCAAGGATCACGAGCTGCACAAGGTGGACTTGTGCAGGGCAGACAACTTCAAGTCAACTTCAAGTTTATTGCAGGAAAAACTCCATTGAGCAAGCTCATTCACAAGGAGGTCTTGGGTAATTTACATAGACAAATGGACATAACATACAAGGTATCATTGTCAATCAAGACATATGGATGTAACATACAAGGTATCATTGTCACTCGAGATAACAGCACATACAAAGTTCATAAATGACAATTCATGATGTGATACAGCCAGGTACAGCAGAGTTCTGGTAGTAAAGTCTGACGCTGTATCAGCAGATGTTTGGGTAGAGTTGTATACATAACAAGATAAGTGCATTATAGGAGAAAGTTAATGTGCAGAGACAACAGGGAGAGTTGAAGGAAGGTAGGGAGAAATGGTGAAGGCAAAAGATGAGGCTAGGGGCTAGCAGAATAGAGTGGAGAAAGGTGTGATAAGGAGATCTAGAGGTGAAGGGCAGTAAAAGCAGGTCATGGGAATCAAATCTATAGCGGTTAAACTTAGTCTTATACTTTCTGTGCGGTTCCTGACCTGTTTTGGACAGAGTAGGGGCAGTCGGTGTATGAGTAACTAACGTAAGGGTGATGTGGGGGAGTTTAGTGGCAGTGACAGATATCTTTTATTTTAGATGAGGATAAGGCTTTGTAGAGATTAATTGGGACAATGCTGATTAGTTTTAGTATGGATTGGAGTTGGTTCCAGAATGTAGGAAGTGCGAATGAAATGGCACGTTGTCCAAAGGCAGTACGAGTTCTTGGGATGTCGAGCAGGATGTAGCTTGATTTCCTGAGTGAGTAAGCACTGCAGGAGATACAGATGAGAGACGTTATGTAGCTTGGTAGTTTGTGAAGGAATATCTTGAGGGTCCAGATCCCAGCATGGAGCAGGCATCTGGTGGCAAGTGAGGTCCAACCAACAGCTGTGTACAGGTCACAGTGATGGGTTCTGTGGGGGGCACTGGCGATGAACCATATAGCACAGCGGTAGAGAACGTCCAATTTACTTAGGCCTGAGATTGCAGAGGTGGCATAGATGAAATCTGTGTAGTCAAGTAGGGGAAGAAATGTGGCCAGTACAAGCTTGGTTTGGGTCGCAAAAGGGAAGACAGACCTGTTTCGGAAGAAGAAGCCTAGCTGTGCTTTGAGCCTCTTGGATAGGTCCTCAATGTGGTCATTGAAGGTGAGCTTGTTGTCTATCCAGAATCCAAGGTATTTAAATTTAGGAATGACTTCCAGGGTTTCACCCAGTGAAGTGACGATAAGGTTCATTGGCAGCAAAGGGGGGGATCCAAAGGCGGGATTGCATGAGATGAACATTGCTTTAGTTTTCTTAGCGTTCAGAAGGAGCTTTGCTTTAATAAGGTTACTTTTGAGCTGAGCAAAGTCAGCTTGCAAGACGTCCCTAACTTCTGTTAAAGTTGTGCCAGAGCTATATAATACAGTGTCGTCTGCAAAGAAATGAATACTGGAGTTCGTTATGTAGAAATCAAGATCATTGATGTATAGAGAGAATAGGATTGGGCCTAATATGGAGCCTTGGGGGACTCCCCTGGCAATCGGAAGGGGGGCTGAGAGACAACCATCTGCTTTGACTTTCTGCATCCTACCAGAGAGATAACTGGTGAACCACTGTACGGTAGAAGGAGTGGCACCTAGGTTAGAAAGGCAGTTGATTAGGAGGGGGTGGTCAACAGTATCAAAGCCTTTACTAAAGTCCAGGAAGACTGTGCCGGTGACCTTCTTGGAGTCCAGGGTGGAAATCCAGTCATTAGTGTCCTTAGCCAAAGCAGTGACTGTGCTGTGTTTGGACCGGAAACCTGATTGTGCAGGGTTTAGGAGAGAGTAGGAATCAATATGTTATTTCAATTGATCATAGATCAGCTTTTCGAGAACTTTAGAGAGAACAGGCACAATGGAGATAAGCCTGTAATTGTTTAAATGGCAGGGTCTCCTGATTTGAAAAGAGGAAGGATGTGGGCAGACTTCCAGCTAGGTGGAACCGTTGCAGAGGTAATGGATAGGTTGAAGATATGTAGGATAGGTGCAGTGAAATAGGCATAGCCTATTCTCAGGAAAAATGGTTCAAGTCCATCATCCCCGGCACTCTTGCTGAGATCTAGATTAAGGAGAGAATCTTCAACTTCTTTATAAGTAATAGTGCGGATCTGGAGGGGATGGGGTGGACTGCAGGTAGTGGAGGTGGAGCTTTCACTAGTATTCACATGGTTAGCATAAGGTGAGGAGTCGAAAGCAAGTCCAGCGGTAACAAAATGTAAATTGAGTTCTTCAAGGATTTGGGTGCTGTTTTCCACCAACCTGCCATCGGCAAATATCTTAGTTGGGATAGATGGAGCTGAAGGACAGCCTTCAATAGATTTAAGTGTTCTCCAGATTTTTTTTGGGGGGGGGGTTCCCTTTGGCTTGTTCCAGGGTGGAGATATAGAAGTTAGCTTTTGTAGTACAAATGCTTTTGATACAGGCATTCCTAGTAGTTCTGAAGGCCTGCCAGTCTGTAGGGCTGTTAGTGTACCTAGCCTTAGCCCAGAGTTTGTCTCTGTTGGCAAGCACAGCCTTTAGGTCTGGGGTAAACCAGGGGTGGGAAACGTTGCGCACCCTGACTTTGATAATGGGTGCATACTTGTTTGCCAGGGTAGTAAGATTGTCACTAAGGATGGAGACAGCTTCGTCTGCAGTTTTTGCAAGACATACTGTAAATCTTGCCATCTGATCCTGCTCAGGTCATACAGAAAGTTTGACACGTTAAATTTGCGAAAAGACCTCTTAGTTCTAAATTTGGACTGTTGGTACGTTCTAGTTTGTGATCTTGTGCAAACCACCATGTAGTGGTCACTCATATCATTATGGAATACTGCTGAATGGGAGATTTTATGGGAGTGGGTGGTTAGAATAACATCTGAGATGGAGCTTTTAGCAGAGTTGAGGTATTGTTCCTCATGGGTTCAGTAACTAGTTGTATAAGACCAAGCTCATCACAGAGGGATTTAAGGCAGTGAGATTTTGTAGTGAGCCAATCCATGTTGAAATCCCCCAGGCTAATTGTTTCTGAGTTGACAGCTAAGGTTAGGGATTTTATAATGTCGATGATTTCGGAGCCACCAGACGAGGGCCTATAGCCACCTATGATGGCAATGCATTCCGTGGAGGGAAGGTGAAGCTTTAGTGAAGCAATATCATATTCTTTAGGCTTGGATTTGCAAAAGATGTCAGTTACTACAAACTTATTTCTGGCGTATATGACCCCCCCCAGTGTTCCTGTCTGCCCTAAATAGTTTGTAGCCTGGAAGAGTAACTTGTTGGTCATGGGTAGTCTTTTCAAGCCATGTTTTGGTAATAATGATGAGATCTGGATTAGTATGTGCTGCCCAGGCTTGAAGTTGGTCAAATTTTTTAGTCAAGCTTAGGATGTTTACTAACATCATCTTCAGCCCACGGGCAGCTGCAAAGTCAGATGGAGAGGAAAATTGGAGTGGAGGGGCAGGATTTAGCTCCACATTGCCTGAGCAAAGAAGGAGTAATAGCAGCATTTTCTGAAGGGAATATCATAAAAAAGAGAGGGCTTTTTCCCTTAGTAGTTACCTTTGATAGCTTGTAAGGGGTATACGTTTAGGGTGCGAGAGCATATGGAGGAATTGAGGTTTAGAACAAATGAGGGACACAGCTCAGATATACATGGTTGAGTGGTACAGGAGGGAGTGGGCAGAAGGATGTAGGGTATATGCGTGACAAGAGGATTGGCGAGAGGGTGGAGTTACAGTGTGCGGGGGTAGTGTAGGATGTAGTGAGGGACTCAGAAACTGGGTTAACGCCTAACACTTTGAGATGCAGCAGGGCATGTGGCATAATGTTCCCAAGTATTAGCAGAAGGATAAAGAGGCAACCCATCTTGCCAGGATAATTGCGACCAGTAATTAGAGCGGGTTGGGAAGTACTGCTAAATGGATACTAGGATCACAAACAGTAGCTCTCAGTTTCAGAGAGATTAATGTAGAAGTGTAATTAAAAATTAGAATTTTGGTAAATAAGTAGGTAAGAAGTGCTTAAAATCAGGCTAGGTGCTGTAGTTCTGCTACATGTGGTATTGGCTAGATTGGTTTAGCACTGCCAGATAACGGCCAATAGGAGTCAGCTAGAAAATTTGGAGCTTGTTTGGGTGGAGCAAAGCTGTATTTAAAGGAGGCCTGGGAGGGGTGGGGGCAGGAGAAAATTCAGCCAGCAATTAGCTGGGGAAAGGCAGTCAGGGTCCCACTGAAATCCCTGTAAAAGTCAATGGCAGAAGGCGCACCAATCGGTGCACAGGAGGAAAGCGGGCATACCAATCAGAGCCTTCCGAAGAAGTCAGAGCACTAATCGGGTTCTGCCGGTCCGGGATGGCTCTACAAACAAGCGGCGGTCATACTTGTAAGCTGGATCCGCGTTGCTGGATCCAAAGTTGGCAGGAGTTTGGCTAGGGCTCGGGAGGCATCTGTGGGGGCAGCTTGAGCTGTCCGCCCAGTGTAGAGAGGCCAGGCTAAGAGCCTAAGGGGAAGGGGAGAGAGAAAGACGCAGTAAATATACCTGAAGACAGTGTAGAGTTAGGGGTGGGGGTGGGGTGATTACATTTTAGACAAAGAAAGGTTAAGAGGCAGGGGTAGGGCACACCAGGATGATGAGCTGTAAAGGGGGCGAGAGATACCAGACAAAATAGCAGTGGGGGAGGGTTTATACAAAGGCAAATTAGGTCAGAGGCAGCAGTAGAGATATGGACATGCCTTAAAAGGACATGCCTTAACAGGACAACAAAGTTCATAAAGTCCAAAAGTCTGTTCATTCTGTTTGGAACATTACAAAAAGGTCAAAAATCTCCAAGGACACCATTGCCAGGTGGGTGAGGGCTTACACTGCCAAAGTGACGAAGAAGAAGTATGCGCCAATTCTCATCAAGGCCCACTCCATCAGTGCAATGGCTACTTCTTGGATGGAGAGAGGGGAGGCATCTGTAATAGAGCTGTGCAAGGTGGCAATGCAGTGCTCTGTCCATGCATTCACTAAGCACTATAGACTGGATTTTCGAAGTTCTGCTGATGCAGTCTTTGGTTGCAGAGTTTTGCAGGCAGTGGTTAGCAGATAATTCCTTTTTCACCTGTATGGGTTAGGTATGGGACTGTATTCTTCCCTACCCAGTTGGAAAATGGGTACTGCTTCTTAGAACCTATATGTATATTCCCCATTGACAAGGTGGAGCAATACAGAAAGGAGAAATTCCTTCATACTTACTGTAATTTCCTCTTCTGTGAGCTCCAGTGTTGTCAATAGTTCCTCTCACAGGAGCCCCTATCTCCTCCTAGAGAACATTGTCCAATATGTATCTACAAATATTGCATTTCACAAACTTTTGGTTTGTAAATATTGTTGGCATCTTATCCAGATTTATCTGCTAACATAAAAAAGTTGTAGTTTATTGGATTACAGGCACATAGACTGACAGACTGATATTTAAGAATATGGGTTGGCACCTCCCTGTTACAGGTACTAATCCTGTTTATCCTGCTTTTTGCAGGCATGCTTATTGGTATTGCCATTTTACTGTTTATACATCTTTATGTCACAAGCGTTATCAGCAGCATACCAACACTGTCGAGAGACCAGTGATCACACACCATTAAGAGAAGAGAGGCAGGTGTAGGCACTAACTTTTCTTCATCCAGCTCTCAGGAGTGAGGTAGGACAATAATTTATTATTTTTATTATGTCAGATTCTTTAGCGTATGTTTTTGTTGGTGTTACTGCAAGGAGAGAATTCAATGCTCTGGGCATTTTTTCAGATTTTTGGTTACATGGGATTGTGTACAGTAGGTACCGCGCAAACAAAGGTGACCGAAGAATCTTTGGGTGTGCTGTTTGCACTGCAAATGCACAATGGCAAAATCCCTCACAGTGACAATCTCGACAGGTTTCGAGATTTTCGCTGTGAGGGACCTGAGGGCAAAATTTTGCCCTTTTACCATCTTTTGCCCCCCTTCGACTCAACTTCTACTCAGAGTTAGAATTTTTAAGAAGGGGAGGTGCGGGGGCACAGCCCCCCCCGATAGAAAACACACAGTCTCTGACAGGTGAAATTTCGCCTGTCAACATTTGGGGATCTCACCATGTCGAACATTGACAACACTGTTGTTGTTTTGGCATGGTAGAACCAAACCTTTGCTATCAGAATGTTCATATGCCAAGGGTTCTATGGTGATTGACAGCTTTTGTCTGTGCCATTACCCCAGTGGGGAGTGTTCATTACCCCATATGTATTAACTCCCCATTGACAACGTTGGAGCTAACAGAAAAGGAAATTATGGTAAGTATGAAAGAATTTCTCCTTTCATTAACATGTTTGTGGCAATTTCCCATTGTGTAGTTTTCCTCCTTTAATCACAGTTCACAGTTCTTGGACTCTTCTGTAGACCCTTTATTTAGTTTGATAGGATTTAATGTTATGTTGTTTGTTTTTAGGTTTTTATGAACATTTGGAATTGCCGTTCTTCGAAATAATAATTCCCAAGAGATTGATTGGACTAGGTGAACGTGAAGCCTCCAGTAATGCCTTTCCAGAGGTAGACTGCTCTTTCTTTAGGATATAGAAACATAGAATGTGCCAGCAGAAAAGGATCAGCGGGCCCATCTACTCTGCCCTGTTTCCCCTGCCTATTGCTACACTTGAACTCTATTTGGTCGTAAGTGTCTCTCCCTCTTCCCTTAACTCTATTATACCTATGTGCCTATCCCACACATGTTTGAGTTGCCCACTCCCTTCATCCCCCCCCACCTCCTCTGGCAGGCTGTTCCAGACATCCCCCACCCTTTGTGTGAAGAAGAGTTTCCTCACATCTCTAAACTTCCCCCTCCCAAGAGTCACAGCATGCCCCCATGTTCTGGTGCTTTGGTGCTTCTCCTCCTATGAAAGAGGCTCCCCTACTGTACCTTGTTCCTCCCCACAAGAGACTTCTAGGTCTCCATCATGTCCTGTCTTGCGCTCCTCTGCTCCTAGGAGGACATATTGAGCTCCTGCAGCCTCTCCTCGTATGGTTTCTCATGCAAGCCCCACACCATTTTGGTAGCCTTTTTCTGGACCCCAATTTGTTGTTCATTAATGCAAAGAAATATTTAATCTGGTATTGACTCTGCATTGTATTAAAAGGTTTTGCTATGTATTTAAGGATTGTTCTCCTAGTTACTCAGTTTACTTGAGCTTTCAGGTTACCAAAGTTCAGTCAAGTTGTCTAGTTGGGCTGAACATCACCTTCTGGCAAATGTTTAGGTGTACATAGGCCTTTTCTTGCAGTAATAAATAACAATCTGGGGCCCAATATATAAACACAGCTTTGTGCAGCAGAGTTTTAAAAATAAACCACGTGATGGTCATGGAGGTTTTTGAAAGTTTCCCGGAAACCGGCCACTAGTACAACATGTAGCCAGTCCCACCCAAGAGGTGTGAGACTACACCTGCCTGATGGTGCTTGGGTAGTCTATAAAGATTTAGGGTGAATGGCGCCTGGGCTTGTTAGTACTGGAGGTAATTATCAAGTGTTGCTGTGCCTCCGCCTGGGTGAGTTCTTTTGACAGCTTGCTGGTAGGGGCTGCCCTGCAGGAAATGAACACAACCCCTCACCATCAGTGAGAGGGAACCTTTATACTTACACTCAGAATCTCCCAGTTGTACTCTAAAGATGCAAAATTATTGGACTGTAAATTTCTTTTTGGAATCTGAGGTTGTTCATACACCTCATACCTGAATCCCCCCCCCCAATCCTACTGTACCAAATTGTAAGAGAATATTTTGTGTAATCCCAGTTTGCAGAGGTCAGTATGTATCTGGCCATGATGATTGCATATCTTACATGAGAAGCTTGGCTGTATTGTTTCTGTGTACAAATCAATAAACAGAAAGGTAAAAAAAAAGTTAAAATACAGCAAATTGCAATTCAAAATAAAGGATATTTATTGGGGGACAGAAACAGGATTTGAATGGGGAAAAGGATGCGTTAAATGCAGCAGATCAATAATTGCCCCCGTCCATGGTCTAGGGCCAGAGGCACTGAGACCCATGGGAGTTAGAACATCTTCCAGAAATCAATATGCACATTGAATTCCATTAATGGATCTGGAGCCAGAGGCAGTAGGATCCTACAGGAGCAAATTGTTTTGCAGGGAAGGAGCCAGCGTTGGGTACTGACAGCTTCTATGCACCTCACGTGGTGTCACGTGCACCAGCTAATAACTGTCGCTAGGTCCCTTAGCACCTCAGTTTTATTCTTCCTACCATCAAGGCAACAGCATGGGAGCAGCAGCAGAAGCACCTTTTGCCATTTAAACTGCATCACCATCCTAAAGTTTGCAATGCTATTTCTTTCTTTATTGTTTTACTATTTTCTTGACAATACTGAAACCAGATAAGATGGGGCTAAAAAGAGACACCATGTGCCCTCCATTATGCATTGGTGACCCTGTGGAAAACAGATGGTGACACTGTACCAGCATCAGACCTGCATGGCCTGTCTTGGCACAGCTTATAATATAGATAAGTGTGACGCCTGTTTTTCCATAGACTACCTCATGCTGTAAATCTGTGTGATGAGGTGACATTGGTGAACCCCAACCTTCAGAGGAAGGCATTGCACCTGTGAGGCTAAGGTAAGTGCTCTGGTCCTTTCCTCTTGGCCTTTTCCCTGGGTCTCTGGTTCTGAGGAAGCACAGGGTCCTCCTTGACGTTGCCCTGTTGACGCATCAGAGGCCCTGGTTGGTGGGTGTGGCAGTCAGCCAGCTCCTTCTGGCTGGCTGGCTGCAAACCCCCCCACAGTCTGACTTCCCAGGGCAGCATACATCCATGGTGGTGAGGCCGAACTTATATGCTCTGTCTCCCTCTGTGTCACAGCCAGGTGCCACCCCTGCTCCGGACACCATTCACAGTTTCAGTGAAGAGGTGGCACTAGCCATGATGTCAGATCTCCTTCAAACACCACTTGTGGTGACTGACAGGCACCAGGGCTGTGCTACATTCTGTTGAGGTGGAGGTGGTTCTTTCCCCAAGTGTCACTAGCAATGCCATGGGGTGAGTTGCCACCTCCTCTGGTGATGGATGTGGTGCCAGTCATGGTCCTGGGTCCACCACCAAGCACAAAGCTGCTAATGATGTCTTCCATTGGGCTATCCTTGGTCCTGATGCCACTCATGTCACTAGGACAGGCCCTGGTGCCATTCCTGGTGCCAGGGTTTGGGATAGCTCCAGGGTCAGCACCGGACCTGATGTCTGGCCCTACACAGAAAATGGTACCAACTGTGATAAGGAAGCTGAATTTATCTCCAGGCCTGCTGATGACCTTGAACTTGATGCTGGAGGTGGTGTTGGCTCAGAGTCTTATGACTGCTGTGAGTCACTGTTCTCCACAGAACTGTTGGCTGACACTGCCACAAGTGGGGAGTGGGGCCATCCTATGGGGATTTTCTCCCTCCGCTCTCTGTCCTGGGGAAATCTTTCCACCATGGGCACTGACCAGGTTATTTCTGTGATGCAGGATGACTCCATTTGGGTAGTCCTGCCAGGTGCTACCCTTGGGTGAGGTCTCCATGTAACCCCACAGCCCAGGTAGAAGCCCTAAAGACCCTGAGTCTCTGTTCCCTCCTGGGCCTCTGTCACTCTTGAAGGACTTACCTGGGTACATGGACCTTCAGGGACCAGTTACCTGGGACAAGCACAGATAGATTGTTGATGTCTTTGAGCAACACCACAGGGAGTGTGAAAGGGCCTAGTTTTGACGCGTCCTCCTGCCACCACTGTCCTCTGGTTTCAGCACCTCCTCTCCATCAATGTCCTCCTCCTCAGAGGACAATGAATCATCAGTCCACTTGTCCTCAGCGTCTGAGTACACTGTGTACCATGAATGAATGGTAGACATGCTTGAGGTGCTGAACGTGAGCTCCTATACAAGCCACAATCCTGTGTTCTTGATGTTGGGACCCCTTGGAACTTTAAGTAATGACTCTGCAGTCATGCCTCCCTGGCCTATAGCCTACAGCCTTTATGGATGCATCAAGGTTTGCATGGAGACATCCCTTCTCTCATTCTCCAGTCCCTAAGGACCTTATGCTCCAGTATTGCACACCTTCAGGATCTACAGGTGCAGGATCTCACCCCCCCTTTAGAGCTACAGGTCTTGCAGGCCTAATTAGGGTCAAAATGCCCCACATCCAGCCTCCTGAGGCTGACTGTGCTTAGACAGATGCCTTGGACAGGAAGATGTTTACCTCGGCACACACCAAGATGGGCATCATAGCACACCAGGCACAACAGGCAGCCTTCAGTCATTGACTGTGATTGCAGAGTGGTCAATTCCTAGCTGCAATGCCTAAGAGTGAGTTAGTCAAGCAATACATTTGCCTTTCTTTCTGCTCAAGGCCTGAAGGTGGCAAGGTATCAGTCAAGGACATTATATGATGCCAATGAGATGGCTGCAGACTCATGGAAAGTGCAATCTGCCTCAGGCAGATTGTCTTTAAGTAAGCAATAAGGCATGAAGGGGTGTGTGTAAACCCTATTTTACAGTATGGCCAGGGGCGTAATAAGGCACGAGGGTTTACACACACCCCTGCATGCCTTATTTGTGCTTATAAAATTGATTCCTTTTTTTTTTTTTCACTTTTGATTATTGGGAAAAGCATGTTTATATGTAGAAAAATAGATTTGCTTTGTGCATTTGTGATAAAATAATCCTTCTGCCCACTGCAAATGATGTCATTGATGATGTAATTGTATTATTGCCTACTTTCTTCTTCCTGTTTTTTTTCTCTTTTGTTCCCACATTCAAGATATGGAATGTTTATCACGGAATGTTTACCATGGAATATATGGATTCAAAATTCTGCTGGCAGAATGTTTCTCTCCCAACACACTATACACAGAGACAACAAAGGCCTTTGTTAGAGCCAGAGACTCAGTTATCTCACTGTCAGAAGAAGAAGAATAGAGTTCCCTGATAAGCAGTTATTATAAATTGTAAAAAGGGTCTGGGAAATACTAAATTCTAATTGGCTGATGGCATTCCAACAGCCCTACATTAATCTTTAATTAGTATACTTGTAGGGCATGATTACATGAGCACTGATTTTCTTAGTGAGGTACTACATTTTTCATTAATTCTAATTAAGGAACTCAGAGCTGCCATGACACTTTAACAGCTAGATCTGGCACAAAGAAGAAATTAATGTTGCATAAAAAAGGACTACCAGCAAAATGAATTTGAGAAAAAGTTTGAAGCTCCCTGTTTTAATACAAGCTGCTGAATTTTGAGTATTTTAATTAGAGCTGTCCCACGCTACACCTAACAGTCTCCTTAACTCTGCTGCAATGTTTTATGTTTAAAAAAGTATGACTGCACAGTGTTGCTCGGGCAGCATTGCTATGGCAACAATCAGCACAGCCAAGCAACACTCACAATCGGAGCTTCTGCCTCAGAGCCACGGTGAACATTATAGTAAATACTACAATTGTGTGACAAAATTAATGACCAGAACTTCAGTTCTGATACTGACACAGACTTCACTGTCCAGATTTTTTTTTAAATGCTACAGACGGAGAGCCTCTTTTTTTGCTCTGCTGTTGAACATGATTTACAACCTACGCAAGTTCCAATCAAGAAACATGCCAACCTGATAATCTACAAACCTTCCCAGTAGTCACAGGTCCACCCAACAGACTCTAAGCATGCCAGATAGCCTTTTTTCAGTTCCATCAGAGACCTGTAGGAGCGGTAATTATACTCCCCCGCAACGCATTGCGTCCAGCGTTCAGTGCCTACTGATGATATTTTTGATTTCGTCTATTGAAAAGTTTAATAAACTGAATGCAGCCGCCATCCCCAGCTGCTACAACTCACCAAACTCTGAAGACACAGCAATAGCTTTTCTGATAGCCTATTTGCTGGACAGACTTTACAGAGGATCAAGAGTTGGGTGTGGGACAGACTGAGGAGATACTGTAATACCGGAGGACCAAACTTGGGCACAAACACAGCTGCAGAAATCTAATAAAAAAGCTGGTGCTCACAGAGCTAGATCAGAGCAAGGGTCCTAAAAGAAAAACAACAGGCAAACTTAAACCGGCTTTATAGTTTGCAGCTTCTACTACCCTGCATCCCTGCTACAGCAAATTCAGAGCAAGGGGAAGATAGCCTTCCATCAGCTTCATGGGAGTTAGTATTAATCACTGTGAAAGATGCTGCTAATACTTCGCTGCCGAGTAGACTCTAAACAAAATGCCATATGGCTCAAGAAGAAAAAGCCATTATTAAAAACAAAAAATAGACTGAAAAAAGGCTTAACCTGATGGTCTATTCACTGCTTCAGCCGTGAAACTACAAACAGACCAAAGCAGTTCCACATTACCCCACTTGCCAGCCTCTTTCAGGTGCTTAATTTGAGTACTTCTAAAGTAAAATCCCATCACTGCAGGACCATCATATCTTTGCCACACTGGAGAAGGTTACCTTTGCTGTATTTACTATTTCTTGCAACTTTAGACACGAGACCTTTTAACCAGTGTCTTTTTTTGTCAAGATGATAATTTGTCCGCCGATTTATTGTCCCGGCAACATTTTGCCCACCTTGTTTTATCAGCAACCATTTGACCCATGATATAGCTTGGAGACAACCTGTTCTAACACACTCATGAACTAATTTTCACTGTCATCTCGGGAACGCGCTGCACATCTTGACAGAAGGACTATTTTATTACAAAATCTCTGTGTTTAAAATACAGTTTTAAACAGTTTCTATAGAACACATTAAAAAAAAGTTTTTATAATAGCAGTATGGTACTCCCAGGGGTTATGTTAATGTTCAAGTTAATCATCTCCTGGGGGCATATGGCACTCGGCTGTGCCTTGTGCCACATTATGCCCCCAGAGGATGATTAACTAGAACATTAACATACTGTAACTCCTGGTCATACCTTATTGCTTAAAAGATAGAAGGGGGATTTTTGACTGTCAGCAAAGAAACAGTTGTAGTGAAAACTATAAACAATACTTAGAGGGTCGGATATTCAAACTGCGCCCAAAATGTGCGCAATAGCAGGAGCAAGCACAAGTCCATTGCGCACATGCGCAATAGACGCGATATTCAAACATGGAGCAAGGCAAATTGCGCAACTAGCCAACGTCTGAATATCGCACAACCTGCACCATAGCGCAACCAGGAAGGGTAAGCTGAGCAGATATGATGCACTATAGCGCAACAAGGCCAGCCCAGCTGAGCAGTCCAGAGGCGCCATAGCGCAAGCAGAGAGCCCCAGCAGCAGAGCAATGGAACTGCACAACCAGGGAGGTAGGCAGGGGCCCACTACCCATGGCACAGATGGGCACAGGAACACACTGCAGAACTAACAATGCACCCCCACACCCCAAGCACAGCATAAGTGGGGGAGGGACGGAATATCCACCGGCCCATGGGGACAAGCCAACAAAGCACAGCCGGGCCATGGTGCCCCAGCACACCCACTGGCAAGCTGAGACTGCCACACAAAGGGGGCGGACAACCCCAGTGCATTATCAGCCCCTTGTGTGCACAACACACCCTGCACTGTGACCCCAAGACACCACCCATGAGCAGTGACTGTCACTGCAGGAATCCCCATGCATCCCCCCCTTCACACTGCAACCTCGTGTACCACGGAACCATACAAGCCAGACCCACCAAGAGCACTCAGCAGTGGGTGGCAGCACACAGCAAGACCGACTGAAAGCCACTCCCACACCAGAGACACCTCCCCATGCACACACACACATACCCAGGACAATACCACCCCAGATGCCATGCACACCACTGCAACTGAGCACCTATAGCCAGCTGCAAATCAGAGACCACCACAGTATTCATAACAAAATATAGATTTATCTAATTAATATATGAACAATAACAATATGAACAGACAGAACTATATACAAATATATACAATATAAGGGTGGGGGTACGGGTACAAGGTAGGGGTGGGTAAGGGGCAGGAGTGAACAACTGGGAGAGGGAAGGCAGGGTGTGAGAGATGGGTAAAGGGGGGAGGTGATGGGCAGCTACTGCCTGACAGTCTGCTCATCATCCGGTTGCTGCTGGTCCCGTGGCCTCCTCCTGCACCTGATGCCACGGTGCTGCAGGTCCCTCAGGATGTCGAGGGACTCCATGGATACCTGAAGGAGCTGGTGGACCAACCACTCGAGTCTCCGCAGGATCCGGACACCTAGGACAAGGGATCAGAATCAATGGCTGTGACTGTCCATATCCCTGAAGCCCACCCAACATGCATGGCATACAGCCAAGTGCCCCGCTCCTGTGATGGAGTGCACCCACCCACAGTGACCGTGCACAAGACATGCCCAACCAGGCAGCAACAGCCATGTGTGCCACTGCACACACACACCACCCACGTCCAGCACAGCACAACCAAGGCTGTATAGTGATGTGGCTATACGGTGGGAAGGCAGTGCCACAGCCATGTGCCCAGCGCACGCATGGACCACCATTGATGCACTCCCAGACATGCAGTGCCACTGGACAGTGCTGACTGTCACATGTCGCATGCATGGCAGTGTTGTCCATGGATGGTGGCCATGCCCTGCCCCCCCACAGCATGCAATAGCATTCAAGATGTCATGACACTCACCCTCATCGTACTGCTGCTGCTGCGGCTACTGCTGCTGCTGTGGTTCATCACCACCACCACCAGCACCAACACCACGTACAGCCACCGCTGCCACCCCTGGCTGCGCCTCAGCCTTGGCCTTCCTCCACTCCACCACGCCTGTGGGAAACAAAAGGTGAGAAACACATCAGTGAAATCCCAAAGCAGACATCCCCCTGCCCCAATGAGTGTGCCCGCCCCACCCAGCTAGACCCATACATCACATATCCTGTAAACACCGCCACAGCCAACCATAGACCAACCCTTCCCCATGTGCTGGTCACAATACACAGTGTTACCCATACGGACAATACAGGTGCATAGACGGCTCACCCACCTGGCCGAGGCACCACGCCCCTCCTGGCACGTGAACGAAGTCATGCCAGTAGTGCCTGCTCCCTCCTCCGCAGGTCACCGTACCGGTGCCTGCACTGCTCTGCCATGCGCCGCCGGCCAGTGGCCTCCTCCAGGGCAGTGGCCACCTGCTGCCACACGTGTCCTTGCCATGTTCAGGGGTTCATCCCCAAACAGTGGGCCATGGTGAGGCTCCACTATGGCCACTAGGTTGGCAAGTTCCACCGCACTCCATTGTGGGGCTCTCCTGCGTGCCATCCCTGCATGTATATAGTAGGCAATATGGCGCTCTGCAGCACGGCAACCCCACGTGGAATTGTTGTGCAGTACAACTCCATTAGTCCCTATCACGCTGTTCGTATAGCGCTGCCAGTCCCTATCGTGCTGTTACCGAACAGTGAGATAGAGCTGCAGACATGCCATACGTACAGCGCGAAGGGGACAAAGGTCAGGCACAGGGTCATGGGTCTCTGGCGCAAGGCCACGCACAGCGCCATCGTATGTCTACACGTCCAGCACAATTGGTCGCCTGTGTGCCATTGCCACAGTGGACTACTGCGCAGTTGTGCCACAGCACCATGTGGTGACCGTCGCTGTAGCGCCACTGGTACAATGGTGGCCGTATTCTGAATTGCCTATCGCGCACAGCACATCATCAGTGTGGCAGATGCCTGCGTAAGCTACCTGGGCATGCGCAGTGTGGTGTACTATGCAGTCACAGAACTGCACCATTGGCTCAGCCAGTTCAACCGTATTGAGCAAAGCGCAACAGCGCGATATTCAGCCGTCATATGCAAATCATCCAATCAGCCATTCAATGGCGCAGCGGTGCGATTTGCATCTCATTAAAGTTGCTCCAGTCCTAATTTGCATGCATTGCACTATAAATCTGCGACACTGTTCTGCAGTGGCCATATTCGGTTACTGCAGTTGATAGGTGAGTTGCATGCATTGTGCTGTTCTGGACCATGGCCCCAGAGAATTGCTGCATACTGCACAGTCACAGGTGACCACTCTCACCCATACAGGCTGTGAAATGACCGAGCGAGGACTGGGTGAGGAGGATGATGGTGGGCGGAAGAGGAGGTCCAACTTCACGAAGGCGGAGACAGAGGCACTGTTTGAGGCCTACCTGGCTGAGGAGCCACTTCTCAGTGGACGGCCGGGCACCCCTCAGGCCCGTGCTGCTGCATGGGAGGGGGTGGCATGTGCCGTCAACCTGTACGGCAGCCACCAGCGCTCTGTGCAGGAGTGTAAAAAGAAGATGGGGACCGACAGGAGGAGGGTGAAGGAGGAGGTTGCAGCCAGCAGGGCGGCATGTGCTGCAACAGGCGGTGGATAGATGGAGGTGGTGCAGCTGACCCCGGCGGAGGACATGTTTGCTGCAAGCATGCAGCGCAGCGCCATTGAGGGTGTTCCTGGAGGTGGCTTCCAAACAGGTGGTAGCCCATCACTGCATGGTATGTCATGGTCTGGGGGGGAAGGTAGTTCACATGCACTAATGTGTCCTTCCTTTCTGTTACAGATCCTGTGCGTCTGCAGGGGTCAGCAGTGGAGGGCCTGTCCACTGCGGACAGCCACCCGGAGTTGGAGGAGGGACCATCCATCTCCGCAGATTGCCAGTGTGCACTGCGACAGTGTGCACGCCCGGCTACCTTCACTGATGTTGGGACAGGTGTGGGGAGTGCCCTTCCTGTGTCCCAGTGGTCTGGCATGCAAGCATGCCAGCACGCTGCGGCTGTGGCTGTGGCACAGACCTGCACCATCGATGATGCACCGACCACTATGGGTACTGAAATGTGTGTGTCACAGAATGGACACACAGCAGGACAGCTCACGCCCATGGATCTATTTGGTTCCGACATGTGTGCCAGCATGTCAGCACAGTCCCAGGCTGTGCCTGTCAGCACCGGTGGGGCAGCACTGGGGCTGTGCAGGTCACCGGCACCGTTGCAGCCACAGCAGTGGGAACCACTGATCCCATGGGCACAGCAGGTGGAGGGGGCAGTCACCCAACGGGACTGGCGGTACAGGGCTCAGCGGTGATGTAGGTGCACCGCCTGTGGACATGCCCATATCTGGTCCTGGTGAGCAGCGCCCAACCTCAAAGGGTGCTGTACATCAGGCCCTTCCAGACCCCGAGGGACAGGTTGCTGATGTGGCAGACGACCTCTTTGATGAGCACACCCGCCTGCTGCAGGCATCAGTACAGCAGCAGATGCGGGTTGCAACATCCGTGGAGGCACTGTGTGTGGCTATGGAGTGGCACAGCAGGGACACCGAGAGGATCCTGTCCCGGATTGACCATTTGCGGATGGATGTGACCACCACCATCGACAGGCTGACACAGGCAGTGGTCGGTGTCATGGCCACATTGGGCACACAGTCAGGTGCCACTGTGCCACTCACACCGCGCAGTACACTATCCACTCCCCGTTCCCGGCATCATGCGACACCCAGCCTGTCGATGCCGGGTTCAGCTGTGGGCATCCCAAGCACCCCTGGTGCAGGTATATTCAGTATGCTGCAGACCCCTGTGTGCACAAGGTCGCGTTCACGCAGTGGGACTCCTGGTGGTCCATCGGTGCCACCCCATGTGGCCCATGCTCAGCCTGCCAGTGCTGCTGGGTCTCAGCGGGGCCGCACACGCATCCAAGGTGGCCGTGGCACTGTGCCGCATGACTGAGCTGTCTCCCAGTGCAGGCCCTGTCTGGTGCTGCCCTGTGTGCAATGTGTGTTTTGTGGGCAGTGCACCAGTGGGTGCCCTGCCCACCGCCCGACACACACGGAGACCACCTGCACACCCTCCCGACTGCTGTCCACAGGTGCGTGTGCATGATGATGCCTGCATTGCGCTGTACATCAAAGTGCAAGGGTGCCCAGCATCTGACACACGTACATGGACAATACAGGTGGTGGTGGTGGCCTGTGGACGTGTGTGTATTTAATGTCTGTGTTCCTGCTCTGTTGTGCACCTGACCCCTGTGCACTTTGTGCCTGTTGTGTGTGTGTGTGTCTGTCCATGTGGCGTGTTACTGTTCACCCCTCCCTGGTTGTGTGTGTGTGCTTCTGTGCCCTGCCACTTCCATCGCCGTCATGCACCCCTGGTGTGTTTCCCTGTGTGTATGTGGGTTGTGCCCAGCCACTGTTGGTTGCACATGGCCCTACTACTTACCTGTGTTGGGCTGGTGTCTTCTGTGATGGTGTCCCGTGCAGCTGGGCCAGCCGGATCAGTCGGGGGTCACGCCATCCAAGGGGGGGCTGCTCATCCCCATCATCACCGGCGTCACCAGCATCCCCATCGCTGTCCCCCTCCTCAACCTGTACGGCTATCCCACAGTCTTTGGCCATGTTGTGCAGGATACAACAGGCCAGGAATATCCCACAGGCCTTTGAGGGGCTATACTGTAGGGCACCACTGGAGGTGTCTAGGCATCAGAAGCATGCCTTCAGCATCCCAAACACCCGCTCGATGATGTTGCGTGTGGCGGCATGTGCCTCATTGAAGTGTTGCTGCGATGGGGTCTGGGCCGCTGGTAGGGTGTGAGCAGCCAGGGACGGAGTGGGTATCCACTGTCACCTGTGTGGAGATAGTGGAGGTTAGTGTCATGTTCAGGCTCATATTGCCCCTAACCCTGTGTGCCACTCCCATGGCACCTGTGGCTTACCCACCCTTGCCCCCGATTTGCCAATCCTACATGCATACTCACCCACTAGATGTTCTGTGGGGATGTCCCCACTCTTGAATTGATGGCACAGTGCTGATTGGTACCATATGAATGAATCGTGTGCTCTGCCAGGGTGCGTGGCACAGACATCGATGATGCGCCCACTGGCATCACACACCACCTGGCAGTTGACACTGGAAAACCCCTTCCGATTACGATAGGCAGCCCCATCGGGGCCAGGTGGCATGCAAATGGCCACATGGGTGCAGTCTATCACCCCTAGCACGCCAGGCATACGTGGTACCCTGTGGAACTCCTGTATGTTTGCTGTAGGCTCTGCCGCGGTGCTGGGGAAATGGATGTACTCCGCAGCATGTGGCAGCAGTGCGCTGAGGAACTGGGTGAGGATGCGTGATGTGGCTGACTGTGTTATGCCTGTGGTGTCCCCTGTTGGTCTCTGGAAGGTACCTGTGGTGAGCAAGCACAAGCAGGCTGTTACCTTTGTCTCCACTGACAGAGCGTGACTCCGTCGTGAGGGTGGCTGCATCACATCACTGCACAGCTCACAGAGCCGCCTCAGTATTGCCCTGTTCAGGCGGTACCAGCCCACAATCTCTACATCTGAATACAGCTCAAAGCTGATGCGGGCACGGTACTGCCTGTTGGGGGTGTAGCGCCGACAGGCCCTTCCACAGCTACGTCCCCCTGCAGCATGCCTTCTCACTCCCCTCATTACAGCTTCCATGTGGAAGCTGGCACTGTCCATCTCCCTTGCTTGTGTTCCCCCCCCTGGCTGTTGTTGATCTGTTACCCCCACTGTCCTGACTGCTACCTCCACTGCACTGGGTACACCTACTGGCCTCTGCACTCTGTGGCCCCACACACATTCCCTTGCCCCTCTTCTGTCCTGTGCACTCTCTGGCCTGCACTGTTTACTGCTCTGGCCTGCTCTGTCTCCCTGCCTCATGTGGGTTCCCTGTAGCGTTCTTGCGCCTCTTCCTAGAGCTTTTTTATTTTGGCCCATTTCTGCTGTGGCGCAACTTCCGCCTGATCCACTGTTGTGCATTGTGCAAGCCTTTGAATATCGCATTGCGCACTTTATGCATGGTTCCACCCCCTTCGGTTGCGCATACCTTCATTAGCATTGCGCTGTTGCTCAGCATGTTTTCTGTGGAGCAACTGCCTCCTGCTGAATATTGCAGAATGGCGCAATTTCAGACTTGCGCTGGCGCAACCCTATTGCGCATGGCGCAACCCTTTTGAATATCCCACCCATTGTTTCTAATTTGTTTGTGTATGTAAGGTGAATGTGATAATCAGGAAAACAGCATTTAATTCATTTATTTTATTTTTTATATAAGGTAGTTTTATTTTTAGGGCCCAGCTGAAGTTTTTTTTTACAGTATAAAGGTAGCAGCCATGTTTGTGGTGGAAGATCAGCTCTGGCAGTAGAGAGCTAACTGAAATGCCTGTGTTCTAAATGCCCATTGATCTGTGTTGCAGACTCTTCACTGCTGAGCAGTCCATTTTTTTACCCATGTGTAAACCGTATTTTACACATAAATAAGAGCCAATCAGATTACACGAGTTTACCCTGCCATTTTATAAGAATGATGTAAAGGCAGCTAAGATATCAACATATTGAGCCATTGTAATAAAGAGGCTATCTATGTTTGAAAAACTCTATTACCCATACACTAAACTCCAAAAAACAAACACTTGGCTGTATATTCATATGATCAAGATTTTATTTGAAGTTAAAAACTACAACTCCCCCCCACTGGTGGCTGCAAGCATTTCATGCATCACCCACGCATGCTTTCTCAAGGCCTTGAAAAAGCTCACGTGGGTGGTGTGTGAAATGTTGGCAGGTGCTGGAAGGGGTGAGTTGCTGATTTAAGCTTCAAATAAAATCATAATCATGTAAACCTGTGGTCAAGCGTTGAGTTTGTTGGACTTTAGTGTATGGGTAGCCAAGCTTCTGTATCGCTCTACGTTGCCAATGGGGAGTTAATACATATAGGTAATGACCACCCAGCATAGGGGTAATGAACACCCCTACTGGGGCAGTCTCACAGTCAAAAGCTGTCACTCGGCACAGAACTTTGGGCACATGATCATTCTAAGATCACTGATTCTCCAGTCTTTGCTGTGCCACTAGAGGGGTAGAACAGCATAGGAGAGCTCTCTCAGAACATCAGTCTGCAATATATTTATTATTTTTCTGTCAGGACTGTGCATCTGTGAAAAGGGTTGGGGCTGCCTGGTAACAGGGAACTCCTTCAGATTTAGAAATTGTGCCTGCTAAGCTGCAGCTTTCAACTGATTAACCTGCTAATTTTCTCCCATGTTCAGTGACCTCTGTGCATGAATTTGGGTCGACGTGCCAGTGCACTATCTTTAGGGTGTGTTCACAAGGTCTCTAATCCCCTCAGCCTGGTGCCTCAGGTAAGTGAATTTTTATTTTAGGGGGTGCAGTTAGCTAGCTTGTGGGAATCTTTACTAATCTATCTTTCTTTCCCTTTTTCTCCCCTAGCATTCTCCTAGTGACCGACCCTCTCCTTCCTCACCTTCCTCTGTCTGGGTTTTTCAGTCAGCAGTGGGTTACAAGTGGAGTTCTTTCCCCAACTGAGCAGTGTGGTGTCCTTATACCTTTGGGCTGCCTAGATCTTCCCTGAGTTCTCTTCATTTTTCAAGGCTATCCGTGTGTTTTTTTGCTCAGAATCTTCAGTTATTTGCCTCCCTTCTCTCCTCCGTCCTCAAGCAGAGCAGCCGTGTGCATCAGCATGTCAGTTGGCTCGGCCAAACACACGAACCCTCCTGCCAATGCTGGCTACCTGTCACCATGGATTTATGCCTTCTTGTTCTTAGGCACTTCTTCTAACCCCATTTTGTGCACTTTTTCTGGTGTGGGCACTACTGTAACTGTTGGGCATGTTCTCGGCTGATGTGGTGACATCATGTGCATTGGCGACATGTCATCACACTAACGTGCACCCATGTGTGCTCCTTCTAGCTTGTCCAGCACGCTTGCTGAGGCAGAGCACTATTTTCTCTATGGATTGTGCTGTTTGCTCTTGATTAATATGGGGCATCTTTAGATTGCAGGGACTGCCTTCCCAGTCAGCGCGACAGTGCACTGCTAGCAACTCCCAGCTCTGCTTATTCCAGCAGTTGCAAATAAATAAGGAGATCTTACTTCAAGAGGACTCTTGCAGTAGGTAATTACATATAAGACTGATCCCAGCCGGCATCAGGACCCAACAGAAAAATTTCTAGCTAGCAGTCTCTGGCGGTGGACTGATATCATGCGGCATCAGTATAAATGGGCGGTCCCCCACGACCGTTTTCCAGTTCTTTCCTGCCGTTAGCTCGTGTCAGCACCTCACGGTAAAGTTCAACGCTCGTCAGCTCTCTCATCGGTAGTTTTTACCGTTGTTTTCGATTCTTCTATTAAAATCATCAGGCATTCATTGGTGTGTGTCGTCCCCTACACCTTCCAAGCACAAAAATAAGTGCAACTCGAGCGGCGCCCAACTTCCGCACAAGGAAGGCCATTCCCAGTGCCTCTTTTGTCTAGGCCCGGATCATCAGGTGGAGAAGTACCAGCACTGCCTAAAATTCAACGCTGCCACCCGCAGATGGAGGCAGCAGTCCCTGGAGGCCCACATACTAAAGAAGAAAATGTCCTCCATAGAGGAGGAGTTAAAAAAGCTCCGGCAGGTGTCCACTTCCCCCAAAGGCCATCATAAGAAGAAGGACAAGGAGAAGCACCGGGATAAGAGCTCCTCATCCACCACGACTTCTTCGGGAGTCGATGTGCTACAGGTAACGTCCCCTCCGGGGGGACCGCTCCACGATGGCAACCTTGGGCTTCCAGGTAGCATCGGCCTGTCCAACTGGCTCGCGCTGGGCCCTTCTGCAGCAGGTACCTCTGGGCAATTGAGGCCTTGCCCCAGTAAAGCGCCAACAGCGGCCTACTGGTTCAAACGGCTCCGGTAAGCTGGACGTCAGCTCCTCTGATGCCCGCACAGAGACGGACAATAGGTCGTCCGACCCTTCGGGGTGGCGCACTGCCCCTCTTCCACCTGACAAGGCCGTTCCTCCTCAGTGACCTGCCTCGGGCAATGGGTTCGAAAAGTCAGACATCGGCTACTCTGGCGTCCGCACGGATTCTGCTGATAAGTCGGACGTCAGCCTGCCCGACGCCTGCACGGTGGCTGAGCTGACGCCAGACCATTCCACGTCTGCTGTTCCTGGCTCCCCACAGCCTTTGCTGCCCTCCGGGGACCCTGGGTCTCCTCAGCCTGACCCTGGGGACTTTCTTCTCCATCCCCGGGCAATGCCATGGTTCCTGCTGCACCCCCTTCAGGCCATCCGCCAACTGGTCTAACTGACCTGACGTCGGTTCCCCAGATGCCGGCTCCAACACCGGTCTTGCCATTGCTGGCTACATCCCACTCCTGGATGCCGCTCCAATGCTGGGCCTTCTGCCCACCGGGCCTCCTGCTCCAGACCCACCTGTGGGCCCTCCAGATGAACCGTTTCCAGCAGACCCCCCCAGCTTCCGGTTATCCGATGCCACTGTATCTGATGCTGTCTTACCCGGCTCTGCAGTATCCAACACCCCAGTACCCGACGCTAGCCTATCCAATGCCACAGTACCCGGTGTCTCAATACCCAATGCCAGGTTTCCCACTGTTGGGTTATGGATACGCACCTTATGGGTACAATCAATACCCGTATCCTCCTCCTCCTCCATCCCCCTCAGCCGCAGGTGGACTTGAATGAGACTCTGGCCTCCTGGTGGGCTGAGGCCAAGGCTCAACTGACCAGAGACGTGGAGAGTCATCTCACGATGACAGTGCCAATTCTGGCTCCCATATGTCCGCGCCGACAGAGTCCCTCCCCACTGCTGGACACCAAGGGCGAGCCCTCTGGTTCCAGGGTGGGGCAGGATACGTTTCCCCGAGGACCTTCCAAGGGGACCATTCCTCCCCCTCGCTGGGAGAGGAAGTCTTCTTCTTCATCCTCTCCCTCCTCAGACACCTCAGACGACTCTGACGGTTGCTCCAAGCTGGACGATGAGCCACACTCTCCATCTAAACCCAGGTCTAGGATTCCTCTGAAGTCTCCTCCAGAGGATCCTTCCTTTACGGAGTTGCTACACAAAATCCAGGAGGTTCACAAGTGGCATTCCTTGGAGCCGGATCCACAGTGTAAGAAACTTGCTGAACATCTGGACCTGCCTGAGACAGCTCCTGCATTGGTGCCACCCTGGATTGAGCTTCATGACGACCTTGTTTCCACTATTTGGAAGCAACCGTCGGCTTTAGCCCCACTTCCTCGGAAGTCGAACAGGCTATATCAGGCTCCTGAGGGTGTTGACTTTTTAGATTGTCTCCCTCAAGCTGATTCGGTCATGATTAGTGCCACTCATGGCCGGACAGCTAACCCGAAACATCTGAGCTCGTCTCCACCTGACAAAGAATCCTGTCTTCTGGACAAGTACAGGAAGAAGATCTACGCTTCTTCCACTCTGGGTATTAGGACCCTAAATTATGTCAGTCACATGGGGGATTACCAGAAGGCGATTCTTAGTGAGGTGGAATCCAAATTGAACTCCCTTCCAGACTCTCAAGTCAAACAGGAAGTGGCTGACCTCGTCCGCTCTGCACGTTCCAACATTCAGCACATGCTTTGTGCTACTTACAATGCAGTGGACACTGCTGGTAGGAGCTCCGCTTTCGCCGTAGGCTTATGGCATCATACCTGACTCCGTGTGTCAGGGTTGGTCCTGAAAGTGCAGTCTGCTTTTCAGGAAGCGCCCTTTCAGGGTTCAGTGCTGTTCGGTGGTGATGTCAAGGACATTATCACTGATCTGCAGGAGAAGGGGACTGCACTGAAGTCTGTGGACTCCATGTATCATACCCATCAAACACAGCACTGTCCCTTTCACAGGTGGAATCGGCAAAAGGTGAAATCCTATGGAAAGTGGGCTGCTAAACACCAGGCCCCTCCAGCTGCCAAGCCCCCTCCACCCAAAAAAGCAGTGGGTGCTTCAGCCGCGATGCTGCCCCACACCACCTGACTCCTTTCCTCTCCCACAGCCTCTAGGCCTTCCAGAGGAACCGGTAGGAGGGAGGTTTTCCCTTCACCTCCCGGGTTGGGAGAGGATAACTTCAGATTCCTGAGTGCTCCAGCTGATCGCAGAAGGACACTCAATAGAGTTTCTTCAGAAACCCCCTCGACACCCTCCCCCAAGGTCATCGTACTCTTGGGAACATCATCTTCTGGTGCAGGAAGAGATTTCAGCACTTTTGCTGAAGGAGGCGATAGAACCCATTCCCATTCCTCTTCAGGGAACAGGATACTATTCCCATTTCTTCCTGGTCACGAAGAAAATGGGGGACGTGAGACCGATTCTCGACCTCAACTCCCTGAACTTGTTCGTGGAGTACAAGAGGTTCAGGATGCTCTTGCTGCAGAGTCTTCTGCCCCTTCTTCGGCCGGGACTGTGGCTGTGTGCTTTGGATATGCAGGATGCCTACCTGCATATCCCTATCTGCCCTTCCCATCCCAAATACCTGCATTTTGCATTCCAGGGGGACCACTACCAGTTCAAGACCCTCCCATTTGGTCTTTCCTCGTTGCCCCCGAGTGTTCACCAAATGCCTTTCAGTGGTAGTGGCCTACCTGCGTACCTAGGGGTGCAGGTTTTCCCGTACCTGGACGATTGGCTCCTGGTAGCCCCATCCAGGAAGGAACTCCTGCACTTCCTTTTCCCTTACCCAGCAGGTCTTTGCCTGCCTGGGTATTACCATAAACCAAGCCAAATCCCATCTGATCCCATCACAAAGGCTCCAGTTTATCGGGGCGATCCTGGACATGACCTCTGGCAGGGCCTTCCTGCCACTGGACAGGGCGGTCACTCTTCAGGCCCAGGTCAGCCTGTTGTCCAGCCACAGGCGGGTCAGCGCCAGGTTAGTCCTTCGCCTCCTTGAGCTAATGGTGGCTGCAATTCCGACAGTCCCTCGCACTCGGCTCTACATGAGAATCTCTCAGTGGACACTTTGGTCTCAATGGGATCAGCTGATGGATGACCTAGATCAATTTGTCCTAGTATCCACTCCCATGGCTCAGGACTTGCAGTGGTGGATGGTTCAGGAGAACCTCTGCTGGGGAGTTCCCTTCAGTTTCCCTCCCTCCTCACAGACGTTGACTATGGACACCTCCGGAGAGGGTTGGGGAGCACATCTCGGTCCTCACAGGACCCAGGGCTCCTGGTCCAAGCTCGAGAAGTCCCTCCAAATCAATGTGCTGGAACTAAGGGCAGTACTGTATGCTCTTCAGGCTCTGCATCTGTATCTGTCTCCAGGTCACCTAGGAGTACAGATGGACAACATGTGCGTGGTCTGGTACATCAGCAAACAGGGAGGAACTCGTTCCTTCCCCCTTTGCCAAGAGGTGAAGCGAGTCTGGGATTGAGCAGTACAGCACAACCTTCACCTCACGGCATCTCATGTCCTGGGGATCGAGAACACACTGGCACACAGGCTAAGCTGGTCATCTGCTCTAGCTCAAGAATGGGAACTGGATCAGGGGGTCGTAGATGACATCTTCCTATGCTGGGGAACTCCACAAGTAGACCTGTTCGCATCCCCCCAAAGCACAAAACTTCCCATCTTCTGCTCGCTCGCTCACTCCATGGCGTGGCATTTTTTGGAGAGATGCTCTGTCTCTAGACTGGAAGGGCAGATTTGTCTATGCCTTCCCCCCGATTCCACTGATTATGAGGGTCTTGCAGAAACTCGGTTCAGAAGGAGCTCGAATGATTCTGATTGCTCCTTTCTGGCCTAGGCAAGTTTGGTTCTCTCTTCTGTAACAGTACTCAGAGGAACCCCCTCTTCCTCTTCCTCTGTTGCTATTTTTGCTGACCTAGGATCAGGGGACCCTGGTCCATCCAGGCCTCAAGTCCCTTTGGTTGCACGTATGGCTCCTGCAGATGTAGCTCAGGCCCGATTTGGGGTTCCCCCCGAGTAGCTGAGATTCTGGTGGAGGCCAGGAAACTCTCAACCAGATCTACTTATGCCATGAAATGGAAGCGGTTCTCTATTTGGGCTGCCTCCAATGATGTCGAGCCCTTCTCATGCTCTGTCGGCCAACTTCTGGATTACCTGCGACGCCTCTTCGACCTGGGTCTCAGCCATTCATCCTTAAAGGTTCACATGGTGGCCATTTCAGCCTATCATGTCCCCTTTGCAGGCAGAACATTTTCTCAGCTGGAGGTCTCTAAGACCATTTTGAGAGGGGTCCTTCACTTACAACCCCCTATCCGGGTTCCTGCCCCTCCTTGGGATCTGAATTTCATTTTAGAGAAACTTACTCTGCCTCCTTTCGAGCCGGCAGCCTCAGTAGACCTATAGTTTCTTTCTTGGAAGACTCTCTTCCTAGTGTCCATTACTTCTGCTCGATGGATTTCCGAGCTTCAGGCCCTGATGTGTAAAATCCCATATTTGATTTTTCACAAGGAACGTGTGGCTCTGCGTACCAACCTTAAGTTTCTACCTAAGGTGGTAGCGGAATTGATGCTGAATCAATCCATAGAGTTGTCTGCCTTTTTTACGCAGCACTCCAACCAAGGAAAGTACCTCCTGCATAATTTGGATGTTCACCAAATTCTGAGATACTACACCAACAGGATGAAGGATCTCAGAAAGACTGATCAACTGTTCATCTTTTTTGCCCATAAAAGAGAAGCCAATGCAGTTTCTAAGCAGTGCCTATCAAAATGATTGGCTCATTGTATCACTTTCTGTTATGACAAGTACAACAAGACCCTGCCGGGTCAAGTTAGAGGCCACTCCATCAGAGGGGTCACTGCCTCTGCGGCTTGTTTCAAGAATGTGTCAGTGGCTGACATTTTGCAGCCGCCACATGGACTTCTGTTCATACCTTTATGAAACATTACAGTTTGGACATTGCCTCTTGCCGTAGAGCAGGCTTCGGGCTGGCTGTTTTGCAAGTCCTCCTTTCCTAAGGCCTTCACAACCAGAGGGTCTACTTCTGAATAGCTTTCCTCCCCCCGTTTGCTTCTCCTTGTTCCAGACTGCTTGGGACTCAGTCCTATATGTAATTACCTACTGCAAGAGCCCTCTCGAAGTAAGATAGTACAGTTATGCAAGAACTTACCGTAACAGTAGTTCTTCGAGAGAGGCTCTTGCAGTAGGAAATACCTTCCCACCCTCCATCCCCCTAAGCTTTTTCAGCTCCTTTTCCAGGAAGGGAAATATCCGCTTCTCTCTTATTTTGCCTTTCGGCCTTTGGCAGGAAAGAACTGGAAGGCGGGTGTGGGGGACCACCCCTTTATACTGATGCCGCATGACGTCGGTCACCTGACGTGGGGGCGGTCCCCTGCCAGAGACTGCTAGCTAGAAATTTTTCCATTGGGTCCTGATGCCGGCCGGCATCAGTCCTATATGTTATTACCTACTGCAAGAGCCTCTCTCGAAGATCTACTGTTACGGTAAGTTGTTACATAACTGTCCTTTGTTGTGTTGGCTACTGTGCTTAACATGGAGGAGGTAATGACAAAGGTTACAATCAGTCACCTCCCCCTTGCTCATGGTAACATATATAGGAGAACCGAATATAGTGGCTGTATACTAAGATTCCTCTTTACACTGTGCTGGCTATTAGGTAGTGGCACCATGGCTTATTGGAGACCTATCATGTTTAAAATATGTAAGGGCTGCAGAAGGGTGGTGAGACTCTCCCCTTTAGGGTCTTCTTACCCTAACTTTGTAATACATTCTAGCATGCCTATTTTGGTCTCCCCTAATAAACCCCTGAGCTGGGGGGGGGTGCAACGGGTACTGACTGACAGTGGCAGGGCTGAGTTGTACAAATCCTTTTTGCTGCTCTTAAATGAGCTGATGAGTTTTAATGTTCTGCAGGACATCTCCACCAACACACCTGAACTCAAGGTGGCCCCTCGGGTCAGAGAGGGTCCTCACGGGGACTTCTAGGTGTGCCAAAGCAGAACGATACTGCGCACCCAGATTTGTAGAAGACCCTAATCTTAACAGTATGGAAGGTCAAGATGAGGATTCAGGGGTTCACAGGGGAAATCTTGACCCTTCAACACTATCATAGGAGGGGGACCGCGCAATGCTTTAGAAATGGTGGATGCTTAAACGGTCGCTCCCAGTCTGAAATCGCATATTTACATTACTTTAACAACCTCACAGTGATATTGAGTGATTAAATCCCCTCTATTAGTTGTCGGAAGTATTGAGGGGTGTAATTATTTTAAAATTGAAAGCTGACAATCAGATTTAATTTAAAATTCAGTAAAATACCCTCCGAGATGTCATTTGGGGCTACGGGAAAAAAACTCTAACGGTGACAGCGAAAACACTCGCGGAAGCCAGGCGAGTGACAAGTGGGTCCAGCAGCTGTAATAATAATCGTGCCAGCAAAGAAGACATCAATCAGCTAAAACAACTGATGGCAGAGTTGAAAGCAAGCATGGAAGGCATTAAAATCTGTACCTCCACACTCAGGTCAGACACAGATGCTGTAACTGATAAGCTGACAAATGCTGATAGGCAGTTTTATTTTTTTAAAGAATGAGGTAGCAGAACTTAGAGAATTATCTGGGGCCCAAGCAAAACAGATTGAATTCTTAACCAGCAAAATAGATGATATTGAGAATAGGGGTCACAGAAATAACATACGGATACTTGGTATACCTGAGAGTTGGGAAGGGGATAGTGTGCCTGGTTTCCTTCAAAGATTTATTCCTGAGCTGTTACATTACCAGTGGCCGTACCCTCTAGAGATAGAGAGATCACACAGGTCACTAGGTCCTAAGCCTCAAGCAGGAAATAGACCGTGTCCAGTAATAGCACATTTCCTAAGGTTTTCTGTTAAAGAACAAGTTCTGAAGCTGGCCAGAGAAAGGAAATCGTTATTCTTTAATGGGGAAAAAATACTACTTTTTCAAGACTATTCAGGGGCTCTCTTGGATAAGCGGCGTGAATTTTATGAGGTTAAACAAGAACTGTCAAAAGCTGGTGTACAATATCACTTTAGACATCCTGCTACTATAATTATAAGGGAATATACTGGTAGCACAATCTCATGTCCAACAGTTGCTGATGTCTGGGAATATTTACAGTTAGGGTTGGAAAGCCATAAGAATCAGTCGAGGCATATTTCAAAACCTCAACCCAAGCAGTTAGGTTCAAAAACAGCTCGTGATGCCTTGGATGGAGATCGTGTTAACCACCATGCGCGAGGTACTGCATCACAAACAGCTCAATTCATGGCGTTACAAAGCACTACTTCTGAGAAACAAATTCATAAGCAACCAATTAGTTCATCTGCTCACCTGGTCCCATCCTCCTCCAAGCAAAGACATGGCTGGCATGGAAACTGATCTCCAGGGGTGCAGAGAAAATTAAGACCATTCCAAAGACATTCACAAAATTATTCAAAACGTTCTGCCTCCAGCAAAAGCAATAAAAAATGCAGTCGCAGTAGGGGAAGCTCTACCCATTCGAATGATTCCTCATCATGCAGTTGTGAAGCACCGGAAGTCATCGAGACGGTTACTGAACTATGTGCCCCTGTAGCAACAACTTCTGAGCAATCTATGGGAGTGGAACTAAATGTTAATGCAGAAGTTGTGGACACACTTCCTGTAGTGCTACATGAGTTTGAACAAGAAGCTCGTCTTGGAACTTGAACTGAACACTTCTATTTTAAAAAACATAAGGTGACTTCCGGTGACGTCATCGAGGACATGGCAGCTTAGGCAAGGAGCTCTCCAACTTACGATCCAGAAAGACATTTCCACAAGAGTAGATCTGATAAATAATTTTAGAATATGCAGAAATCAAGTAATGGAAATACAACGAGAAGGAGATCCTGCTCCAGAAATAAGAAGGGGAAGCAGGATTGCCCAGGATTGAGCCCTACTAGTTCGGTGGCGAGCGGGAGGGATTCCCCTCAAAGTATGGCGGGATGTGACACCGAGACCGAAATGGACAGTCTTTCGAGATCACATTTTGAAACGTTGTTATCTGAAATTAAACAATTCAGGTCTGAAACAAAACTAGAATTCAACAAATTACACTCGGATTTAAGCAAACTTGACTCCACAGTAACCGAAGCAGAGGAAAGAGTATCGACGGCAGAAGATGACCTACATCAGATTTCTAAAGCGCTGGAATATATTACACACCAATCGGAATCTATCTCAGCCAAATGCCTTGACTTGGAAGCCTGTTCCCGGAGAGACAACATGAGGATACATGGCTTACCAGAAGCAGCAGAGGTCGGTGACATGTGCGAATTTGTAGAGGACTTGCTCTGTCACGTCCTGGACTTGCCACAAGCGTTAAGCTTTAAAATTGAATGCACTCACAGGGCATTAGTGCCGAAGCCAACCTCGCCTACAGCTAGACTTCGTTCGATAATTGTGAAATTCTCAAGCTATCGAGACAAGGAACAAATAATAAAAACAGCGTGGAGACAGGGCCGAGTAGAATATAATGGGGCCAGGCTCATTTTCGATCAAGACTATCCCCAAATAATCCAACAGCAATGTCAGGCCTATGCTCCATTTTTAAAAAAATTAAGAGAGATAAAGGTGAAATTCCAGACCCCTTATCCAGCTAGACTTCGAGTATGCTGGGATTCAGGCACTGAAATATATCACTCGGCGGAGGAGGCCTTAGAGGCCTTTAAGGATCGTGGACATGAAATCATAATGCCCTCCAAATGTAAGGAGCTGCACCAGCTACTACAGAATCCATGGCGCGTGAGTAGCCCCTACAAGGATAATCAGGATGGAGGAAGGGCAGCGGACAATACCCTTAAGGACATTAAGAGGATGCTGGGCCACCTAACGAAAGACAGAGTCCCCGTGACCCCGATGCATCATACAGACTTAAATACATGAAAGTGAAAGCGGGAGTTGTCAGAACTTTTTTACGGGACTCATAGTCTGCTCCACTAACATCCCCCCTTTTCCTGACTCAGGGGTGTTGGAACGGACTGCTGCATGTACGATGTGTTGACTTATTTTCTATATTGTCTGGTACAGTAATCAATGTGCACCGAGAATTTCATGGATAGGAGGCGGTAGCGGGGGGGGGAGGAAGAGAGGTTTTGCAACTAGAAGGGGGGGAAGATGGGAGGAAGGGGAAGCCGATGGGGTATTTGATGGGCTAAAGGATAAATGGGTGGGTGGAGGTAGGAGGTTGGTTGCTCCTCCTCTGGGATAAGGGAGGAGGGGAAGGAGGTGGGCTGGATACGAGAGAGAGGGGATTGAGGGATGGTGGGGCGAGCGCCTGGGGAAGGGGAGGTGAGTGGGGGTGGCAGATGGAGGATAAGACCAGAGAATGGGAGTTCAGATTGCTCATGGGGGGGTACTAAGATGGGCTTTGTGAACGAGTTCATTGATAGCTTATCGTAAAGATCACTTTCCCATGGGCCCATGGGTAAAACAGATGAGCTGTTATTCAGTGGCATGAAACTCGATATCTAGAGAGGGGCAAGGTAGGGGCTTAATAAAGACAGGGGGTGTTTGGGGGAGTTTGAAAAAGATAGGCAGGGATCGGGTCTCCTTTTATATGGTGCGGGATTCAGAGGGTTTATGGGGGTATTGGATTTGGAGGCGAAGCCGGGCATGGCGGGGCAGGAGCAGCTGTGTCTAGCTAAGGAACTGCAGCTCAATGGTCTCATGAAAAGGAAATTACAATGTAGATCAATGGATGGGGTTTTCCCACTGCGATAGAAGGCAGGAACCCGGTGCATAAATCATAAGCCATGAGGTGGGATGTGGGGGGGGCACCTCCTTAATTTAACATGGAGAATGCTGTCAATACTGAGCTGGGAACATCTAAAGGGAAAAATGACGTATTTCGCTCAGTAAGCTCCACCGTTTGGAACGGGGACGGGGGACTCCACTGCCGACTATGTTGGTGTTAGAGTGAGGTGAATGGCTGACCTTCCTCAAATAAAGGAAGACATGAGCTTCTTGATATGGTACTGTCAGGAGATGAGAAATGGGCCCTGCAAGCTATATGGTCAAATCTAAAATTACTTTAGATACTGGGGATCTCTACTGCAAATTCAGTAGTTAGAAAGTCTGGATCGTAGGCAGGGAGACAGATAGATGGATGGGTAAGTCTAACACTAGACATAGTAGTTGGGGAGTAGTATACACACCCATACTGTGGTTACTGTCAGCCTACTTGTCAGCCTACGTGCTGATGACGATTTGCCATGACAACTGGCAAGGACTCAACTACTGCGGAGTCCAGGAGGAACGGGCTACTTTTGTGGCTCCTTCCCCTCCTAATCGAGTGAATCCTACTCAACTGTACAGAGAGCAGAGTACTCTGCTCCCCTACCTTGGGAGACATAATGTAAATAATGTTCTACAGAAGGTACTAGTTGTTCAGTTAAAGGTACCTTCTGAGTTAGGTTATATGTGTGTATGTTATGTTACTGTGGTTGTTTGTGTAACCCCCCTGCAAATGGGGGTTCCCAAAAGACTTCCAGGAGCTTGCTTGAATGCTCCAAGCCTGAATGGTGTTTGGCGTCTAAGCCATTTATCAGTGAGTGTTTTTAGAACCTCTGGTACTGTCTCTTTAAGAGCTGTCTGCTTGCAGACATAATTAGTTTGTATGGGGGACTGTGTGTTCTTTGATTGAGTACCACTCAAGCTGCTGCAATTCACTCCATTTTTGCAGTCACTAGGAGTGCAAAGGGAACCTATCTGAAAGATGTAACTGTTTGCCAGAAATCATTTACAGTAATAATGAAATTACAGTTTGTCTAACCTGCTTCTTTGCAGTCAGAACTGTGTCTGCCTAGTTCCCATTCTGGTTTTGAACTGCTGAACTGGACCAATCAGTGTGGGTAAGCTAGCTCTAAATGGTGCCTTGGACGAATCAGAACTTGGACTCATAATCTGAGCCAGCCCCAAGAGGATTGTATGGGCAGTGACTTGGAGATGTAGTTTAGACTTCGCGCCTTTTGGACCAACAGCAGCAGTCTATTGTGAGTGACAGCCAATCCAGTCAAGAACTGGGAGGAACAAAAGGAAGTGCCCGGTTTTGTCTGTTGGAGTTTCAGTTTTAGATCTGGCAGTGAAGGGAAAGAAACCCTGTGCTTCTTCAGTGCACAGTTTCAGTCAAAACGTGTGTAAGGCCCAGAGTTCCGGTCTGCAGCTTGTGTAACTGCTTGTTAGGACTGAATCTGTCCTGTGAAAAGAATCAAAGGATCTCTGAAGAGTAGAAACCAGGCTCACCTGTAGAAGACTGAAGAAATTGTTGAATTGCACTCGGTCTGTCAGGAACTGAATCTGCTGTGTGTTCTCCGGGTATTGTGCAGTAATTACGATCGGGATAGAGAAGCAGCCTGCCTGGTATAGTACTTTTTTTTACCATATAAATGTGTGAAGAGTCTCGTGGAGCCCAAAAGTAGCCCTGCTGACGTTGAAGGACCTTATCTTGTTTGGAGGTCGTGAGTACTAATTCAGGGTCACTCCCTGTTGAATTGCCACATTAAATCCAAATGGAATCACTGTACTGCTGACTGTTTAAGCTAATTTTCTTTTCACTGTGTGAAAGGGCCCCTCACCAGCTGCCACAGTTTGACTAGCCACTAGGGCTTGGGTACCCAGGACAGTAACTGGTAGGATAGGCCTGTGCACAGAGCCAAGGTAGATAGTAAAGGATAAGCTAATTAACCTGATTTCCCTGTCCTTGTTATATCCCCCAAATAAATCAGAGCTGCTTGTTTCAGCAAAGTTATACTGCCTGAGGTATTTGTCTATGTTAAAGTACTGTACTGTGATTGTTGCACTGTATCTTATTTCACAGGAGGTCCCAGTGCCGGAACCAGACCTGGGGTAAGTGTATACTGTGAAGGTAATTTGATATATTGTGTGGGCCACTAGTGGGAAGAAAGGGGTTGCAGTGTCCCAGAGGGCTGTGACCAAGTTAGTTTAACTATTGCAAACCCTGACCTCTGGGTGGAGGCACCCGCCATTGGATCCAGGCCCCTCAACCTGTTAGTGGCAAATCAGGCAGGGGTAGTAGCCCCTGGGATAACGCCATCTAGGGGTTACATTTGGATGTCTGATTTAACATATATTGGATGGTTGCAGAGACAAAATGGCTGTACTCATCATGTAAAATCCCAGGGCCTGTTGCATTCAGTATTGTACCAGAGAGGAAAGGTGGAGGTGAAGGATGGGGGGGTAATTCAGTGGAAAATAATTGAAAAGGGGGCACGGAGAAGACTGTCCTCCCCATATTTAGGACTTAATATCTTAATATATATACATGGCAGATAGCAAAAAGATTAAAATCATCTCACATAATGTAAACGGGCTAAATAATCCGGTAAAGTGATATAAAATCATGTCGGTCCTGAAAAGAGAACACCCCACCTTTATTCTACTGCAAGAATTGCATCTCAATAAAACAGAACATCTGAAATTGGCAAAATTTGGCTTTGACACAGTAGCTGCAGCCTCCTATAAAGGAGGTAAGAGAAGGGGGGTTGCGATACTGGTGACTAAGGGAACTGCATTTCAGAAAACTAATAGTCATATGGACCCAGAGGGGCGATTAGTAATCTTAGTGGGTAACTTGGATGGTACCCCATCACCTTAGTCTCTCTGTATGCCCCACCGGGCTCCACAAAGGAGATCTTTAGTTCCCTACTCCGCAAAATTTCTGACTACCAGGTAGGAACACTGGTAGTGGGTGGAGACCTGAACCAGATATGGGACCCCAGGGATACCTCCAAAAAACAGAAGTGTAGCCTGACACCAGCAGGTAAGCTGGTCAAGAGATATCTGAAGGGTGCATTTTGGATAGATGCTTGCAGACACCAAAATGTCCGCAAAAGGGAGTATACCCACTACTCATTCCCACACGGTTCTTTTGCCAGGATTGACTATGTTCTGATTTCGGGTGAACACCGAGACCGGATCATAGAATGCAGACACACTCCATTGGTGCTATCTGATCATGCACAGGTATCTATGGTGATGAAATGGGAAGCTAAGGGGGGGATCACTTTGGAAGTTTAATAACTATCTGCTAAATCTGAAAGACTTTACAGACATGGCCAAGCCCAGACTAATGCAAATTCTGAGAGACAATGAGTCCACAGAAATTCCTGATTCTATAATATGGGACACTAGTAAGACAGTGTTCAGAGGCGATTGCATTAAATATGCTGCATATTTTAAAAAACAGCAAAATAAAAAAATGGAACATCTTCAAACACAGCTCCACAATCTGTTGGAGCAGATGGTGGCTGGGGGGACCGCAGTACAATCAGAAATACTAAAGGTCAGACAACAAATACAAGGAATTATTGACATTAAAATGGAACAGGCACTACAACGACTGAGGCAGAGATATTATGAATCAGGGCCCAGAGCCTCACGCCTATTAGCCTATAGACTCAGAAGGCAGAATGCAGAGAGCGCAGTCATGCAAATTAGAGACCCCAAATCGGGTAAAATTGTGAAGTCAGGGGAAGAAATCCTCCTAGGCTTTAAAGATTTTTATAGGAACTTATACAGCTCGGAACAGTCGGGGGGGGGGATGATCCGATTAATACCTATTTAAAGAAATTGAAACTTCCAGAGCTAACACAAGAACACAAAGCTATTCTGGACAGACCCATTTCTTCATTGGAATTAGAGGCTGCCATCAAAAGATTGAAAACAAGAAAAACACCTGGCCCGGATGGGTACACCCCTGAATTCTTTAAATACTTTAAAAAAGGAGATAGGTAGTCCCTTACTGAAAGCCTGTAAATAGGCACAAGTGGGAGGAGACATACCAGATACCTGGAATTACGCAGTAATTTCAAGTATTCATAAGCCCGGGAAAGACGCAACAAACTGTGGGTCTTATCGTCTGATATCAGTGCTGAATATAGATTATAAATTATATTCTTCAATTTTAGCAAAGCGACTAGAAGAGATCTTGCCCGTACTGATCAATAATGATCAGACAGGGTTCATACTGGGTAGGCAGACACAAGACAACATTAAAAGAACCCTACATGTAATGAGTCATGCCGCTCGGTCGGGGTCCCCCTGCATGATTTTAAGTCTAGATGCTGAGAAGGCCTTCGACCGGGTGGCATGGGACTTTCTGAAATTGACGTTGAGCAAATTTGGGTTCTCAGAGGTGTTTGTGAAGATCATATCCAAAATATATACAAAACCAAAGGCATATATAAAAATTAATGGTACTGTCTCCCAACCAATAACATTACAAAGAGGAAAAAGACAGGGATGCCCTCTCTCTCCTCTTCTTTTTGCACTATATCTCGAACTGCTAGCACAATCGCTCAGACAGGAGGAGGAAATTCGGGGGTGGGAGTTAGGGGGGAGGTTACATAAATTAGCCTTATACGCTGATGACCTCCTAATTTACCTCAGAGACCCAGAACAGTCCCTAGAAAGGCTATGGAATGCTTTATCAGAATTTAGCAATCTAGCTGGGTACAAGCTGAACCTATCTAAGACTGAAGTTTTAACTAATCAATATGCCCCATCCGAGCATATTAAACAGAGGTTCCCATTCAAGTGAAATTTGACCAGTATTAAATACTTAGGAGTAAGATTGGGATTCCAGTTTGACAACTTGTTCTCGCTTAAATTTCTCCCCTGTCCTAGCGAATATCAAGATTGATTTAGACTTATGGTTATCAGTTCCTATTTCCTTAACCCAGAGGGTGGAGGCCATAAAAATGATAATTCTCCCTAAATTTCTATATCTGGTGCAAACCATCCCGATTAGGGTCCCAGATTCATATTTCAACCTCTTAAACAGAGTAGTCTCTTGATTCCTTTGGGGCCCACTTAGACCAAGGGTCCGACTTTCAGTGCTCCAGATACCCGAAGAGAGAGGGAGGGCTTTCGCTACCTAACTTTAAACTTTATTATTATGCATCACATTTGAGAACAGCCTTATTGTGGTTGGATAAGCTCTATATGGCCAAGTGGAAAGAGGCGGAGCTCCAAGAAGACACCCCATGTAACCTAAATAACCTTCGGCTTGGAACAAGGGGGAGATCTCTTCTTGGATCGACAGGAAAACCCCTTTACAGCACTTACAATAGAGATCTGGCATAATATACTGAGTGATAAAAAGGCCAAGAATCGGAAATTCTTATTTTTTTCTATTCCATATCTGGACTCCTTTTCACCCGGGAGTTGGGACAGTGGATTTAGGAAGTGGGAGATGAGAGGCCTACACCTAATATGGCATTTTGTGGAAGAAGATGGAATTGTCTCCTTTGAAGGACTTATCCACAAGTATGACATTTCCTGGCAGGATAGATTTAGATTCTTTCAAGTCAGGAACTTGGTAAAGAAGCTGTTACTGGAGTCCAATCAGAGATTGATGGACCTCCTCCAAATTGCCTTTTCTCTGAAACAGGCTATAGAGGGAACACCTATCAAGGCCCATATGATAACTGTTCTGTATGGGGAATTGATGGTTTGGAAAGGGGACACCACGGACTACATAAAAAGAGCATGGGAAAGGGATTTGGGAAGGCAAATTCAGGAAGAAGTCTGGAATAGGGCCCGTTCTACAATACATTGGGGATTAGCAGCAATTGGTTGGCAAGATTTTGCCTAGAAAATTTTCATCAGGTACTTTCACTCTCTGAAATATTCGGGTCGGCCCTCAACTGAGGGAGAGGTAGAATGCTGGAAGGGGTGTGGGCAAGGGAGGGCAACTTACCTCCATATGCTCTGGAGCTGTCCACTGGTGTCCACTTTCATCCAGGAGTTGCAACAGGCCCTGGGATTAATTCTTTTAACAGACATAACAATTTCACCTACATGCTTCTTGTTTATAGAAATGCCAGAAGGGTGTGTGGACCTATCCACAACCAGATTTTTAAAAATTGTTTTTCTAGATGCTTAGAAAGCAATAACCAGAAGTTGGAAGTCACATTTCCCCATCACCATAAGCCAATGGCAGGAGATTATGATAAGCATATACAGAATGGAGGCCTTGACAGCTTCTCTGAATAAAAGGGTGTCCCAATTTGAATTGTTGTGAGACGCTGGGTCCTTTACATGGCAGGGGAAAGGCCTGATTTTATACCATAGCCTCTGATATCTCCGCTTGTCTGAGGAGCTAGATAAAAGGGTGAAGTAAAGAGAGTGAGTTAATAAAAACCTAAACCCATATACAGATAATTAATCTAGACTACACCAAATTTTAAGTCTGATATTAGCTTAGAATACCATTACTTGTAATGATATGTACGAACAGGCAAGGAAATATAGGATCCTGCATATGAAATTGCCTTTGTTATGAGATACATGTGATGTATAAATGTGTCCTGGTTGTATTTCGGTTACAAAAAAGGCATACATAAAGAAAGTTAAAAAAAAAAAAAAAAACATAAGGTACTGGTGATGTAGTTATCCTTCTTTGAAGCATTTTGTATACAAAGAAATTAAACAATCTGTGCCTAGGAGTCATGTTACATCAGTGATTTTTGGGTTGGACCTGCTTATGGGCAGGGTACAGTCGCATGCTCCCCCCCTTTTTTTTTTTTTGCGATTCAAAAGTTTTGTTCCAAACTTATTAATGCAGATTAAAGTATTAAAAATTGATAGAGACAATAAGAAATATTTATCTTAGAAATAATTAAGTCAGTTGTATGCCTTAAATGAAAATGTTCATTTATGTTTTAAACTGCAGATATTTATAGATATTAGGCTAAATATGTTTCATTACTGATGGTTTTGAATAGTCTCTCTTTTGCTTTTTCTGTTATCCCCATCTTCTCACATGGCAATATTGGTGGGGCTTTTTTTTGTTTTTTGGGGGGGGAACTGAACTGAGAGGGATTCACAGATATATGCCTATTTCTCATACATTAGATTATTAACTAATTGTGCTGTTCCCCTTCTTCGTTTTCCTGGGAGAGGGTCCCTCATTTTCTACTTCCTGCTTTACTTTTTACCAAAAAACATGCTTGGTGATGAAGGACTCTTGACACTGGGATGGCCTATCTACTTATTGTTACTTGAATGCTTGCTGATGAGGGCAGTAATCCTCAAGGTGTTATTTATAAAATGGACTTGTTTTGTGGATGCAGAATGTCAGGACAACTATTTTTGAGTGAGGGGAGCCTGGCTATCATAGTTGATCCAGTTGACATTATACAAAAGATTCTATGTGCATATATGGATAATATGACAGGGTGACCTGGGGAGGCAGGTGTTCCTTTTGTCAGAACCCAGATGAAAGCACTAAAACATTAATATTTTCATGTGGGAGAAGTACTAACTTAACTTGGGGAGCCAGGCTTAGTTGGTAGACCCCAATAAAAGATGTCGTAGATGAGCAGTCCATGGGTGTAATTAACTGCCTTGGCATATTTGGGTTACAATTCCAAGTGTGTTGAGGCATCATAGGTTAATTGGCATTTGTCATTGATGGCTAAGGAGCTAGGGAGAGAGGAGATTAGTAGGGGGTTACAGGCATGATGGAATAAAATGCGTGGGATCTGACAGTATCTGGAAATCCTCTCAGGACCTTATGCTATACCGTCTCTCCCCCCTCCTCCCTTCCCCCCCTTTTTTTTCTCCTTTTCATGGTGAATTGGTAATTTGCATTGAATATTTGTTATTGGAGATAGAATATTGCCACTAGGTTGGGTTGTCTTTTTTTTTTTGGCATATTATGGTTTCAGACTGGGATCTCTCGTTCTCTGATTCTTTAGTACCACTGTACCTTTGGTTAACTTGACACCTTGGATCGACGATCTGGTGTATTTAAAGTGCTGAAGTAGATTATCATTCTACTTTTTATTACTTTTTCTACTCTATTTAACAAACCCCCCCTTTTTTTCTTTTTTCTCCTCTCTCTCTCATCCCCTTTATATCTGCTTTGAGGCATTTAACAGCTTTCCTATCATACTGCACAGTTATAGTGATTATAGTGATTATTAACTGTTTAAATATTCTAATATCTTTGTCAATCAACTAGATACAGGTTATTAGATATTACTGCATGTATATTATCTGACACTATTGTTTCCCTCCTAACCATTTAATCTACTGTGAGTTAAGTGTGAGGGTATTTTTTTTCATAGTAAGTGTTAGATTCTGACACACCATGACTTCTAAAAATGTTTGCATTGCTTCCTGTAATGTCAAGGGTTTGGGGTTTTCTATAAAGAGAAAGAAAATCCTAAGCTGTCTTCAGAAAGAGAAAGTGGATATAGCTCTCCTTCAGGAGAGACATCCTCTACTGGAAGAGGCAGTTAAACTAGCTAGGGCATGGGTGGGGCAAACAGACTATAGTTGTTTCTCCTCAAAAAAGAGGGGTACCTCCATATTGATTTGAAAGGGGGTTTCCTTCTTCAAGACTAACCACATAGTTGATCCAGAAGGGTGTTTTCAGCTCCTGGAAGGTATTTTAAATGGGAAAAAGAAAGTTATTTGTAATTTATATGCCCCGAATAGAGACCACAGCAGATTTTTTAATGAAATTGCTGTTCAATTAAGCTCCTATAATGATTTTGAGATTATATGTGGGGGAGATTTTAATGAAGTACTTGACCCGTTCCTTGACAGATCTAAGGCCAGAATAAATTAGCCAATGCCAAGTCCTAGAAGAGCCCTAGTCAGTTTAAAAGAAGACCTGGGGTTGATAGATACCTGGAGAACACTCCACCCGGATGGGAAGGACTATTCCTTTTACTCACATAGACACTTCTCATATAGTAGGATACATTACTTGTTAGTGTCCAAAGGGTTACATATTGCTTTGTCCTCAGCAGATATTAAAAGTGGTGTGATTTCAGATCATGGCATGGTGACAATGCAGCTTTTTGTGGACAGAGATCTTAGCTCTGACAGGCGTTGGAGGTTTAACATATCTCTTCTGCAGGATAAAGTCTTTAGGGAATTTCTTGAAGGGGTTGTAACTGCATATTTTGAGAATAATGACAATGGGCATGTTTCTTATGCTACTCTATGGGATGTCTTTAAGGCGTATCTCGGGGGAGAATAATATATTTTGCATGTCACAAAAAAAAAGAACGTACGTAAAGATTTGGAAACAAAAGAGCAGAAACTGAGAGAGTTAGGAAAGGAGTTTAAACACGGAAGGAATAGAACACAAGTAAAGCTCCATGAAATTATGGGGCTTAAATTTGAAATTAACAAGATATATTCTGCCAAGGCTGAATTTGCTTTGGCAATTACTAAACAAAAATTTTGGGACTCGGGTGAGAAGTATGGTAAACTACTTGCCTATAGGCTTAAAAGAAGACTCAATCAGAATTTAATCGCAGAAATAAGAGATAAACAAGGTTGTGTTAAAGTGGAGAATAAAGATATTAATACAGTATTCATGGAGTTCTATCAAGAATTATACACTAGATCTGCCACTGTAGGGAGTGACCAGCTGTCTGAATTTCTGGACGCCACAAATTTGTCACCCATAGATGAGGAGGATAGAGAAGCTTTAGACAGACAAGTCTCAGTGGAAGCAATTTCCCAGGTTATTAAAGATCCGCCTAATAAAAAGGCCCCAGGACCAGATGGACTACCAGGGGAACTTTACAAGGCAATGGACCCCCTAATTCCTAAGTATTTGTGTAAAGTGTTTACTGAGGCATTCGAAGAAAAATCACTGCCTGATTCTCTCTCCAGAGCCTTTATCACATTGATTCCTAAAAAAGAGAGGGACCCTTTGACCTGTGAAAGTTACAGACCAATATCACTGCTGAATGGAGACTACAAGATTTTGGCAAAGACCTTATCCCTGAGAATTCGTAACATAATAACCAAAATGATAGGTGGAGAACAGGTGGGTTTTGTCCCTGATAGGTCTGGTATGGAGAATGTTCATGCTCCTTAATGTGATATTTTCAGCTAAGACTGCCAAAAAAACCCTAACAGTACTATCTATAGATTTTTTTAAAGCCTTTGATACCCTAGAGTGGGAATACTTATTTAAAGTACTAGAGGCATTTAAGGTGGGAAACAGTTTCATTCAATGGGTTAGGACTCTTTATAGTGCTCCCAGGGTGGAAGTAATTACAAATGGGAAAATCTCACCGTCTTTCAGGTTGTATAGAGGAACAAGACAGGGATGTCCACTTTCCCCGTATCTGTTTATTTTGGCTTTAGAACCACTTATTAAACTTATACAGTCAAATTCAGATATTCAGGGTTTCAAAACAGGTCTAGTAACTAATAAAACTTTTGCATATGCAGATGATCTAATATTTACTTTAACACATGTGGGTAGCTCTATTAGAGAACTCAAAATGGTACTAAATCACTTCTCAGGTCTCTCAGGTCTTTCAGTTAATTGGGAAAAAACACAGGTGTTACAGGTTTCAGATGGGGGTGGACTGGAAAAGAAAGATAATAATATAGAAAAGAAGTGTTGGAAGATGGATTATCTCATGTACTTAGGACTGAGAATCCCGTGCAATAGTCACACTATTATAGGTATTAATCTTAAGCCTTTACTGAAGAAAATTAAAGATGATCTGGTGAAATGGGCCAAGTTATCTTTATCCCTGGGAAGGAAAATTAATTCTGTCAAAATGATGATGGCCCCCAAACTTTTTTATTTATTCCAGAACATACCATTAGAATTGGGAGCATCTAAATTTAAGAAGATAACATCTATGATTAAAAGTTTTCTGTGGGGTTCCAAACCACCCAGACTATCCCTCTCAAAACTCAGATCTCATTGGTCCCAAGGTGGCTTTGGACTGTCTAGATAGGAAACATACCACCTAGCCTTCCTTTTTAAACAAGCTATATTTTACCTTTTGCCTCCATCTACAAATTTCCCTCTTTGGTTTGAGGTAGAGCATCAGTTATGTAAACCAGGAAAACCAGCTGATCTTTTATTCAAAACAAATCCGGGTTTTTACACCTCTAACCCATGTATTCTCAGTTCAATAAAGACAATCAAGTCACTACAAGCCAGGTTATCACTAGACAGATTACCTCCGCATTTGGAAGGTTTATGGTCTAACCCCAATTTACAGATGGGAGGCAAAGTATTGCAAAATAAAGAGTGGCTTAGACGGGGCATTTCCAATGTAGGTGACTTAATTGATTACAGTTCTAGAGTACTAAAATCATTCCAAGAAATTAGTCAAGAGTTTAATCTCCCTAAGTTTCATTTTGTGACCTTTCTGCAAATTAGGAAAACACTGTCTGACACTGTTTTAGGCCTCAATATGGTGCTACCTAGTGGTGAACAGGATTGGTCCCTTATATGTGGAACAGTTAGTTCTAGGGGTGGGGTATCTAAACTATACAAATTAATTTGTGGTAACATTAATAGTTCCGTTCTCAGTGAAAATGCAAAATCTAAATGGGAATCCACTATTGGCTTGAGTATCTCTTCAGAGGATTGGGATTCTGCCTGGAGAAATGCGCATCAAGCTCTCAAAGAGGTACAGGGGAGAACTATACAATACAAAATTCTACATCAATACTACTACTCCCCAAACAGGCTAGAGAAACTGGGTGTCTGCCCTGGGGCATATGGTAGAAGTGTAATGAACCCCACACGGATATCTTACACATGCTATGGAGTTGTCCTCAAGTATTTCAGCTTTGGGAACAGATTCACAAGATTTGTGAGAGGGTTACTGGAAGTAAGATCATGTTGTCTCCTTCAACTTTTGTATTGGGACTCTCCTCTCAATTAGTTCCACTTCAGAAAAAGCAGATTAACTGGATCCTATTAGCTGCCTTGGCCTTTAAGAGACTTTTACTTTCTAAGTGGAAAGAACAGGACGTACCTTCCCTGTCAGAATGGTATAATAATATGTCAGTCCTAGCACAAAATGAGAGATTTTGTCGCATCCTACTTAATCAGCTAGACCATTTTTTAGAAACATGGGCCCCTTTTTAAGAACTAATGGTGTAACTTTTGTATTTTTCTGCTTTATGCTTTACAAGTTTTATATGATCAAATGCTGTATGTAATGGCTCTATCTATTGATTTCAATCCTTAAGTGTTGTACTTGGAATATGATTGTGTAAGTTATGGTTTATGAATTTTTTAGTAGTCTGTTAATGTCCCTTTGCTCATATTGATGCCATGAACTGTACTGATTCGTATATTGTAATTTTTTTTCTCTTTTAAATTAATAAAATATGAATAAAAAAAAAACACTATCATAGGAGGAAGAGGATCCCTCTGAAGAGAAGGAGGGAGTAGCCGGAGCCCAAGAAAAAGATTCCCATTTCTTCCCACTGCAGGCAGTTAGGGCACCAGCATTAGGGTGCCAATATCGGGATGCACTGCTCCCTTCCTGAGGTCCACCCTCCTCCAAGTGGGTATCAATAGTTAGGGGGGTTGTGGGGGCACAGCCCCAAAACAGTGATCAATGACATTGCCAATTGGTGCCCTAATGACATGGCGCCATAACACTGGCCCGCTCCGAACCATCTCTCCCCTGTTTGATACAAAGCCTTTATCCTATCTCATAACAGAAGTTAGTCAGACACTGCAGCTGAAGGAGGTATACTGTAAGTCATGGAGTCTCTGGCCATAAATCCCATCCTGTCCATTTCCTCCTCTGCACCAGTGTTTTTCAAACTTTGTGCACTGCAACCAGATTATTGAACTTGAATGGGCCGTGCTGGATAAGCACAAGCAGCTCCCTAGGCCAAGGATGAGATGGTATATATACCTGGAGGAGCACTCCCAGAAGTGGGAGGTCCTTCCTTTGGCAGCTAAGGCAGTGCATAATTCTGTTAAGCACACAACCATACCTATTAAAGGTCCAGTGACCCTAACCGACAAACACGATAATCAAGCAGATGGCTCATGCTGAAGGGCCTTTGCCTCAAATGGAACAAATCTTCACACCTCATATGCATCCCTTATTGTATATAGAGCCTTGAACTCACGGTTTAGGCCCCTGTGTAGTTTTGTTCCTCCAGACTTGAAAGAGGTGCACATGTTGCAGGTTCTGTCCATGGCCTCTACCTGTCTAGGGATGCAGCAGTGGGCAATTTATGGATGTCAGCATGGTCTGCTTATACTATTGTCTCAGCTATGCAGGTGTCTGGCTCAGGAACTGGGTTGCAGACCAGGCATCAAAGTCAAGGCTGTTTAACCTGTCCTTTGAAAGAGGACTCTTTTTTGGCTCTAGCCTGGATGACACCCTGAAGGATGTCCAAGATCACAACTTCCAGTGTCCAAACAGCAACAGAAGGCAAACTCAACACCAGAAGGGTGAGGAGGTGCATGGCAGTGACTCAGAGGTGTTTTTTTGTCCTTTTCAGAATTTCAGAAACCAGAGAAATAAAGGAGCCTATTCCAGTTTTAAGGGCAACAGTAACTGAGGATCCTCTTCCCACAAACATCATGGAGGTGCAGAACGAAGAAGAGGTAACTCACAGTGAAGGTATGAGGGCCCATCTCTGCCCCCCTTCTCTTGGTGAAAGACTGCAGAACTGTTACCAGTGATGGGCCTGGATAACATCAGACATGAGGCTCTGGGCTATGCCATAGAGTTTGCAAAAGTAGTCATGAGAGGTCATTTCCTGCAATCCCCTGTGCCCTAAAACCAAGTGAAAAGGCAGGCAGTGACTCAGACCTTAGATCTTTGATACAGATTGGTACAGTCCCAGTGCCCCCAGCTAGGAGGATCTGGGATTCTACTCTGTTTTGTGGTCCTCAAGAAGTCAGGGGGTTCCAACCAATTCTGTACCTGGAGCACTTGAACGAGTTTGTGCGCCACACAAGCTTCATGATGGAGTCCTTGTGTTCAGTCATTCATTCTGTCCAGCCAGGGGATTATTTAACATCCATAGATCTCAAGATGCCTATCTCCACATCCCCCACTATCCAGTCACACCAGATGTTTCTGAGGTTTGAGATTCAGGGACAGCATTTCCAGTACTGGATGCTTCTGTTTGGATTGGTGAGAGTGCCCAGGGTATTTTTGAAGGTCCCGATTGCGCTAGTGGTGCAAGTGAGGCAGGAGGAACACCACATATATCCACCTGGGTGACTTGCTGATCCGGGCACCAACAGCTTAGATGGCAGGAAGGTCAGTGTTGAGGATCCTGGAGGTGCTGGAGACACATGGTTGGGTTGTTAGTTGGCAGAAAAATGCCCTGAGCCCATCTCAGAGGTTGGAACACTTGGAGCAGTGCTCTGGATGAACAAGGTGAAAGTCTCTCCTCATCCAGGAAGGAGATCTTGAAACGAGAGGTTCAGTGGCGGAGAAGCCAGTCATTGGTTTCTGCTCACAGGCTTCTCAAGGATTCTGGAGCTGATGACTGCAGTGATAGATTTGGTACCATGGGTCCAATTACATATGAAGCCTCTCTAGAACAGGATGCTGGAAGCTTGGAACCCAGCCTTAGAAGACTATCAAGCCTAATTTCACTATTACAGTCAGTTCTGCAGTTGCAAGCTTGGTGGGAGAGCCTTAATAACCAAGGGGTCTCTCTTGGAAGTCCCAACAGAACTGATTTTGAAGACTGACAACAGTCTATTGGTTTGGGGCATGGTCGTGGATCAAGTCCTGGTCCAAGGGGTCTGGGTCCCCCAAGAGCAGCAGCTACTGATAAACATATTGGAGATGAGAGCAGTGTTTCTTACCCTTCGTTTTCACAGTCGCATGCAGTCCAAGGCTGTGAAGGTAAAGTCAGTGTGACAGGACGCATTGGAATTGACTCTGGGTATTGAGTAGCATAGTCACATAGAAACATAGAAACATAGACTTTGACGACAGATAAGGACCGCTTGGCCCACCTAGTCTGCCCATTTCCCTACCTACTGGATAAGCTGCAGATCCTAGTTAACCAACAACCTATTTCTTCCTACCCCTCACAAGAATTGCCTTATGTCTGTCCCATGCATTCTTGAATTCTTCCACAGTTTTAGACCCCACAACCTCCTCAGGAAGGTGATTCCATGCATCTACCACCCTCTCTGTGAAAAAATACTTCCTCACATTTCCCCTGAGCCACCCCCCCATCTTTAAATTCTGTCCCCTTGTTCTTGCACATCTCTTTTTCTGAAAGATGCTATCCTCTTGGACTTTGCTGATTCCACTAGATACTTAAAAGTTTCAATCATGTCCCCCCCCTCTTCCTTCTTTCCTCAAGGGTATACATATTAAGCTCCTTTAGTCTCTCCTCATATGGCTTCTCTTGCAGACCCTGCACCATTTTAGTTGCCCTCCTCTGTACTGCCTCCATCCTGTCTATGTCCTTGCAGAGATGGGGTCTCCAGAACTGGACGCAATACTCCAAATGGGGTCTCACCAACTGTCTGTACAGAGGGATAACAACTTCCTGTTTTCTGCTGGTGATGCCTCTCCCTATACATCCCAGTATCCCCCCAGTCCTCCCTACTGCCTTCTCACATTGCTTGTTAACCTTAAGGTGATCTGATATGATCATTCCCAGGTCCCTTTCCATTTTTGTTATTGTTACTACCCCCCCCCATTGTGTACTCTTCCCCTGGGTTTTTGTTTCCCAGGTGCATTATTTTGCACTTCTTTGCACTGAATCCAAGCTGCCATATTTCTGACCATTCTGCCAACCTTGCCAAGTCCCTTCTCATCCTTTCCACCCCCCTTGTGTATCAACCCTGTTGCAGATCTTTGTGTCATCTGCAAATAGGCATAATTTTCCTTCCAGTCCCTCTGCAATGTCACTTATAAAGACATTAAAAAGGACTGGACCCAGTACTGAACCCTGCGGTACCCCACTAGTAACCCCCCTTTCTTCAGAGTGGACTCTATTTACTATTACATATACTACCAAAATGAATAGATTACCCTTTTTACTTTTGTCCAAGGGGCCAACTCCACCCATTGCATTTCAATCAAAAGACACATCTATCAAGGGTAGTGGCACCAGTGTGCCTTGTCTTTTTTAGTCACTGAGGCTACTTTCTGACATTCAGTACAAGAACCGCAAAAGGTAGCAGCATTATCATGAACCCAGACCAGTAACATCTGTACAATAATCTGGCAAGGGTGCTGCCCTTCAACAAGTGACACACTATAGGACAATCGTGCTATCTGAATAAACTCAATTCTGTTCTTCTTTGGTATGACCACTTGTACTATCTGTTTCTGCATCTGAGGATTAACCCAGATTCTGCACAGTAGCCCAATACATTTTTAAACATGGATGCACTCTGTTCTAAGGGCATGGATATGGTGCACTATCCACACTCTGGCAGTCTTCATTTCTCTTTAAATCCAGCCAGAATATCATCAAGTTAAGCTCCTCACATCCACCTGGGTGATATACTCCTTGGCTTAGACCCATAGTGTCATATCTTCCTTTCTGCTGTAAGAGTCAGGTCTCCTCCTTTGCAGCTCTGTGCATGGTGTAGGCCCTAAAGTACTTTTCCACTCCATATTCGAATTGCTCAGTTCTTCAAATTCTTCAATTTCTTTGTCTGTCATGGATCACAAAAAAGCCTGGTTCAGGCCTGGATTCAAATGTTGCATCACTTGCAACCAGAAGATGTCCTGGACGGAACCACTGCCATCATGCATTTACTGTCCTGGGGCAGAACACAATGCCTAGGCCTGCTGCTTGTGCAAATCACTTTACCATCATCGCTTGAGGACTGATATGCCCCCCTCCTCTTCAATCACTGGACAAACAGGACCCCCTGGACCTCTCAAAGGATGCGTACAAGTCTGTGTCTGTGGCTGTGACCTTGGCCACTCAGCCTGCGGCCATTGAAGAGGTGGTTTACCAGGCTGCGCCAGGTGCTACTTCAGCATCTGTGCTGCTCCCCATCAGGGCCAGCATCAGGGTGTCCTTCACAGGCACATTTCATGATATGTGCCAGTCTCTGTAAATACTTGGGGAAGGCCCTTCCCAGAACAGCATGGGACAAATCACTTTGTGAGCTGGTGGTCAGTTTGGCCACCTGATTTCAAAACCTGGTAGCCAAATCAATGTTTTTAGTGACCATCATTTTTAAGGGTTTAGAAATTACTTCATGTGCAGGTAGCAAGTTGGCCATTAACTTTTAAAATCTGATAGCCAAACAAATTATTTTTTGTGGCCACCTGGCTACATGATTTGTCCCACCTTGTCCCAGGGTGATCAAAAGAAGGTGAAGAAGTACCACTGATGATCATGGGACTGGAAACGAGTATGCTCTTCCTGCTCCAATGATTTCCTCAACTGCTCAATGGCCATCAAGTGTTCAGCCTTGGCCAAGCTGGTATTAGCTGCGGGTCAGGCAGTTAGCTGCATGGTACCCCTTTGGACTTCTTGGCCATGATGCAAGCTAACCAGCTGACTGAGATTTTTCTCAACCTGGTCAATCTGTTGTCTGAGGGGATGAAGGGTGACTCAGTCTCAAAGACTCCAGTCCTTTCGACCTTCTTCCAGGAGAGTCAGGAGCAGTCGGTCAACCAGTCTGTCTCCTCCCAGGAGTAAACTTTTTCTTGGGTGCTGTAGCAGAAGCCAGTATGCCTCCTCCCACTTCTGCTTGCCATCAACACTCTCATCATCAGTTGATATCTGGGTCTCGGGCAAGATTGCAGTTGAGGGACTCCTCACATTCCCATGCTTGACCCTCAGCCAGGAAGCACTGTCAGCACTCCTCCTCCTCATTTTCAGACAATGAGAGACTCCATCACAAGCTGCATCAATGCTATGAGGAGGTCATGTGGCAGCAGTGGGTCCTTGAGTGAGGTAGGCCCCTTCCCCCAGCCGCAGCTCTTCCCTGGTCACACCCATTTTAGCTTGCCCTGGTCCTGCCGAGCCTGGTGTCTCTGGCCCCTGCCTTTTAACCAATTAAGGTGGGATCACAGCCTAGGCAGCCCTTACAGGGAGCTCCTACTAAGGCCTCCGACCCAGCTACCGGGCTTGCTGGTCGGCTGTCGGTCAAGATCACCAACTTGGACAAATCTAGGGTGGTCCATGGGTGAAAGTGACAGATGTCAGTCTTTCAGGAGCATACCTCTCAACTGTACCACATTATGAAGAACGTTCCTCATTTTACTTCACAAAAGCTCCCTGTTCCACATTGTGAGGACTTGTTCCACATTCAAAGTCAACATTTTAAAGCAAAAATCCATAGTAAATGATGCAACAAAATATATTATTCAGTTAATAACAGACTTTCAGAACATAGAGGCAACATTTTAACAGTGTTTGAGCTTCTTAGGTAAAGATTTCATTAAGTGTTCCACATTTTGCTCATTTGTTCCACATTCTGAGAGGCAATGTTCCACATTTGGGGGGACAAAAGGTTGAGAGGTATGTTCAGGAGTCTTCAGACTCTGACAACTGACAACTGAACACGGGCCGATCTCCTTCGGGGTTTTGCTCTGGTTGACTTCTGAGTCAATGGAGATCTCCTTGGAGCCGGTCTAGAATGGGATGATTCCCTGGGGGTCACCTTCCCTGAGGCAGAGGCTATTCTGGGCCCTGTGCTGGAACTCTGGCAGCATCTGGCCTCCTGTTCGACACCCTTGATCTGCATAGATACATAGATGTTGTCAGCAGATAAGGGCCTTGTGGCCCATTCAGTCTGCCCTATCCATTTTTCTAATTCTTCAGGTACCTTAGATGCTTGCATGGTCCGCAAGTATGCAGTCCCGATCAGTTCACTGTCTGGTTTCTCTGACCATCCCTCAGTTAAGAACTTAGTGGTGGTCTCTGTCTTCTACAAGACAGGCAATCTCAGGGATGTAGACAGACCTACCAACAAGAATTCCAAGAAACTGAACCATGCAGCCAAGAAAGTCTACATTGCGTCTTCCCTGGATGTCCATCAGGTGAGGTACCCCATGATGATAGTCAACTTTAGTCATGCCCTAATGGGCATCCTTGACCATGTCCTTCCCCACCTTTCTAGAGATTTGCAGTCTATAGTTAAGGTGGTCAGAGATCAGGGTTGAGCACTGGCCAAACACCAGTTTCAGGCAGCTTTGGACATTGGAGGCTCATGCACCCGTTCTGTGGCCACAGCAATTGTGATGCATCGCAGGGCCTGGCTTCAGATTTCTACCTTATTGATGGATACTCAGCAAAATTGGCCAATGTCCCATCTTGGACACTGATCTTTTCAGCCCTGGGGTGGATGGGTATCTAAAAAGGACTCGGTAGTGTCCTGGCAGAAGGACCAGGTGGGAAAATGGCTGAGGAAAAAGTATTTTCAGGTTCAACCCTTTCCGTCCCAGCAGCCCAAACAGCAGCAGCCCCAGGCCTGGTACTCTAAACCGATGTTCACCAGCTAGGGCTCCAAAAATCCTGCTAATGTGGCCTTTGGTCACAGAGTCGTGCAGGTGGTGGTTACCAGGTAATTATTTGGCACCAGTATGGATTATACATGAGACAATATTCTCCCCTGTCCAGTTGGGAAATGGGTACTGGTTTTTAGAACCCATATGTAGTAACTCCCCATTGACAACAAGGAGTGATATACAGTAGATCGGAGAAATTACTTCATAATTACTGTAATTTCCTTTCCTGTTAGCTCCAGTGTTGTCAATGAGGCCTTTCCTGGGAGCCCCTGGCTCCTAGCAGAGAATTTGTCTGATGTATCTAAGGACTCTGCATTTCATTAAGATGCTGTTTATCCAGAATTATCTGCCAGCAGTGAAAACATTTGCAGTTTATTGAAGTACAGGCACACAGAGTAACAAGTTGCATTTTGTTGTGAATAGTGTGGTGCTTCACCATTACAGGTTAGTACTTAACTTGCTTTCTTCAGTTATGGTTATGGTTATAGTTATGGCTGTTTAAACATCTTTATGATACAAGTGTTATCGGCAGCATACCAAGCCTGCTAAAGGATCAGTGGTCGGACACTTAAAGGGAAGGACAGAGGAACTAGTCAGCAAGACTTTGCCAGCAATCTCTCCAGAATCAGGTAGGGCATCAATGTATCCCTTTTGGCATCACTCCACATTGTCAATGGGGAATGAATACATATGGGTAATGAACACCACCACTGGGGTAGTGGCACAGCCCAAAGCTGCCTATCAGCATAGAACCCTAGGGACAGGAACATTCTGAGAGTCAAGATTTTCCAGTCTTTGCTGTGCCACTGAAAGGGTAGAACATTACAGGAAAGCTCTCAGAGCTTCCTCAATCTACAGTTTGTTGCCTTTGTAGCCAGATTTGTGTAACTGTGAAGCAGGTTGAGGTACCTGTTTTCAGGAAGCACCCTCAAATTTAGAAATCATACCTGTAAAGCTGCAGCTTTCAGATTGGCTAACCTGCCTTTTGTTTTTTGTAGGTCCCTTGTTGTTTTTTCCAGAGTGGTGCCTTGCATGCAAATGTTTTCTTTAGGGAGGCATATTTGGTGTAGAACAGTGAAGTTGATTTCCCAACCTATTCTTTTTCCTTCCTCCCCTTGCATTCTCTGGTTCATGCCCCCTTCATCCCTTCCTTCTCCTCCTCTAGGGAGCTGTAGGTATACCTAGCTGTTTGTTTAAAATTTCTGTCCGTCTGTATGGGGCTGCTAGTGCTGGGGACTGCCTGTACCTTTTCTTTAACCTTTCAGTGCAGTTCTTGCTCTGTTGAATTATTTCTTGGGATTTCCCATCTGTCTGGAGCCTCTGGCAACTCAGAGGCATTTCTGTTTCCTCACTGCACTGCTAGTGTGTTCTTACTGGGTGCAAACCACACACTTCCCCACCTTTGCTGGCATCCTGCCAGGGAATTTAATTCAACTCTTGCCTTAGTCTTTTCTTAGTCACAGGTTTTCACACCATTGGTGGGCAGGTACGTTCTTGCCTGTCATGGTAACCTCACAAGCATTCGTGCAGCATGTGGTCATATGTGCTCTCCCTTGTCCAGCACAGTGCTGGAGGTGGAGCTATTTGTTGGTCTTTTGTTATATGAAGTTGTGTTTTCCATCCAGGATAGAGAGAAAAAATTGCATAGAGGGGACAGATTAATTGACAGCAGCATGGCTGATAGAAGGACATGCTGCAGGATTTCTTTGCATTATCTCAGTGGCCTAGCTGCTCCTAGGGGCGTCTCCTAAGTTGGAAATACATGGCTCAGTGGTGAGTTCAGCTTACAGAGGATTATTTTTATTTTCTTTGTGCTTATACAGTACATTGGCTGGTAGTCCCTGAAACCATAGCTTATTGGAGACCTATAATTTTTAAGAGATGTAAGACCTGCAGGAAAATGCTGAGACCATCTCCACAGCAAACCACTGAGACTCAGCAGAGAGAGGGAGGGAGGGAGGGAGATGATATTACCTCTGTTTAGACCTCTGGTAATACCCCACCAAGAGTACTGTGTGCAGTTCTGAAGACCACATCTCTAGAAGGACATAGAGTGGGGCAGTTCAGAGGAAGGCAACTAAAATGGTGCAAGGTCTGTATCAAAAGCCCTATGAGGAAAGACTAAAAGACCTCAATATGTACACCCTGGAGCAAAGGAAGGAGAGGGGCGATATGATACAGACCTTTAAAAACCTCACAGGGGTAAATAAGGTACAGGAGGGAAATATTTTTCAGAAGAAAAGGTGCTCAAGAACAAGGGGATATGCCATAAAGCTGGAGAGGAGTAGATTCAGGAGAGATGTGAGGAAGCACTTCTTCACAGAAAGAGTGGTGGATTCCTAGAAAAATCTTCCAGTGGATGTGGTGGGGTGAAGACTGCTGTGGGGTTCATGAAGGCATGGGATAAGCATAAGGGAATCATAGTGGAAAGGAAGGTGTGGTGAAAAGTGGTAGATCAAGTATGGTCTGCGATAACAATGTAGGTAGGGGAAAAAAGGACAGATTGGGTGGGCCAAGCGGTCATTATCTGCAGTCAAATTCTCTGTTTCCCCCTTAGGGTGTTATTGCTCCAGCTGTGTAATGAAATTTAACATGTCTATCTTGGTTTCCACAGCTGGAAGCCCAAGCTGGAGGGGGTGCATCTAGAGTACTGACTGGCAGTGGCAGGGCCGAGTTGTACAAATCCTTTTTTTTTTAACTTTCTTTCTTCACACACTCTTTGGGCATCCTTCAGGAGAACCCTCTCGACAACCGCCCTACTCCCAGCCTGAACCCTCGTCTCTCCCATGATCCCCTCCCCCGAACGACCTCCAGGCAGGCTCGACCCCCGGGACCATCTCCAGGGCTGATTTCGCCGTCCTTGGTGGTAACTCCTTAAGTGTGACGTGCCTACCTGATCGGTCTTCGGGTCAGGGGTGGAGGACGATCCTGGGTGCATTGGGCCGGCTGTTGGAATGTGGGCAGAGTCCCTGGGGCCACCGTCATCTCACTGAAGGGTGTGAGGTTCTTTTTCTGGCTATTTTCTTGTTCCCTTGGAGTGCGGCATGCAAGGCAATGTAGAGCTGCAAACTCCGCCCCTTATCGTGGTCTAGCTGCGTTTGCCACCCTGAGCGCCCGGCACCCACCAGAGGTCACTCCAGGAGCGAAACGCTTTACCCTTAACCCTCCCGGGAAGAGAGAGCAACCCGCGGATGCTCAATCTCTTCCCTGCTGACCTCAGCGGTCCGGCCGCTTCCGAACCCGGGTCGCTGGCGTGGCGCGAGGTGTGGCATCCAGCACCTCAACCCTTAGTGCCAGCAGGCCGTACAAATCCTTTTTGATGCTCTTAAATGATCTGATAGAGTTTGATGTTCTGCAGGACATCCCTACTAACATGCTTAAACCCAAGGCAGGTCCCTCAAATCAGGAGGGGCGCATACAGGTACATCAAGGTGCACTAGAGCAGATTGTTAATGCTCACCCAGATTCACAGGCAACCCCCAACCTTGGCAATGCTGAGAGTCAAGATGAGGATTCAAGGGGCCAAGGGCAAAATCCTGACCCATCCATGCTATTTGATGAGGAGGAACTGTCTGAGGAAGAGGACGAGGATGGGGAGTGGACAGAACCTAAGAAAAAGATTATTTTCTAGGGACATTGATATGGTGCACTATACACATGTTTGCAGTCTTCCTTCCCCTTTAAATCCAGCTGGAACATCTTCAAGCTAAATTCATTCCACCCATCTGGGTAGCATCCTCCTCGGTTCCACCCCATGATGTCAGATCTTCCTTTCCTCTGGAAGAATCAGGTCTTCTTCATAGCTTTCTGTGCGTGGTGTAGGCCCAATTGTTCTGAAGTAAAGTAAAGTAAGGTAACGTAAAGTAAGTAGTAAAGTAAGTAAGTAGTAAAGTAAGTAAGTAGTAAAGTTAAGTAAAGTAAAACAAAAGTAAAGTAAAGCTTTATTTATATAGCACCTTTCCACAACCAAGGTGCTGCACATTTAAAATACAATATACAGACATATAATTTTTACGATAAAATAATAAATATAACTATGAATTAAAATTCATCCGGGAAGGCTAAGTTAAAGAGATATGTTTTCAGCTTGGTTTTAAAACTATCGATGGTCAGGCACTCTCTTAACTGAACTACATCTTCAGGCATTTTTTTCCCTTCAGTTTTGGTTTTCTTTGCCAGAACACCTCAATATGGAATGCAATGAACCCCAGACTGGTCCAGGGTCCAAACGGTGAGTCACGTGCAACAAAAAAATGTCTCACACTGACCCTCATGCCTTGTGCATGTACTGCTTGGGGCAGAGCATGATCCGCAGGCTTGCAGCCTATGTAAGACCCTGCTCCGCTCCTCTCTTGAGGACAGGTATGCCCATCTCCTCCTTGGCTGGCCACATGAGTGGGATCCTCTGGCCCAGTCCAAGGATGTCTGCAAGTATGTTTCAGTGACAGCATGCTCAGCCTCTCAGCTGGCTTTCCTTGAAGAGGTGGCAGCCCAGGCCGTGGTGGTCTCTTATTCTGCCCCGACACTGCCCCCGGTGGGAGCCTGTGCATGAGCTTTTTTACGGGATTATTGTGTGACATGTACCAGTCCCTCCAGACCCTTGGGGAGATCTCTTCTCAAGGGGACCATTCCTCTAAGGTGAATCTCAAAAAGTCTTGGTGTAGGTCGTTTGACTCAGAGTGGGCTCGCTCTTTCCTTTCTTGCAACTCCTTCGACTGCTTGATGGTTGTCAAGCAATCAGCTTCATCTGATCCTCCCAGGGCAGAAGAATAGGCTGCTTGCTCCATGGTGTCCCCATTAGGCTTGCTGGCCAAGACATGGGCTGACCAGCTGGTCAAGATTTTTCTCGACCCAGTCGATCTGTTGTTGGACAAGTGGAGGGATGACGTTCTATCCCAGACTCCTGTTCTTTTGGCCCTCTCCCAGGAGGGACAGACAAAGTTGGCTGACTTTGCTGTCTCCCTCCAGGAGCTTCTCCCATTGGAGGACTTGCAGCAGGACCTTGGGCATGTGGTATACATGGCCCATCCTCCCATGTCCCCTTGATGGTGGCAATCCCGTCGATGGTTGAGGTCTAGGCCGAGGACCCAGTCCCAGTCCCGGTCTCGGGATTCGGTTGTTCCTGCTCTTGACCTCCCAGAAGGCGCTGTCAATGCTCCTCTTCCTCCTCCTCCTCATCTTTGAATGACAAGAAGCTCTTCCACAAGTTGCAGAAGCGCTATGAAGAGGTCATGTGGCAGCAGTGGGTCCTTGGACAGGGTCAGTCCTTTTAGCAGGCCCTAGTACTCCCATGGTCAACCCCGGTGAGGTCCATTCCAGGTCAGCCCCATCTGGTTGAGCCTACCCCAGCCTCTCCATCGATTTTGGTGTAGCCGGTGCCCAAGCAGCTCTTGCACATGGCCTAGTCCAAGGCTGCTTGCCCAAACTTCAGCCTCCCCAGATGGCTTTCAGTGCAGATTATTCCAGGGTGGTTTACGGGGACAGGGGCCCGAGGGCGGTGTTTGAAGAGTCAGTGGACATGGACAGCTCCTCCATGTATTCCTCTAGGGCTCCGGCTTCAATCGGGAGTCCTCCAAGGACCTTGCCTCCAACCAGGGTCCTGTCTTCTTAGGGGCTTTGTTCCGGCTTATCTCCCAGTCCATGGAGATTCTGCTGGAGTTGGTCCAGAAGTGGGCCAAGTATCCCCTGATGGAGATTCTTGACCAAATGACTCCCCAAGGGTGATCTTTTCAGTGGCAGAAGCTATCCTGGGTCCCACCTTGAAGTTATAGCAGCATGCAGCTTCTTGCTCTGTGCCTTCTGCCCATATGGTCCACAAGTATGTGGTCCTGACTGGGTCCCTCTCTGATTTCTCCAACTGCCCCTCAGTCAAGGAGTTGGTGGAAGATTCAGTTTTCTATTGGATAGGCAATGTCGGGGATTTTGACAAGCCCTCCGACAAGGAATCGAAGAAGCTGGACCATGCAGCCGAAAAGGTGTATGCTGCATCCTTCTTGGGCCTCAGGCAAGCGAGCTCTGCTATTATGATGGCCACCTTCAGCCACACACTTATGGGGGTTCTGGACCATGTCATTCCCCACCTTTCTGTGGACTTGCAGTCTGCAGAGAAAGTGGGCTGTGTCCAAGGCTATGCTTTTGCTAAGCACCAGCTCCAGACAGCTTTGGACATAGGTGACTCCTGCACCTGATCCATGGCAGTGGAGATGGCTATTCACCACAGAGCCAGGCTTAGGATCTCCACCTTCACAGCATATACCCAACATAAGCTGGAAGATGTCCCCTTCTTGGGCACCAACCTCTTTGGGCCAGGGGCGGAGGTCCACTTTATGAGGACTGAGAAATCCAGTGCCACCCTGGACTCTGTCACATCATCGCAAAAGCACCCCAAGGGTCAGAGGCTGAAAAAGAAGCCCTTTTCATTTCAGCCCTTTCAGCCCCGACATCCTAAGCAACAACAACCCCAGTAAGGGCAGTCCCAGGTCTGGTGGCTCAAGTCCAAGTCAACTAACCAAAGCACCAAGGTATCTGGAGGTCAGAGTAACAGTGCTCCCCCTGTGGTTGGAGCTGGGTCCTCCTCCTCCTCCAAGGCTGTCCAGTGATGGGTTGGGGGTGCATCTGCCTCCCAACCATCACGTTGCTGCCTCAGCTTCCCATGGGGGGTCAGCTTCATTATTTCTGGTATGCCTGGTCTGCTATTAGTATCGATGAATGGGTGTTGGATGTGGTGGGTCAAGGTTTGCCTCTCAACTTTGAGGCGCTCTGGCCCTATCGGGCCCATGCCCCATGGAAGTCCATGGCTCCCAGGACATGCTGTCTGCCCTAAGAGAGGACATTGCCCAGCTCCTCAAGAAAGGTGCTGTGACCCCTGTCCTGGATGCCACAGCTGGCCAAGCTTTGTGTCCAAGTACTTCCTGCTTCCCAAATGGATGGGAGGTTGGTGCACCATACTGGATCTGCATAACCTGAACCAGTTTTTGAGGAGGCACAAGTTCAGGATGGTCACTCTGGACCTGATAAACCTATCTCTTGAGCAAGGCATATGGTTCTGCTCTCTGGAACTCCAGGACACCTTCTTTCATGTCCCTGTCTGTTGATACCACTAACGATACCTTCAGTTCTGCATGGAGGGGGTGCTGTATGAGTTCTGGGTCATGCATTTTTGGCCTCTTCTCAGACCCCAGGGTCTTCCCCAAGTGCATCACAGTGGTAGCAGCATTCCTGAGGTGACATGGGGTCTGTGTCTATCTGTACCTGGAGGACTGGCTGATTGCTGGTCCATCCCAGGAGGCGTTGGAGCAGTCCGGGGATCTGGCTCTCTAGACTTGCTCAGACTTGGGTCTGCTCATCAACCTGGCCGAGTCAGAACTCAACCCCTCGTAGACCATCCACTTCATCAGGGCAGAGCTTGACCCCTCCAGACCATGGCACAACTCCCAGAGGGCCAGGCAGTGGATCTTACCTCCTTTGCCCAATGATTTCAGGTTGGGCAGTCATGCCTTACTTGTGACTTCCTGAAGCTGCTCGGGTACATGGTGTCCTGTATCAGCATGGTGCAGTGGGCCTGCTGGCGGATGTGTCCCTGCAATGGGAACTGGCTCTTCAGTGGTCTTAGCGCCTCAGTCACCTGGATCAGTTGGTTGTGGTGAAACAGCAGATGTGGGATGCCGTCGAGTAGTGGCTGGTTCCAGAACACCAGCAGGAAAGAGTTCCATTAATTTGCTCAGAGCCGACAGTCTTTTTGACAACTGAAACATCTCTGGTGAGTTGGGGAGCTGACTTGGGGGCCACAGACCCCACAGGTTCTGGACTCCCAAGGAGTCCTGATACCACATCAACCTGCTGGAGCTCCTGGTAGTGCATCTGGCTCTGTCAGTATTTGCTCAATCGGTTTGGGGTCAGGTTGTGCATGTCCAGATGGACAATACTACAACCATGTACTACCTCAACTAGCAGGGCAGAATGCATTCTCTCTGACTGTGTCAGGTAACACTCCACACCATGAGCCTTGCGTACAGTCTGGATGCATATCTCCTGGTGATCCATGTGGCCAGATCATCCAACCAGCTAGCAAACACCCATAGCCGGGTAGGAGAAGCATCTCACAAGCTGGCCCTTCATCAAGAGGCGGTGAACCACCTGTTGTCTCCCTGGAGCACTCCCCAGTTCACCTGTTCACTTTCTGAGAGAACACAAAACTGAGGCTGTTCTGTGCCTGCCCACCCAAAGTGTAGGACACTGATGGGGGATGCCTTCTCAAGGCCCTGGACCCTGGGCATCTTTTACACCTTCCCCCCTTTCTCCTGATCCAGTGAGTGATGGTCAAGGCATGGAGGGACAAGGTGCAGGTAATCCTGGTAGTACCAGACTGGTCCCACCAGTTCTGGTACCCAGATCTCTCAGCATAGCAGCAACAGGCCTCTGTGGTGCCTACCTCTACACCCGGACCTGCTCTCTTGTCACAAGGGGAAGGTCTTACACCCGGACCTTCAGTCCCTGCACCTGACAGCCTGGTTCTTGAGTGGCTAGAGTTACAGGCTTTGGGTCTCTCTGAGGAAGTAATTCAGTTTGTGGAAGCCTCCAAGAAGGGGTCAACCCACCAGTGCTATCCCTTCAAATGGAAACTCTTTTCCATTTGGTTACAGGGCAGGGAGCTACGCCCGCTGCCCCATCCCCTGGCTAGCATTCCTGACTACCTGTGGTCCCTCTCCCAGTTGGGCCTGAGGTTGATGATCCTCAAGGTGCCCCTGGTAGCCATCTCAGCATAATGGGCACGAGTTGGTATACTGACTGTGGCACAGGAAAAGGTGGTCAGGCATTTTTTTAAAAGCCTTGACCACCTGTCCCAACAGGTGCTTGAACCACCACCAACTTGGGACTTGTTGCTGGTACTGGAAATTCTCATTGTCAAGCCTGTCAAACCAATGCACAAGTGTGACATCTTACATCTATTATGGGAGACCACCTTCTTGGTGACTATCACCTCCACCAGAAGGATCAGTGAGCTCCAGGTGCTCTTGGTGGAGTCTCCGCATTTGGTGTTCCACAGGGCTAGGTTGTCCTCCACTCCAACCTTAAGTTCCTCTTGAAGGTTGTTTTGGAGATTCACCTTAACCGGGTGATCAATCTTCCAGTATATTTTACCAATCCAACTTTGGAGGCTGAGCATAGACTCTATACGCTGTACCCAAGGTGAGTGCTCGCCTATTATAGATTGCACGACTGGAGTTCGGGGAGAGGTTCATCAGCTATTTGTCACTTACTCTGAAGCTGCACCTTGGCAGACTGGCAGCTAAGTGGATGATTGGCAAGTGGATTTTATCCTGCATCAACCTCTGCTATAGGTTGGCTGGTAGGGCGCCTCCCATAGGGCTTATGTCTCATTCCACCTGATATACTGCTGCCTTAGTTGTTGCTTCCAGGGCCATCCCTATCCAGAAAATCATCAGGGCTGCTACCTGGAAGCCAGCACACACCTTCATTTCCTATTACCAGATCAACCCTGAGTCTTGCCGGGATACTGGTTTGGGGTCCTTGGTTCTCCAGTCCCTTTCTCCCCAAGTAAGGGTGTGCATCTTGTCCCCTCCTCCCAGAGAAGTGCTAGGAGGCTGCTATGTTTGGATAGTGCACCATATCCATATCCCAAGAAATGAGGTTTACTCACCTGTAACCGTAGTTCTAGGAGAAGTATATGATGCACATCCACACAACCCACCTGACCTCCCTGGCAAGTAGCATACGGATCCCTGCTTCCAGCATGCAAGATTTGACATCATGGGGCAGTGCTGAGGAGGATACCACCTAGGTGGGTGGGAGGAGCTTAGCCTGAAGACGTTCTGGCTGGATTTAAAGGGGAAGGAAGACTGCCAACATGTGGATGTGCACCATATACCACTCTGAGAACTATTGTTACAGTAAGTAACTTCATAACCTTCCCCTACTTGATACAAAGTCTCCCTCTTATCTTATAATGGAGGCTTGTCAGGCATTGCAGCTGAATGAGGTGCAAGTCATGGATTCCTTGGACATAAATCAAGATCTTACTTCGAGAGGGCTCTTGCAGTAGGTAATTACATATAGGACTGATGCCAGTCGGTGGCAGGACCCCACGGAAAAATTTCTAGCTAGCAGTCCCTGGCGAGACGCCCCAATCAAGGTGACGGCGTCATCGACGTCAGTATAAAAGCGATCCCGGACACCGTCTTCCAGTTCTTTCTGCCGTTGGCTCATGTACCACCTCACGGTAAAGTTCGTGCTTGGTCAGCCCTGTTCTTTCGTCGGTATTACCGAGAAGTTTCAGTATTTTTTCTTCTTATCATCAGTGTATGTCGTCCCCTACACCTTCCGAGCACAAAAACAAGTGCGACTTGTGCGGCGCCCAACTGCCACACAAGGATGGCCATTCCCTCTGTCTCTTCTGCCTAGGCCCCGACCACCCAGTCAACAAGTGCCCGCATTGCCTTCACTTCAACGCGGCTACCCGCAGATGACGCCAACAGTCCCTTGAAGCCCATCTTCTAAAGAAAAAGATGTCTTCAATGGAAAAAGAATTGAAGAAGCTCAGGCAGGCATCGACTTCTCCAGAAGGGCATCGTAAAAAGCGGGACAAGGAGAAGCACCGGGAGAAGGCCTCCTCGGCGGCGACTCCGGCTGGAATCGCGGCCCAGGTAACATTCCCTCCGGGGGACCATCCAACGGCAGCCTCCAAGGCTTTGGAGGAGGCATCGGCCCGCCCATCGGGCTCATGCTTGGGCCTTGCGGGCACCTCCAGGCAAAAGGAGGCCTCCAACCCCAGTTCAGCCACAGGCTTGCAGCCTACTGGTGCAGGCGACTCCCATAAGTTGGACATCGGCTCCTCCAACATCCGCCGGGAGAAGGTCGATAAGACGCCCGACCCTTCGGGGTGGTGCACGACCTCGTCCCCCTCAGACCAGGCTGCTCCCCTCCTCGGCCCGCCTCTGACGAGGGACCCCGTAAGATGGATGCCGGCTCCTCCAGCGCCTGCCAGGAACTAGCCCCTAAGCCGCACGTCGGCTCCCCCAATGTGTGCCGGGCGCCGGAACCTATGACGGACCCTCCAACCCCCATTGTACCCGGTTCCCTGCAGCCTTCGCTGCCATCGGGAGCCGAGTCACCCAGCCTGACCCGAGGACTCCCCCATCCCGGGCAATGCAGAGATATTCCACCTCCGCAGACCCTCCTCCTGAGGAACGGATCTGGCCGCCGGCCCCGGACACCAGCCCTGGCGGTCCGCCCGATGCGGTTCTGATGCCAGCCCCGGCGGTGGATTTTCCCCTCCATCGGGCCCTCCCCTGGGCCTCTCACTGTTGACCGCCCGTGGGGCCACCTTCCAGGCCGTCTGCTCCAGCAGCTCCTCGGTGCCCGGGTACCCGCCCGTCTTATCCGGCGCCGTTGTACCCGGGACGCAAGTATCCAGTGCCACAGTACCCGATGCTGGTCCCTCCGGCCCGCGGTACCGGCCTCAATACCCGGCACCGGTTTTCCATAGCTGGGTTTCAGATACTTTCGCCCTTATGGATACAACCCGTATTCTTATCCCCTCCTCCTCCACTTCCACCCTCGGCCAGCGGTGGATCTGCAGGAGACTCTGGCTTCCTGGTAGGCTGAGGCCAAGTTCAGCTCACCAAGGAAGTGAGAGCCGCCTTACAGTGATGGTGGACGTTGCGCCCCCGGCCCGATGCGCCTCAGGCGGCACCTCCTCTCTGCCTCCGGACTCCAGAGCCCTTCCCTCTGGATCCCAAGAGGGGCAGGACACGCGTCCAGGGATCCTCCCAAGGAACCCGTTCTTCCCCCAGCCATGTTAGGGAGTCTTATTCTGCATCTGATTCTTCTTCTTCGCTCTCGGATTCCTCGGATTCCTCCGTTGGATGCTCCAAGAGAGACGACGAGCCCTTCTCTCCGTCCAAGCCCCGGCCGAGGACTCCTCCGAAGTCTCCTCCAGAGGACCCTTCCTTCACGGAGTTGCTCAGAAAAATCCAGGAAGTACATCAGTGGCACTCATTGGAACCAGATCCTCAGCGGGTCAAACTCGCCGAACATCTGGACATGCCCCTGACAGCTCCTACTTTAGTGCCACCCTGGATCGACCCTCATGCTTACCTTGTTTCCACTATTTGGAAACAACCATCAGCTTTAGCCCCGCTTCCTAGGAAGTCTAACAGGCTATACCAGTCCCCTGAGGGTGTAGGTTTTATGGACTTACCCTCGCGCAGATTCGGTCGTGATTAGCGCTGCTCACGGCCGGTCAACGAATCCCAAACATCTAAGTTTGTCTCCTCCGGATAAGGAATCTTGCCTCCTGGACCAATATGGAATAAAAATATACGCCTCTTCCACACTGGGAATTTGGGCCCTGAATTATGTTGCTCATATGGGGGATTACCAGAAGGCCATCCTTACCCAGGCAGAATCTAAGATTGACTCCTTACCTGACTCTCAAGTCAAGCAAGAGTTAGCTGACTTAGTCTGTTCTGCTCGTTCGGCCAGTCATCACATTCTCACCGGACGACATACGATGCAGTGGACACTGGCGGTAGAACTCGCTTTTACCGTAAGTCTTCGGCGATCATGCCTGGCTCAGCGTGTCAGGTTTGGTCCGGAGGTGCAGTCAGCAATCAGGAAGCACCTTTCAGGGGTTCAGTGCTTTTGGTGGTGATCCAAGGACATCATCACCGACTTACTGCGAAGAGGGCGGCTCTGAAAATCCGTGGATTCCATGTACCGTCCCCATCCCCCACAACGCGTCCTTTTACGCGAGCGCGGTGGAATACAAGCGAAACCCCAAGGAAGGCGGGCCACTAAACATCTGACCCCATGGCTGCCAGGCCCCACCCAAAAGCAGCGGGTGCCCCAGCTCGCGGCTGCCTACACCATCTGACTCTGACTCCTCCCTGTCCCACGCTGCGGACACACGGAGGAACGGTGGGAGGAGGTTCTTCCTCCACCTTCCTGGTTGGGAGAGGATAACAATGGATTCTTGGGTGCTTCAGATTATAAGCGGAAGGGCACTCTATAGAGTTTTCTACAGAAACCACCCGCCACCCCTCTGAAGTCGTCTATACAAGGGACCATCTTCCTTTGGTCCAGGAAGAAATTTCTGCCCTCCTCGTGAAGCAGGCCATGAAACCGTCCCTCCTCATCTTCAAGGGACGAGTTACTATTCTCATTTCTTCCTGGTCCCAAAGAAGACGGGAGATCTCAGACCCATTCTTGATCTCAGCTCCTTGAACCTTTACGTGGAATACAAAAGGTTCAGGATGCTCTCCCTACAGACCCTTCTGCCCCTCCTTCAGCCGGGTCAATGGCTTTGTGCACTGGATATGCAGGATGCATATCTGCACATCTCCATTCACCCCTCTCATCGCAAATATCTTCAGTTTGCTTTCCAGGGGCACCATTACCAATTCTGGGCACTCCTGTTTGGTCTTTCCTTGGCACCCCAGTTTTTTACCAAATGCCTGGCTGTGTAGTAGTGGCCACCTGCGTCACGATGGGGAGTTCAGGTGTTTCCCTTACCTACCTGGACGACTGGCTCCTAGACCAGGTCTCATCCAAGGAGGAGCTCCTACATTTTCTCTCCCTCACCCAGCAGGTTTTCACTTGGCTGGGTATTACCATCAACCATTCCAAGTCTCATCTGGATCCCTCCCAGAGACTACAGTTTATCGGGGCTATACTCAATACGATGGTGAGCAAGGTCTTCCTGCCTCCGGACAGGGTGGCCTCTCTTCAGTCACAGATCTCCCTACTATCAGAACGCAGGAAGGTTCCGGCGAGGTCGGTTCTCCATTTCTTGGGGCTCGTGGCGGCCGCCATCCCGACCAGTTCCCGTGCTGTCGCTCACATGAGAATCTCTCCAGTGGACTCTGCAAGCTCCCAATGGGATCAACTTGTAGATGACCTAGATCGTGTAGATTCTGATCTCCTTGCCGATGGCAAGAGACTTTACAATGGTGGGCGGTTCGAAGAGACACCTGTTTCAAGAGTGTCCCCTTCTGTCATCTTCCCCCTCCCAGACTCTGACCTACAGAGCATCAGGCGAAGGTTGAGGAGCCCATCTGGGTCCTCACGGACCAGGGTTTAGCATGGTCCAGATTGGAGCTAGCTCTCCACATCAATGTGCTTTCGAGCTTTGAGCGGTAGTGTATGCTCTCCAAGCCCTTCACCAATACATTCTTCACGGTCACCTAGCCGTCAGGCGGACAACATGTGCGTGGTGTGGTACATCAACAAGCGAGGGAGGGACTCGATCCTACCACTATGTAGGGAAGCAATGAGGGTCTGGGACTGGGCAACTCAGCACAACCTTCACTCACTCACGATTCATGGTCCAGGAGTGACAATGCTCACAGCAGACAAGCTAAGCCACTCGTCTGCCCTACCACATAAATGAGTGGACCAAAAGGTGCTAGATGATATCTTCCAGCTTTGGGGACTCTCAGAAAATGAACCTGTTAAGCCTCTCCCCAAAGCATAAAACTTCCGCCTTTTGCTCGCTCGTTCCAGAGCAAGGCGCTTTCTGGAGCGACGCTCTGTCTCTAGACTGGAAGGACAGATTCGTCTATGCTTTTCCCCCCAATTCCTCTAGTCCCTCATGTATTGCAGAGACTAACCACAGAAGGAGCGAAAATGATTCTGATCGCTCCTTTCTGGCCCAGGCAAATCTGGTTCTCTCTTCTACAACAATTCTCAGAGGTTCCTCCTCTTCCTCTTCCTTTATCTCGAAGTTTGCTGACTCAGGATCAGGGGACCCTGGTCCATCCGAACCCTCAAGTCCTGCAACTTCATGGCTCCCTGCAGACCTAGCTCAATCTCATTTGGTGTCTCTCCAAAAGTGGCGGAGATTCTGGTGGAGGCTAGAAACCCCCACTAGATCCATTTATGCAATGAAATGGAAGATTCTATTTGTGCGCCTCTAGGAACAGGAGCCTTCTCCTGTTCAGAGGCGTTCTGCTGGAATATTCGTCATTTCTTTGACCTGGGTCTCAGTCATTCCTCCTTGAAAGTACAATGGCCACTATTTCAGCCTACCATGTTCCATTACAGATAAAACATTGCCCAATTAGGAGTCTCTAAGACTTTTCTTAGAGGTCCTTCATCTGAGCCCCCATCCGAACTCCTGTCACCCCTTGGGACTTGAACTTTGTTCTCTAGAAACTTACCCTTCCTCCTTGAACCTGCGGCTTCCATGAATCTGAAGTTTCTTTCATGGAAGACACTCTTCTTGGTGGCCATTACTTCGCTCTGAAGAATTTCCAAGCTCCAGGCCCTTATATGTAAAATCCCCTATTTGATTTTTCACAAAGAACGAGTAGCTCTTCGCACGAACCCTAAGTTTCTGCCTAAAGTGGTAGCAGAGTCTACTTTAAATCAGTCTATAGAGTTACCTGCCTTTTTCACGCAATACTCCAACCAAGGAGAATATTTACTCCATACCATGTATGTTCACCGGATTCTGAGATACTACACCGATAGAAGAAAGGATCTCAGAAAGACTGATTGATCAGTTGTTCGTCTCTCTTGCTCACAAAAGGGAAGGCAATGCTGTTTCTAAGCAATGCCTGTCAAAGTCGTTGGCTCATTGCATCACTTTTTGTCACGACAAGTACAACAAGACCCTTCCGGGTCAAGTCAGAGGTCACTCCACTCGTGGAGTAGCGGCCTCTGCAGCTTGTTTCAAGAACGTGTCTGCGGCAGACATCTGTGCTGCCGCCACCTGGACTTCTGTCCATACCTTTACGAAACACTACAGTTTGGACATTGCCTCTCGCCGTAGAGCAGGCTTTGGGCTACCTGTCTTGCAAGGCCTCCTGTCTTGAGGATTGCAAGGCTTCTGCTACTTTTGGAGTAGTTTCCTCCTCCGGGTGCCTCTTATTTGTTCCAGACTGCTTGGGATTCAGTCCTATATGTAATTACCTACTGCAAGTGCCCTCTCGAAGTAAGATAGTACAGTTACGTAAGAACTTACCGTAACAGTAGATCTTCGAGAGAGGCTCTTGCAGTAGGTATTTCCCGCCTCCACCCCCTAAGCTTTTCAGCTCTTTTTCCAGGAATGGAAACATCTGCTTCTCTCTCTCGTCTGGGCCTTCCGGGCCTGTGGCGGAAAGAACTGAAGATGGGCGCCTGGGACCACCCTTTATACCGACGTCGCATGACGCCGTCATCTGACGAAAGCGGCCCCCGCCAGGACTCTGCTAGTTAGAAATTTTTCAGGTCCTGCCGCCAGCCAGCGTCAGTCCTATATGTAATTACCTACTGCAAGAGCCTCTCTCAAAGATCTACTGTTACGGTAAGTTCTTACGTAACTGTACTTTCTATCCACTTCCTTCTGTGCACTGACGTGTTTTCCAAACTTTGTGCACTGCTATCAGATCATTGAGCAGGAATGGACAGGCACAGAGAAGCACAAGCATCTCCTTAGACTGAGAGTGAGAGGGTATTGCTTTTTGGAAGAGAGCTCCTAGAAGAAGGAGGTTCCCCCTTTGGCAGATAAGGCATGCATATGTAACCCCTAGGTGACGCTATCCCAAGGGCTACTACCCCTGCCTGGGTGACTAGTTGCAGGTTAAGGGGCCTGGGTACTGAAAATGGGTGCCTCCACCCAGAGGACAGGGTTAGTGGTAGTGTAGCTGACCTGGGTACAGCGCTCTGGGACACTGTGACACCCCTCTTTCCCCTCTTTCCCCTCTAGTGGCCTAAACAATGAACAGAATACACAGGTACAATAACCCCTAATCAGCATGCAAATCCTCACTCTGTTTGCACTTATCACCAGGGCTAGTTCCACCAGGCTGACCCTGGAGACCCCCTGTAAAATAAGGTTAGACACAGCAGATAACAACAGTACAGTGCTTCTGGTACATAATGGAACCACAGTCAGGTTAAATTCAAAAAGAATTAGATCTGATTTATTCAGGGGTAATGAACAAGGGAGGGGCCCAATTTGGCTGATTAGTTCTGTAACTGATTCAATCAGGCAATCATGCATGCACTTTAGAGTCCCTTCACAGTCACACATTCTGGGTACCCAGTTAGAACAAAGAGGGGTTAGCCTAATTCATTGCCCGGGGTAGGCCGACATTGCATCTGGTCGGGGCCCTGTGATGGAAAGAAGAAGCATGCACAACCACACACAATTTGTAATCCAGAGCCAGGAGGCTCAGTTCGTGATAATTAGACAAAACAACTAAATCAGATGACACACTTTGATTGAGCTGTTGTAGCAGGGAGCTACCCTGGTGTTTACTCACACTACCCAGTACAGGACACAGGATGGATGAAATGGAGACTGCAGGATGGCTTGCTGCTTTGCCAGGAGAAGCAGGGCCCGCACAAATAACTGAGGTGTCGTTCCTGTTTGAGGTGTTGAGCAGGGGGCTGATCCCAGGGCAGGTCTCTCATCAATGGTTTTCTCTGCATCGCGAGTAGCTGGCTGGGCCAAGTTGGCAGGGCCCAGGCCAGGTGAACAGTTTGGATTCAGTCCAGTGAATGCTGGATGCAGCTTCTACCAAGTGTGACACAATTAGGCAGTGGGGAATGAAATCGTGACCCATTAACAGCATTCAGCACACTTATAATAAAATAAAAGCAATACTACAGTTCGGATGACAGTCTGGTTGCAATTTCAGCTTTCCTGAGCAAAACCGTGATCTCTGTTGTGATTCAGACATCCTGACAGATCGATCACATACAGCAAATCTTCGGTCTTCTTCTTCAGGCAAAGGTACAGTCACAGTTAGGTGGCTTTTGTCACAAATGGTTCGGATGCAGTCTGGTTAGTTAAGCACTCTTTAAGGATCCCTTTTGAGGGCAGCAGGCAGACATGACAAACTCAGCCTTTCCACCAGTTTCCTGCACGACTATGCAGGAGCAGCTGCTCGAATGTCTCGAGCTGTTCACTCTCTCAACTCCAAACTCAGACTGACACTCTGCTGCAGGCAGCACTGGGACTTCCTTCTGACCCAAAAGGGTTCAGTTGGTTGATTCATCTGTCTGTCAAAGCAAGGGCTCCCCCTCCAGATCCATTTAGGCGCCAAAGCGAAAAAACTACAATTCCTACAGAAATTCACTCCTACAAGACCCCTGGGGACAGACTCTATTTTACGGTCCCCAAAAGGTACTGATTGGTGCATTACAGAAATGTCCATGCTACAAAGAAAGGCAGATTAGACAAACTATAATACCATTGTTATTAGAGCGGCTAATCAGCAAAAAATTATCAGTTCTAACAGAGCTCCCTCTGCACCATTAGCAATGGCAGAACAGAGCAATATTACTGCAGCTCGGGTGGGACTCGAGCCTGGAAACACTCGGCCCCTACCCAGATTAATTATACACTACAAAAATAATGTCTCTTAAAGAGACAGGCATGGAGGCTAACAATGCACTTGCATGCAATCACTTTTACACCTGTAAGGACACAGAACGCCTGCCTGGCAGTGGGCATTTAAGCACACCCAAGGAAGATGTTTGGGAACCCCCATTTATAGAGGGTTACACATAATTCTGTTGTGCACACAACCATACCTATTGAGAGTTCATTGCCCCTAACCGACACCCATGATAAGAGGGTGGATGCTTCATGCAGAAGAGCTTTTGCCTCAACTGGGGTAAATCTCCAAATCTCATATGCATCCTTCATTGTTTCCAGGGCCTTGAACTCATGGGCCAAGGCCCTGGAAAGTTTTATTTCCCCAATTCAAAATGGGCGATCATTTTACAGTTGGTGTCCATGGCATCTGCCTTTCTGGGGACACCACAGTGGACAACTCGTGATGTCCCCTTGTTCCGCTTATGACATTGTGGCAGCCCTGTGGGGTGTTTGGCTCAGGCATTGGGACACAGATCAGATGTTGAAGGTGAGACTATTTAACCGGGCCTTTGAAGGTGGACTGATATTGGGTTCTGGATCAGACGATATCCCGAAAGACATCCAGCATAAGAAGGGACAACTCCCGGTCTTGAAACAACAGCAGGGAGCTGGCTCGTCAGCACAGCGGTAGTGCTACTGCTCACGACGATGGCAACCTGAGTTCAGATGCGAGCTCGGGGTCGCCAGAGGTTGGCCGGGGGAAGGAGGATTGAGTGTGCTATAGGACACTCTCCTCCTCCGAGGAGGGAGGGTTGCCATCCACACTGCTATACTGCCACCTGGATGCACACGGGTGGTAGTGCAAACGGGGGATGCCAGGGGAGGATCAGACGTTGGCTGGACCCGGGGCGCAGTGTCACGGCACTGCATGCGCACTCCCAGAGGATCCTTAGTGTAATGACATCTGTGGGGAGGGAGAAAAAAACAGAAAATGGCCTCTGCACACTGGGATGATGAAGCACCTGTCATAGGCCCGGATCTCTCCTGCCTGTTAAATGGCAACAAGTGGCGAAGTTCAAGGGGTTCTTTCCATACATCATCCCCGCCTGTGGTGTAAACCTCAACTCTATGGGGGGAAGGTCAGTGCACCGGTCACAGGCATGGAGGGATGCCAGCCTACATGGGATGCCTTGGTGACTCCCGTAGGAGCAAATGTATAGGGGCAGGGGCATAAACCATTCACATGAAAAACAAAACAGAAACAGCAACAGAGAACAAACTTGGCATTAAGAGGGTGAGGACATACATGGCAGCAGCAATCCCGAAGCGGCTTCCATCCCATTTAGAATTTCAGAAACCAGCAAAATAACAGCATCTATTCCAGATTTAAGGGCAGTAGTAACAGAGGATCCTTCACTCAAAGATGTAATGGAGGCAGAAGTGAATGAGGACGTAACTCTTAATAAAGATACGTGGGTCCGGCTCTGCCCCTTCCCTTGGTTGAAGACTGCAGAACTTTTAGCAGATATGGACCAAAATGACATCAGATGCATGGGTACTGGAAATCCTTACACTAGGATATGCAATAGTTTGTAGCAGTACCCACAAAAGGTAATTTCCTGCAATCTCCTGTGCTCCCCAAACCCAGTGAAGAGGCAAGCAATAGCCCAGACCTTGGATCACTTGTTACAGATTGGTTAAATTGTTCCAGTAGCCCCCACCCCCCCGTGAGGAGGGTTTAGGATTCTACTTAATTTATTTTGTGGTTCCCAAGAAGTCAGGGAGTATCTGACCTATTCTAGATCTGAAGCACCCAACAAGTTTGTTTGCCACATGACCTTCAAGATGGAGTCCTTGCAGTCAATCATAATGGCCATCCAGCATGGGTACTATCTGGCATCCATCAATTTGAAATGTGCCTATCTAGACATCCCCGCTCATGAGTTGCACCAGACGTTTCAGAGGTTTGTGATCCAGGGGTGGCTTTTCCAGTAACTGGTGCTTCACTTCTGGCTGGTGACAGCACTTCAGGTATTCTCAAAGGTCATAATCGTACTAGTGGAACAACTGAGACAGGAGGGACATCACGTGTACCCCTACCTGGATGACCTTCTCATCTGAGCATCATCGACTCAGAGGGCGAAGAGGTCGGTGTGAAGGATCCTGGAGGTGCTTGAGACTCCTATTTGGGTTATCGGTTGGGAGAAGAGAGCCCCCATTCCGTGCCAGAGGTTGTAACACTTGGGTGTAGTGTTCTAGACCAGTGAGAGGCAAGTCTTCCTTTCTTCATCTGGGAAGGAGATCCTGAGGGGAGAAATTCAGTGGCTGAGCTGCCAGCTGTCAGTCTCTGCTCACAACCTTCTCCACATTCTGAGACTGATGAATGCAGCACTAGAACTAGTCCCATGAGCTAACTTGCATATGCTACTCCTCCAGAATGGGATGGTGGAGGCCTGGAATCCAGACTTGAAAGACTTCGAAGCCATTGTCGCACTTCCTCAGTCACTCCAGCAATTGCTAGCTTGCTAGCTTGGTGGGAAAGTCCAAAGAACTTCAACTGGGGTCTCTTCTAGAAACACAGCCAGAGCCGATCATGATGACAGATGCCAATCAATTGGGCTGGGGCACAGTCCAAGACTGCGTCCCAGTCCTGGGTGTTTGGACGCCTCAGGAGCAGTGGCTACAAATAAATGTATTGGAAATGCTGGCAGTATCTCTTGCTCTTCTGCAGTTAGAGAACTGAGTGTGGTTCTAGGCAGTGAAGGTAAGTTCAGACACCACCACCACCGTGGCATACGTAAACAACCACGGGAGGTACTAGAAGCACGGAGATACTGGTGGAAGCCACCAAAGTCTTGCTGTGGGCAGAGAAAAACCTTCTGGCTCTCTCAGCTGTTCATCTGGTGGGAGAAATGAACATTCAGGTCAATTGGCTGAGTCAAGAGACAGTCCATCCAGGGGAATGGATGCTGAACCCGGAGGTGTGCAAACTCCTGGCAGAAGGTTTGGCCCCCCTCAGATCGACCTCTTCGCTTCAAAGGAAAATGTTTAGGTCCGATGTTCTTCAGTCAGTACCAGTGTCCTCAGGCAGAGGTGGTGGATGCTCTGTCCCAGATGTGGGATTTCTTCTGGGTGTACTTGTTCTCTCCACTATTGCTCCTTCAAAATGTTCTTTGCAAGATAAGGCACACAAAAGGAAGCTTCCTTCTGAGAGCACCAGAGTGGCTCAAAAGTCCATGGTTCTCATACCTTGTGAATCTAGCTCAGCAGCTCCTGTTCTGACTTCCATGCTGGGGGTACTTTCTGTTCCAAGGGCCCATTCTGCATCCAAACCTAGAGGCTATGCAGATGGTGGCCTGGCTCCTAAGAGGAGATTAAGGCATGTTTTTTCCAAGAAAGTGGTGGATACCCTAATGGCCACCAGGAAGGTGTCTAAGTCTGCAGCCTAGAACTATGTCTAGAATACCTTCTTGGCTTAGGCCAGAGAGAGGCATCAGACCTTCCAAAGCTATAGTTCTGAAGATTTTGGACTTATTGCAGGTGGGGGTAGACAAAGGGCTTGCACTGAACACCTGAGATGTCAGGTGTCTGAACTGCGAAGTTCCACAGGCTTGTCCCTGATGGCTAATTGTGAAGTTATCCATTTTCTAAGAGTGGTCAGCAGATGCAGACCATTGTTTCAGTCTCTCTTACCACTGTGGGACCTGATTCTGATGTTAAATGCTCTTTGTAAAGCCCCCTTCAAGCCTTTTTTGACAGTGCTGTTGTACAAGGTGTGTTTCCTAATTGCAACGTGTTCTGCCAGAAGGATTGGTGAACTTCAGGCACTGTCCCACAAAGAACCTTACCTTACCATTCATAAAGAAATGGTGGTACTGAAGACAGTTCCATGTTTTGTTCCTAAGATACCTACAGCTTTTCATGTAAATCAGGCCTACTGGATCATAATATCGTATGCTTAATAGCATACGACATTATAGCTAACCCGTAATAGCGCTGTCTAGGACAGCGAATGGTACAATACCGTGTATACTGCTGTACGCGGTATTGCATCATTCATACACTCCCAGGCAGAGGAGAAGACCTCTGCTGGGAGTGGGTTCCACTGAGTAGCTGCCGTGGATCACTGGACAGAGCCACAACAGCAGGAACCCAGGCACTGCATCTGGGTTTGCTTCCCGGTCCCAGAAATTATTTTTTTTTCAGTCTTTGTGCCCTCCCCGAGTTGGACCCCCCATGGAGTTAAGAATCTTTAGTTAGGGGGTCCAGGAGGCATAGCCCCCCACAAGGGTGGGTGTGGGGGGCAGAGCCTCCCACAGAAAAAAGAGTTATGCCGCATGGCATAAATCGCGCTGTATTGGCAGCGCAATTTAGCCATGCGGCATAATGTCTTGCGACATTATGACACCGTGCCTAAATCAGGAAGTCTATCTATCATCCTTCTGTCTGAAGGAAGTAAATCCAAAGAAGTTTAAGCTGCACAAGTTGGATTTGCGAAGGACAGTCTGGACATACTTATAAAGGACAACAAAATTCAGGAAGTTCGAAAGTCTGTTTGTTCTTTTTTTTTTAACACTTTTTCCCTCCTGAGCAACGCTTGGCTGGGGCCTCATTGGTCAGCTCCACCATTTCCTGTCCTTCCTGAGATCCGCTCTTGCCTGTGGTCCTGGACCCCTGATCCACCTGTGACACACTGGCATGACCCCCCCCAGTCTTAACCCCCCTGGGGCAGGGCCACCTTCAGCACCATGGTGTACTTTACCAATTCAGTGCCACTGCAGGTGGAGGTGAAGGAAGAAGGCAATCAGGGCTAAGGAGAGCAGGATCTGGTGTTAGATTTGATGAGTGGAATGATGTCTTCCGCGTAACTAGCGGGGATTTCCTGGTTTCCTTGGTCCCCCCCCCCCCAGGCGCAGACATGCACAGATGTCCAGAGCGAGATGGGGATGCTCCTGCATGCTGTATAGTAGGTCTTCTTAATGGCCTTAACTACTTCCCTGACCCTAGCTGAGAAGCACAGTGGTCTCTTAAACCTGTTTTTTTTTTAGTTACTGTTTCTATGCTTGCCTTTGATGCCACAAGAATTACTCTCTTTATTGCCCCCATCTCTCCTCTACACCCCTTATTTCCTCTACCCTTACTAACTTATCCCTGACCAGTTCCCTCAACCTGTCGAAGTCTGCCCTTTTAAAGTCAAGGACTTTGGTTCTTGACTGTGGGTTGCTGGCCCCAAGGGCCAATTCAAATCACACAGAGTTGTGGTCGCTGTTCCCTAGCAGCTCCCCTACTCCCACAGCACCCACCATCTTTGAGTTGGTGTGCACCACATCAAGGATTGCTTTCTGCCTAGTAGGTTCCTTGACAAGCTGCACCAGTAGACAATCTTGGAAGAAAACCAGTAATGTCTGACTACTGTCACTCTTGGCCACTGCACCACCCTCTCGACAACAGACAGATTCTGGTCTCCCACCACCACTACTTCCTCCTTTGTTGCCCCTCTTTTAAGTTCCTCCTCAAGTTCTCTGTCCCTTTCCTGCCCTTGCCCTTGAGGCCTATAGATCACTCTAGTAGTCTCTCCTGCCTGAGGCTGCCATGAGTTTCATCCATACTGACTCAGCCTCCTCACTGCTACCCCTAATACTTCCATCTTCTGCCACTTCAGTGCCCTTCTTGACAAAAAGGGCAACTCCATCCCCATAAGTTATTCTATCCCTCCTGAACAGTGAATACCCAGGGACTGACATCTCCCAGTGATTTTTATCCGAAACTGACGTTTCTGTGATGGCCACCAGGTCCACTTCACTGTCTGCCATCAGCATCTGGAGCTCACTGAGTTTGTTGTGTAACCCCCTTGCAAATGGGGGTTCCTAATGTGCCCTATGCCTGGTTGGTAGTCAGCATAAAGCCGCCGGAAGGGGGGGGTCTGTTGAGTGCTTTTTAAGGCCTCTGTATACTGTCCCTGTAAAGGCTGCCTATTGTAGTTGGGATTAGTTAAAATGGGAGGGGGTTTGAGTGTTGTCATGCTCGACTCCCGCCCGGGCTGCTGAGTAGCGCCCCCTTCTGCCATCGCTAATAGGGCAGGGGGAGCTCTGATAAAGGATGTAGGTGGTTGCTTAAAGTAAGCTGTGAAAATAATGATAGTGTAGATATTCTAACCTGCCTTGCTTTGCAGCCCAGAGAGTTTCGATTGCTTCCTCCATTTGGGTCCCAAACTGTGAAATTGGACCAATCAGTATTTTGGAATCCCACAGAGTTGACTGACCAATAGAGGAGCTGTTTGGAGGAAGCAAGGCATTATGGACTATGGCGCTCGTTCTGCACCTATGGGAGCCATGAGAAGTGACTGGCAGAGTCGTAGTGGCCAGTGAAGAGAGAGGAGCTGTGTGCTTCTGCGCTGGGAGTGTTCGCGCGGGAAGCGCGTGAGGGCCTAACGGCCGTTTGCCTGAGGAAAGGAGTCGGAAAACCTGCCGGCTGGCGGTCAGAGGAAGCTGTGCTCAGTACAGCTACCCAGCAGGCTCAACCTGTTTGGAGGACTGGAGAAGATTGCTGAATTGCGCTCAGTCCGCGGGAAAAGTGAAGAGAAAGCTGCCGTTACAGTGCTTGATGACAGAGAAGCCTGGAAAGCCCAGCTGCTGCTGCCTGGTGTGGTACCCCTCTGCTATTGCTTGTTACCATATAAATGTGTGAGGAGGCTAGAGGAGCTCAAGTTCAATCCTGCTGCCATTAAAGGACTCTGCTGTTGTGTTTACCATATGAATGTGAAAGAAGACTGGTAAAAGTCAGGTTCCATCCTGGTAGGGTGAAGGAATCGTCATTTGCTGGGGTTGTGAGTACTAATTCAGGGTCGCTCCATGTACTGTGTCTTATTAACTGAACTGTCCTCTTACTTTGACCTGCTCAGGGCTTTTACGATTGTGTGTGCTAAGGGCCCCAACCAGCTGCCACGTGTGGACTAGCCGCTAGGGCTTGGGTACCCCGGGACTATAAGCTGTAGGGTTAGGCCTGTGCACAGAGCCCTAGGTAGATAAATATAGTGATAAGCTAATCAACTTGATCACCCCTGTCCTTGTTGTTTTCTCCCCTTGAATAAATCAGATTGTTGTTGCACAGCTACAGCCTGGCTATTGTGTACATTAATGGTGAACTGCTGTTTGGTGATTGCAACATAACTGTGCCTTACTTTACAGGGGGTCCCCGAAGGGAGCTGGATTATATTTTCCATGGGGTAAGTGTACTGGTGAATGAATTGCTGCTACCCAGTGTGAGTCACTAGTGGGACGAAGAGGGGGTTGCAGTAGCTCAGAGGGCTGTAACCATGGTAGTCTTAACTGTGCTAACCCCAACCTCTGAGTGGAGGCACCCGTCAACAGATCTGGGCCCCTCAACCTGCCTCTGTGGGGGCAGACAGGGGTAGTAGCCCTAAGGGTAGCGCCCCTGGGGGTTACAAATTGGAGGCACCGCTGGGATTAGCGTCCCCTAGTGGCTCAGTGAGGAGATACCCCAAAGATGGAAAAAATGGAAGAGAATATGTTGGAAAAAATTAAGCTGGGACCCATCAAAACCATGGTACACAAACTAATGGGTTGGGGTGAAGCAGAAGAGCTAGATTCCCAGAAGATTGTATTGTTGTTAGATGTGCCCTTGGGTACCTCAGCTGCTGATATTGTCTCTGTTGCAGAATGAGTAAAGTGTTTGGGTAAGGTTGAAGTGAAAGGGCGTATGGCTGATTTGCTTGACCAGACATTGCAGGTGCTACTCCTATGCAGTGTGGCCATCGACCCTGAGAAGGTACCTCCTGTACTTTACCCGGAGGGTGCGTCCCAGGGGTGGAGGCTAATCCATATCCGAAGTGGGTCAGTCACTCCTGGGGGGTCTCCTCAAATGAACAGTTTTAAAGATAAACTGCTTAAATTGTTAGCTGTGGAAGGGAGGACTACCCAGGAGTTGCTACAAGCCTTGGACCTGTCCAGTGATACTACCCCTCAGGGTTCTCCGGGCGCCTCCCCTGGCCCGCCCCAAAAGCTCCGTGCTGGCTTCTTTGCCCTTGGCAGTCCCATCCATACAGCTTGATTCCTACCGTAAGTTAAAGCTTTTCTCTGGCATGGTACCAGTGCCTTCCGGGGAGGATGACCTGGAGGCGTGGATGGACTATGCCACCCCTTTAGTCCAGGAGTGGCAATGTTCCGAGGGGGAGAAAAGGAAGAGGCTGATGGAGAGTTTGCGGGGTCCTGCCTTAGAAGCCATTAGATTCTTCCGGGCCACTCGTCCGGAAGCCACTGCTGCAGAGTATCTCTCTGCGTTAGAAGGGGTTTTTGGGAGTACAGAGACTGGTGAAGATTTATTATGGAAATTCAGGTCTGCTAAGCAGTGGAGAAATGAAAAACTGTCCGCTTTTGTTACTAGAGTGGAGCGGGCATTGCAGGAGGCTTGTAGAAAAGGGGGAATCACTGCTGCAGCCCTGAATCAGGTTTGGCTAGAACATAGTTTAAAGTCTGCCAGATTCTCTAGTGTAACTCTATTGAAACTTAAGTTGCATGATCGGCGGGCCACCCCGCCTAAATATTGTCAATTGATGAGGGAAATTCGAGAAGTGGAGACTAATGAAGAGGGGTGGGAACCCTGTGTGGGGGCAGTGAACCCTAGTGGGACCCCCTGAGTCTAATACCCCTGAGGAGACTGGCTCGCCTGGAGGGTCCGAGGGGTCCCCAGATTTCCCAGGTACTGTGGGGATGCGGGTTGTTTCCTCTGACCCCTATGTGGAGGGTGAGTTGAGGGCTGAGATTAGAATTTTACGGGAATTGGTGAGGGACTTAAAGCAGTCTACTGTGTACCCTACTCGGCCCGGGCCCCTGAGTCATGTAGAGCCCGAACCCTAGCCCTAGAGAGCTTTCTCCCTCTCCTCAGGGCCCCCCTCTGAATAGTGATCCCCTGGACCCTAAGTTTTGTTATCACCGTGGGGAAGATGGGCATTTCCAGCCTGACTGCCAGAGGCCGGAGAATTTAAGGAAAGTTAACAGCAGACTGATCGCTCGATACTGCCAGACCCAGTCTCGGGCCCCCAAGAAAAGTTGTGTGACTCAGGCCCATGCCCGCCGGGCTAACAATGTTGCTACCTCCAACTGGTCTGATGTGGTTGGGCCATCTATGGAGACCCGGGTGCAGGTGAATGGAATTCCCACTAGAGCTGTATTGGACAGTGGCTCCCAGGTGACCATCATGTTTCAGGACTGGTACCAAGCACACTTATCTGAAGTGCCCCTGCAGCCTCTAACTGGTCTACATGTATGGGGATTGAGCGACAAGGCCTATCCGTATTTGGGGTACATCCGTGTCTGGTTATCGTTCCCTGCAACTGTAAATGGAATAGATGAGCAAGTGGAAACCTTAGTGTTAGTTTGCCCGCCCACTGGACTATACGATGGGGTGCCCTTGTTGACTGGAACAAATGCCCACATGTTTGGATGATTGGCCCAGTTGTGCTCAGAGAAGCGAGCATTTCAAACTGGGCGAGCTTTGAGCATACCGGCTGTGATTCAAAAGGTCAGGGCCACTCAGGAGAAGGGTAGTTTGGAGGAACCTGAAGGCCCTGTGGAAGTGGTATGGAAAAAGGATCCGGCCCCCGTAGTACTTGCCCCAAATGAGCAATGTGTTCTGCATGGAGAGATACGACTAAAAACAGATGTCAAGAATAAGTTGTTGATGTTGGATGCGCCTGCGGAGGGAGGATTACCTGAGGGGTTGTTGCTCAGACCCAGCATTCTGCCGGCTAGAGCCCATGCTTACGTTAAGAGGGTGATGGTTCAAGTGCACAATGTGTCTGATAAAGAGATTTGGATAAGAAGAGGGTGCACCCTGGCTAGCATTCATTGTGCGGATACTGCTGTCCTACCAAATAAAAAGAGTTCTTGGACGAGTGATAGAGTTGCTCCTGATATGTTTGACTTTGGTGACTCTCCACTGCCGACTGAGTGGAAGTGCAGGGTCAGTGAGAGGCTTGCCAAGAGGAACCAGGTTTTTTCCCTGAAGGAGTGGGATGTAGGATGTGTACAAGGGGCCGAGCATCACATTCGATTGCATGACGAAAGACCCTTCCGAGAGAGATCACGACGTCTGGCTCCCACTGACATAGATGATGTACAGCGGCATCTTCAAGAAATGTTGGCTGCTGGTGTAATTCAAGAGTCTAGGAGCCCCTATGCCTCCCCCATTGTAGTAGTAAGGAAAAAGAATGGGGCAGTTCGGATGTGTGTAGACTATCGTACTTTGAATAGGCGGACCATTCCGGATCAATATACCATGCCATGCATACAAGACGCCTTGGATTGTCTGAATGGTAGTAAGTGGTTCTCTGTATTGGATCTTCGGAGCGGATACTACCAGATCCCGATGGCACCAGACAACCGGGAGAAGACTGCTTTCATTTGCCCCTTAGGCTTCTATGAATTTATTCGGATGCCTCAAGGAATTTCGGGTGCCCCAGCCACTTTTCAGCACTTGATGGAACGAGCTGTGGGGGACATGAACCTACTCGAGTGTTTGGTCTATTTAGATGACGTTATAGTGTTTGGCCGATCATTGGAAGAACATGAGCAACGATTATTCAAGGTCCTGGATCGGTTGGAGGATTTTGGCCTCAAGTTGTCTATCGACAAGTGTCAATTCTTCCAGACTTTCGTGAAATATGTGGGCCACATAGTGTCCACTAAGGCATAGAGACTGACCCTGGCAAGGTGGAGGCGTTGACCACTTGGCCTCAACCCAGAAATTTAAAAGAGCTGCAACAGTTCCTGGGGTTTTGTGGCTACTATAGGTAGTTTGTCAGAGACTATTCACGAGTGATTCGTCCCCTCCTTAATCTCACCCGGGGTATCCGCCTACTCACAAAAAATATAAGAAGGGTGTGCACACTGACATAGAAAAGAAGTATTTTCGGCCAAACGATATGTTCGGGGATCGATGGACTGCTGAGTGTGAGGAAGCTTTTCATGACATCATATATCAACTCACCCATGCACCCGTGTTGGCCTATGCTGACCCAGCCAAGCCTTACACTCTTCATACTGATGCCAGTCTGCAAGGATTGGGGGCTGTACTGTACCAGGAGCACTCAAATGGGCTGAGATCTGTAGCGTTCACCAGTAGAAGTCTGACGCCGTCACAGAAGAATTACCCCGTGCACAAATTAGAGTTTTTGGCTTTGAAGTGGGCCATTGTTGATCAGTTCCATGACTATTTGTATGGTGCCAAGATATTAGTAAAGACTGATAACAATCCTCTGACCTATGTACAAACCTCAGCCAAATTGGATGCCACTGGGCATAGGTAGCTCTCTGCCTTGGCCGCCTACGATTACGCTGTAGAATACCGGGCGGGCTTAAACCATATAGATGCGGATGCTCTCTCTCTGAGGCCTGCGTCCCAGACTGAATGGGTCCGGTTGTCTGAGCCTGACATAAGAGCCCTGTGCCAGAAATTTGATAAAGAAGAACAGGAGTCTCCGGACACGGTGGACTGTGTAGTAGATTGTTTGGGGCCGCTGGAGAACTGTATACCTGCCACCTACTGCCATTTCTCTGCATTGGACACCAGCTCTCTGCCGCAACTCAACAATGATGATCTCCAACAGGCTCAATCCTGTGACCCTATGATAAGACGAGCGTGGAGGTTTTCGGGCTGGAAGGATGTATCAAACTACGTTCCACCGACTTCGGACTACCATTATTGTACAAAGAAGGGCCCAAATTAAAGCTGATCAACCAACTACTATATAGAGAGACTGTGAGTAAGGAGGGCGGTGCAAGCGACAACAACTGGTGCTGCCTCAGGTTTCAGAGAACTAGTTCTAAGGTCATTGCATAATCAGATGGGGCACCTGGGCATAGATCGAACACTTGATTTGGTACGGGCTCGATTCTATTGGCCAAAGATGAGTGCGGACGTGGAACAGTATGTCAAGACCTGTGGTCGTTGTTTGCAAAGGAAAGCGCTCCCTCAGAAAGCTGCTCCCTTGGTCAACATTACTACTAGTGCTCCTATGGAACTGGTCTGTATTGATTTCCTGAGTTTAGAGCCTGATCTGAGAAGTGTTAGCAACATATTGGTGGTCACTGATCATTTTACCAGGTATGCACAGGCTTTCCCGACCAAGGATCAGAAAGCAACTACAGTGGCTAAGATGCTTATTGAGAATTTTTTCGTCCACTATGGGGCTCCGCAGTGGATTCATTCCGATCAGGGAAGGGACTTTGAAAGTCACTTGATTAAAGAGATGCTATCTTTGTGGGGCACGAATCACAAACCACCCCTACCACCATGAGGAGACCCTCAGCCTGAAAGGTTCAATCGTACATTGCTTGACATGCTGGGCACTTTACAATCAAAAGATAAATCGAGATGGAGTCAACAGATTAGCACTCTTGTTCACGCTACAATTGTACAAAAGTGATGCCACAGGGTTCTCCCCTATCGACTAATGTTTGAAGAGGCTAGATTGCCAGTGGATGTGTGTTTGGGGTTTTCCTGATGGGGTGCGAGCAGAGAACCATCTACAGTATGTACAGAAATTAAAGGCCCAATTAAATCATGCCTACCAACTGGCCCAGACCATGGCTGCTAAACGAAATCTGGCTAACAAGGAGAGATATGACAAAAGTAAGAAAACAGTAGAGTTGAGAGAAGGGGATAGAGTGTTGTTGAGAAATCTGGGACTGCATGGCAAACATAAAATTGCCGACCGATGGCATCACCTCCCTCATATTGTTGTGGGACAGCTGGCAGACCTACCTGTGTATAAAGTACGGCCTGAAAACAACTCAAAAGATGTAAAAACTATGCACAGAAATCATCTGCTGCCAGTTGGGCAGATCTTAATCGAAGCTGAGCCTTCTACTGCTACTGCTCCTTCACGTCCTGTGACCCGATCTGTTGCTAAGAAAAGAACCAAGCCTGTGGAGCCGTTAGTGGGTTCCTCAAAGGAGCCCTGTCCTCTCCCCCCTGCAGAAGGAGATGGTCAACACTCAGTGTCAGAAGACAGCGAAGATGATGTTGAATACTATCCCTCTTATGAACTAAGTCAATTGTTCCGGGGCAATCCCCTTATTAATTCAGGAACTGAAGCTGGCCCATCTGTGTTGATTGAGCCCTCCACTTTGTCCCCAGAGGAAATGCCTCCAGAAGATGAATGGGGTAGCAGACAAACTCAAGGGGCTGAGTCCTTAGGCTTGGTTGAACTGTCTGGCTTGGCTGAACTATCTGATTTTTCAGAAGAAGAGAGTGAGGTGGGGGAACACGCCAGTGATAGGTCAGAACTGGAAGAATATTTTGAATGCCCTGATGGCTTCCCTTTAGTAACTAGACAACCTCTAGATGGGCCCAGTGGGGTGGGTTCAGGGATAGAAGGTCAAGCCCCTGATGGTATTATGAGTATCGAGCCTGATCCCCTTGAAGGGATTCCCATTGCTAATGTCCCTGACATGGGAGTGGAGTCAGGGCCTGGTTTAGAATCCCCTGAGACCCCTAGACGATCCGGCCGACAAATTCAGCCAGTAATAAAGTGAAGCTATGAATCTCTGGGTCAGCCAGTGGACCTGCCCTTAAATGTGGTCCACAAGGGGGTGTATGTGTCCCCAAGCTCTTTGCCTAAGTTAGCCTTGGGGGATAACTCCAGACTATTAGTAATGCCTTATGAGTGTGGTGCTCCTGTCCTGGGGGGACCAGTTAGTAGCTCACAGAAGAGGGAGTCCCTCAGTCTCGGGGTCACGAGTAGGGCCCTATGACCTGAGTTAAAAAAGTGTAAGATTTTATATGCATGATGTGTATACACTATAGTGCATTGTAGATCTAATATTTATGTATGTAAGGTAAAATGTGATATGGTGTTACTTGGGATGTTCACCTACTCTGCCTCAAGGTTGATTAGTTGTCGAGACCAAGCTTTTCCAGGCCAGGGAGAGGTGTAACCCTTGCAAATGGGGGTTCCTATGTGCCTATATGCCTGGTTGGTGATGCGACATAAAAGCCACCGGAAGGGGGTCTGTTGAGTGCTTTTTAAGGCCTCTGTATACTGTCCCTGTAAAGGCTGCCTGTTGCAGTTGGGATTAGTTAAAATGGGAGGGGGTTTGAGTGTTGTCATGCTCGACTCCTGCTCAGGCTGCTGAATAGCGCTCCCTTCTGCCATCGCTAATAGGGCAGGGGGAGCTCTGATAAAGGATGTAGGTGGTTGCTTAAAATAAGCTGTGAAAATAATGATAGTGTAGATGTTCTAACCTGCCTTGCTTTGCAGCCCAGAGAGTTTCAATTGCTTCCTCCATTTTGGTCCTGAACTGTGAAATTGGACCAATCAGTATTTTGGAATCCCACAGAGTTGACTGACCAATAGAGGAGCTGTTTGGAGGGAGCAAGGCATTATGGACTATGGCGCTCGTTCTGCACCTATGGGAGCCGTGAGAAGTGACTGGCAGATTCGTAGTGGCCAGTGAAGAGAGAGGAGCTGTGTGCTTCTGCGCTGGGACTGTTCGCGTGGGAAGCGCGTGAGGGCCTAGCTGCCGTTTGCCTGAGGAAAGGAGTCATAAAACCCGCCGGCTGGCGGTCAGAGGAGGCTGTGCTCTGTACAGCTACCCACCAGGCTTGACCTGTTTGGAGGACTGGAGAAGATTGCTGAATTGCGCTCAGTCCCAGGGAAAAGTGAAGAGAAAGCTGCCGTTACAGTGCTTGATGACAGAGAAGCCTGAAAGCCCAGCTGCTGCTGCCTGTGTGGTACCCTCTGCTATTGCTTGTTACCATATAAATGTGTGAGGAGGCTAGAGGAGCTCAAGTTAAGTCCTGCTGCCATTAAAGGACTCTACTATTGTGTTTACCATATGAATGTGAAAGAAGACTGGTAAAAGTCAGGTTCCATCCTGGTAGGGTGAAGAATCGTCATTTGCTGGGGTTGTGAGTACTAATTCAGGGTAGCTCCCTGTAGTGTGTCTAATTAACTGAACTGTCCTCTTACTTTGACCTGCCCAGGCTTTTGGTCATTGTATGTGTGCTAAGGGCCCCAACCAGCTGCCACATGTGGACTAGCCGCTAGGGCTTGGGGTACCCCGGGACTATAAGCTGTGGGTTAGGCCTGTGCACAGAGCCCCCAGGTAGATAAATATAGTGATAAGCTAATCAACTTGATCACCCCTGTCCTTGTTGTTTTCCCTTGAATAAATCAGGATTGTTGTTGCAATAGCCACAGCCTGGCTATTGTGTAACATTAATGGTGAACTGCTGTTTGGTGATTGCAACATAACTGTGCCTTACTTTACAGGGGGTCCCCAAAGGGAGCTGGATTATATTTCCATGGGGTAAGTGTACTGGTGAACAGAATTGCTGCTACCCAGTGTGAGTCACTAGTGGGACGAAGGGGGGGTTGCAGTAGCTCAGAGGGCTGTAACCATGGTAGTCTTAACTGTGCTAACCCCGACCTCTGGGTAGAGGCACCCGTCAACGGATCTGAGCCCCTCAACCTGCCTCTGTGGGGGCAGACAGGGGTAGTAGCCCTAAGGGTAGTGCCCCCTGGGGGTTACAGTTGCCTAGGCTCCTGGTGTTATGGCATACCCCTCCCCCCATCCATTTGACCCTGCTCTAACTCTGCTACTGTCCTTTTGTTTTTTGCATTTTCTTCCCTCCTTGTTTGTGGTTATACCTTTTGCTTTCCACCTCATTGGTATTTCTCTCCTTAGTCTTGTAAACCCTACCACGTTCTCTGTACCCTCTTTGCAGTTACTGTCACTAGGGTGTTGCAGAGTTCTATTTAGGATCCCCTTCTGCTCACCATCCACCATGGACCCCAAGACGCGGACTCCCCCGTAGTCAGTTTAAACTTCTGATGTAGACGTCAAACTTCTGCCCCAGTGCACTAGGCCCCTCTCTTGTCAGGTGAAGTCTATCATCCTTCAAGAGTCTCCTTTCTCAGAAATCCCCCCAGTCCCTGACAAAGTGGTACCCCAAGTCCTGACACCACCCCTTAAGCCAACTGTTAAACTCCTCTATTTCATTACTCCTAATTCTGTCTTGCTTCTTCTCCCTGCCCACACAGAGAGGACCTTGGAAAGGGCCAGGGAGGCTGAATGTGCTGCCAATCTGTGTCCCAGTCTCTGGAAGTTCCACTTCACTGTCTCTACTGACTAGTTGGCCAGTTAATTGGTATCCAGGTGTACCAGCAACCCAAGCTTCCTGCAGCCATCTTCCTTATTCTATCTAAATCCTGGTTGGATGATGCTCCCAGTTGGCATTGTACCAACACTCTCCCATCTGACCCCTCTCCTATCACCCTACCTATTCCCCCGATCATTGAGTCCCTGACGACTAAGACCTTTCAGTTAGCCTTGCTCCCCTTGGGAAATCTAGTACTGACTAACAGGGAAAGGATCACAGATCTCCAGGTAGAAGATCACCTGCAAGACAGTGACCATCACATGATATGGTTCAATATGGCCACTAGAACAAAATCATCCCATTCCAGGGCAAAAATATGGGACTTCAGAGGAGCTGACTTTGATAAGATGGCCAAAAGAGTTAAGCTAGCCCTGGTAAAAATAAATACAGGTGAGGGGGTACAGGCAAAGTGGGCAAGCATTAAAGATGCAATACTTGAAGCAACATCCCATTGTGTTATTGAGAAAAGTAAGTGCAAAAGAAGAAGGAAACCACTTTGGTTCTCAAACAAAGTAGCAGAAAAGGTCAGAGCCAAAAGGCTGACCTTCAGGAAATGTAAGGGAACACAGCAGGATGAAGATAGGGAGGCATACCAAACTTCCCTAAGGGAAGCAGGGACAGCAGTAAGGCAGGCAAAGGCCCAAACTGAGGGATGTTGGGGTGTATTAGTAGGGGTATCACAAGTCAGAAGAGGGAGGTAATAATCCCTCTTTACAAGACACTGGTTAGGCCCCATCTGGAGTACTGAGTGCAGTACTGGAGGCCACACCTTCACAAGGACATTAACCAAATTGAGGCAGTCCAGAGAAGGGCAACCAAAATGGTGCAGGAACTGCATCAGAAAACATATGAGGACAGATTAACTGAACTTAATATGTATACCCTAGAGCAAAGGAGGGAAAGAGGTGATATGATTGAAACATTCAAACCCCTTGAGGGCATTAACAAGGTGAAAGAGTCTAACATGTTTCAATATAAGAAAATTAGCAGGACAAGAAGACACAGCATGAGATTAGAGGGAGGCCGATTAAGGGGTAATGTGAGGAAGTTCTTTTTCACAGAAAAGGTGGTGGATGCATGGAACGGCCTACCTCAGGAAGTGGTGGATATGAATACAGTACAGGGCTTCAAACAGGCATGGGATAGGCATAAGGGAGCAATACAGATGAGTATGAATAGATAGGCCATTGATAGAGCAAAGGCCTATGGCACATTCATAAGGTAGAAAAAGAAATGGGCAGACTGGATGGGCCTTGTGGTCCTTATCTGCCATCAACTTCTATGTTTCTATGTTTCTATGTGTCAATGTGATGTCCTGCCCTTTCCCTTTGACTGACCTGAAGTACCCCCAGTGGAGTCAGGAGCCTGAACATAGAAATATAGAAACATAGACTTTGACGGCAGATAAGGACCGCTAAGCCCATCTAGTCTGCCCATTTCCCTACCTACAGGATAGGCCGCAGATCCTAGTTAACCAACAGCCTTTATCTTTTGCCCCCACAAGAATTGCCTTATGTCTGTCCCATGCATTCTTGAATTCTCCCACAGTTTTAGACCCCACAACTTCCTCAGAAAGGCTGTTCCATGCATCCACCACCTCTCTGTGAAATATTACTTCCTCACATTGCCCTGAACCACCCTCCTTCTATCTTTAAATTGTGTCCCCTTGTTCTTGCAAGTCTCTTTTCTGAAAGATGCTACCCTCTTGGACTTTGTTGATTCCCTTGAGGTACTTGAAAGTTTCTATCATGTCCCCCCTCCTTCTTTCCTCAAGGGTATACATATTAAGCTCCTTTAGTCTCTCCTCATCAGGCTTCTCTTGCAGACCCTGCACCATTTTAGTTGCCCTCCTCTGGACTGCCTCTATCCTGTCTATGTCCTTGCGGAGATGGGGTCTCCAGAACTGGACACAGTATTCCAGATGGGGTCTCACCAACTGTCTGTACAGAGGATAACAACTTCCTGTTTTCTGCTGCTGATGCCTCTCCTATACATCCCAGTATACCCCGGCTCTCCCTACTGCCTTCTCACATTGCTTGCTAACCTTAAGGTCATCTGATATGATTACCCCAGGTCCCTTTCCTGTTTTGTTGTTGTTACTACCTCCCACCCATTGTGTATTCTTCCCTGGGTTCTTGTTTCCCAGGTGCATTATTTTGCACTTTTTGCATTGAATCCTAGCTGCCATACGTCTGACCATTCCTCCAAACTTGCCAAGTCCCTTTTCATCCTTTCCATGCCTCCTTGTGTATCAACCCTGTTGCAGATCTTTGTGTCATCTGCAAAAAGGCATACTTTTCCTTCCAGTCCCTCTGCAATGTCACTGATGAAGGCATTAAAAAGGACTGGACCCAATACTGAACCCTGCGGTACCCCACTAGTAACCGCCCTTTTTTCAGAGTGGACTCCATTTACAATTACCTTCTGTGTCCTGTTGTCCAGCCAATGTTTTACCCAGGCTACCACCCTGGGACCCACTCCCAGGCTGGTTAATTTGACTATCAATCTTTTGTGTGGGACTGTGTCAAATGCCTTGCTAAAGTCTAGGTAGGCCATGTCCACAGCCCCTCCCTGGTCTACTACTTTCTTCAGTCCTTGGGTACCACACCATCCTCCCATGATTTATTAAAAGAGTAGCCAGTGGTTTCACTAGTTCCTTCCTTAATTCTTTTAGAATTCTGGGGTGAATTCCATCAGGACCCATTGCTTTGTCCACCTTCAGTTTTAGTAGTTCTTGCAGAACCCTTTCTTCTGTGAAAGGACTGGGATTGACCCCCCTATCAAGAGTGCTTCTGTTAATTGGATTAGGCACTTCCCCCTCCTCTTTTGTGAATACTGAGCAGAAATATCCGTTCAGTATTCCTGCTTTTTCACTGTCCCCCTCTGCCCACCCACCGTTCATTCTATTCAGCCTCACTATCCCTCCCTTTGTCTTTCTACGCTCGCTGATGTACCTATAAAAGGTTTTATCCCCCTTCTTAACTGAGTTGGCTATCTTTTCCTCAGTTTGGGCCTTTGCTATTCTGACTTCCCTTCCTGCTTCTTTCTGCCTTAACTCATTCTATCCTATTGTCACTTAGAATGTTCAGGTACCCTCTGCCTGCTGCTAGAACACCTGTGTGCCTGAAGGGTTTTAGATCTGCAGCATTCATACAAACGCACTGTGCTAAACCTACACATCTTAAAAACCATACATCCAATTTTAAAACTGTAAAAAGAAAAGTTTTCAGGACAAAAAGTTTTTGAAAATGAGTGAGTTTGGTAATGTCTATTTAACTGGATTTAATGTTGTGTAAGGTTGTTTTCATATTTTAATAAATTCTGATGATTTTATCTAAATATAATTATGCTCTGTTTACTTAGTTATGCAAAAATATTACATTTCTGTAAAATTGTTGATTAAAATAGTTAAAAATATACAATAAACATCTGTCATTGTCTAAATATAAATTTTGCAAGTTTTTTACCATTTTTTTAGTCAGAAATCAATATCTGAATCTCTTGTTATTACAGTTTGAGTTTTTTGTTCCACTCCACTGGTTGGAATTTTGCAGTGTTCAATTCTTCCTACCCACTGATTTTAGTTTGTGAATCTGATTATCAATTTTTTGTTTTCCCTAGTTTAGTAAGAACATATTTACACATTACCTTAGAAGGACATATCAGGAAGTGATGCAGGCAGGAAGTGCTTTGTGAGGTTAAGGGATGTAAATAGGAAGAACACCTCCAGTGTAGGTCAGTGAGCGGACACAGGAAATGGAGACATCTGTTAGTGCTGGAGGTCTCTCTATGATTAATTGCATATGTGCTGTAGTTAAAATGTATAATTTCATTGAAATAAACTATTTTATTTTATTTTTGCAATAAAATCCCATGATAAGTATAGGAAACTGTATTTTATTTGTGCTGTTTGCTTTATCATACTGTAAATGAAGCATGATGTTGTTCATGTAAAGGTTCACAGTCTTTCAGTAAACATCATGTTACATAAATCTGTGTATTATTTAATTTCCTGGCATAGTTTATTTTTTGGGGTTGTATTGGGATGGTTTAAGGTGAGGGAATGACTATGAGGAAGCTGTGTTAGTGGTGGTGGTGGTGGGGGGGGTCCTGCATTCATAATACCAGCTCAGATGCACTTCATATGTTCTGGGGAAATGAGAGGGGCTGTATGCATCTAATAATGGTGCTAACAGACACTGTAGATACATTATGGGTATACATATAGGATGATGAAATTGCTGAAAAGGCACTGGTAATTTGGGGTATACTGTGTCATGGGGAAGGGGGTGAGTGTGCCTGTACCAAGGAATGATGCTCATAGGCACTGCAGTCATTTTGTGTCATGAATTGGCACCTGTCCTTGGGTATACTCAGTTGTAGGGAAGCAGGTGGGGCTGCCTGCACCTGGTAATGGTGTTCATATGCCATGCAGAAACATTGTGGGTACACATACAGGGTGATGACATGTACACCTGTAAGGTTGTATACTATGTGCTGTGTCACATGGTTTGCCTGCATACACATGTAATGTGTTGCAACATTCAGTATAAGCGCACATTGTAGGGCGGGAAGAGTGCGGGTGTGCCTGCACCATGGAGTGATGCTCATTGGTGCACATGTGTACTGTGTGCTATGTTTCATTTGAATGGACTGTATACGTCATACACTGGCACTGATCACATCACAGTGCATCAGAGGTAAGGGATGGTCTGAAGCATTATGAGCACAAGGGACTAAAGTGGTTGTGGAGTGATTCAAACTTGAATAGAACATTACAGTGCATCATGGGGGTAGTGTTGGAATGAATCTTGATGTGCACAATGGACTACACCATGGTGACTGAGGAGGGATCCATATCAGTAATGCACATCACAGAGTGTCAGAGATAAAGGTTGGACTGAAGACTGATGAACAGATGGACTAAATCAGTGACTCTGGTGGGATTTGAACCTGAACAGCACTTTACAGTGCAGTAGAGGTTGGGGCTGGACTGACACCAGATCAGTCAATGGACAACACCATTGGCTGTGGAGGAGCTGAACCTGAAATGCACTTCACTGTTCACTACAGTTTGGAGCTCGATGGATGCATGATAAGGAGATAGATTTTACAAGTGGCTGTGAAGGATTTGAGCCTGAAGAATACTTTACAGTGCATCAGAGGTTGGGGCTGAACTGATGTCATATGAATTGATGGGCTACACCAGTGGATGTAGAGGGTTTTGAACATCAAATACTTCACAGTGCATTATGGGATTAGTCTGGACTGATACATGGTAAGTCGATGGACAACACCATCAGCTGTGGAGGGATCTGATCCTGAAATGCACTTCAGTGTTCACTACAGTTTGGGGCTCGAATGACACATGATAAGCAGACAGATCTTACAACTGGCTGTGGAGGGATTCGAACCTGAAGAATACTTTACAGTGCATCACAGATTGGGGCTGAACTGATGGACTACACCAGTGGATGTGGAGGGTTTTGAACATGAAATGCACTTCACAGTGCATTATGGGATTGGTCTGGACTGATGCATGGTAAGTCGATGGACACACCATCAGTTCAGGAGGGATCTAAACCTGAAATGCACTTCACTGTTCAGTACAGTTTGGGGCTCGACTGATGCATGGTAAGGAGCTAGATCTTACAAGTGGCTGTGGAGGGATTTTAACCTGAAGAACACTTTACAGTGCATCAGAGGTTGAGTCTGGACTGACATCACACGAGTCGATGGACAACACCAGTGACTGTGGAGGGATTCAAAACTGATTTGGCCTTTACAATGCATCAGAGATTGGGGCTGGACTGATGCCAGATAAGTTGAAGCAACACCATTATTTTTTCATTTTAAACAATCAGCAACTGCGTATTAGGAGAAAACTGAAGTGCAGAGCATGAGACAAACATGCTACTGACCCTAACCACTTATCATCCATAACAGGAGCAACATGCCACATAGATTTTAATATAGCCATAATCCGAACATAAACTCTTTATAAAGTAACAAAAGGTGCAGAATTCATGTGACCTCATCTAGTACATGCACAAGAAACACTCTTTCCCATCAGGAATGCCAGCCGGATCCATAAGATGTGATCACACAGGATGACCAGAAATTATCCCAAAATGAACAAAGTAACAACTATGGTGACTAGAAACTTAGTTTCAAGATGGAGGTGCTGCTCTTATCCTAAAATACTCACTTCATTTCAGTGCCAAAACCTTGATTTGTAATCTGTATTTACTTTATTTGTTTTTATTTTTATTTATGATAAAAGTTTTCATGCTCTTCCTGCACCAGAGTGTGCTCTGACTGGTTAATGGAAATAGTGACATGTACAATAAGCACAGAGCAAGCATGGCAACAGTGAGAATCAATATGACCAAATGGTGACGCACTACAAAGCTAGGGCGGGTGCAGGTGAGGGCTGTCACCCCTAACTGAAACATCAAAAAAAAAAAAATCACTGTACACTCCAGAGCCCAGAGAGCCACTTTCCCCTCCAGTGACAGTTGTAAAAAAATTCGAGTCCTTGCTTGAATGCAAAATAAGGATTTAGTCTAACGTTTCAGGCACACACATTGAATAGAATAGTGGAAGACACAACAAAAGATCTGCGTGCAGGTTCCCTGGCACTTCAACAACTAAGGCTTCATCAGTGGAATGGTGCCTGCATCTAAGACAATCCCTTTATACTAGTTAAATACAGAATTGATGATGTCAGAAAATCTGACCAATCACAGAGCTCGATTTTTAAATACCAAAATATTCAGCTCACTTAGCGTTATAAATGGACTAATAGTTATAACAATCATGATATCAGTGACAACATGTTATTGTAGAAAAATACCCCAAAAGACAAAAAAATACACCAAAGTGGTGACAGCCAATCGGATTGCTCGAATAAAAAAAATAAATAAATGAATTATGAAATTAATTATAGTGTAAACCTGATCAGCTTAACATGTTACACTAAAACAAGATGATTTGTTGTTATGATACAAACTAATGGCAGAATGAACATAATACATTTTTCACAGCACATGCAAAAAATAGTAAATTTATTTATTTATGTATTAAGGCTTGTTTTCTCAAAAATAGCCAATGGGAACACATATTATATTAGGTAAAATCAGTAAGGGCATGATGTCCCCTATTAGCTGGTACAACTCAATTCATCAAATGTAAACAAATGCTTGAGCTGCACCAAGAGAAAGATATGGACGCTAATTGGCGTCATCAGGCACTACAGCAAATGATTTAGGATGCCATATGGCGTCATCAGGAAGGAATGAGTTAACTGGTACAGCTCTCTGTCCTGCTCCTTCTGTGTTTCCTTATACTTCCGGAATGCTATATTTTTCTTCCTGACTTTCACAGCCACCTCTCTTGAGAACCATAGTGGCTTTTTCTTTCGTTTTGATTTGTTTATTTGCTTCTCACAAAGGCTTGTTGCGTCTGTGATGGCAGTTTTGATAATTCCCCATTGTTGCTCCACACCTCCTTCTGTAGCCTGTTTGCTAGTGCTTTTCTGAGGCACTCTCCATCTTGCCAAAGTCAGCCTCCTAAAGTCCAGTACCCTCACTTTGTATGGCTTGACTCTGTAGCTGAGTTTAACGTGAACCACACTGTTTGATGGTCACTTGTCCCCAGATGGCAACCTACTTCTAGATCTGAAATCCTCTCACTGCCCCCATTTGAGAGTACGAGGTCTAAGATTGCTCCCTCACGAGTGGGTTCCGAAACTAGCTGTCTAATGCCTGCCACCTGTAGGGCGTCAAGAATGGCCCTGCTCTTGGATGTGAACCTCCTCCAAAGGTGTGAAGTGATTCACCATCTGGATGGTACTGTGCTGATCAACCTCCTTATGGCTGCCACTCCCCCTGTCTCACGCTCTGCCACCCTCCACACCTCTGGATCAGGGTTTTTTCAGGGGGAGTGGGGGTATAGGGGGTGAGCTCCTGCTGAACTGAGTGCATAGCTGAGATATCTCCATCATTGCTGCTACTAGCTGAGCATGAAGCTCTGATATGGTCCTAAAGAAGCAGCAGTACCCTCTCCTCCAGAGCACATCCCTGGAGAAGAGTGCTCCACAGTCTCCACAACTGAGCACCTCACCCCTGAACCACATCCTATAAGGAACTGGATTGGCTAGAGAGAACCTTATTTAATATCACTTAGTTTTAGATTGTGCTCCCTGCCCAGATGGGGTGAATCTACTACCAACTAACTGTTACAGGTTTACCATATAAGATACGGCGACAGTGTATCATTCACAATAATACATAATAATGTATCTTAAACACCTTGTAATTTTAACATTGGTTTACTTGCAACCCACCATCAACAACATTTAATCCAATGAGGAATGACATGCAAATAAGAATTTCATAAAACTGACCTTTTTTGAGTTGAGCATAACCACCAATCAGAGTGAAAATATTTCCTACATCACAGTATAGTCACGCCCATTCCTTTCTGCTACTTAAAAAGTTGATGCAAATTTAGAGACTGTGAGGCTGTCACTATGCTTAACCACTGCAAATCAGCCTGCTGGTTTGAACTGCCCCAGATGGTAGAATTTTATGGTAATTATTGAATCTTCGAATGACTTTCAAATCTCTGTTGTATGGTCACACTCCACTCTGCATAGTATTGTCAGATTTATTTCTCCACCTGAGGAAGAAGTCGCCCAACGAGCTCTACAGATTCTTCAGTCAATTGCGGTTTCGTTTTTTATACTTACAGTATTTTCTATTTCTCAGATATTATTTAGTTTTTCCAATCTCTGCCTTAGTTAGGGTTGTTTTTAGTTGGGTTTAGTTGTTTTTTATTGCTATTCTCTGGTTCCTGCTCTGTTACCTGGAACTGGAGGCAAGCCTTTGAATCACGATTTTTCCTGCTGTGGAAACCATTAGTTTAAAAAAAAAAAGAATGAATGAATGTATAAAACCCTCACTTATTTTTCTTTAACTGCTTTGTGGTTGCTGTGTGTCCTGGGGTATCACATCATAATAGCAAGTATTAAATAGCGAGTACAGTACAGTGAAGCAATAGTAGCTCTGCGCATAACAGCGACTGGCACAAATCGGTGAACAGTACATAACAGCGTACACTGACAATAATGACTATGTAATTACAGCGATCTGGAAATGCTGTTACCCCCACTATCAATGAGTGGTGTGGTGTTAGAATATTAAAGATAAGGGAGTCGGGGAGCAGAGCCCCTTGCATATCACAGTATGCACAATTCCTGTAAATGGGGAATATAAGTGGGCACATAATGGGGTGCACTGCTTACCTGTTACAGTTGCTGAGAGGATGGCGGTTGAGTTCCTTCGTAGCCAGCTGCAGATCAGAGCCATATTTAGCTGTTATGTGCTGCACTATTATTTGGATTCACTGAAATTGTGGTTGCTATTGTTGATTGCTGTTTTGATGTTCACTTAAATTGATTCACTGTTATGACATGGAACAGTGTCCCGGTTCTCTATTTTTGTGAGAACTGAGACAAGATTGGAGTTTTTCTTTAACTTGCAACTTTTAAACACTTTTTAATTAGTGGTTAATTTCTCTTGTGGAACCAAACCACAAACCAAATTTTTTTTCAGTTGGGAACCAAACCAAATTTTGGCTTATCTCAATTGGCATGTCTGACAGACCCAAAAAGAAAACAGGACCCACAGGCTCTGAAAAATTGTAAACATTGTTTCAGCCTCCTGGTTTAGACAGACTGCCATGAGTTGTGTTTCAGGTGCCTTGGTCCAGATCACAGTTTCTCTAATTGTGAGCTTTGCATTAAGTTTTGCCCTAAAACTATTTTAAAAAAAGGACTAGAAAATTGGAAGACCACGTGGCTTCTTAGTCTGCCTCACCTCCACGTCACCAAAATGCTGAAATCAGGTTTTAGCCCCTCACAGTAAGCAGAAAGACAAGTCTGCTAAGGATGGTTCAGAATCCAGGGTGCCTGCACAGGGGAACCCTGAGACCAGCAAGAATAAAACATCCTCTGGGCAGGTACCCGAGATGGTGCCTGCAAAGAAAAAACAAAAACAAAAACATGTTGCTAGCCCTCCTTCTGCAAAAGAAAAGGAGATGTCAGTGAGCAGAAATAAAGTTCCCTGAGTAAAGGACACGACCAAGGCATGGCAGTTTTTTCAGGGCTTTTAGACTGTGAGTTTGCTCATGGGCATGCCTGCCCCCCTTCCTCCAATTCCAGTACCCACCCCCATGCTAGAGGAGGAAGGGGCTGAGGTTTTTATGATGAAGAGGAGGAGGAGGAGGGAGAACTTATTGAGTTGACAGTTTCCCAGAGCAGGAATGTGGTTCCCCTCCTTGTGCTCAGGTGAGCTGTCAATCACTGTCAATGAGTGCATAGTATTGACAGCACATGCTCATCGAAAGCTCAGTCGGTGGCCAGTCATGAAGGTGAGAAAAGGGCTGTGCTGTTTGCTGGCCAGGGGTTGGGTTGGTGTGGGAGCAGCATGCTGAGCAGTCCCTCACAGGGTGGGTAGGGGGTCCATTAGACACCAGGGAAAACTATATGGTGCCCTATATGTGCAATTTGGGGATAGGTGGTGGGACCACTAGACCACCAGAATAATGAAGACAAGGCGCTGCGTCAGCATGTGGTCTAAAAGCAAAACAAAATGGTTATATTAAATGCACGCTGAAAATAGAAAATAGAGTTAAAAATCTACATTTCGACCTTAGGTCTTCTTCAGGAAATATCTGAAAGAAAAAAAAAAAAATTAACTTGTTTTCTCTTTCGAATAACTCCCTGAAGAACCTAAATCGAAACGAATTTAACCTATTTCTATTTTCAGCGTGCATTTAATATAACCATTTTGTTTTGCACCAGAATAATGTTACATCTTATGGCAGGGAGGGATCAGGGATAGGGTGGAGGGACCACTGGACCACCAGGGGATGATTATTATGGCACGGGTATGGCATGGCACTTGGGGATCAGGATAGAGCGGAGGGGCCTCTAGATTTATGTAGAGATTTATGTAGTGAAGCTGACCTGTGAGATGGTGTCAGTGCCATGCGACAGACAAACAGCTCCCTTTCTAATAATGATAATATACTGCCTGGTGTGCTTGTGTGAGAACAAACTTGTACCTTGTGGGGACGTCCTGCCATTTCTGTAGGAGGCAGAAAGCAGGAAGAAGTTGCCTGATAGTTCGTGGGTGAGTCCCTACGAACTACTACACTTAGTGTTTTATAAACTTTTTACCTTGGGGAGAAGATAACACATTCAAATGTGTCATTTGTGACTCTATTGGATACTGTGACACCCACATTTGTGGAAGAAACAAGGAACAGTCAATGGTCTCATGCTATCCTGGTGCCCGAATAAACAACATCGCAAAATGTCTTACTACAGGTAACATCCCATGTAACTCCACTGTCACCCTACATGTTGGATTGAATGAGCTAGGAAAATAACAAGAAAAAGATGTACAGTGTGTTATGAATTAATAGAGCTTGGAGCCTCATTAAAGAATGAGAGACATATTGTCATTATCTCTACTATCTTACCAATCTCTAGAGCACACAAAGAAAAAAAATGTAACTATTCAAAGGATAAATGCAAGGTTGGCAAACCTAAGCAGGGGAAACAGATACTGGTCTTACTGATAATTGGTCCACGTTTTGTAATAAAAAAGATTTGTATGGGAAAGACGGACTTCATTTAAATAGAAAAGGAGCTTGGATGCTGGCATTAAATATTAATAAAGTTATGAGAACTGGTGATTTAAACTAGAGGTGAGGTGGGAGGGGAAACAGTGGTAATGTGCATACTAAATCATCAAATAGGAGAACCCAGAGTAAACATGAACCGAGAATACTAACTTTTAATGCAAGAAATCTTAACAATAAAATGGGTGACTTACTAGCTAGCTTGGATACCACACCTGTTGATGTAATCTCTGCTACAGAGGCATGCAGGCGGGATGTCTCTGGGACATGGGGTAAAAATATTGATGGCTTTTCACTTTTTGAAAATAACAGAACTCATAAAAAAGGTGAAAGGGTTGCACTGTATATAAAACAATATAATCTGTACTGACATAACTAGCAAAATCAAAACGGATGCTAGTTTTGAATCAACATGGGTACAAATAAATGGGGGTGTTAACAAGGCCATAATAATTGGACGTATATATATCGACCCCCAGACAGTACTAGTGATATCACAAAGCAAGTAATGGCAGAGATCTGTAAGGCAGGAGATATGGGTGAAATTGTTATAATGGGTGACTTCAATATCACTGGTGTAAATTGGTTGGATAGCCATTCTAATTCAGGTTTGGAACCACTTTTCCTCGATACTTGCAACAAACTCAACCTAACCCAGCATGTTAGGGATCCCACTAGGGGCCATGGAATACTGGATCTGGTATTAGCATCTTTTTTTTTTTTCCAATTGCTTAACCAGAAGTAGCCCACAAAGTTGAAAGCTTGTTTACAGGTGCAACCTGGGAGCACAAGGAAGTTAAGTGACTTGCTTAGGGTCACACAGTATGCAAGTGGGGGTTGTGGGATTCAAACCCAGGTCTCCAGATTTGCAGCTCAGAGCCTTAAACCACTGCGCTATACTGCCTCCCTGCTAATGTCATTATCAAAGACTGTGTTACAGGTCCTCCTATTGCAAATAGTGACCATGGAAACAATAAGGTTCATAGTAAACTAAACATATAACCTTACGCAGAGCTGTACCATAATATATCTACTCGACAAAGCTGATCAAGAGGGAATTAAAAATGCTGTGAAAGACATTTCATGGGAAGAAATTTTAAGGAACAAAACAGTTGATGAAATGTGGGAAACCATTGATGACATCATCCACAGGACAGCAAAAGAGAATATTCCTTTAACTGAAAAAGTAAGAAGTCAAAGAAGGCCTAAGTGGATGAACCAAAAAATTAGGCTGCTTATCTAAAAGAAAGGCAGGTTATACAAAAAATATATTAAATTCGGCACTAATTCATCATATGAGGATTTCAAAAAAATACAAAAACAGTGTAAAACTAGAATCAGGCAAGCAAAAAGGAATATGGAAAAGAATTTAGCTACAAATGTATATAAATCAAATTATGAAATGGGTAGAAAGAATGCTGGCTCCTGATTAGCCAAGAGCAGCTTTCAGCTGGGCCGTTATCCCAGCACAACAGCCCAGCTAAACGTAAAATGTTTTAAAAAGGTGTAAAATTCACTAAACATGACCCATTTCATAATCGCAATAAGGCACTCCGGGGGGTGTGTTATGGTGGGCTAACGGCCCTTTTCAGGTGGTGGAAGCACTCGGCTATGCCCCGTACTTCAACCCACCTGAGGTGGGCCATTATCCCACTATAACACACCCCCTGTCATGCCTTATTGCTTAATTATAAACAATTCTATTTATACATAAACTCACTTAAGAAACCATCTAATGAAGTAGAACCCATTAATCATGATTCAACAATTATTATGGATAACAAACAGATGGCAAAGCATTTAACCAATTTCTGCAGTGTGTATAAAGAAGGTCAAAAGGAAGTTAAAAAAGATCACTCATACCCTGGAATTGTCACAAATATAACCAAAGAGGAAATTCAGGAAAAAAATGAATAAAATTTCAACTCTGGGCCCTGATAAAATATCAGCAGGTTTACTGCAGATGATGTCTGACCACTTGCTGTTACCACTGAAACTCCTGTTTGAGCAATCTGTCAGTAAAGCTGAGGTCCCAAATGATTGGAAATTGGCACACATCATGCTAATATTTAACAAGCATTTGTCAATGCTGAATGTTTGCTTGTTGATATTAGCATTGGAAATGCAGGAGTTAGACAGATGCAGACTAGGAATGGCAGTGAATTAATGAACTTTACGCCAACCCCACCTCCATCCTGTAGAGACGGACAGGCATTGGGGTAAGTGTTTGGGTCGTTGCCCATGATGGTCATGCCATGTCACCTCACCCTATTCTGCAGACACAGACACGTGTTGAGGTGTGCCATAGGGTGTTTGGCTTTACAGTCACCCCTTTCCATAAGGACATATGGTGAAATGGGTGCAGCATAAGAGAATGAGGTGAAGTCTGGGGCCGAAGAGTCCAAGGTACACCTCAATGCCTGTCAGTGGCTGGGGGTGGGATGGCATGAGCAGTACAGTCGGCAATCCAAAGGCACACCCCAATGCCTGCCAGTCTGTACAGGGTAGGACATTATGGTTAGAAACCCTAATGCCTTGGGCGTTTGTTGGTATTTGCAGTACAAATTTTCAACATGGCCTTTTTGTGACCCCACCTAATAAAAGCGTTTGGGACCTCTTCTCATGAAGAGTGGCAGTGTAATTTTGTCAGTGTCCTGAACATTGAGTTCCAACAGCGACAGTGCCATTCTGAGCCACAAGTACGAAAACACAGATCGGGCAGGATGTGAAGAATGACAGCTGTACCATCCATAGGGAGGTATAAAGAGATGGCAATGTTGAAAATCTGTAGTGGGAATGTTAAAAATGCTCACACTTTTAAGCATACGTGGAAACTGCAATGCATGCTCACAACACAGTCATTTTATGGATGTTTGCCATCACATTTTCAACATAGGCATTTTAGGACCTCTGCTCATGAACAGTGTCACTGTGATTTTCTTAATGTGTCCTGAACACTGATTTCCCACAGCAACCACGCTATTCTGCACCAGAAGTGCAAAAACACATTACGGCCAGGATGTAAAAAATGACAGCTGTACTGTTCATAAAGGAGGTGCAGGAAAATGGTAATGTTGAAAATCTGGAGTGAAAATATTACAAATGTGCGAAGTTATGAGTGTGCGTGGAAACTGTGCAATGCACACTCATAACACAGTCATTTTATGGACTTTCGTCACCAAATTTTCAACATAGGCATTTTAGGATATCTGCTAATGAACAGTGTCACTGTGATTTTTGTAATGTGTCCTGAACACTGATTTCCCACAGCGACCGCGCTATTCTGCCCCGGAAGTGTGAAAACACATTTCAGTCAGGATGTGAAAAATGACAGCTGTACTGTTCATAAGGAGGGCCAGAAAAATGGCAATGTTGAAAATCTGGAGTGAAAATATAGCAAATGTCCGAAGTTACGAGCGTGTGTGGAAACTGCGCAACGCACGCTCGTAACAGACATTTTATGGACTTTTGTCACCAAATTTTTAACATATGCATTTTAGGACCTCCGCTAATGAACAGTGTCACTGTGATTTTCGTAATGTGTCCCGAACACTGATTTCCCACAGCGACCGCTCTATTCTGCACCGGAAGTGTGAAAACACATTTCAGCCAGGAAGTGACAAGTGACAGCTTTATTGTTCATAAGGAGGTGTGGAAAAATGACAATGTTGAAAATCTGGAGTGAAAATATTGCAAATTTTTGAAGTTACGAGCGTGCATAGCAACTGTGCAAGGAACGCTCGTAAAACAGTCATTTCTGGGAATTTTCCCACCAAATTTGCAACGTAGACTTTTTGAGAGCCCACCTCATGAACACTGGCACTGTCATTTCATTACTCGGTCCCAAAAGGTGATTCCGCACAGTGACCACGAAATCACCTTTCGGGACCGAATAACGCCATGACAGTGGCTGAATTCATGAGGAGGGGTCCCCAAAACCCCATGTTGAACATTTGATGCCAAAATTCCCCAAAATGGCTGAGATGTGCATCAAAGTTGAAAAAACCCTATGTATGCCATTATACAGCTTACTGCCATTTCCTCAGTTCGCAGTCGGCTTTGAAGAATGCAGGCGTGTTCCCAGTCCACGAAGATCATCATGCCGGACTCCAGAGGTAAGTATGGGGTGAGGGGGTGTGGAGAGCCAGGGTGCAAAGTGGGTGGGCGCAGGTTGTGGGAGGGTCTGGGAGACAGCGAGGACTGTTTTCTTTTCAGGTTAAAAACAAAAAAAAAGTTGCGGAAATTTTTTACAGGGGCATTTGGCATGCTGGGTGGCTCCCAGCATACCAACCGAGTGTTTTGTTTGGGGGGTGGCTGTAGCCGATGGGGGATTGGGCACCTCCGGCGGCACAAAAGGGGAGGTGCATTGACGCAAGAGCCGAGGGGGATTGGGCACCCCCTCGGCACACACCTAATTTTTTGGGGGAGGAATATTATGCCAATAGGGAGTGGGCTCCCCACCGGCAAATCAAACTGGGAGGGGGTCCATTATGCTGACAGGGAGTGGGCTCCCCCATTGGCCACCTGCATTCGCAGGGACTGAGGCCAACGGGAATTGAGGCCTCTGCCGGCAAACAAACACTGTTGTGGTGGGGGGGCACATGCTTCTGATGGGGATTGGGCACCCCCATGTCACTGGGGGCTCAGTAGTATTGTTTGTGAACACGGCGGCAAACCACCGCCATGTTCACAAACAATATTACAGTACCAAGGTTCCGCCCAACAATGATGGGCTGCTCCCTCACTGCAGCAGAATGACTGATGCTGCAATGACGAGGCGGCCCCTGATTGCTGCGGTGAAACATTTGTACTTGGTGGGACTTTTGGAGACCAGTGTCATCGGCACACTGTGCCTCCATTGGTCCACCAGTGCCAAGCCCCCCAAATACAGTGCCTCCCTTGGCTGCCACAGTGCCGCTCCTCTGCAACCCGCTTCTCTCCTAAGCAAACATAAAAAGGGGAATAGAGAACTCATGCAGAACTACTGACCAATTAAGCCTTACAAGTGTCATCGCTAATGTGCTGGAGAGCATAATAAAGGATAAAATATCATTTTTTATCAACAAAATTGATCACACCCAGCATGGATTTATTAAGGGCATGAGCTGCACTACTAATCTGCTAGTTTTTTATGAACAGATTAGCAAACATCTGGATAATAATACCTTTTGTGACATAGTTTATTAAGACTTTGTTAAAGCCTTTGATCTAACCCTGCATTGGGCTATTGTTGAAAAAATTCATTCTTTAAAAACAGCTCTAGTTAACTGGGTTGCAGAGTGGCTTACTAACAGAAAACAGAGTGTCATGGTGAATGGTCATGTGTCAGAGGACAGAATTATCTTGAGAGGTGTGCTGCAGGGGTCTGTATTGGGCCCTGTCCTCTTCCACATTTTTATAGCAGATATGACTTCACAGCTTCACTGCTGGTCTCTTAAGTATGCAGATGACATGAAAATAGGCGCCCCGTGTAGAACGATGGCTGAGTCATTTATATTACAGGATGATCTGAACTAAATTGCACAGTGGACTCAAAAATAGGATATGTCGTTGAATCTAGATGAGTGCAAAGTAATGCCCTTGGGTAGATCAAATGAAAGGTTTAATTACAATATTAGGGGGCATTAGACAGCCATGTTTTAAGCTGGAAGTTTTTCCCTGCAGTTCTGCAGCTCGTACTAGCAAAACCAAAAGAAGCCATTATTACTTCACGAACTCTTGTGCAGATAAAAGGTATTTTCTGAAAGCTGAACTGATGAGAAATATAACGATTCCAAAATTGGCATGGGTAAACCAAAAGGAGTGACCAGAGGACCCAGTCAAAAATCACACCAGCAGCCTACGCAGACCTCACATGTGGACACAGAACAGATCGTAGGCCCAAGTGGGAAGCAGGCCTCACATGTGGACACAGAACTGATCGTAGGCCCAAGTGGGAAGCAGGATGTACCGCCATGGGAGACGGTACTGTGTGCAGTATGGGAGATGGACCAGAATATCGAGAAGGTACTGGATCAGTTAGGGGCCAAAGATGCCAAAATTGAGGTGACCACAAAAACAGCAAAAAAGGCTGGTGACCAATCTCAAAGGACCCAGGCGGCCTTCTTCAAATCAGTGCAGAAACTGAACCAGCTCAGGGCCCGAATGTAATCAATGGATAACGTATCCCGATCCATGAACTTGTGGCTGGTAGGGGTCCCAGAGGACACTGAGGAGGAGGAGAACTTCTTGCTATACATTCAACACTGGATATTGGACTCTATTCCCAGGAATATCAGGTCGAGATAGATGCTTTTACTCTAGCCTTCAGGATTAACCCCTGCAGAGCCCTGGCCAACCGAGATGTACCACACACTATTATGTTAGTGATTACAGGATCAGGAATTTGGGACCAGGTCCTACAATGGGCATGAGGCAGATACCTGGCCACCATGGAGGGACGTGAAATCAAAATATTTTCTGACTGGTCCTTCACCACAAGGACCAGACACAAGCTGTTTGACCCTTTGAGGAAACAACTATGAGGACTGGGGGTACAGCACTCCTTGCTAGATCCAGCCCATCTCCACATTACGTATGGTGACAAAACTTATCAGTTCAATTACCCAGAGGAGGGCTAAGAAAAGGGTTGAAATGATCATGTCAAATTTGAGAACAATCTTACAGCAGCCCAAGGACTACCAGGGGAGCCTGACGAAGATGAAGAGGACTAGATCATGATGGTATGCTGCTTCTTCTCTTTTCATCTCCACCTTCTCCTCACTGACCAGGAGGTCAGTCAGATTTGAAATTGAGAACCCTGAGCTGATTCGTTCAATGCTTTTCTATATGGATCACATCTCTGCCCAAGACTTTTTTTTTTAATTATCTCTTTTTGCCCCTACTACTCCCATCAGTACTATCTGTTCTAGTCACGGACCCTCCATTGCCCCCACCTCCAGACATGACCGCATCCCCTCGGTTATCCCTGGCTTTCCCCCCAGAGAGCGGGGCCATGGCACCAACCCCCTATATCGGAGCCGCGCTACATGTGTCTAGTCAGGGGATTGACTCCGGAGGCTAATCGGGACACCCGGGGGCAGAGCGCCATGAAGATGGTGAGGTTCGGGATTTTGACCCCCCCCCTTAAGCAGGATGGGGACGTGCAGTGACGACCTGCGTCCGCACCATCCTGACGCACTGCTGAGCGTCGACATGGTGTGGTCTCCCAGCCTCCCCTAGGCACCGCTCGTACGCCGAGTGCTACCCTGCCCTCCCCCCAGAGAAGGAGAGCTGTCCAAGGGATGCTCGATCCTTCTCCCCCGGCCAGCCCTCCGGGGACCCGGGTCCGTTCCCGAACCCGGGTCGCCGGCATCGCAAGCGGAAATCCAACCGCTGCACCGACGGGCCAGCTATCTCTGCCCAAGACTTGGTAGAATATCCTAGCCAGGGTTATTCATTTCATACTGACTTTGGGCTCCTTAAAAACAATAACCGAACAGCAATGAAGAAGGCCCAAGGAGCGGCAATGACCACGAGGTGCCTTACTGTGTTAAAGCCTCACGTGGGGGATGGGGAGTTGTTTCATTGAAACATTTTTGGGAATAAACCTGGGCAAATGTTTATGTTTAAATTATAGACGGGTTACATGTTGTGCAATGTCTTTTGAAATATTTGCCACAATAGAGCAAGTTAAAAAGCTAGAAGCACATAGTTTATTCTAAGTTCGTGGAGGAAGTTGATAAAAGAATTGCTTATAGGACCATCTGTGTGAAATGCTGTTTTAATAATGAACAGGCTGAAGGCATAGCTTGATGAAGGTTTGGGCAGCGGAGCTAACAGCAGCTGCAGGGTGAAGTAAAATTCCTTTTACTTGGATGTTTAATTAAGTGGGGATAGTGGCTAACAGGGCCACAGAAATGAATACCTTAGGTATATTAAGTATTTCCATCTAGACCCCACAGGTGTAATGTGGTTAGATATCCTAAATATGTTACGATGTTAAAGGATATGTTTCTATAGGATGGTGCCCCACATGATGTCTTAACAAGCAGTGGATGAAAAATACTGAAGCTAACATGTATGATCTCCACCAAAGTTTGGAACTAATGTAACCTTGCTCCACTGTCTGTAATGATTTTGCAAGCTCATTCAAAAATGAATAAAAGAAAGTTTAAAAAAAATAATTACAATATTAATGGCCACCAGCTTGTGAAATATGACTGTGAAAGGGACTTGGGAGTGTCTATAATAAATGACCTGAGCTCTTTGCGGCAAATAGCAGAGGCCAGAAATACGGTTACTAAAATAGTATGGTCTATCAAGAAAAATATAGTATCAAGAACAAGTGAGGTCCTGTTATCATTGTATAGCTCATATGTGCGGCCACATTTAAATATTCATCACAAATTTAGAATCCGGATTGGTGGGGGAGACATAGATAGGAGACGGTGCAATGTAGGTTTACCAAAATGGTAGAATGTCAACAGAAAAACCTTATGAGAACAGGTTAAAATCATTGCACCGTAGGTGTCAGCGTGGCTCAGTTGGTAGCACATCCGCCTCAGGACCAGAAGGTCGTGGGTTCTTGTCCCACACCGGGATTGGACTTCCACCTAAAAATTGCTGGTATCTGAGTGCAGTAGTGGGGGGTGCTGTACTGCTGGGGTGTGCTGTCCTTCAGATGAGACGTTAAACTGAGGTCCCTTCTGCCCATCCTGGTGGGTGTCCAGGTGGAAGTAAAAGAACCCAGGGCACTCTTCGCAAAGAGCAGGGAACATTCCCAGTATCCTGGCCAACATTCCCCTTCACATAAACCAGTTTATGCAATTATCTAGGCTGTGTGTGGGTGATGATGTGCGATATGACCGCCACCACACATTCAGTCACTTCACTACCAGTCTAGCATTGCTTGTAAAGCACTTTGGGATTCTGTGTATGAAAAGCGCTATATAAATGCTAATTCTTTTTCTTATGTCTCTTGAAATCCACCAAGGTCATGGAGACATACTTTTTATGTATGACGTGATGCAGAACCCAGAATTAATGTGCAAGTTAAAAATAGAGTACAAGGATGTTAACATTGAAACAAGGGGACACGCTTTACAGATAAAGGGAAAATGATTCAGAACTAATGCCAGAAAATATTTCTACACAGCCAGAGTTGTGAACCAGAGTGATGAAAAGCCATCGATCAGTGACTTCATACAAGTATAGTGCTTAGGGGCAGACTAGATGGGTCTAGCGGCGCCTTATCTGCCAACAAATGTCTATGTATCTATGTCATTTATGGAATTTGTTACCATACAATGTCATATTAGCACAAAGTAAAAGCGAATTGAAAGCTAGGTTGGACAAATATATACTAGCAGGAGGAGTCCTGAGGTATTTTGCATAAGGATGGCGCATTTATGGGCTAATAGTCTTCTTGTTCCTTTTCTGTACCTTAGTATGAACCTTAGACTACTAGGGAAACAGGTTTTAAACTGTCGGGATGGCAAACAGAGAATGGGGTGGGAGAAGAGGACCACTAGACTCCCAGGGAAACTTTTATAAACCTACGGGACGGTGATCGGAGACTGGGGTGGGGGGAAGGAACCACTAGACTGTCAGGGAAACTTTTATAAACCTATAGGACAGTGATCAGAGGACGGGGTGGTGGGACAGAACCACTAGACTACCAGGGAAACTTTTATAAACCTACAGGATGGCAATCGGAGAATGGGGTGGGGAAGGGAACCACTAGACTACCAGGGTAGTTATTTTGTTTTATACGGGAATGGTGACTGGGAACAGGGGCAGGACCACTAGACCACCAGTGACTATGGCTGCATTAGGCAGGGGTGGAGGGGAAGCACTAGGACACCTGCAGCCCATGTAAATGAGCCCATAATGGGTATGAAAATGACCAGCTAGTGCCTTGCATGCCCAAAGGGCTCATTTGCATGGCTACTTTTGTGAATATCAAATAGTGCACTATTAATTGCAGGGCCATTTCAGGCAATGCGTGTAAGGGCAATGCTAGTGGGGTTAGAGGTAGTGGTAATGGGGTTACCGTTGCTTCTACAACCCCCTATTCACAATCCAATGGTGCCCTACACTATCCGTCTGTGAATAGCATTTTTACTACCTAGGCAATGGCAAAGGACAACGCAAACGTTTGCGTGGCACTTTGTGCTTTTTTGTGAATCTTGTCCTGCTGACTCAGCACAAGATCTAGCAGGCACTGCTAAGACTGTTATGGATGCCACCAAGTACCAGTTCCACATGGCAGTGGACACAAATGACACTGCTTCAAAAGTTATGACTCATGCAGTGTCCCTGAAGTTTGCTGGCTCAGAACCATCAAATTTTCCCAGGACACTCAGATGAAGTCAACGGATTTTCTCTTTCGGTGAAATTCCTTGTTTGGCGACAAGACAGAAGACTGCATGAAAAAGGTAGAGGAGTACAAACCCACCTGCAAAAGCAATAATGAGGAGAAAGCCTCCATTTTCAGCAGGCCTTGTGGAAGGGGAGGTTGAGGTAAGATATACTTTTCCTGTGGTTTCCTCACCTTCAATTTCTCTCAGTTAAGGGATTTCTTCAGAGGGGAAAGGGGGAGAGAGAAAGAGAAAAAGAATATTGTTTAACCAGGAGGAGCACACTAAGCCAAAGCTTGTTTCCAGATGCGACCTGGGAGCACAAGGAAATTAAGTGACTTGCTCAGGATCACACAGTATGCACCTAGGTGGTTGTGGGATTCAAACCCAGGTCTCCAGATCTGCAGCTCAGAGCCTTAACCCACTGCGCTATACTGCCTCCAAGGCAGAGGTAGAAGGGGCTGTAAACATGCTGATTCAACCTCAACACCCAAGGTCCAACTTAAACAGAACCCCCTGACAAGTTGATACAGGTTGCCCATCTATTGCCAGTGATAGGAAGGTGACACTTCTTCCAGGAGTTGAAAAACACCACTACAGGCAAGTGGATCCTGGAAAATAGTGAACCAGGGGCTGATCCTGCAATTTAAAAGATTTCCAAGACTGCAGGTTCACAAAAACTTTGCATCTCAAACCCCAACAGAGAAACTCTTGTTGGAGTTAGAGGTAAAGAAGTTTCTGCAAGCAAATGCAGTAGAAAAGGTTATAATAAAATGACCTTTCTCTGGTTCTTGTTGGAACGGCACAAAGGAAGAAACAACAGACAATTGGTGCACAAGTAATAAATGTCATTTATTGCTAGTAAATAATAATAATACAGGCTTACTTCCAACAGTGTATACACTGGGAGAGCTTCCAGTTTCCCTTACCTACATACGTGCAGTCTCTAGTCTCAGAGAAGCTATGTGCTACAAGGTGTCTTATACCCCGATAATCTCTACAGCAACAGCTAAAGAAGATACATAAAAAGCATATAATTGGGCAAAACAGGTGGCATGAGTAACCATCCTAATAAACATGAGAAGTTGCTTAGCTAGCAAAGATAGCATGAACAATGGGATGTTTCTAAGTCCAAGGTCACTTGCAGTTACAGTGGTGCATAAGCGCTAAAAATGGCACTGTTGCCTAACTTATGATTATACAATAAAAATATAATGGAAAGCATCTTCCAGTACTAAGGTACATCGATGAAACATAATGGAGCATATTATGCATTGGTTAAATACAGTAGAACACAAATCCTGTCACTTATGCTTATACGATAAGTGCCCTTGCCCTAAAGTTAGTACATATACCCTACACATGTGTTGCTGTCCGCGAGGTGGGGGTACAATCAGAGGTGCTGGACCATGGATAACATTCCTCCCCACTTGTTGCCTCAGAAGGGACAACAATCCCAGGAAAGGAGTGGGATGGATTTAAACAGCCATTTACAAGCCCGACGCACGAGCCTTGTAAAGGAATTCGAGTTGTTCTCGGTGTTGTCTTAGAGTACGTCACAGACAGCAAAGGGTTAATATCAGAAAAACAATCAAAAAATGCTTGTATAATAACAAAAATTTTAAAAGTCAGTTCAAACCAGGTACTGGATAGAGCAGTGCTTAAATCCCCATCATGAATACGATCATTAAGAGCATCACCAGCCTTAGAAATATTACTGCTAATATAAATCAAATGTGAATCCTTTCTAGCTAAAGGAGAGTTCAAAGAAAGAGTCAAAGGGTCAATGTGCACGTTAAACATGGGAAAATACTGAGACAAGGCAAGCAAGTATTGCAGATCGATAGTAATAACATCCGGTTCAGGGAAAGGAACAGGAATGATCATAGTGTGACCAATAACTGTTTTCTGCTGTGGAGTAAAACAGAAGTTAGGATTTGAAATAGCAGAAGATTTGTGGCCATAAGCACATGATTTACGATGTGCCACTATACAATACTGCCCTTCGGAACTGTAAGTCAGTCTTGCAGTTGGAACCCTCCATTGCTGTAGACAAATAGGACAAGAAAAGGACTGGTTGGTGAACCGTGAAGTGAGGCGATGTACCTCTTCCAAGTAGCTATGGAATTTAGCTGTTGTGGTGTCAGGCACAGAAGATGCAGCTTGTGGAGATTCGGATTCGTCATCCCCGTTAACACCAGTCAGACTGGATGGCAAATCTTCACCCAACGTGTAGGACCAGTCAAGATGTTCAGGTGAGTAACCACAAACGGGTTTCACAATATCAAAAATGTCACAGCGGCACAAGTAGTAATATCTTTTCTTGGCGCAACAGTTTGTGAGGGGCTCCACCCAGGTTTGGAGCACAGCATGGCAGACCAATAAGGAGGGTAAATCAGTTCTTTCATGACAGATGTCATCATCAAGGTGTCTGATGGAATTAATGGTAGCCAATTTGTCGAAAACAGAGGTTTCAGGATCAAAGCATGATAGTGAAACAGTAAAAGTAATAAACATATTGTCATGGATTGAACAAGTCTTAGTAAAGTAGCAAGGTGTTTGGTTTGGATGTCGTGAGGCATATCCAAGATTATGAGCTGTGGACATAGAAATGTTAACAGAATTGGCTAAGCAAATAGTGATGCAACCAAGACAGTTTCAGTGAGGACAATACCATCTACCCATTCTTTTACCATGGATAAGATCTGGAATGGGGCCTGTTTGCAAGTCCCTGAAGAGATTGTTAACAGTGGCAATTACATAAGAACCATAAGCAGAGCATAAAAGTTCACAGGCAATATATTGCTTGTCTGCCTCCTTGTTATTTTGAAAAATCAGTTCATTAATCTTATTTCTAGTGTCATTGAACCCTTTGGCAATTTTCTGCATATTGTAGACTGTAAAGTTTTCTTCCTTACTCAAACCATCTACACCATGTAACAGTGAGGGTGGGACATCATTCTTAACAGCTTACTGAAAATTAAGAGTTTGTGTTTTAATAGTGGCTATATCTGCTCTATTCCAGATAGACATGCTTGAGCCAATAAGGCCAGAATCGGTGCCTGCTGCACCGGTAACATCTGCAGTGTCACACCTAGTGCACGGTCTAGTTTTAGCATTAGGTGCGGGTCTAAAGACCCCAACATGATCAGTAGTATGCAGTCCACTAACTGGATCGTTAATGCGTGTTTGGTAAGCAGCGACAATATCTGTAAGCATCATACTGAAATATTTAGAAGTATTGGTAGTGTGACAGAGACCAATCTCAGCCATATTCCAATGTGTCAGATTGAAAATAACTGGGATGTGCATAAACTGTACCTTATTAATCAGGTCACCTGGAAGGGAAATGGCAGTCAGACCACTAGAAGGACCTTTCTCCTGAGGAGGGCAGTCAGTCATTTCTTCTTCGGTAGGTGGGACTACAGAGAGAAATAGGCCTTCGTAGCTACATAGTTGTGAAGATAGTAAGCACGTGACTCCTCCTCCTCGGAGGGGAGGCGGTCACACCAAGCAGGATCTATGACAGCAGTAAGGTTATAACGACCAGTATGTCTGGGAGAAGTCTGTTGAATAGAAAGTGTGCCATTTTTGGATATGTATGTGTTGGGCCATCTGTGAAATGTACCTTTGGATAGGCGAGCTGCAGGGAGTGTGTAGCCATTAATATCAGTTTCCCATTGGATAGAGAGTGTGGATTTGTCTGGAGCTACTACCATGGCATTAACATAGGCGTCTGAGCCTTCCTTAACACTAATCATTTTGTCTGGCTCATTAATATGAACTCCCATTGGGGCTGAGTGTTCAAGTTTGCTAAGAAAATGTTCTACACATTGTTTGTGTGCAGTCAATAGGGGTTTGTTCTGGGATTCAGTCAAGGAAAGTAGTCCCACCAAGATGAGGAGGTGCAAGATAGCCATCTTGCCAGTCCTTCCTGAAAGAAAACAGAAAATGATTGTTAAGTGAGGGGTACTATTCTGCCCTAAGTGGGTTAGGAAAAGTAAGTTTAGTTACCTTCGTACAACTTGAGCTGATTAGCATGGAGCCACTTGGTGGTCTGTTTTTGTTGTTTAACTCGGACCTGATAGACAGCAGGACAGAGTTTGCTAACAATGGGATATGGGCATTCCCATTTGCTGGCAAATGAATGAATTGGTTGTCTGTATTGGAGAAGCATAACTTGGTCTCAAAATTAGTTTTGGCCTGTTGTTGAGCTTTACCCATTTGATTGGCAGCGAACAGGTGTGTCTTCATGATGTCATCATGAAGCTTTTCAACATACTTATCCACAGATACTCTATCTGCAGTAGGGGTGTGGAGATCAATCAACAGGGGCTCAGGTAATCTCATGACTCTACCAGTCATGACCTCATAGGATGTACACCGGGTAATTGGTGCAGGAGTGCCCCTGATTGCCATCAGTAGTAGTGGCAAGAAGAAATCCCAATCCTTGGGATTGTTATTGATGAATTTGCATAATATCTGTTTGATTCTTCTGTTGGCTCTTTCTACCTGACCTGAGGATTAAGTGTGGTAAGGGATATGAAATTTCTGATCTACTCCAGGTAGTTGGAGTGTCTGCTTCATCAGCTCAGCTGTAAAACTGGTTCCCTGGTCTGAGTCTACCTTTAGGGGTAGGCCCCACCTGGAGAACAATTGATCCACCAGGATCTTGGCAGTTGTCTTTGCCGTGTTATTCTTAGTAGGAAATATTTCTATCCACTTAGAAAACAAATCTGTAACAACAAGTGCATACTTGTTGTTCTTGCTGGAGTTGGTAAGGGGGCCGATGAAATCGATTTGTATCAAGTTCTGTGGTCCAGTTTGACTTTGTGGCAACAATCTGGTGTTTGTTTTCACTGAAATGGGATTATTCTGGCACACACTATGCAGTTATCCATATAGTGCTCAACATCTTTGGCCATTCTTGGCCACCAGACAACAGTTTTGAGTCTCTGGAGAGTATTGGCTGCCCCTTGGTGTCCACCAATGGGGGTGTCATGAACCATATGGATGGATCTGGTTCACAAAAATTGTGGTGCAACCCACAGTTTGTCACCTGTATCATCTTTCCAATACCAGATGAGCTTCTAATCTCTTGACGAGTGTATGTTGTCAGAGTGTCTCTTGTATGGACTACCAACAGGTAGTGGTTCAATTCACTTGTCCAAGAATTTGAACACATCTTTTAGCTCTGGGTCAGATTTCTGTGCAGCAGAAAGATCCAGTGGAGGTTCTGGTACTGGTTTCTGCCTAGTGTTGGCAGCTAAGAAAATAGCTGCCACAGGTATTGTGTGAGTCATTGTCCATGTCTCCCCCCCTCAAGCTCCTGCTTTGGCAAGTAAGTCCGCTCGATCATTGAATTCGTGGTAAGGGTCAGATTTACAGTGAGCCTTTACCTTGTGGATATATAGTTTGTGAGTAAACTGTTGTGTCAGGGTGTGTATATACACAAACAGATCCCTGTACTTGACAGGTGTGCCATCAGAGAATGTAAAGTTATTTTTCTCCCAGAATGGTAAAAACTCAGTAAGGGATGAGCAGACCTAGTTAGAGTCTGCAAAGATGATGGCATCCTTCTCACCACGGGGCACGACCTCCAAAGCACAGGTCACAGCTGCCAGTTCAGCATACTGTGAGGAGAGAGTGCATTTCCTGGAAATGCGATTGAACTTGCCATCTTGGTCTAATATTAGCACACCAAGTCCTGCTACCTGCTCTCCATCTACATAGGAGGCAGAGCCATCTGTAAATACACGATACATGGTGGTATCCTCTAAAACATCTGGTGTAGCTGGTAAGAATGGTCCTGGCTCAGGTAAGTCAAGAGGCTGGAGTGCACAGTCATGGGGAATACCTGTGTAGAGTAGGCCATGAGCCAAGATTGAGGGCATTTTAGCAGGCCATACTTTGATGTCTCTGTTCTGCAAAAGCAAAGACCAGTGGGTAAGTCTGGTGTTGGAAACTGCACCATCTTTCACTTCATCTGAATGCAAAAAATTGATTGGGGTGTGACAGGTATGCAAGACAATAGGTGCATACCCAGTGATGTACAAAAAATGTTTGACAGCCCAGAAAGTTGCCAAAAGTGTTCTCTCGCAGAGACTATACTTTCTGTTTACTGGGGAGAGCATCTGAGATACATAGGCAATGGGCCTGAGGTACCCATTGTACTTTTGTGCCAGTACTGCAGACACGGCCACATCAGAAGTGACAGTTTCCAAATAGAATGGGAAATTTGGGTTAGGATTGAGCAGTGCTGGGGCTGAGGCCAAGGCCTGCTTAAGCTGAGTAACAGCTTCAGTGTGAGTGGGGCCCCACGTCCATGGGACATCCTTTTTCAGAAGTTCATACAAGGGAGCAGCCTTCAAGGCAAAGTCAGGGATAAAATCCCTGGAGTAGTTTACCATTCCTAAAAAGCATCTGAGTGTTGGCATGCTAGTGGGAAGTGGTAGGTCTTGTAAGCCCTGGATCTTCTTAACAGCTGGGCTTCTGCCTTGGTCTGTGATGCATAGGCTGAGGAAGATTACCTCTTTTTCACACAATTATGCTTTAGAAGGGTTGCACTTGAGGCCTGCTCTTTTGAGGAGAGACAGAAGTTCATCTAGAAGGGCTAAATGATCTTCCTTCATGGTGGTTGCTAATAGCAAGTCATCCACGTACTGCAGGAGACACTGGGGTATGGAGAACTCCTGCAGGTCATCCATTATATGGCGATGAAAGAGGGAAGAGCTGTTGTGGAAGCCCTGGGGAAGCCAGGTCCAGGTGTACTGGCATCTGTTAAAGGTGAAAACAAATTTGCATTGGCTTTCCTGTGCTAATGGGAGTGACCCAAATCCATTACAGATATCAAGAGCTGTGAACCACTTTTTGTCAGGTGTCAACAGCTTGAGCACATCAGGTGCTGATGCTACTGTTGGGGCACAGCTAGAGGTAACTTGCTAAAGTTTTTTGTAATCAATGGTAGGTCTCCAAGCTCCATTTGGCTTTTTCATAGGCTAAATAGGTGAATTGACAGTGGAGACACAGGTCCTAATCACTCCTTGTTGTAGCAGTGGTTGAATGGTCTCCCTCACTGAGGGCAAGACTTCAGCAGGAAATGGATACTGCTTCTGCCTCACAGGGTTGGGTCCTGTGATTTCAATGGTAGTGTGCATCCTACCACAGTCATGCTTGTTAGTGGCAAACAAGTCAAGGTGTTTCTGTAGCAAGGGTGCGAGCTAAAAAAATAGGTCACAACTTTTGAACAAAGTCATGACGTCATACTCCTTGCTGTTATGGATGATGGCTGCCACCGCATGTGAGTCTGGCATGGTGACAGCATGACATTGTCCTTTGATCTGAAGGAGTAGCCTGTTGGCTAGGTCCACTATACAGCCGTATAGTGCTAAAAAGTCAATTCACGATGTGCTGGGTGATGACGTAATACTATAAGGTCAAAAGCAAAATTAGTCCTCAGGTGGCCTACCACCACAGGTAGAGGAACAGATCAGTAGGTGCATAGATGGGTACCATCTACACCCTGGGCACTGGTCTTCCAGCTGGTAGACCAGTCAGACGAACTTGGGTCCTCATCATGGAGGACAGGCATGACTGCTCTGGTAAGCATGGTAAGGTGGCGGCCCTCGACCATGGTCTTTACACAAGGCCATCCATTTGTGTCAACAAGCAAGCAAGTCACTCACAGTCTGGACTGGGACCTGTAATTGTCAATCTGCATTCTCAGAATCATAGTCACCATCCTGTTCCTGAGACCTGAGGCCTGCGGGATCTCTCTGGGCCTCCTGTATGTCTTGCACAGGACAGGATACAGATGTACCTGTGATGTCACAGGTGCGACAGTGGCCTGCATGGATGGTTCCTCCTTGGTCGTCGTATCGGCCTTTCCCGTAGCTGATGCCATGAAAGGATTCTTCCCTTGGCTGTTCGTTTGTTTGGCAGTGGAGGCCAGGAAAGGATTCCCCTGACTGCATGGTTGCCCGGTGGCTGGGGCGAGGGCTGCTACAGTATGCGTAGGTTTAACCACTCTTTCGGCTTGGACCTCCTCCAGCAGTTTGCGGAGGGCCACATTTTCATCTTTTAGGCTCCGATAGCTAGGGTCATTGTGGTTCCTGCCATCGAATTGGGCATTTGGATTTTTTCAATTGCTTTTGTCTCTGTTCCTGTTGTTTTTATAGTTCCGCCCCCCCCCCACAATGCGACTGCTTGTCGTCAGAAGGGGCATCATTTTTCTGGTTAGTGCCTTCCATGGTATAGTGGGTAGGCATGTCAGAGGTAGGCTGTACTGCAGCCACTTGTGCTGCTGGGGTTTGAATCATGGCAGCCTTGTTAGTTTTACTGGAAGCAAGGTTGTGGAGGTTGACCTGATAGACACGCTCCGTGTTTGTGAGAATATTGGCAAAGGAATCGGTATTCGGGTAGACATTGAGTTCAACCTTTTCCTGCAAGGCCACAGTCATGTTCCGGATGTACAAATCCTTGTACTCAATCAGGTCTTGGGCTTCAAGTTCTCCTGCTAGACCCTTGCCCGTGTAGTATGAAAGCCATAGCCTTTGATGGTAGACCGCAGGGCTTTCCGTCACATTCTGCTTAGCCTTGTAGGCCAAGTGAGCTCCTATGACACCTGGAGAGTTGACAATGATGAGGGCCACTGCGAAGTTGTTATAGATGAAAGTGTTGCAGTTCTGTACTGTCGCTGGGAGTTTGGCCCAGAGAGAGGCTTCGATCGCCTGTCTTAAGACTTGAACCTGGTACTCGGGTTGAAGAGAAAGCTTCTTGCAGAGGGAGCGCACCTTCTCCAAATGGCAACTGAGATTGTCAGTTGGGCCAATCTGTCCAATACTTTGGGCAATTTGCTGGGCAGAGTTAACAACTTGTAGGGGATTGGATGTATGAGGAGTTGCATTCAATGCAATATGTTCCATGGCACCACAAAGCACAGTTTCTGCTGCCACATCAGCAACTGCCCTGTACGCATGGTCCTGGGTGATAGTGTCTTTGAGCACGTGGTCAATTTGTTCCCGGAAGGCTGTTCTTTGGGCCTCCGGTGTGGTGAGATACTAAGGGCCTCTTGAATTAGGCCACGAACTTTCATAGCATCTCACCTATTGAGAGGAGCAAGGGGAAGTGCATTAAGAAAAAAAAGACCCTCCACCTGTATCATGGGAGACACCATTTTGGTGGTGTACGTGGCTTCTGCCATGTTTATGTAGATGTGGAGATACAGAGTACGTGCTGATGTAGGCACCATCTTGAGAATGGCTGGGCAAAGTTATACCACCATGGGGGTTGGACTTGCGAGTGACATGGCATGCCTGGTCATCAAAGTCAGGGTCATCATCGCTGGATGATGCAATCTCAATGGGCGTATACTGAAACCCGTCTCATGGCCTTAACATGGATGGCAAGAACCTCCGTTGATGATGCAACTTCACAACTTTTCTCTACACTTCTTGTGACAAACTCTTGCAGTGCCCTACTCAATACCTTTCTCAACCTCATGCTGCAACACTCTGTACACAACACCCAATTCAATGTTTTCCCTAAGTTCTTTATCTAACTCACGATTCACTCTCTGATACTCCTCTTTCAACTCAGCATTCTCCTCTCTCAAACCCTCATTTGTGTCACTCAAAATATCGTTCAAGTACGCTAACTGTTTCTTATCACATTTCAACCTTTCATAATCATCTCTCAACATACAAATCTCTTGTTCAGAGTTTTGAGCAGTACAGTGCACCAGTCTGTTATTGGCATCGCAAATTGACTGAGCCTCCTCTGCTAGTTTCTGTTCCTTTTTCTGTAACTCCGATGCCTGCAAGCCCATCTCTTTTTTTAGAAATGCATTTTGCATTTCAAGGGAGACATACTTCACTGTGAGACCCTCAACAGTGGTATATATAGAGCCACAACCAAAAGACCTTTGAGATTGTATTTCTTGGTTGTGTGTTTTGACTCTAAGTAATGATCGCATATTAGCGGCAATGGATCATCTGCAGATTTTGCATCCATCGTGAAATCTGTCCATCTGCCATGGGACATGGGGTAGTTTGAGACATCCGGTCTCAGTTCAGTGCAAAGTTCAGGCTTAACAAATAAGGGGTAGACAAACAAACAAAGAAGCAGTCAGAAAACTGGACACAATTCTTGGCGCCATCACCCAACCGCTTTTCAGTCCCGGTGGGTGAATAGTGAGCCAGGGCGGTACACTGTCACTTGTAGAGGTAAGGGGTCAGTGTGGGTCTGCCACGCCCAAGACCAAGATGGAGTATGTCCGCCACAATTGCTACCACCAGAAACATGAGTAAGTTCCAGTAGGCAAAGGTTGCACTACACTACTCGACATTCAAAATTAGTTGAATGGAATCTTTGATTGTACCTTCAAACCTGCACACGTCTGCCAAATGTAACTGGGTATTAAAATTACCTTTCTCAGGTTCTTGTTGGAACTGCACAAAGGAAGAAACAATAGATAAGTGGTGCACAAGTCATACATGTAATTTATTACTAGTAAATAATAATAATACAGGATTACTACCAACAGTGTATACACTGGGAGAGCTTCCAGTTTACCTTACCTACATACGTGCAGTCTCTAGTCTCAGAGAAGCTACGTGCTACAAGGGGTCTTATACTCTGATAATCTCTATAGCAACAGCTAAAGAAGATACATAAAAAGTATATAATTGGGCAAAATAGTTGGCATGAGTAACCATCCTAACTAACATGAAAAGTTGCTTAGCTAGCAAAGATAGCATGAACAATGGGATGTCTATAAGTCCAAGGTCACTTGCAGTTACAGTGGTGCATAAGCACTAAAAATGGCACTGTTGCCTAACTTATGATTATACAATAAAAATATAATGGAAAGCATCTCTCAGTACTAAGGTACATGAGTGAAACATAATGGAGCATACTAAGCATTGGTAAAATACAGTAGAACACAGATCCTGACACTTCTGCTTATACGATAAGTGACCTTGCCCTAAAGTTAGTACATATACCTACAGTACATATGTGTTGCTGTCTGCGAGGTGGGGTACAATCAGAGGTGCTGGACCATGGATAACAAGGTCCCTCCACCACCGTGGGGATGGGTCTCTACTCAAGGAATCCCTGACCCACAAGAAAAATGGGAATGACAACCCATTTTAGATATGAGCTATCTGAACAAATGCCTGAAAAAGGAAAAGTTCAAGATGATAACCCTGGCATCAGTAACCCCAAACCATCAGCAAGGAGACTGGTTAGGGTCTCTGGACTTGAAAGATGCCAATTTCCATATTCCAGTCAGGCCCTGTCACAGAAAATACCATGTACTACATCAGCAAATGGAGTCACAAGATCTTCAAAGCTATGCACTAAAGCAATGAAGATCTGGAATCTGGCCTATTTCCTAGATGTGCAACTATCAGCAGTTCACCTGCCAGGGAAAGATAATGTTTTACTTAGAAAGTGTTTCCAGTACAGCCAACCTCGGTATAAAATAAAGATATTGTTCAGGAGTAGCCCTAGATTAATCAAGGCAAAATTACAGTAATACAGACTGGTACAAAATGAGCCCACTCACCCAATATTTGTAAATTTCAATTTCTTTTATTGTTCTAATTCATACGTTTCAGATAAACATCCTTCCTCAATGAAACACTGTATCCTTAGTCTGATAGTTTCAGAAGTAATGTAGTTTCTCTCCTAGTTTCAAGATATATGTATTCTTTATCTAGGACAAGTGTACAAATTGCTGGTTCTCTTGTTGATTCACAGAAATCTACTGCATTGCACATCCTTTCTTTCACATTAGGTTTTAATGTTGTTCAGAGTGGTGCAGGACCTCCAGCTCTCTCTCTTCAATGGAGGTCTCTGGACGAAGATGCCTATTTCTATATTCCAGTCAGGCCCTATCACAGAAAATACTTAAGGTTCAGGGTAGAGAATGGTCACTACCAGTTCACAGACCTCCCTTTTGGACTATCTTCAGCTCCCAGAGTGTTCTCACAAAGTGCTTGGCCATGGTGGCAGCACATTTGAGAAGGCAGGGGTGGCAGTCTTCACTTACTGTATCTCAATGACTGGCAAGCAGGGAAGTCACAGCAGGAGACCAAGGCGCCTCCTCATTCAGCACACTTTGCAGGGTCTGGGCTTCAAAAGAAACTCAAAGTCCCAGACAGAGCCAGTGCAACTACTGGATTTCATAGGTGCAGAATTGGATGCCCTCTGTGGGTGGGCCATCCTCCCTCAGGAGAGAGTGAACAATTTGGTAGACCTGGCAAAGTCTTTCAGGTTAGGTCAGCCCAGGCCTGCAAGAGACTTCCTTCAGCTATTAGGCCATGTAGCCTCACCCACATCAGTGGTGGCCAGTGCCAGGTTTCAAATAAGAGACATCCAATACGTTGTTCCATTGGTCCCAAAGGCGAGACCCTCTTTCGAGGCTGGTGCCTGTGTCAGTCTCTCTTAAGAGCACTGGGCTGGTGGGAAGAAGAGAGCAACCTCAGGGAGGGCGTACCCTTGCTTCAGCAATCACCCACAGTACTGCTAATGACAGATGTCTCCACCCTGAACTGGGGTCCCCATCTGGACAACCTAACAGTAAAAAGGGTGTAGTCCTTCTAGGAGTCCACGGAGCATATAGACCTACTGGAGCTCAAAGCAGTGTACCTCACTCTAAAGACTTTTACCTCCCAAGTCGGGTCAGTCAGTCCAGGTCAGGGTAGACAACACCACTACCACGAACTACATCAACAAACAGGAGTCACAAGATCTTCAAAGCTATAAACAAAAGCAATGAAGATCTGGAATCTAACCTATTCCTAGATGTGCAACTATCAGCAGTTCACCTGCCAGGAAAGACAGTGTTTTGGCACATTCCTGCCATGTCAGCCAATGACATCACAAATAGACCTTGAACATGCAGGTGTTAAACACAGTGTTCAGGATGTGGGGTGCATGAGATAGACTTGTTTGCATCTTGGGAGAATCACCAGGTTTCCTGGTTTGTTACAGATCCCTGCAGTGGGCTCCATCCCATTGGATGCCCTGACTCTGGGCTGGACACATCGGTTCATGTATGCCTTCCCTTCCTTCCCACTCTTGCTTACAGTGTTGTTGAATCTAGTAGTAGTAGTAGTAGAGTTTATTTATCTTGGGCACCCTTCCATGTGGGCCCAGTGCACCCTTACAACAAGATATAGATACACAAATACAGCAATAAGGGATAGTCAACACACAATGCACAAAAATTTACACAACCCATTAAAATCTAAAAACCTACTGATTCCCAAGCTGTCTGATGGTCCTCAAATAAATTCCTTAGGTCCCAAAGGCCTGCTCAAACAGGAAGGTCTTCAGATATTTATCTAAGGAGGCAACCTGCAACCATGATTGCAATAACCCCAGATTGGGCCAGGCAGGTTTGGTACTCCCTCTCCTGTCACTCTCCATCGAACATCCCATCCACCTTCCCTGACTTGCTGACTTTGTCTCAGGGCAGGATAGCTTTCTGGACTTCAGAACTCTATCTCAAGGCATGGTTCTTGAGGAGTTAGAGTTCTTGGACTTTAACCTTTCTGAAAAGGTTTTGGAGGTCCTTAAAGTTTTGAGGAAGCCAGCGATAAAGAAAACCTATGCTTCCAAGTGGAAAAGGTTTGCCCTGTTGTGCTCCCCTAAGCAGCTCAGTCCTTTGCAAGCAGATCTGCCTGCAGTCCTGGACTACCTGGTCCACCTTCAGTTCCTGGGTCTTAGACCTCAACCCTTAAGGTGCATCTAGCAACAGTGTCAGCCCTGTTTCAGATGGTAAAGAGAAAACAGTGGTTTCACACTCCATTTTCAACAAATGCTGTAAAGGTTTACTCCACTTTTACTCCCCTGCCTGGGACCAGTCCCTCCATAAGATTTGAACCATTGCACTGCTAAGCTCATGGAGCCTCCTTTTGAGCCCATGGCTTCTGCCGATTTAAAATATGTCACTTGGAAAACAGTTTCCCTGGTGGCCATGGCTTCTGCCAGAAGGGTGTGCGAGTTGCAAGCCCTCTGCATGGATTCAAATTTCATCATCTTCTACAGCGACAAGGTAGCCTTAAGGACAAACAGAAAATTCCTCACTAAAGTAGTGTCCGATTTCAGCTGAACCAGCCTGTTACCCTTCCAGTGTTCTTTACAGCAAAATCCAGCTCTGGGAGGCAAAAGGACTACAGTTTGGATATTAAGAGAGCACACAACTACTACCAGGACTGCATGAAGGTCAGATCCTTACATTCTCAGCTGTTTGTCACATATAGAGAGAGATTGGCAAATGTAGGCTAGCATCCAAGAGATCATTTTTTTGATGGATTGTCTCTTGCATACAGTTCTGTTACAGCAAGGCTGGCAAGCTGTCATCTCAAGACCTCAAGGCATGCAACACACGTGGCACTTCTGCCTCTGTGGCAACTGTGAGGGACAGCATCTTGCAGAATATCTGTAAAGCAGCTACCTGGAAAACAGTACACACTTTCACAAGGCACTGTTGTCTGAACATACAGTCCAGAAGGGATGCCAGTTTTGGCACTGCTGTCTTGCAGAGCCTTTTCCCCAAATTAGTTCTGTCATCACAGTGAGGGATTCCTGGGGTTTGAAGAAAAAAATATTCACCAAAGTAATGTTGTTTCTTCCATGGGATCCCTCACTATGCTTAACAATCCCGGCCTACCTCCCCTTCCAGAACCTGGAAAAAGTTATCCAAGAATTAATTCTTTTATTTCTGCTATCTTTCTTGAGCATTACTTTTGCATTGCCTTACAATTGATATTCAGTGATCGATTTGAAAATGTTGGTCTGCCATGTTTATGAGCCTCTCAGGGACTCAAAGGTTTTGTACCATTCTGTTTTTAATGGGCTTAGCTAGTTTAGTGGTCACTGCTACCCTAACTACAGAAATACATCTGACATTAGAGGGAAGAGTGGAGCATGATTACACAGCAGAGATTTTAAGTTAATTCTAAGATTCCATAATTAGCATAAAAGTGTACTATGTGGGGCAGCTCAAACCAGCAAGCTGATTTGCAGTGGCTACTGTGAGCATAGTGAGGTATCCCCTGGAAGAAAGAACATTACTATGGTGAGTAATTTTTTCTTCCCACTTAAGGGTCTGAGCCAGAGGGTAGTTACACTGTCTGTCGAACAGTGCTATGCACAGGATGGGATCAAGTACTCTAGCTCTTACATAGGATACATCCCTGTTGTAGGATAAGCAAGTCCTTTTCTCTGATGTTTTATTTTCTCCTGGCTATGTCAGGCTATCTCTTGGTTGGCATGCTCTTCTTCTTCTCTTATGCCAGCTAGGCTGTTTACTCACTACCCTAAGAGATTCCTGAAGAGATGTACACATCTCAAATCCATTGGGCTGTTCGGCCTTACAGCGCAACATGCAGCAGAGATTTCTTCTTTTTTCCCCTGAGGGGATGAAAAGGATATATTTTGATTAGCTATCCAGTCAGTCCTCCATGAATCAGTATTGGGTTTGGTTTTTCCAGGAGTCTATGTGATTCATTCCTATTTTTGAAACATTGTGCCATCTCAGTTGCAAGGGAGTCCAAATTACAGGCATCCCCTCTTGCTTGTCTGCCAGATTCAAAGGCTTCAGGGCTGCTGCTATTTAAATTTTAAGATCACTATCCATCTTCTGTCCGGCTAGTGCATGAGGCTCTGGTTCCATTCCCAACTACCCCTTTAGGCCACCTATTGTTTGCCTTTTTTCCCTTTCTTCAAATTAACATAAGAACATAAGAATTTGCTGGCAGAAGGAGACCATGTGGTCCATCTAGTCTGCCTGGGTTTCCTACCCCACCCGCTATCAATTTGTCTTGCTAAGGTGACTATACTGTCTCTCCATGCCTGTTTGAATTCACTGACCATCTTGGCTGCCACTACCTCCGGTGACAAGCTGTTCCAAGGGTCCACCACCTCTCCGTGAAAAGTACTTCCTAACATTTGTTTTGAATTTACCTCCCACCAGGCATTTTTTTTTTTTGTAGATTTTATTTTTGCTCCTACCATGCTGGACTCTCTCTCAGGAGGGGTCTCTCGATGGTGGCTCTGCTGTCTGGCAGACACCTCCATTCCTGATGCCTACCCAAACCCGGATCCCCCCACCTCGTCCAGCTGCCCGACCCCCGGCTCTGAGCCCCCCAGGGTGGGACCGCCAACTTCTCCAGAGCTCTATCTATAATCCAGTGGAGTGACCAGAGAGGTGGTGAGGAACTGGAAGCACCAGGATGGATCGCCCGACACTGGGCATGGGTCCCCACCACTGAACTGTACCATTGCCTACTAGCGTGATAAGAGATTTTCCTCTTTCATTTCCCCCAGGAGCGTGGCTGTGCACTGACGTCAGCACGGCTTCCCTATAGATGTCTACTGCACTCCTCCCCTTTAGTTGCTCCATGCTAGTAGTGCCCTCAGTCTCCACCGGGTGTCCCTACTGCACCGGAGGCACCCAGGATCCCTCCTCAGGGAGAGGAGAGGAGAGCAGTCCATCAGATGCTCAATCCTCTCCCTTCCCTGCCGACCCAGTGCGAAGTCATTCCCAAACTCAGATTGCCGGGCGTGTTGTGAGGTGTGGCATCCAGTGCCTCAATCCTCAGCACCACTGGGCAGCTTCACAAGGCACATGCTGTGTCCTCTAGTGCATGCAGCCCTGTTTTCCTGGAAGGGCTCCTGGTTTATACTGTGTTGATCCTTTAACAAATTTAAATACCTCAATCAGGTCTCCTCTGTTCCTCCTTTGCTCAAGGGAGAATAAATTTAGCTGGCTGAGCCTAGCTTCATTTGTTTCATGGTGCAGACCCTGCACCATTTTGGTGGCACATCTCTGCATGGTTTTCAGATGGTCTATGTCCTTTTTTAGGTGAGGCCTCCAGAACTGCACACAACACTCCAAGTGAGGGCTTATCAGGGACCTGTACAATAGGAGGATTACATCACCCTTTCTACTGGTAATACCCCTATCCAAGGATGCTGCTTGCATTTAGTGCCACTTTTTTGCTTTGCTCCCTACCTTTAAATCATTTGAGATCATGACACCAAGATCCAATTCCAGCTTTGTTTCTTCTAGTAGCTGCCCTCCAGGACATACTTCATGCATGGGTTTCTTCTACCCAAGTGCATGACTTTCCATTTTTTGGCATTGAATCTCAACTGCCAGTTCCTGGACCATTCCTCTAGCATCCTGAGATCTGCCTCCATTTTTGCAATCCGTTCCGTGTGTCCACCCTGTTGTAGAGCTTTGTATCATCTGCAAAGAGGCAGACTTTCCTTTCAGTTCTTTAGCAATGTCGCTGATGAATATGTTGAAAAGGGTGGAGCATAGTACTGACCCCTGTGGCACGCCACTTGACAGCTTCCCCTCTTGGGACAAGGTACCATTTATCATAACCCTCTATGTCCTGCCTTGCAGCCAGCTTGTGTTCCATTTAACTTCTTTGTGATCGATACCAGCTTGCTCTAGTTTGTTGGCTAGCTTTCTGTGTGGGACTGTATCAAAGGCTTTACTAAAGTCCAGATACACCACGTCACTGCTGCTCCAATCAACTTCTCTTGTAACCCAGTCGAAGAATTATTTCACATTTGTTGGCATGAGCTTCCTGATGTGGAGCCAGGCTGCTTTGGGTCAAGTTGCCCACTTGTTTTTCAGGTAGTTCATCACCCTTTCCTTAAGCAATGTCTCTATTATTTTACCCACCACTGAGATCAGACTTCCTGGGTGGTAGTTTCCTGCTACCTCCCTGCTACCACTCTTGTGAAATGACACAACCATGGCCCCTTTTCCAATCTTGTGGTACTATCCCCTTTTCCAGTGAACTGTTAAACAGTTCAGCAAGTGAGGTGGCAAGTTTATCCCTAAGTTCTTTTAGATCTCTTGGGTGTATTCCATCAGGGCCCATTGCCTTGTCCACCTTTATTTTAGACAACTCCTCAAGGACCCTTTCTTTTATAAAGAGGGATATGTCAGCTCCTCTAGTATGGAGTATCCTGGCTGGTGCTGGACCAATACAAATGTCTTCCTGTGTGAATACCAAGCAGAAGAATTTGTTGAGAACTTCTGCCTTGTCGTTGTTGTTTTCCACCAGGTGTCCTTCCTTGTTTGCCTGCCGTGTTATTCCTCCTTTGCTCGTTCTTTTTGTTTAGAATGTATCGGTAAAATGATAGTAGTCAGATTTTATTTTGTTGTTCCTTTATATTTCATATATTCTTTCCTATCTCTTTCAGCTAGGAAATTCTTAGCCTATCTTACTTTCATTCATTTTGTTTTCTCTAACAAACAGATATGAACTTAGCGAGGAGACAGTAATGTTTATTGACTGTCATGTGGCACCATCAGGAGATTCACAAGCACCATGCGAATACCTATGGTTGGCTCCCTGGCAAAGGCGTTGCTCCCACAGGATCTAGTGCCTACAGCCCAGACCCATAAGTGATAATCAGTGGTGAAGATATTCTGGAAGATCTCCAGTTACAGCAAGTGTAAATCTCATTTTTCTTCTGTGGAGCAAGATCTGATGGCTAGATGGAGTTCGGGAAGGCCTGAGGTGGTAAATAGGTGTGGTTGAAATCTGCTGTATCGTTCGGTTTATGGCTTTCATACTAAAGCCAAAAGTTGCTACACTATGTGATTTTTATCCTGCAAAGGTCCAATACTCTGACTCTGACCTTAAAGAGCAGGTGTTTTCTTCTAACAAATAAACAACTGATTATTTTATTTATTGTAGTTTGGTGTGTTAGTAAATACTTCATAATAAAATACTTGTTGCTGCAGTGAAACAAGTGGGGTTTTACCTTTGCTTTTCACACTACTAGTAAAAGAATTTAATGGAATCCTGGTACTTTGATGTCAGAAACTGCCTGCTATTTAGCAGCCCAATGTATTTCAGTGAGGAACTAAATATATTTTCTTTTCAAAGAAACAGATACTTCTTTCAGCAACAGACTTTGACTTTATATGTTTGCACTACTGTGGTCCATCTGTATGATTTTATAAATTTTAAAATGATAATTGGCTTCTCATTTTCTCCCCAAGTAAAATCTGGTTATAAAGAAAATGTCACCCACTAAAATATAACAAAAATCACAAGTTATCAAAATCACATATTTCTATTACATATATAATATTTGGTGGTAGAAAGCGTTATTTTTCTGTAAAACTCTGAAAACAGGTATGCAGTTTGCCATTGAAATACATAGCCAGCCTTGCTGGTAAAGATTTTCTGACATCATAATACTAGAATTCCATTGCATTCTTTTTCTGGCTGTGGGTAGAGCCTACAGTCATCCTGCTTTCACTTGAAAAAGGTGTTTCCGTGGAACACATCTTTTAGGAGTTTTCAGTATATCCTTCCATTCTGCAAATCTCCATGGCAGTTCAAAAAATACTCCCTTTTTACTGTTTAATTAGAATGGTGGACACAGAACTCCAATCTTCTTTTCTCTGAGAGCAAATGCACACACCTTCCAAATAAATCTAAATATCTTAAAAGCTATTCAAGGTGCACAAAAACAGCCAGTGTGAAAGCTGTTCAGGGCAAAGAGACCTTTCTCATGAGGGTAGTCACTAATCTGAATTCTTTACATTTTGTAAAATATGGTCTTCCAAACAACCTAATTCTTTTCTCTCTCTCTGAGCGAATACAGTAGGAGTCATGCCAAACAAGTGTAAATATCTCGTAAAGTATACATGTTACCAATATACAACCAACATGAAAGTTGCTCAGGACAAAATTACCTTTCAAATGAGGGTAGTCACTAATCTGAATTCATTAGATTTGTTACATATAGCCATCCAAAAGGTGAACGTTGTGATGAAAAATGAAAATTCAGGTAACCAGATGGCCATAGTTTAAAAAATATAATTAGTGCAGCTTAATGAATAGGCTCATTTGAAAGGTTTTGTTGGGCTGAACAACTTTTGTACAGGTTTATTATCTGTAAGTTGCATACTTTTAGAGGTATTTACATTTGTTTAGCATATCTCCTACAGTACTTCTAAACAGCCTCAGCTGTGCAAATTACTTTGCCAAGACAGGATTAGTACCATCAAAAGAAAGCTATCCCAAGGTCAAATTTCACTGACTTGAAAGTTCACTCCCCGACACAAGCTATAAACCAACTGAAGTTTCATTTTAAAACCTCTCTGTGTGTCTGTGCTAGCATTAGTAAATGACAATGATTAAAAATGCAAAGTAAATAATGTTAACAGTCTTATAAATATGAAAATACATATGTGTTAAGTAAAAATAGGCTAGAAGACAACCTGCCCTACTGAAAGTTAAGCATCCACCAGCTGTTTCACACAGTGGTGTCAATCAAATTTTACACGTGTACTGTTCAGATACATTTTTCTTAAACTCTGTATGCAATAAGTTCATATTACTCATGAATAGTCAAACTTATACTATCTTAAACATGATACATCTGCAATTCTGCAACAAGTGACTCGTGTATGTATACATTCAAACCCCAAACCTAACACAGACCCCTTGTAACTGAGATACTGTTATCCTAATATGTCCATGTATCAACACGTGTCCATATGTACTTAATCTGCTGTTGTATTAAATAACAGTTCTACAAATCTAAAACCAAAAACAAAACACAACTGACAGCTTCAACTTTTATTCAGGCACAGTTAAAATAGGGATCCTTTAGAGGTATGAAAATAATTTATAAAAATAAAGACATTTCAAACAGCTGCACGTAAGTAATCAATTCCTGTCCCCTTTAACTCAAGGAGTAATTTCTAAAATGTGCAGACGAGCATGGGACCCACTTTTTTCAGAGCATGTCATCACCAACAGTAACCTCTTCAAGACTGTTACTACCTTCTCCTAATACTATCAGGGAAAACCAGAAGTAGTCTACCAGCACTGAGATCAATATGGTTAAGGCACTTTACCAGAAATTACTGCTTAGAAATGAATGAGAAAGTGACTGTGATGATGAACAAATCTGAGACCAGATCTCTAGCTTGTTAATAGTCTCCTCCTGCATCTGATTTTTATGGTTGTGCGGACCAAGCTCCACAGATGCTATGACATCATCAGATTTGTAAAGAGCATTGTGGAAGCATAGAAACATAGACTTTGATGGCAGATAAGGATCACTTGGCCCACCCAGCCTGCCCATTTCCCTTCCTATTGGATAAGTTGCAGATCCTAGTTAACCAACAGCCTACTTCTGCAACCCCTTACCATACCGTCTTATGTCTGTCCCATGCATGTTTGAATTCCCCCACTGTTTTAGACCCAACGACCTCCCCAGGAAGGCAGTTCCATGCATCCACCACTCTCTCTGTGAAAAAAAATTTCCTCACATTACCCCTGAGCCATCCCCCTCTATCTTTAAATTGTGCCCCCTTGTTCTTACACATCTCTTTTTCTAAAAGATGCTACCCTCCTGGACTTTGTTGATTCCCTTGAGGTACCTGAAAGTTTCTATCATGCCCCTGTCCCTCCTTTCATCAAGGGTATACATATTAAGCTCTCTCAGTCTCTCTTCATATGGTTTCTGATGCAGACCCTACACCATTTTAGTTGCTCTCCTCTGGACTGCTTCCATCCTGTCTATATCCTTGCGTAGATGGGGTCTACAAAACTGCACACAGTATTCCAGATGGGGTCTCACCAACTGTCTGTACAGAGGGATAACCACTTCCCTTTTTCTACTTGTGATGCCCCTTCCTATGCATCCCAGTATCCCCCTGGCTCTCCTTACTGACTTCTCACATTGCTTACCCACCTTTAAGTCATTTGATATGACTACCCCCAAGTCCCTTTCCATTTTTGTTGTTGTTAGTACCTCCCCTGCTATTGTGTACTCTTCTCCTGGGTTTCTGTTTCCCAGGTGCATTACTTTGCACTTCTTTGCATTGAATCTAAGTTGCCATATGTCTGACCATTCCTCCAACCTTGACAAGTCCCTTCTCATCCTTTCTAACCCCCCATCAACTCTGTTACAGACCTTTGTGTCATCTGCAAAGAGGCATACCTTTCCCTCCAGACCCACTGCAATGTCACCTATAAAGATGTTAAAGAGGACTGGACCCAGTACTGAGCCCTGAGGTACTCCACTTGTAACCCCCCTTTCTTTGGAATGTGTTCCATTCACTATTACCTTCTGTGTCCTGTTATGCAGCCAGTTTGCTACCCAGGCTACCACCCTGGAACCCACTCCCAGGCTGGCTAACTTGATTATTAGTCTTTTGTGCGGAACTGTGTCAAATGCCTTGCTAAAGTCTAGGTAGGCCATATCCATAGCCCCTCCCTGGTCTATTACTTTGGTCACCCAGTCAAAGAAATCAGTTAGAGTCATCTGACATGACCTTCCTGCTATAAATCCATGCTGCTTTGGGTCCTGTGTCCTGCTGGCCTCTAGGTACTCAACAATTCTTTCTTTCAGAAGTGATTCCATCATTTTCCCTACCACTGAGGTCAAACTTACAGGTCTGTAGTTTCCTGCTTCTGCCTTGCTCCCACTTTTGTGAAGGGGAATCACATCTGCCCTCCTCCAGTCCTCAGGTACCACCCCATCCTCCCATGATTTGTTAAAAAGTGTGGTCAGTGGTGTCACTAGGTCCTCCCTTAGTTCTTTAAGGATTCTGGGGTGAATCCCATCAGGCCCCATTGCTTTGTCCACCTTGAGTTTTAGGAGTTCTTTCAGGACTCTTTCTTCTGTAAATGGACTGGTGTCAACCCCCCTACCCAGAGTGCTTCTATTGTCTAGTTAGGTAACTCCTCCCCATCTTCTTTTGTGAATACTGAGCAAATGTATTCCTTCAGTATCTCTGCCTTTTCACTGTCTCCCTCTGCCCACCTCCCCTCTCCTTTATTAATCTTCACTATTCCTCCCTTAACCTTTCTATGCTCCCTAATGTACCTATAAAAGGTTTTATTCCCCCTTCGTAACTGAGTTGGCTATTTTTTCCTCAGTTTGGGCCTTTGCTATTCTGACTGCCTTCCCCACTTCTTTCTGCTTTAATTGATACAGTTCCCTGTCGTGCTCCTTCTGTGATTCCTTATACTTTTTGCTTGCAGCCTTTTTCTCCTTAACCTTCCCTGCTACCTATTTTGAGAATCATAGTGTTTTTTTACTCTGCTTTGTTTTCTTTATTTGTCCCACACAAAAGCTTGTTGCCTCTATGATAGCAGTTTTGATTTTTCTCCATTGTTCTTCCACCCCTCCTTTTTGGCCATTTGCTAGTGCATACTGCATTCCTCAGGTATTCACCCATTTTGCCAAAGTCGGCCCTTCTAAAGTCCAGTATCCTTGTTATTGTATGGCTTGTCTCCATGGTTGTGCTTATTGTGAAGCACACTGTGCAGTGGTCACTTGTTCCCAGATGTCTACTGACTTCTAAATTTGTGATCTTCTCTCCATTTGAGAGTACTGGGTCTAGTATTGCTCCTCCCGAGTGGGTTCCAACACTAGCTGTCTAAGACTTGCTTCTGCAGGCATCGAGAATGACCCTGCTCTTGGTTGTGGCTGCAGTACATGTCATCCAGTTAACATCTGGCATATTCTGGTCCCCATCAACAGTATCTCCCCTTTTTCATCCATTTTGAGAATGTTCTCTATCATTTTCTTGTCCGTTTCCTCCCTTTGAGACAGGGGTCTGTATACAACCCCTGTGCGGATTGTGATGCCATTCCCTGTTTCCAAGGTGACCCAGAGTGCCTCTTGTCCTGCCCCTTTACTTTTTAGTTCTGTAGCTTTGATCCCTTCCCTTATGTATAGAGCTACTCCACCTCCTCTTTTACCCTCCCTGTCCCTTCTGTAGACTGTATATGTTGACATCCCAGTCATGGTTCTCTGTGTACCATGTTTCCTTGACTGCCACAATATCCAATTTTTCATCTTCCATCACGGCTACTAGCTCAGGAAGCTTGTTTCCCAGACTATGGGCATTGGTACTCACTGCCCTCCATTTAATGTTGGCTTTATCCTTTTTCTCCCATCCCTGCTCGTATTGCCCTTGTCTATTTTTCCATTTACCCCTGTCCTGCCCTCTGTTGAGCTCTGTACTTCAGTGTTTACCTTACTACCTGCCATGTTTTGTGGGGGGAGACTTGAAATTTCATGCCTCTTATCAGCACCTCCCCCCTTGGCTAGTTTAAAAGCTTGCCAAGGAAGCATTTAAACCTGTCACTTAGGAGCTTGGTTTCCTTTGTGGACAGATGCAGACCATCATGCCAGTACAGACCTTCATCTCTCCAGGTGTATCCCCAGTCCCCAACCAGACCACTGCCTGATGTTCTGTCCCAGTGCTCCAGCATAGTTTCCAGTGATTCTGTTTATGCAGCCCTTCCCTTCTGCGGGCCACATAAACATACCCACTACTTTTTCTTTCCACAAGTGCGGACATGACGGCTGCCGGGTGCAACATGATGGTACAAACTTAAACTACGCATGCATGAGTATCATGCATATATATGTAACCCCACACACCTTTAGGCTGGCTAGCTTGCTAAAAGAACTACTGACAACTATATGGCATACAATTTTCTTTTGGCAGAGCTGCACTCAAGGTACCACCCCTAGTGTTGGAGTGTATACCAGGCTTATTATCTAGAGGATGGGGGTGGAGTACATACTAAAATGGACCTTTTATTTACAACCAGGTCCAGGGGAGAGGATGCTAGGCATATACTAGACCTAACTGCTGAGGAGCCCTAATAACATTCACACTAGAAGCAATAAGTGGAATGCCCAAAACAGTAACTGGGTTTCTGCAGTATGGCTTTATTTACAGATGTTACTTAAAGCAAGGGTGGTCCCCCAAATGTTTATCATTGCAATACAGGCACAGTCTCTTTTGCAGGGCACTTTGCTAGGCAGTACTGTTTTCCATAAAAGACATCTCTATCTCTCTTCCAAAGTGTATATCTGTGGGATGTGCAACCCACTTTAAAATCCTCCTGGTGCATGGTCATTGCCCAGGCAACACTGGTGCCCATCCACAAACCACTTAGCCCTGCCCGAAACTCCAGATGGTGTTCCTCCCACTCTTTGCCCCAAACAGCCTCTGCCATTCCTTCAGGGTTACACCAAATGAGTCTCCAATCCCCAATGAATTGCTAAAGACTCCCAACTTTAACTTTAAATTCAGCACAGTTGTGTTGAAAGGGGTTCTGACCGGTGTGACCTAGCCTCATATAGGGCACACACACCTCAGACAACTCCCTCAGAGAACAGTCTCAAATTCTGTACTCACAGATTAGCTGTTCCTTCCTCCTAGTCATGGAAAGAACAAAAGGCACTTTTCTTTCTCTGGTAGCTGTCAGATTGTACTCATTGTTCTTCCTAAGGCAGCTGTGAACTTCAAGAACTTCAGCGGGTTGTCCCTTGGATCCACAAGAACTGCATTCCTCACTCCCCTGGAGGAAACTAAAGAGTCCTGCAGACAAACATGATTTTACCAAACTAAGGTGAAATATACCAGGGCTTCCTTTGACAGAGCCCCAATGGCAGACCTCCTGCAAGTCTAACTGCCACACTTGAACTTGATGAACATTATAAGCTCGCCAAGAGCAGATGACTCTAAAATAGTTATGTTGCTGTGGCGTTCTATGTGACATAATCATCCTTCTCTCAGGCTAGCTGAGTAAACAATGATGTCATTATGTAGAAAGCCCCTAATGACTGCCCCACCAGCTGTCTTTTCCTACCTGCCTAAGACTAGTACTAATGGGATTCTAGTAACCCGAGGGACTGGGTTGTACACATAGTTATGTCAAGCACCGCCATGTTGTGCAAGGCTGACTCTGAGACAAACTGCACATATGCAGGTCACACATGCACAGTGCTGTAATCATTGCAGTATTACAGCTGACTTCTGTGCAGTGAAAGCACAGCATATTCTGTTCACTGCTCTTGCTACTCCTAAAAGCTCTCCATGGCCACATTGGCTCTGACCAGAGTGTGTTACTAGTAGTTGGCAAACTGCAAATAAATTATGAAAAGGTAATTAAAGTAACAAATAAAAGCAAACAAAATGGTTACAGAGGTATCTAAAGGCTCTAAACCCTTATTCTTTAAGATATACAGTACATCCTTACTAAGCACCAGCTCTTTAAGCTAACAGGACCTGAGACTCCTACTGTGAGTCTTTCTTTGGGTTTGTATCTTCCAGGTATTCATTGACACTGCTGACCTTTATGTACAGCCATATTCTTGTTGTAGTCAGTTTTCCCCATTTGAGAGGTAACATGGGCCAGAGAGTGATGAGTCAGACTGAGCAATCCAGTGTCTGGTGAAGATTCTATGACTGGGCTTTTTTCCCATTATTTTTCTTTTTTTTTTTAAAAGCTTGTCCTTCATTTCTAAACAAGTTTTAGGTCTCTGGTAAGAGCACAAAGTATGAGCTGCCACACATAAGCCAGCTTTCTGCTATCATTCTAAAGGCAATCTTCTTATCAGTCAAACATAACAAAAGAAAAAAAGCTATATACCTCTTCCAGTATCAACAGAATTTTACAATAATTTTGGTTTCACTAGGATTGATGCTACTAGCTCTAGGTAGTATGGGACTAAAAAGAGTTAAATCAGTGTGACCATAGACAGAATAAAACTTGTCTAATTACCAAGACTTAGACTCATGGCTTAAACTTAATTGCCAGGATCTAGTTCTGGTGATGTATGGTGCAATTTATACTGAGCAAAAAGATGTTGCAAAGTTTTAGTTCAGAGTGAAGTTCAATGAAGTTGCAAAATTTGCCTTTGTGGTAAAATTTTACGAAGTTACCAATTCACCACTTCTTGAGGAGTTTTCCTAGCAAAGTGACACTTTTCCATGTGAAGGCTTAGTAAAGTTGCAACCTCACCAGTGAATTTGCAGGAGTTTACCTGAAAAATTGCCACTTCACCTGAACTTCAGGAAGTTGGCCCTCATATCTTGAGAAGTGGGCAAATTTCACAAATGAATTCCTAAAGTGAAGTTTGACCACTTTGCACATCTCTATCCATGGCTGACTGTATTTAAAGAGCACAAGAATTCTTAAAAAAAGTTAGATTTAGTCTCACTCTCTTTTTTTATTCTGACTCTTTAGGAGCATCTGTCATATCTCATTCCAGTAGATGGGAAGAATACATTGTCAACTTGAAGAAGCATATGTATGTAATTCCATTCCTATAGCTGTTTCTTTTAAGATGTCATGCATTATTTATGGTTTCTAATTAATTGCTGCATATAAAATGTCATTGTATGTAGAAATAGTGGGACTTATCAGATGAAAAATGTTTCTGTATTGCTCTATGTTGTCAATGTGAAATTAATACATATGGTAATAAACTCCCACCTGGGGTGGTGGTAGAACCCAAGGCTGTCAATAAAGTATAGAACCCTGGAGTCATGAGGATTCTGAAGGCAGTAGTTACACAGTCTTTGTTGTACCACTGAAGGGTAGACAGCATAGATAGAGCTCTCTGAAGAAAAGCTGTCTTCTTTATGGCTGCTGCTGTTTGTTATTTTATTTTTCAACTGGATTGAGCAACTGGGAAGCAGGTTAGGGCAGCCTAAGGGTAGGCAACACCTTCAAATTTAGAAATCATGCCTGTTAAGCTATGACTTTCAGATTGACTAACCTGCTAGCAAAGCTCTCATTGTAGACCACATTTATTTATTTATTTAATTTGACAACCGGGAAAGGCACATTGATCAGAAGCTTGTTTCCAGGTGCGACCTGGGAGAGAGGGTAATGGCGGCTACAGTAAACAGATTTGTCAACAATTATGCAATATTTGGAAGAAGAGGCTTGACAATAATAAATCACAATGTACATATATACAGTTACAATATTTAGAATAAGTTTACAAATGAAATGCGACAGACAGTTTTATATAGTATACAACAAGTTGCATTACCATGGGTAATATTCATGGCTAGGCTAGCTTTACATGGCAAAAATTAGAGGGAGGTACAGCAGGCTCTGTGTATCAGAAGGGAGGGGGAGAAGGGAGGTTTGGGGGTTAATTAGGGACAGGGAAGGAGGATTACAGAAGAGTAGGACATAAGTGGGGGCAGGAGTCAGATGTAAAAAAAGGGAGGTGGAGGTAAGAGAAAGGGAGGTGTAGGGGAGGGAATCATGGTGGGGTGGAGGTGGGGCAGTTGCCATCAGGGGGGTGGGTGACATTTTAATTGCTTTTTGAGTGTGGCTAGGGAGGGAGCGAGGTAGATGGAGTAGGGAAGTTGATTCCAAAGGTCAGGAAGTCTGTAGGAGAAAGCCACCTTTCCTGACTGTGAGCAGGGCTGGGAAAGAGAGAAGGTGCAGGAGTTGCAGATTCAGAGGTGATAGCCTGATGTTGTGGGGGTAGAAGGTTTGAGAGATGAGGGTAGGGCATTGACGAGATGCAGGGTGCATCCTGGATGTGCCGCACATCTCTAGACTTGCCAGACCATCAGGGGTAGCCATATTCGAAGGCCACCTATGCGCTGAGCACCCCCGACTGCACAGCTGCACACAATTCCAGGCTAGTGTAGAGTATAGTTAAGCATGGGGCTTAATGCTTGCTGCCACCCCTTTAGCAACAATGGATAATGTTGCAAGTAGAGTCATTATGGTAATGAGTTATGCTCATTATTTCCTGCAGGGGCTAGGAAATCCTAACTTCCTGCCTGTACTCAGTCTGAGTAAAAAAGGAAACATTTTTTACAGCAAGCCTTTCTACATGCTGCGGCCCCATCACGAATGGCTTGCTCTGTCCTCTGCACCCACTGTTCCCCTCCTGCTCCACCTGCAGTGCTGCATGCTGCTCAAGCAGGGACTGTTCAAATAAATAGTAATACATGAAGCAAACAGCCACAACACAGCAAAATCACTAAATGTGCACTGCTATACCAATAAGTAACGCACCCGGATAGGAGAGGCAGAAAGAAAATCCCTGGAAGTGCACCACATTGCTGTCAATGTTTGCCTGTATTCCTTCATACCAGTGCATATCCTGGGACCCTCTCCTTCCTCATGTTGCACCGAGGATCCAGTCTGGCTCGCTACCCTCCTGAACAGCTGCAGCTCGTGCCGACTGAAACTGAAACTCCCTCGTGGCCCTGCTGCCTTTACTACATGTCTTGCTGACTCACCAGTTGCTCTCCTCAAAGCCACTCCACAAGGCCTGCATGACACATGGAGCCACACCCAAAATGCATTCCCACAATCATCTCCATACCCAGGTGCTCCCGGACAGCCACAGCAAATAGCAGTGCTGCTCCATTCTACAACCTGCCCTTCCCTGCAGCTGCAAGGAGCTCTGCAGCAATCCACTTGACCACGCTACAAAAACCTCTGCAGCAATCCACTTGACCATGCTACAAATGGCCAAATAATAAATCAAAATAAATTGCACCTGGACTGCAACTGAGTGATCTGCTCCCTATCTTACAAGGCTGCAACATAAAGCTGCTATGCTACACGAGGGCCATACAAAAAATTGGGCGCAAGAGAGTGGAAAAAAGCAGTCAAATACAAGGAGTAAATAATACAAGAGGGGGCAGGAAAACAAGAATCAAGAGACTGCACAGCAGCCTAAGCCAAGCAGGGCAATACAATAAATAAACCTGGGCAAGAGAAAAAAAAGTGAATAAACACAGCACAACCTTGGGGCAGAACCTAAAATAAACAGAGGAACAGCACTGGGAGACAACAGAAAAATAAACCATAAAAGCACAATGATGCAAGCAAATTAAATACAAAATTCCCAAGTTTTGCCACTCACCACAGCAAAGCCCATCAAATTTCAGTGGGGAAGGTGGCCTGCAACGTGGCAGTCAGCATCTTGTCTCCTGCACAGCAACCTCATGGTAAGCAGCCCTGGCCATCTTGTGTGCTAAAAGACAATAACACAGGAAGTGCCCAGCAGCCATCTTACTACAGTCAGTATTTCAGGAACTGTATGTCACAGTTCGGCTGCCATCTTGTGAAGGGCACTAAATGACCTCACTCCATAGGAATCAATGGCAAACCTATTGAAATAAAGGGACACTACAACAACTACTTGAATTTTGCAACAAAACTTTATTTAAATGACTGACAACACAGAATTAAGTGGGAATTGTTTATTAAGACATCATTTGCTGGAAATTGCTTACAAATAATTGTACTTTTGTCTACAAAAAGTATTTTATTCTCGGCACTCCATCTACTCCACGTCTTGTCTCCTGTATGATGGCAGCTCCTTCTCATCCTTACAACCTTTGTTTAGTGAAACGGCACTAGTCTCCCACCACAATGTCCAATGAAGACACCGATATGAGCGCTGGAGCATCCGGAGAGCTACAGTATCTTCACACACCTCAAGGGCATGGGGCCTCAAAATAGAAGCCATTCTGCACAACATCCCATCATCCATCTCATCTCAAGGAACGCCAACTAACTATGCAAGCTGTCCAGGATGACCTCGCCTACATTAAAACTATCTCATCACAGCCCACAGTCCATACCTGCCTTCAGCCAGTTCCCTTCTCAGCACTGCCTCATGAAGACGCTGTCAGCTGACTAGAGAAATTATAAGCCTGGCTCTCTTTACATGGTTGGATTGACCATTTGCGCATTTTAAATCCTTGCGCTTGTTTCTGAAGGGAACTGCCATTACCTGGTTCAATGCACTTCCAGATCAGGTAAAAGGGGACACTGCTGCCCTGCATACCACCTTCAAGAATCATTTTCTTCAGCATGCCCGTTATTGGAACAGCAACTGTGGGAACACACCATGCAACCCTCTGAGTCATTAGAAACATGTATAGTTGACATTGAATCACACTGTAAATGTTTGCAAAAATCAGAAAAAGAGCAAATCACAACTTTTATATGGGGACTTCTTCCTCAACTCCTCCTGTATGTAATCCAACAGAAACCAACAACCTGGATGGACATAAGCCAAGCTGCTCAGCTCATGAAAGAGTCCATATCAATGTTCCAGGCCACCACTGTGCAAGTGTCCCACTCATCACAGTTAGCCACACTCTCAAACGGTATCCAGCAGCAGCAATCAGTGATAGAGATGCTCACCACAACTGTCAACAGACTGCACCTCAGCTCAACTGATTCTTCTGCTACAACTGTCAGTGCTCTGTCCACTTTGACAGTGACCTGTGCCACCCCTGCCTTCATGAGAACCAGTGACCTGCAAGTGGTGCAGATTCAAGGGACATACTGCTGCTGCCTACCGAAAGATAAAGTACTACCACAGAAATCATCAGACCCAAAGGTGCCCATTGCAGCACAATCAGCAAGATGATTGCAACTACTCCCAGGAACAGGGGAATATAGCAACTGACCACCCCTCTGACTCACAACTCAAACAATCCACACTCTCTAGCTGCTAACCCAGGCACACCCTTGCCTCCAAGAGCAAAGGTTCCTGTCATCAGGTCACCTCTCCTAGCGAACTATGTCCCTGTAAGCATTGGAGATTGGTCCATGCATGCCTTGGTCAACTCTGGAGCAGATATCTCAGTTATCCATAACAGTATTCTAGACAACCCAGCTATTTGTCATGTACCTCATGTCTCTCAGGCCTATCTAAAGTACATTATCACAGTAAGTATGGCTACAGTACCTATCACAGGCATGGTTCATCTCAAGCTCCATTTTGGCTCACAGCAAGCTACTGTCAAGTTTTACCTAGTGCCTGACCTACAACTGGTGGTGATTCTTGGCCTGGACTTCCTCAAAGCTCACAAAGCCATCCTAGACTTTGCCTCAAACAAATTGTCACTAGACCCTCAAAGGCAACTCACAGCTATAGACTCAGTCACTGTGCCTCCTAAGTCAGAGATGGTTTTGATTGCCAAGATTCGAGGTGAACCACTTCCACAAGGTGTTGTTTGCATTGTCATGGGATCCCCGTGCTGCATTCATCAGGTCTCCTTCCAGGGAACACCTTATCAGCAGTGCATGGTGGCGCAGTCTTTCAAAAATGCTGCAACTTCACAGATGAGCCAGTGGTCATCTCAAAGGGTGCCAACATTGGAAAGTTTGTTTGCTTGTCTTCAGGGGACCAGCTCCACCTCCTGCAAGAGCCTCAACCTGGTTCCATGAACTCTAGTCCTGTCAGTACTATCATGACCACTCCAGCCTCCACAGAGCTACCCCTCAGTCAGCGACTATCTTCTTTAAAACTTCCAGTCAGTCCAACAGGGAAACAGCAACTTTTGGAATTCCTGGAGAACTACCAAGATGTCTTTGTTGGTCCAGATCACAAACTCAGATGCCGTGATATCCTGCAACACACCATTGAGGTGAACCCAACCAGCAGGCAATTCATCAGCGAGCCTACAAAGCTGGACACAAACAGAAACAAGTCCTGGAGGACATAATCAAGGACATGCTTGACCAGGACATTATTGAAGAATCTACAAGTCCCTGGGTGCACCTTGCCTGCTGGTGGTAAAGAAAGACAATGGGTATCATTTCGTGGTGGATTACAGAAAGCTCAATGCCTACACAGTGCAGGATGCTCATCCCTTATCAACAACCAAAGACACCTTAGAGAGCCTTGGTGCAGCCAGCCCAGCTTACTTCACCACTCTAGACCTTCAGAGTGGATTCTACCAAGTTACTATTGATCCAGCTTCATGCCCATACACAGCCTGGAGCTGCCACTTGGGACTTTTTCAATTCAAACAACTACCTATGGGACTTTGGAACAGTCCAGCAACATTTCAACATGTCATATAAGCTGTATTATGTGGATTGTCTTGGAAATCTTGCCTAGTCTGCCTGGACAATGTTATCATCTTCAGCAGAACTTTCCCAGAGCACCTCCAACATCTCAAAGAGATGTTCAAATGTCTCAGACAAGTCAATCTCAAGCTTCACCCAGAGAAGTGTTGTTTTGCACAGCACCAAATTCATTACTTGGGACATGTTGTTAGTTCTCAAGGCATCTCTCCAGACCTAGATAAGCTCTCAGCAGTAAAAAACTATCCAGAACCTAACAACTTCAAAGACCTTAGAGCTTTCCTGGGCTTGTCTGGATACTACAGAAAATGCAACTATGCCAAGATTGCAGCTCCACTTTGTGCCCTCACCAAAAAGAGGTGTGACTATACTTGGACTTCCAAATGTAAAGAGACCTTTGAAACCTTGAAAGAAAAACTAATCTCTTCTCCAGTATTAGCCTACCCAAGGTTCGACCAACCCTTCAAACTCTATACAGATGCAAGTTCCTTTGCAGTGGGTGCTTTACTGTGTAAAATTCAAGATGGAACAGAATGAGTTGTCTCCTATTCTGGGCACTTTCTTTCCTCAGCTGAACAAAACTATGGCATCGCAGAAAAAGAATGTCTAGCCATGGTATTTGCTGTAAAGAATTTGACTGCTATCTTTGCTACTCCTCCTTCACAGCTATTGTTGATCACTCTGCCCTCAGATGGTTATTCAAAATGAAGGAGCCAGTAGCAAGTTCACCCAATGGATTGTCATATTGCAATGCTACAACTCTGAAAAATTCAGTACCGACCAGGTCGAGTTCATTCTAATGACGATGCTGTAAGTTGGAAATGGCATCCCTCCGCATCATCCTCAACAGATGAAGAATCCTGCCTACAATCTCTTCCTTTCCACACCACAGATGTGCTCCCTGTGGACACTCCTACAGCACTGCAAGTTGCTTTGTTGCTATCAACTGCTTCACCAGAGAAAAGCATCAATCCTCACTTACTGCAAGCAGCCAAAGAGCTTCTGACCCTCTCTACTACTGAGATCACCCTGGCGATGGTCAAAATGCAACAAAGAACTGACCCGCAATTCACAGACATAATCACGTGCTTAGAGTTTGGAATATTACCACAACAAAAGCAACACCGCCAGGATGTACTTCTCCTTGCTTCACAATACTTCCTCAATGACGGTGTGCTTTTCCATGTTTGGACCAAGGAAGGCAAGGACCACCGCATGGACAGAACTCATGTGCAGTTAGTTGCGCCACGCTCTCTAATCAACAAGGTCCTTCAATCCACTCACGCCTCTCCACTTTCTGGAGGTCATAAAGGAATCCACAGAACTCACAAAAAGACAAGGTATCACTTCTTCTGGCCTCACATGAACAAGGACAATGTCAGATTTGTCAAATCCTGCCACCCCTGCTCCCAAAGAAAGCCTCCTGCCAAACCAACAAAGGCACACATCATTCCACTGCGTATAGCCACTGAACCATTCCAAAGAGTCAGCACAGACATTCTTGGGCACCTTACCCACATGCTCTGACTCTGGCAATAAGTACATTCTTGTTTTTGAGGACTACCTTACGAAGTATTTGGAATTAGTTCCCCTAAAAGACATTAAAGCTTCCACAGTGGCAAGTGCCTTCCTCAACACAATCATTTGTCATCACGGTACCCCCAGCATGCCTGCATTCAGACAGAGACACTAACTTTCAACTGTTGTGCGAGAAACATGCAAACTTCTCGACGTCAAAAAGACTCACACAATCAGCTATCATCCACAATGCAATGAACAAAGTGAGAGAATTATGTCTACCATTCTTAATACACTCTCCAAGTACCTGGATGAGACTCATGACACTTGGGATCATTTTGTTCCATTTGTGCAATTCTCTTACAACACAATCCCTTGTGTCGGTAGTACAGAGTACATACTGTTTTTTCTAGTCCATGGACATCACCCAAGAACTCCACTGGACAGGGATCTCTCATTGCCAGAGGTTCCAAAGTCAGCTTCACCCTTCATTATTCCAATGTTGGAACAGCTTGAACTTGCCAGACATGTTGCAAATGACACGGGCTAGAGAAAATCTGCAATGCAGAAAATGTCAGCAGCCAAGTCACATGAAGCTTCATTTTCTGTTGGGGACATTATATACTTGTACTGACCTGTTCTAGTTCTGGTGTCACCAAAAAACTGCTTTGCCTTTGGACTGGTCCCTTCTACATTGTGGAAAAGCTTCCTCCTGTTCACGTTCGCTTGTGCTGCAAGTCCAGTGGAAAGCTGGTACACAATACAATCCACATCAGCCAACTGAAACATGGGTACTTGACTGGCATCCTTCCAGTTGATCCCAGTCCCCCAAACAATGAAGCTGCACTTGAATCTACTATACTTTCTGAAGCCAAAACCCCGTCAGACAATTTGCAACCAGTTTCTCCAGAACTCCACGGGCCTGACACTCTTCAGCCAGATCATGTTTTGCCTAATCAACCAGATGGACTTCCTAGGATTTTTCAGTCTTTGGCAGCAGTTTCTTCTTCTAAGGGCTCTCTCGTATACACACCAGTCTACCAGATTGAGAAGATATTACACAAAAAAGTATGTAAACGGATCCTAGACTTCTCATGTCATGTGGTGTGATTTTGACAGTACGCAGAACTCTTGGGTCCTTTTTCATGACCTGACCCCATCCTGTCAGGAACTGGTACAAGCCACACATAAGTCTCAGTGTTCCACATTCATTAAAAGTGAGAGGCGGGCCGCCACGCTATTTTAAACGGCCGCCTCTCATATTGTGTGACTGCCACTCTTCATAACAATGCTGCCTATCTCTTTAAATCTCCTCATACTTGTGCTTGGGAGTTCACGCACCATGGAGCAGCATGCTAGCGCATTTAACAAGTCGTGCATGCACAAGAATGAGGAGAAAGATCAAAACAGAGTCTAGCATGGGCTGTGTGTCTGTGCACTACCATAGTAACGTAGGAGGCAGTCAGGGCTCTCGGCGATCACATGGGGATCTTCTGGTGGGTCAGATGACCCTCGGATGAATGGAGGGTGCCAAATGAAGGATCCAATGAGGAAGTCTGATCGAGGAGTGATGTCCCAGATGTCCTATCAGTGGAGCAGCTACACCACTAGGGTACATTCCATTTCGGTAGTCTGCTGCCACTTGGAAGACTGTTAGTCAGTGCATTTGTGTCCTTGCAAGCGTAAGGATTGATAGTTTGTTCTGTTGAGATTAGGGACTTTGCAGTTGTTCAAATAGTGTCAAGCAGCCAGCTTACTTTATCAGACTTATTTTAACTGAGTCACTTCAATAAAACTTTTCTGTTTATCTAACAGCTGCAATAACTTGAAGTGGGTGCTGTGTGTGAGGGGAAGGGAGAGATTGCGTGGTCTGTTCAACAAATGACCACCATGCAGCTCTGATTTTGTTCTCTGTTGAATTGCTGAATTAAGAAAAAAAAAGTTCTTGTTGAAAAAAAATACAAGGTGCACAGTGGAGAGTTGTGGAGACACTTGGAATAGGAGCCAGTATTGACTCCTCCCTTCAAAAAAAAAAAAAAAATATATATATATATACATCAAGACCAGGGTCTAGTATAGTTTTGTGGCCACTGTGACCCACAGATATCTTGGATAGTATTGTGGCCACAGCACTACTCCCACAGATTTATTCTTGACTCCCTGATATCTGATGTATTGGCCCATGATTTCGGTGTGCACTACCTTTTCTATTGAACAGTGGTCAGTTTAGTATTTTTTGCCCTTAACACTTATCAAGATAAAGTTGATCTGTCCTACAATTTTACAAAATTAAACTGATTGTGTGTGAAGCAAGCCTGGAGGCTTGATCTGTTGTCATACTGACTCCAACTTGTCCCTGTTCTTTAAACGTGTGCATTTCCTAACATTTGTGTGGGTGTTTGCTTCCCAAATACTCTGATAAACATTTTTAGGAAATAATTTGTGTGTGAGGTCAGGAAAAAGAAAATCAGGGCTCCAAACAGTGCCACCAGTGGGTTTGCCAGTCCCTGTCCTACCAGTCTTGTGCATTCCTTGCTTTGTCAGTGTGAGCGGTCACTTGTTTCTAAGTCAGTAGTAAAGAAAAACAAATATTTGTGTAAGAAAAACAATCAGGGCTCCAAACAGTGCCTCCAGTGGGTCTGCCAGACCCCGTCCTGCCAGTCTTGTGCAATCCTTGTTTTGTCAGTATGTGTGGTCACTTATTTCTATGTCAACAGTAAAGAAAAAAAATATGTGCGTGAATAAAAAAAAATCAGGGCTCCAAACGGTGCCACCAGTGGGTCTGCCAGTCCCTGTCCTACCAGTCTTGTGCATTCCTTGCTTCGTCAGTGTGAGCGGTCACTTGTTTCTAAGCCAGCATCAAAGTAGTAAAGAAAAAAAATATTTGTGTGGGGAAAAAAAAATCAGGGTTCCTTAACTGTGCCACCAGGGGTCTACAGTGTCTGTCCCACCAGTCGGGTTGTGCAGCCTTGCTTCATCAGTGGTCACTTGTTCTGAACCCTGATTCAGGGAGCAAAAAAATATTTGTGTGAGAAAACAAAATTCGGGGCTCAACCAACATTACCAAACTCACATTCTGTATTGACAAATAAACACACGACAACACTTAGGGAAAAAAAAAAGCTTTATTGTACACAATGCAGACACTAACTAACTTTGGTTTCAAATTAACTTAAAAACGGAAACATCCTGATGAAGATGAGTCTCATGAGTCATTGACTGGGACAACGCCAGAAGAAGCCAGAAGGGGAAGGAAGGAAACATATTCAATTCAGTGCTTTAGAGTAACTGGTAATTGCTATTTTTCTTTTAAACTTAGATTGTGGGCTTTTAGTGACACTATACTTTCTTTGTTGTCTTTACTTATAATTGTTTTTGGGCTGTTGAAAATTTAAAACGTAGTGGTGGTGCAATTCTGTGCTCCCCTTCCCCCAACTCTTAATTATATGCCCTGTTAAATCTGATTGACAGGAGCTAAACACAGGGTATAGTAAGGGGTGTGAAGTAGGAGGAGCATAAGGGGGAAGAAGCCCACCCTCAGCATAACAAGTGTTTTGATTCATTTATTTATTTATTGGTTTCTTTTTCTAAAAAAAAAAAAAAATTATCTGAGGATCAATGGCAGGATTTTTAGGACAGTAAATTAATAAAAAGGGAACTAGGAGAGCTTCAGTAGCAGACAAGTAGTGGAATTGCAGTATAATGTGGGGAGTGGTGCAATGCAGTGGCTGTGGGGCAGCCATATTCAGGCAGACCTTCTGGACACTGAGGTGCTGCCCTATCTGCATGTATCTCTCTGGACTGCGGGGGGAGGTAGCCAGACTCAGAGCGGAAGTAAACTGGGTCAGGAGTACCATCACCCCTATCCAGGGACCACCAAGTCCAATGCAACTGCCTCAAAGGATGCCGAGACCGAGGAGCACTTGGATGACAGTGGGCTCAGGGAGGGTTAGAGCGGTCAGGCAGAGGCACATCCCAGATCCTATTCCATTCAAGAACTCATATGCCACACTGGCAAATGAGGACAACCAAATAGAGGTACCAAGAGAAGTGGAAGGAAAGGATGTGGAGGTTAGCCAAGGAGGTGACCTCAGCGGGGAAAGCAGTGGACCCCAGAGGAGGTGGAAGCGAATCCTGGTGGGGGACTCCATCATAAGAGGGATCCAGCTAGGAACACAGGAGGGGGAGGACAGGGAGGTGAGATGCCTACCAGGTGCCACAGCATGGAGGGATGGAAGGAAGATCCTGGGGATCACTGGGAAGGCAAGACGGGAGGGTGAGCTGGATGTCATTATCCACCTAGGTACTAATGACCTGGCAAATGGGGAGCCAAAGGAAGTTCACGAAGAGTTTAGGAAACTGGGGAGGGGTCTCAAGCAAGTAGCTACTTCGTCACTTTCTCAGAAGTACTACCTGAGAGGCAAGGGAACATAGGAGTGCATGCACCAGGAACTTTAACTCATGGTTGAAGAACTGGTGCTGTGAGGAAGGGTTTGGATTCATTGGTGACTGGGGACCCACCTGGAGGGATGGAGGTTTGTTCAAGCCTGACGTGCCTGCATCCATCCTGCAGAGGAATCAAGCACTCAATGATAAGTTTAAATGCTACATTGACAAGCATTTAAACTAGCAAAGGGGTGGCAGGCCAGCAAGGAGGTGCCTACTTGCTCACCCCCACAGCTAGTGGAACCAGTGAACCAGAGAAGTGGCTATCTCTGCAAAGCAGTGTGCAAAAGATGGAGATTAGTGCCCAAGAGGTGGATAAGCAGAAAAGGGGCAAAATTCAGCAGAAGGGCAGACAACAAGAAGAACTAGGGATAAATGACAACCAAGGAAGGGGCTGGAGTAGAACAGTGAAACAGTCTAGGGAGGTCAAATCATGGAAAGCCATGTGTGCAAATGCCAGGAGCCTTAGCAACAAGATGTAAGATCTGGAGGCTGTCATGGTGCAGTCAGACCTGGACATTGTGGCCATCACTGAAACCTGGTGTAATGATAACCACGACTGGGAGATGGCCATACCTGGCTACAAACATATTCAGAAGAGACAGAGCAGGCAGGAAGGGAGGAGGAGTGGCACTGTATGTGAAAAATGACATAAGGGCCACAGAGATCCAGGAGGAACAAAATGGGGAGAGATACTGTGGGTTAAGCTGGAAAGGAAAATGGGGACAGCTATCCGCACAGGTGTGTCTATAGACCACCAGCCCAGGAGGAAGAAACAGATAGGGAGCTGATGCTAGCCATCCAAAGGATGGCAGACAAGGGTGAGGTAGTACTGGTTGGAGACTTCAATATTCCAGACGTGGACTGGAGCATCCCAGCAGCAGCATCGACTAGGAGCAGATTTATCCTGGACTCCCTTCAGGGTGCCTTCCTCAAGCAACTGGTCATGGAACCAACTCAGCAGAAGGCAATACTGGACCTTGTGCTCACAAACAGGGACAGTGTGATGGGGGTAACAGTGGGGAGCACCTGGAAACAGTGACCACCAGTCATTGTGGTTTGAAATCACAGAAGAGCAGAACCAAACCACACAAAACACGATCCTGGATTTTAGGGGCAGACTTTGGGAAAATGGGAGATACTTGAAAGAGGCATTAAGGGGAATGGGACAGGAATCAGGGGTTGAGGAACAGTGGGCAGTATTTAAAATGGGGATTACAAGAACAACAGAATTATGCGTTAAGCAGGTTAGCAAGAGGAAAAGGAAGAGGAGACCATTATGGTTTTCCAAAGAGGTAGCAAAGAAAGTGAAAGCCAAAAAGATTGCATTCAGGCAATACAAAAAGACACAGGCAGAAGGGGATAGGGAGAAGTACCAGGAGAAGCAAAGGGAGGCAGGGAGGTCAGTAAGGGAAGCCAAAGCTCAGACAGAAGAGCACATTGCAAAATCAGTGGGTAGAGGGACAAAACCTTTTACAGGTACATAAGTGAAAAAAGAAAGACAAAGGGAAGGATAGTGAGACTGAAGGGGAGGATGGGAGCCGTATGGAGGATGACAACAGTAAAGCTGACATATTGAACAGGTATTTCTGCTCAGTCCTTACTGAGGAAGAGGAGGGTAATGGGTCGGAAGGAGTACAAGGGTGAGAATGGTGCAGAATGGACACAAGCCCTTTACATGACAAAGGGTCCTGAAGGAACTGGAAGCAATAAGAGTTGATAAAGCAATGGGGCCAGATGGGGTGCACCCAGGGTCCTTAAAGAACTAAGAAAGGTGGTGGCTGAACCTCTGGCTATCCTGTTTCCAGCGATCACTGAAACAGGGGAGGTACCCAAAGACTGGAGGACAGCAGATGTAGTCCCCTTATACAAAAGTGGGAACAAAGAGGAAGCAGGGAACTACAGACCAGTCAGCCTCACCTCGGTAGTGGGGAAGATCATGGAAGCACTACTGAAGGAGAGATTGATGGAACATCTGGTTGTCAATGGACTACAGGACCCAAGGCAGCATGGTTTCACCAGGGGGAGGTCATGTCAGACCAACCTCATTGAATTTTTTGACTGGGTGACTAGGGAGGTGGATCAGGGGAGGGCAGTGGACATGGCCTATCTGGACTTCAGCAAGGCCTTTGACACTGTGCCACATAGAAGACTATTACACAAACTGGGGAATATGGGTGTGGGCAGGACAGTAGTGTGGTGGGTGGGTAGGTAACTGGCTGGGTGGCAGGACACAGAGGGTGGTGGTAAATGGCTGTCACTCCACAGAGGGAAGAGTGACCAGTGGGGTACCACAGGGATCAGTGCTGGGACCGGTCCTATTCAACATCTTCATCAGTGACATTGGGGACCTAGAAGGCAGAATTTCACTGTTCGCTGATGACACAAAGCTCTGTAACAGAGTAGACACCAAGAGGGTGTAGACAGAATGAGAAGTGACCTGCAGAAACTTGAAGAATGGTCAGGGTTTGGCAGTTGAAATTCAATGCAAAGAAGTGCAAGATAATGCATATAGGGCACAAAAACCTGGCATAATATATCAGTTGGGGGTGAGGATATAGCATGCACCAAGCAGGAAAGGGATCTTGGGGTTATCATCTCTGATGACCTCAAGGTAGGGAAACAGTGTGACAAGGCAGCAGGTAAAGCAAATAGGATGCTGGGATGTATAGGCAGGGGCATCACCAGCAGGAAAAGAGAGGTCATAATTCCTCTATAAAGACACTAGTGAGGCCCCACCTGGAGTACAGTGTACAGTTCTGGAGACCATACCTACGTAAGGACATAGACAGGGTAGAGAAGGTTCAGAGGAGGGCAACAAAGATGGTGAATGGATTGCATCACAAGTCCTATGAAGACAGGTTGAAGGAACTGAACATGTACTCCTGGAAGAGAGGAGGAGAGAGGGATATGATAGAGACATACAAGTATCTTACAGGGAGGAACAGGTGCAGGAAAACACTATTTTAAGCGAAAAGATGTCCAGGACTAGAGGGCATGGATGAAGTTGAGGGAGGACGATTCAGAGGAAACATGAGAAAGAATTTCTTCACAGAACGGGTGGTGGACAAGTGGAACACCCTGCCAGAGGAAGTGGTGGGGGCTGAAACAATCACGGGATTTAAGAATGCATGGGATAGACATAAAGGAATTCTGGAGGTCAGGGGTAAGGGGCAACAGACTTCTAGGAAAACAAACTGAACTTACAAGCTCAAATGGGCAGACTGGGTGGGCCATAGGCCCTTATCTGCCAACACTGTCTATGTATCTATGTATCTATGTAACGCCACTTGGTCCAGTTTATATCGCCGTCGATGTCCAAGAGACTCCCTGCACCTCCTCCTCCTGTAATACAGAAAAAACACCTCTAAGCATAGAACAACAGGTTTTACACTGGCTGGCTTAACAGATACTGTTAGTTACAGTACAAAGAAAATGATGGCATGTTTTGTGCATTTTGCATAAAACATAAACAGATGCCTAAATCAGGAACAGCTTAAGTGGGTGCAAGACTTTCAGAGAAGATGCTATAAAAAGGCATCAGAACAGTTCAGTTCATGTCGTTGCTTCTGAACTGGAAGCTAACTGCAGAATTTCAGCTTCAAAAGGTGGAATAGAGCAGGCAATGCAGCAGGCCCTGCCCCTGGAACAAGAAGCTTTTGTGGCATCCCTTCGTTGCATGTACTGGCTAATAAAAAATGAGCTGCCTCACACAACAAAATATGGCTCACTGCTGGATCTCGCCAAATCATTGGGATGCAAATACTTAGACAATATACATATTGCTGATGCTGTTAAATATCGTTCTGTTCGAACTGTCAGAGAAATGGTTCTCTCTCTGGGTGAGGTGGTCAAGAGATCAGATCTTACAGATTTGAAGGCTGCCAAATTTTTTTCGTATTTGGCAGACGAAACAACTGATATTGCCATTATGAAGCAGCTCATTTTGTATGGTATGTACTGCAAAGAAGGGAAACCCAGAGTTTCTTTCCTGGGAGTTGAGGAACTAATTGATGGAAAGGCAGACACAATTGTTAAAAAAATGCTGGAGTTCCTTGGTAACAATCAAATATCGGTTGATCACCTTGCAGGGTTAGGCAATGATGGAGCAGCCGTTATGCTGGGCAGGCAAAATGGGGTGGCTAAAAAGCTGAAAGAAGTCAGCCCAATTCTTGTTGAAAATCACTGTATAGCTCATTGGGAGGCCTTGGCTGTAAAGGCAGCAGCAAATGAAGTGAAAGGCATTAAAAAGTTTAATCAAACACTAGATCACTTGTACAGATATTATGAAAACTCTGCTGTTCGCATGGCTGTCCTGAAAGAAATTCAGCAGGCAATGGAGAACCCTGTTTTAAAGCCTAAACAGGCAAAAGCAGTTAGGTGGTTGTCCCATGATGCAGCATGTGACACACTAAAGAAGATTTTCCCATCCATTGTTACGTCCTTGCATAGAGAGGCCTCTGAAAGGCATGATCCCCAAGCTGTGGGCCTAGTAAAAATGGTGGAAAACTGGGAGTTTTTCTCTATTTTATGCATGATGTGTGACATACTTCCACATCTTAGCATCTTATCTAAATGCTTTCAAACATCAGCTCTGAATTCTACTGATATAAAGAGACATTTACATTCCACTTTAGAGATTCTTAGGGCATGCCTTCTGGTACCTGGTCAGTACTTCTCCTCCGTTTCACCTGAACTAGTACTCCTGAACGATAATGGCCTGAACTTGCCATTTAGCGAAGCACAGTTAAATCGTTTCAGAACCTCTGTGCATGACAACTTTATTAAGGCCCTAATTGCTCAAACTGAGCAAAGGTTTCCAAGCACAGAACTTCTGGATGCGTTCAGTATCTTTGACCCCAGCATGATACCGGAAGGTGATATTGAAGAGTTGGAAGGGTATGGTAGTGATAGCCTTGACATTATTCTTGGTCAGTATGCTACTGTTGTGGATGTAGATGCTTCTGCATTGGAATGGGCTTCCCTACGTAGTCTCATGTTCATGGAAAAGATGGCCTTTAAGACTATTTCTGATGTGCTGCACACTCTAACTACTAAGTATGTAGACCTGTATCCAAACATATCTACTTTGGCAGAACTGGCAATGATAATACCAATGTCGACTGCAGATTGTGAGAGGTTTTTTTTTTTGCACTGAATCGAATAAAAACGCAGGAGCGAAATAGATTAGGTGCCAGTGTGCTAAATGCACTTATGCTTATCTCAATTCAGGGCCCTGATGTTGAAAATTTCCCTTATTTGGAAGCTACAGCTCATTGGGCAGGACTGCAAAACCGAAGATTAGATCTTGGCCTTGCAGGCACTAGTAAAGAGATGTAGTATGGCCGCACCAAAATGTCAGGACTCACAAACTGTTGCCTGGCCTACAAATGGAATGCAGAGGTTCTCCAGTATGTTATGTTTTACCACACTTTTCTTTTGCTACTGCACACTACCCAAGGCCTCCTGATCGTCATATTACTCCTATTTCTTGCTTCTTATGCATTTAATGCATCCCGTGACTGACTCCGCCCACCAGTAGCCCCTGTGGTTCCTCCCCATTACCACCGCTCTATATTTTCATGCAATGTGGAACACTGAGTCTATTCCCACTGACTGTAAAAGTCACAGAAAAACGTGAACTTTGATAACTGGACTCAGTGTGATCATTTATTTCTTATGTTCATTATAGTACATTTAACTGTTGCCTCCAATGTTCTAAAATTTACTGTTTTGTAACACAGTTTTCTCTCCTAGGTCATTAGGAATTTCTTGTGTTTTGCGATATTAACCTATATTTAAATTGCATTTGGGTACCACCTGCTGCTCCACTTCCCTTTTCCCTTCCCCTGCACTTTAACACTTATTGCATAACTAAGGTTCCAGTTGCTATGGTGTTCCCCCCTTCCTGGCACTACACTGATTGGTCAGCAGCGTAGTCCAGATTCTTTCCTTCCCTCCCCTGCAGTGGAGTATTGTTTGTTTTTGGGGGAAAAAAAGGGTTTTTTTCTTAAAATTGCTCAAATGTTTAAATCAATGTTCTCATGTTTCAGGTTTACCTCTGTTCTTTGTTTAATGCCATTGTCATGCACTTTTTGCTTTTGTTCGAGTGGTACTCATGCTCACTGTCCTATGATGATGCAGAGTACAGTTAAGCATGGGGCTTAACTCAAGCTAACCCTTTAACAAGAATGGATAATGTTGCAAGTAGAGTCATTATGGTAATGATTATGCTAATTATTGCCTACAGGGGCTAGGAAACCTCAGCTTCCTGTCTGTACTCAGTCTGAGTTCTAACGTCATGGGGAGAAGTTGCTCCTGCCTAATGCCTTTGAATAAACTAATTTTGCTTATTGTTTTATGTGTCTGACTCAGTTCATTCGGTACCAACAAGATGCCAATTACAGCAAATCTGGATGGGCCTGGCGGAACAGAAAGAAGGTAAGAAGCCCGTGGCAGACCAATACCAAAACGCCACACAAGTAAAATCTGTACAGCAGTCCTTTACATTGTTCTAAACATTGGTTCGTCCTGTTTTTTTTCCACCCGAGCTGCTTAAAATAACCTTGGAGAGAAACATTGTTAGTTTGCTATGAAACAAAATCATAATCAGTTATCAGTTTAACTTCAACAATTTCATATACAGTGTGGTCCCATTTATCTGAACCACTCCGGTGACATGTTTGTAGTTCGGATAAACGTGAGTTTGTTAAATCAGGATTCACTATTGCAGGGACTTTGATGTGGACGCAAGTGTATTTGCTATCGGTGGGAAATCCTTTCTAAATATAGTACTCAGTTTACGAGTGCTGCACAGTATTGTACTGTGCTGTATCCAGTTCTTTGGCATTGGTTTTATTTGATTTTTTTGTTTGTTTGATTTTCTGTGCTGGTGCAGGTCGGAGCAGGGTATTGGGGTGGGGTGAGTGGTGAATCTGTGCAGTTAGGTGCTTATTTTTTTTGTTACACTTGTGCTCACATGTGCTTTTAGTGCTTTTTGTACTGTAGTTGTGGCTATAATTTATTTGTTAACCTTGGTAAAGAACTGCTTCATTGCTACATTTGTTGTAGGCTCTGTACTCGTTTATTTGCAGCTTTGGATCTCAGCCCTCTCAACAGCATCAGCTGTACTGGATCACAGTTGGGTTGATTTTTGAGCCACAGCAAGAAACATAGAACATAGAAACATAGACACATAGAATTTGATGGCAGATAAGGACCGCTTGGCCCATCTAGTCTGCCCATTTCCCTACCTACAGGATAGGCCGCAGATCCTAGTTAACCAACAGCCTATTTCTTCCTACCCCCCACCAAGAATTGCCTTATGTCTGTCCCATGCATTCTTGAATTCTCCCCCAGTGTTAGACCCCACAACCTCCTCAGGAAGGCTGTTCCATGCATCCACTACCCTCTCTGTGAAATAATACTTCCTCACATTGCCCCTGAACTGCCCTACTTCTATCTTTAAATTGTGTCCGCTTGTTCTTGCACGTCTCTTTTTCTGAAAGATGCTACCCTCTTGGACTTTGTTGATTCCACTGAGGTACTTAAAAGTTTCAATCATGTCCCCCCTCTCCCTTCTTTCCTCAAGGGTATACATATTAAGCTCCTTTAGTCTCTCCTCATACGGCTTCTATTGCAGACCCTGCACCATTTTAGTTGCCCTTCTCTGGACTACCTCTATCCTGTCTATGTCCTTGCGGAGATGGGGTCTCCAGAACTGGACACAGTACTCCAGATGGGGTCTCACCAACTGTCTGTACAGAGGGATAACAACTTCCTGTTTTCTGTTGCTGATGCCTCTCGCTATACATCCCAGTATACCCCCAGCCCTCCCTACTGCCTTCTCACATTGCTTGCTAACCTTAAGATCATCTGATATGATTACCCCCAGGTCCCTTTCCTTTTTTGTTGTTGTTACTACCTCCCCACCCATTGTGTATTCTTCCCCTGGGTTCTTATTTCCCAGGTGTATTGTTTTGCACTTCTTTGCATTAAATCCTAGCTGCCATACTTCTGACCATTCCTATAACTTTGCCAAATCCCTTTTCATCCTATCCATGCCTCCTTGTGTATCAACCCTGTTGCAGATCTTTGTGTCATCTGCAAAAAGGCATACTTTTCCTTCCAGTCCCTCTGCAATGCCACTGATGAAGACATTAAAAAGGACTGGACCCAGTACTGAACCCTGCGGTACCCCACTAATAACCCTTCTTTCTTCAGAGTGGACTCCATTTACAATTACCTTCTGTGTCCTGTTGTTCAGCCAATGTTTTACCCAGGCTACCACCCTGGGACCCACTCCCAGGCTGGTTAATTTGACTATTAATCTTTTGCATGTGACTGTGTCAAATGCCTTGCTAAAGTCTAGGTAGGCCATGTCCACAGCCCCTCCCTGGTCTACTATTTTGGTCACCCAGTCAAAGAAATCTATTAGATTCGTCTGACATGACCTTCCCACTGTGAACCCATGCTGCCTTGGGTCCTGTGCTCCACTGGCCTCTAGGTACTCAACTATTCTTTCCTTCAGAAGTGACTCATCACTTTCCCTACCACAGAGGTCAGACTGACAGGTCTGTAGTTTCCTGCCTCTGTCTTGGTCCCACTTTTGTGAAGGGAATCACATCCGCCTTCCTCCAGTCCTCGGGTACCACACCATCCTCCCAAGATTTATTAAAAGAGTAGCCAGTGGTTTCACTAGTTCCTCCTTAATTCTTTTAGAATTCTGGGGTGAATTCCATCAGGACCCATTGCTTTGTCCACCTTCAGTTTTAGGAGTTCTTGCAGAACCCTTTCTTCTGTGAAAGGACTGGGATCGGCCCCTATCAAGAGTGCTTCTATTATTGGATTAGGCACTTTCCTCCTCTTTTGTGAATACTGAGCAGAAATATTCGTTCAGTATCCTGCTTTTCACTGTCCCCCTCTGCCCACCACCGTTCATTCTATTCAAGCCTCACTATCCCTCCCTTTGTCTTTCTACGCTAATGTACCTATAAAAGGTTTTATCCCCTTCTTAACTGAGTTGGCTATCTTTTCCTCAGTTTGGGCCTTTGCTATTCTGACTTCCTCCCTGCTTCCTTCTGCCTTAACTGGTACAGCTCTCTGTCCTGCTCCTTCTGTGTTTTCTTATACTTCCGAATGCTATCTTTTCTTCCTGACTTTCACAGCCACCTCTTTGGAGAACCATAGTGGCTTTTCTTTTCATTTTGATTTGTTTATTTGCTTCAACAAAGGCTTGTTGCCTCTGTGATGGCAGTTTTGATGATTCCCCATTGTTGCTCCACACCTCCTTCTAGCCTGTTTGCTAGTGCTTTTCTGAGGCACTCTCCCATCTTGCCAAAGTCAGCCTTCCTAAAGTCCAGTACCCTCAATTTTGTATGGCTTGACTATGAAGCTGAGTTTAATGTGAACCACACTGTTTGATGGTCACTTGTCCCCAGATGGCAACCCACTTCTAGATCTGAGATCCTCTTACTGCCCCCGTTTGAGATTACGAGGTCTAAGATTGCTCCCTCATGAGTGGGTTCCGAAACTAGCTGTCTGAGGCCTGCTACCTGTAGGGCATCTAGAATGGCCCTGCTCTTGGATGTGGCTGCAGAAAATGTGCTCCAGTTAACATCTGGCATATTCAGGTCTCCCATCAACAGTATCTCCCCTTTCTCTGCCATTCTAAGAATGCTTTCTATCATATCCTTGTCCATTCCCTCCCCCTGACATGGGGGTCTGTACACAACCACTGTGCAGATTGTGGTGCCCTTTCCAGTCTCCAAGGTGACCCACAGTGCCTCCTCTCCTCCCTGTTTACTCTTTTGTTCAGTTGCTTTTATCCCTTCCTTTACATAGAGAGCTACTCCTCCCCCTCTTCTCCCCCCCTGCCTGTCTCTCCTGTAGGTAATGCACCCTGATATGTTAATATCCCAGTCATGGTTCTCTGTGTGCCATCTTTCTGTGACTGCTGCGATATCCAGGCATCCCTCTACCATCAAGGCCACCAGCTCAGGGAGCTTGTTGCACAGAGTACGGGCATTGATAGTCATTACCCTCCATTTCCTGATGGCCTTACTCCGTTTTGCCCCATCCCTGTCCTTCTTGCCTTTGTCACTTTTTCCATTTACCCCAGCCCTTCTCCCGATCAACACCTCTATGTTGGTGTTTGCCGCACTTACTACCGTGATTATTTTGGGGGGCTAGGATTTCCCTGCTCCTTTCCAGTGCCTCCCCCCTTGGCTAGTTTAAATGCTTGCAAATGAAGCATTTAAACCTATCACCTAGGATCCTGGTTCCCCTCCTGGACAGAAGTAGCCCATCATGCCTGTATAGGCTTGCATCACTCCAGGTGGACCCCCAGTCCCAAATGAAGCCAAATCCCTGAGCTCCACACCAGTTTTTCAACCACTGACTGAATCCCATGGTGCGGAACACCCTAGCCTCTCCTATGCCATAGATGGGCAGTACCTCCGAGAAGGTTACCGTGCGTGCTATTTGACTAAGGCCCTCCCAATTCCACAAACTCTTCCTGCACTTCTCTAATCCCTTTCTTAGCCAGGTCATTTGTCCCTAGGTAGACAATGACATCCAGCTCCCTCCCCTGTGCAGCTGCTCCAGCAATCCTGAGGATTCGCTCCCTCTCCCTCCAAGCCATGGCGCCAGGCAGGCACCTTACCTCCCTCTCCCCTTCCTCCCCCAGTTCTACCTTCCCAACAATGGAGTCCCCCACCAGGAGTTGTTTCCTTCCCTTGCAGGGTCCCCTGCCACCCTCCTGTGGGTCTCCTTTGTAGGAGGTTCCCAACATCCTCCTTGGTCTCCCTCGTGGGCGCCTCCATAGAGGAACCACACTTTGCCAGAATGGCATAGGGTGTGGAGGTACAACTGGAGGATGTGCCTCTGTTCCACCACCACACCCTCCCTGAGCCCACTGTGGTCCCAACCGCTCCTCTTTCTTGGCAACCTCTGAGGCAACGGCAATGGCACTGGTGGTCCCTGGATGGAAGAGGAGGTCCCAAAATCCTGACCAACTCAGCCTGGAGATGAGCAACCTCCTCCCTCAGCCCAGAGAGGTGCCTGCAGATGGGACAACACCGCATCCTCCAGAACGTCTCCCGAAGACTGCTGCTCCACAGCCACTGCACTGCACTGCACCATTCCAATCATGTCTTATTTCTGGCCCCTTAACTGTTTGCAATCCTTACTCTTTCCTCTGTTTTTTTTTCTCTCTTTCCTTACTTTCTGCCTATGTGCCCTTTAAGCTCCTGATTGTCCTGTTCTGAGACAAGAATATCCTATATTTCTCAGTAGACCACTTACTTGCTGAGAGGCAGACCTCCAGCAGCTAGAGGGGCTGGAGGCTCTCTTGCCCTTCTAGGATGGTGGGTCTTTGGTGTTTCTGTGATCACTCACTTCCTGCTCCCAAACAGGAAGTTCCTGTTGTCAGTCAAATCCTGTGCCTATAAAATAGAACTAGCTTTGAAGCGATGGAGTGGAGGGAGGAAGGAGGGCAATATAGTCCCAGTAGAGAAGTCCAGTCACACAGCAGTCCTTTCTCCTGGTGTCTTCTGCCAAGCTATTAGCAGAATCTTTCTAAGGCAGTCTTTAAATGTAGCTTCCTTCTAGCTAAGCCACTCCCCTACTTACTAGATCTTTCTACAAGTAATTTAAACCTCACAGCTATTAAGTCCTTTCAATCACCGAGATTTACACCTAGATAACTGTTCAGATACCCATTCAGTTCAGTTAACTCAGACAAACACACACTTTTTTGTTTTGTTTGTTAGTTTTTACCCTAAATTAAAGGTCCAAGTACAAAAGTTCTTCTTTAGTCCCAGCAGAGAAGTCCAGTCACACAGCAGTCCTTTCTCCTGGTGTCTTCTGCCAAGCTATGTATAAAAACTAGCCACTGCCTCTGAAAATGTTGGAATGGGTACAGCATCTGAGTCATCATCTGATTCGGTGGCATCTTTGTCACTCCTGTCATCACTGGCTCCCAGTTGCTGCCGTACTGCCTCAATAATGGCATCATCTGTCAGATGCTCATCACCTTTCTCAGCAGTGTCACAGAGTACCCAGTTTTCAAGGTCTTCTTTTGACAAGCAAACATTCAGCTTGTCAATCATGTCCTCGGCCTTGGCTGCAATCTCTGGATCCTCGTCCTGGTCCAGTGCTGCAGTCTCAGTGTTCACCTTGTTTTCAGCCCAGTTCATCAGTGATCAGTATACCAGATTTCCTCCATGACTTTGCAATTGTTTCTGGTTTCATTTTATCCCATGCCTCTCCCCCCATGTAAATCATATTCTTAAGGGTTATGGATTTAACAATTTCCTGGAGACTCATTTCCTGATTTGCATCAGATAGTACATCCTGCATTAAACATTTTTGATACAGATGTTTGAAAGTTTCAGGAATGTCCTGATCGCATGGCTGGATCTTAGATGTTGTCATTGGGAGGTAAATACAGACATCTAATGCTGCCATCCGTAGTTTCAATAATGGGCAACTCAGAATGGGCTGGTGAGTTGTCAACTAGGGAAAATAGCATTCAGTGGCAGACTGAGTGGCAAAAGGTGCCTTTTACAGATGGGACAAAATGATCCTTGTACCAGTTCAGAAATAGTGTGCCATTCATCCATGCATTGTTCTGATTGGCATAAATCATTGGCAACACAGACATGTTTACATGCCTGAAGTACCTGGGTTCACAAGATTATCCAACCATAAAAAGGGGCAGTTTATGGGACCCACTAGTGTTCACCCAAGCTATCACAGTAACCCAATCCTTCTGTTTCTTGAACCCCGGGGTGTCTTTTTCTGCACTGTGTGCTAAAGTTTTGTACGGAAGGCACCTCCTATACAACTCAGTCTTGTCTGCATTATAAATTTGGTGCACAGACAGAGACTCAGCTTTAATGAGATCAGTGAGCTGTTGCATGAAGTGAGTTACTCCTTCATCAGTGGCACTTAAGCATTCGCCACACAACCTCAGTTGTCTAATACCATGGTGTTTTTTGAAGTGATCACGCCATCCATCACTGGCTACAAAGCTGCCTCTGTCCCCATCAAGCCTGTCATGAAGCTGGACTGCTTTTTCTTTTAAGAGGGGGCCAGAGAGAGATAGGCGTACCCTTTTCCCTCTCCTTAGAGAACCATAGGTATACAGCCTCATCTCGCTCATCATCCTTGCAGGATCTCATGGCCTTTCTCTTCTCCAGGCCAAATGACTCCTCCATTGACATGGCAAACTGTTGTAACTTTTCTTTTGCATCTTTAATATTACTTATGGTTGACTTACCCACCCCATACTCAACTGCAAGCACAACTGCTCTTTCCCCGTTCTCAATCCGATACAGAATCCATAGCTTTTGCTTCAGCATTAACACAGTGCACTTACACTTTGTCCTGCTCATTCTGCTTATCGCTAAAAACACAGAACACAGAGAAAGAAAGAAAGAAAGAAAGAAAGAAAGAAAGAAAGAAAGAAAGAAACATTTTCAGTGCAAATTGCTGCAGCACTTAAGTGCAACATCTGATGCAAGACTACCAATAGGAGCACAGATCCTAATTGCAGAGCAGTGAGTACTGTAAATTGTTAACATGGGGTTTCAGTATGAAAAAGACAGGGGCAGAATATAACAACATTTAAACTGTTGGGATGACTGTTAGCGCAACTAAAAGTCGTAATACACTACACTGTCTGCATTGTCCATGCGCAGAACTGGTAACATAAACACAGTTAAAGAGGCAAAACAAGAGGCGACATGGTGTTGGTTCGGTTAAGAGAGTTCGGTTAACCAGGATTGATTAAATGGGACTGTACTGTATTAACCCATTATGTGCATCAGTCTTTGTTGCCACTGTTTCTTCATACGTCTTCTTTCTTTTCTGGATTTCCATATCTTGGAGCTGGGCTCAAACAAGTCCTCATCAAAGCCACCAAAGGAACGTGTCCTCACCATCTGAGACTTTCTTTGTCTGTGCTCTTGTTACCACTGCTGCTGAAACTGCAGGTTTCAGTTTCTCGGATTAACTCAGTAAATCCTGGAAAGTCATTTCCAATAATCACAGGTACAGGTAACTTAGATGATACCCCTACTTTCATTTGGCATGACACTCCATTAATATTCATAGTCACTTGAGTAGTGGGATAGTATCAAGTGTCCCAGTGGATGCAGATGACACCAGTACTTGGTCCTTTTTCACAGTGGTTTCCCAGCACTTCAACAAGCACTAGGGTCTGTCTGCTTCCCAAATCAATAAGTCTCTTCACAGTCTTATCTCCCAACTTGACGTCTGTTAAATACTTGCCTCAGTTTGCTAAGGCCAAATCTGCTCCAGTGTAACCCTGATTATTTTTATATCAGTTTCTTGCAATAAGGCCCAGCTAATTACAATTATAGCAAGTAACATGTCTGAGGTACAGATGTGTTATCCTCAGAGCTTAAATCTGATCTGGAGTTAAATCAAGGAAAAAAGGGTCTTACTGGTCCTTGGATGCTACGTGGTCTGTTTGGTCATCTGATAATCCTCGGCCAAAGAAACAGCATTTTCCCCACTTTCTGGTCAGTGTTCTTTAACCCAAAGCTGCACATCTCCAGGAAGGATGTTGATGAATTGCTCCATTGCAAATATGTTGATGACCTGTGGGACTGTTTTGTCCTTTGGTTGGAGCCATTTAATAAGGAGTTTTCTGAGTTGGGTAAAGGCTTCTAGAGTTTGTCGACTAAGTGGTACTTCAGAGACTGGAATCTTTGCCTGTGGGTCTCTCCTGAGATGTCATATCTCTTCAGGATTTGTCTTTTCACAAGGTCATAGTTTTCTGATTGTGCAGTGTCCATATTGCTGTAGGCATGTTGGGCTTTACTTGTCAGGAAAGGTACCAGCCTGATTGCCTATTGCTGCTATGGCCACTGGCAGGCTGCAGCAACCCTTTTAAAAGTTGTCAGGTATACTTTGATATCATCCGATGGACACAACTTTGTAAGTTTAATGTCTTTTAAGTTGTTTGAGTTTTGTTGCTCTGCTGGACCTGTGCCAGATCTTCCAGCTTTGATAGCTTGTAAGGCATCAGGCCATCATTTCATCTCTTCTCTGTTGCTCCTGTCACTGCATCTCTTCATCTTCCTGGACATAAAGTCTCACCACTCATTCACACTAATGGGACTATGGCGGGCGCTAGGACCCAGTGGGAGCCAAAATCTTCTGGAGGACCGGTGCCAAGGTAGGACCATGTATTCTCGGTGCCCTAAGACTGTCTCACGCCGTATAGGCTACCTCGGCGTCAACTCTCCAACCATCTCAGTTCCTTTTTCTGGCTGTCGCGGTGCAATTCAGTGACAATGTTGTTCACCTGCTGGGAGTCAGAGTCAGATCTTCACGCCTATATGACAGCAGCTATAGTCGCTAGAATTTGATTAGATTTATTGTTGTATTATCAGTTTTAAAAAAAAGCAAAACCTTTTCATCAGAAGAAGTCTTCAGCCCTCTTTTGACAGAGCTGACCATGAGTGGGGCAGGTGATGGTAGGGAGACTTTGCATGAAAGCTTTATTGTCAGAAGGGCTGGGTTTGATCCGCCACCCTCTACGGAGGGGGGGGTCTAACTACAGGCAGTCCAGTGCTTGGGGAGATGGGCAGTTCTCCTGAAAGCACAAAAAGAAGCGGTCCCATTCTCAATCCTCATCAAGGACTTGGCACCGTTCAGCCTCGAGTTCTTCTTTGGCCTCCCGGTCAAAAAAGAAATGCTACCACTTGAGGTCACCCTCTGGTATGTCTGTGCATCGATTGTTGGTTACTGGTGGCTGAGGCCTGACTTCATCCCCACCGGGGTCTCCTATGGCTTCTGTTTCTGGTGGCTGGCATCTTCAACTCTGGAGTCCCTCCCCAACCCCTAGGGAGTCCTCCAGTGAACAGTTTCACCATTGAGCCTCTCCTGGGTTTGGCAGTTGTCCTGTCTGCCTGAGCTGATGAGTCCATCACCTGGGCCTTGGTCTTTTGGCTTCAGACCTGCAGGCAGGGTTGGGGCTTCCTAGTTGTGCGGTGCCTTCCCTGGTACCGTGGATGCTGCCTTTCGGTGTTTTTCCCCTCATATGGCTGTGGTGCAGGGGTCAACACTGGTGCCTTTATCTCCTGCTGAATTTCTCAGAATTTTCTCAGTGAGTGAGGGGTTGGGAACCTCTGGTTTGGTGGCACCGACTCTAGTGCCAGCTCCTCTGGTGCCAGTGCTGCGTCCTGCACTGGTGTCACCAGTATTCTCAGCACCATCTTCTGTTCCAGCCCCGGGACCACCTGCGGTGCCACGTGGGGTACCAGGGTTTTCAACTCCAATTCATGGAGCTCCTCCTCCTCTTTTTACACCCTTTCCTATCCATTTTGTCCTTTGGGGCTAGTAGGAGATGATATTGAGCCTGATCCTGATCTTCGGTTGGGAGATGACTTTGGCGATGATTCTCCCTAGGGGTGGTAAGTAAACCTTCTCTTACATCAGAGCCTCTGGTGGAGGACCTTTCCTTTAAGTCTCTGCTTAGAAACTTCAATATCACTCTCTCTCTCTCTCCAGACTTCAGAGATCGATCCTGGGAAATTGCTGCGTCAGCAGTATCTGCACATTCTAGACATTCCTGTGGAATTGACTCCTCCCGTGCAAACCTTTTTTGAGATTTTCTCACAAATGGCATGGGATAATCCAGTGCTTATTCCTTCTGTAGCTAAATCCATCAACAGGAAGCATGCACCTCCCAAGGATCGTCCTATTCTGGCCTTGCAAGCCTTTGCTGATGCCATAGTTGTCCTGGCAGAGAATGATAAGGTCGTTCTTCCACAAGAATCTATGGCACGTCCAATAAACAAGGAATCTCGCAAAATCTACACTTTGGGAAAGTGAGTCTTTGCTGCTTCCACCCTGGGCATGCGTATTGCAAGCTACCAGGGTTATTTCTCTAAGTATGAGTATACACTCTGGCATTCAATCAAGGCCATGGTAGAAGCTCTCCCATATTCAAAGTCAACACAGAGCTCCTTCAAACCATTACTAGAGGCATTGAATCCAATAATCAGCAGCTTAAAGCTGCCATGGATACTGCGACACTGCTTCTAGAGCAGAAGCAGCTGGTATATGCACCAGACGCCACTCTTGGTTACACACGTCAGGATTCAGTAATGATTTCCAGCACAGAGTTATGAGTTTGCCTTTTGGTGGTATGTACCTGTTTGGTCCTCAGGTCGAGCAGGCACTAGAGGCCTCACAGAAAACTAGAACAGCTATCAAAACATCCAGACTGCCATCTGTAGCCCCTCAAGGGGGCGGGAACCAGTGTCAGTTTCATAACCGTCAGTCCTTTCATGGTAAAGCAAAGGAAGCTTCAACAGAAGCCTAGCCTCTCAGCCACAAAAGAAAATGCAGCAGAAGACACATGGCCCCAAGGCATCTAGTGCCACCCTCTGAGATTCTGTCCCAAGTCCCACTTTTACTGTCTGAGGGGGACTGTTCCTCAGCAGTGAGAGGGCATCTGACTCTGTTTTATGAGCAGTGGAAGTCAATCACATCAGACAAGTGAGTTCACAGGATAATTTTCGAGGGGTACTCTCTAAACCTTTCAGAAACCTCTCTGGATCACCCACCCAAATGACAGCCCAAGCTGTCTGTCTCTCAGTCAGACCTTCTTGCTTCCAAGATTCAAGGCCTTCTAGAGAACAGGGCAGTAGAAGCAGTCCTGCTGGATCAGCGGAAAACAGGTTTCTACTCCCACTATTTCCTAGTTCCAAAGAAAACAGGCGGCATGCGCCCAGTTCTTGATCTGAGGAAGTTAAACAAATTCATTTACAAGGAAAAGTTCAAAATGATATCACTCAGTACACTTTTACCTGATTCATCAAAATGATTGGCTGCCCCCCTGGACATGTAGGATGCCTGGCGTGTTCTCTTACACCCAAACCACCACAAATACCTCAGATTTGTGGCATTGGAGTCAACACTACCAGTTCAGAGTCCTGCCCTTTGGGCAATCCTCAGTGCCTCGAGTCTTTACAAAGTGCTTTTCAGTTCTCACAGCACATCTCAGGAAGCTTGTAATACAGGTGTTCCCATATCTGGATGATTGGCTCCTAGCAAGTCCCTCCAGACAAGAGACCCAGGAAGCCATGGCTATGGCTTAAAAATTCCTCATGTCCATGGGAGTCCTGCTAAATTTGGGAAAGTCACAGCTACAGCCCTCCCAATGGCTCCTCTTCATAGGAGCTCTTCTGGATACCTCCAGTGTAAAAGCCTTTCTCCTGGAGGACAGAAGGAACGACATCCTTCAGATGGCCCACTTCATCAGGGAGAATGACTCACTTCGAGCTCTCTCAATGCAGTGGATGCTGGGTTGCATGGCATCCTCAGTGTTCACCGTACCCCTAGATCACCTTCACATGAGGACTACCCAGTGGATACTCAGCATTCAGTGGTCACCGACCTTGCACCCACAGTCCTTTCACATCAAGGTGATGGAACCCCTGAAACAGTCACTCACCTGGTGGACTCAGGAAGACAACCTTCTGGAAGGTTATCCCTTCACCCCTCTAGAATCTCAGATCTCCATCACCATGGATGCATCCCTACTCAGATAGGGAGCTCACTGCCAGGATCTCCACACCGAGGGTTGATGGAATTAGGACAAGTCTCAGCTTCGCATAAATGTTCTAGAAATGAAAGCTGTCCCATATGCAGTCCGAGCCTTGCTGGACATACTCTGTCACAAGATCATTCTCCTTCAAATGGACAACAAAGCAGTGATGTACTACATCAACAAACAGGGCAGAGCATAATTTTGCCCCTTATACAGGGAAGTGATGAGAGTATGGGAATGGTGCCTGGAGCACAAAGCACTGATCCAGGTGGCCTACCTGCCGGGAGTACAGAACAATCTGGCGGTTCATCTCAGCAGAACGGAGACAGTCCCTCACGAGTGGTCTCTCGACATAAACATCATGCAATTGTTCCTTGAAGAATGGGAAACCCCAGACATGGACCTTTTTGCGACCACACTCAACACAAAACTGCCTCTTTTCTTCTTCAGAAATTCAGAACATAGAAACATAGAAACATAGAACATAGAATTTGATGGCAGATAAGGACCGCTTGGCCCACCTAGTCTGCCCATTTTCCTACCTAACAGATAAGCTGCAGATCCTAGTTAACCAACAGCTTACTTCCTCTTACCCGCCCCTAGGACTGCCTTATGCCTGTCCCATGCATTCTTGAAGTCCCCCACTGTTCTTGACTCCACGACCTCCTCAGGGAAGCTGTTCCATGCATCCACAACCCTCTCTGTGAAAAAATACTTCCTCACATTACCCTGAGCCGTCTCCCCTCTATCTTCAAATTGTGCCCCTTGTTCTTGCACATCTCTTTTTCTAGAAGATGCTACCCTCTTAGACTTTGTTAATTCCCTTGAGGTACTTGAAAGTTTCTATCATGTCCCTCTCTCCTTCTTTCCTCAAGAGTATACATATTAAGCTCCTTTAGTCTTTCTTCAGTATGTCTTTTGGTGCAGACCCTGCACATTTTAGTTCTCCTCCTCTGGACAGCCTCCCTCTGTCTATGTCTTTGCAGAGATGAGGTCTCCAGAACTGCACACAGTACTCAGATGGGTCTCACCAACTGTCTGTAAAGAGGATAACAACTTCCTGTTTTCTACTATTGATGCCTCTTCCTATGCATCCCAGTATCCCCTCAGCCTTCCTTACTGCCTTCTCACATTGCTTGCCCACCTTTAGGTCATCTGATATAATTACCTCCAGATCTCTTTCTATTTTTACTGTTGTCAGTATCTCACCCCCATTGTGTATGCTTCCCCTGGGTTTTTGTTTCCCAAGTGCATTACCTTGCACTTCTTTGCACCTGGTGTTTTCTATCAGGATGCATTCAGACTGCAGTAGACAAGATGCTTTCTGTACACATTTCCTCCTCTTTCCCTAGTTCAGAGGGTGCTGTTCAAACTGGAGGTGCAGGGGGGCAGAATGAACCTCATTGCCCATTCTGGCCTCATCAGATCTGGTTTCCATTAATCCACAGATTAACAGAAACTTCTCAAGACAACTTCCACTTCATTCGAACCTGCTGACCCAGGGCCCTGTGGTTCATCCCAATCTGAAGTGCCTCTCACCGCCATGCCTGGCTCCTGAAGAAATAGAGGTGAATTTGTTTAACGTTTCATGTAGGGTCACAGATATTCTGTTAGTTGCATGCAAGCCAGCTACCCGAAAAACTTATATAGTTAAGTGGAAGCGATTCTCCATCTGATGTGCAAAATCCTCTTGGAATCCTTTTTCCTGCCCACCAAACAAAGTCCAAGAGTACCTTCTAGATTTGTCTAACACAGGTCTGCAATTCTCAACCATGAAGGTTCACCTTTGCGCAATCTCAGCATACCACAAGCCCATACACTCCGTATCTCTGGCTCAGTTACCTGTAGTCAAGAGGTTTCTTAAGGGCATACTGCATACTAGACCACTGGTCAAATGACCAGTAGCCACCTGGGACATTAATCTTGTGCTAGACATGCTCACGTGTAAACCTTTCGAGTCTTTAGTTACTTGTGAGTTGAAGTTTCTGACTTGGAAGACCGCCTTCCTTGTAGTCATTACCTTCGCTCACAGAGTGTCTGAAATACATGCTTTGGTCACAGACCCTCTGTATACTGTATTTTACAAAGACAAAGGTGGTTCTTAGGACTCACCCTAAGTTTCTTCCCAAGGTTGTCTCAGAATTCTAGTTAAATCAGCCTTGGTCCTCTCAACCTACTTCACAAACTTCCAGAATGAGGGGAGCATACCCTGCATTTTCTGGATGTGAAGAGATCTTTTGGTTCTATTTCATCAGGACTAAAGAAATATGTATGTCAAAACAACTGTTTTTTCTACTTCAGCATGGCCCGGTTGGATCAGCCTGTTGCTATCAGATACATTTCTGCATGGCTAGTGGCATGTCTTCGCCAATGCTACTACATGGCACATGTTAAGCTGGAAAGCAGAGTATACGTGCATTCTACCAGAGACGTTGCGGTATCTCAGGCAGAAATCTGAAATGTGCCCATTGTGGACATCTGCAATGCAGCCACGTGGAGCTCCGTGCACTCCTTTATAAAGCACTACGCTTTGAATGTCCATGCCAGGCAACATCAGTCCTTTGGCAGGACAATCCTTAATGGACTTCTGTCCTAAGTGAGCTCCTCTCTCCTTTCACCCATCTCGAGGGATTATTTTAGCTTGGTACTCTCACATTAGTGTGAATGAGTGGTGGAGACTTTATGTCCAGGAAGATATGGAAATGACATACCTACTGTAATTCTTGATCTTCTTGGGCAAAGTCTCCACCACTCATTCACATTCCCATCCACCATTTCTCGAGCTCACTCATCCTGTTTTTGGCCTTCACCCCCTTGTTGTTTGGGCTATGAAGACTATGTTGAGTTGACCCTTCTTATACAGGTCATGCAGACTATTTAAGTCTGCAAATAGGTTAGTTTCATTTGATTAGTTTATGCTGCATCTCGTCAGTAAAAAAGATACTGAGGCAGTTGGAGGGTCAACGCCAAGGTAACCTATATGGCACAAGCCAGTCTCATGGCACCGCGCATGCGTGGTCCTACCTCGACGCTGGCACTCCTGAAGATTTTTGGCTCCCACTGGGTCCTAGCACCTCTGGTGGCATCCCATTAGTGTGAATGAGTGGTGGAGACTTCGTCCAAGAAGACAGTAGGTACATATTCCATTTTTCTCTGCTGCTCGTCTTCTTTTCTCTGGTTCTCTGTCTCTCTCTTTGTTGTAAAGGTCACTATTTAAAGAAGACAGACAGGCTTTTAAGTTCTGTCTCTATCTGTTCTTCTTCCATCACTGGTTGTGGCTATACAGTCTCAGCTTGATCTTTTGTCTTTGCTAGGTTTGGCTGCTATTCTTCTGGTAATCACTGCTAGGCTTGCTGTTTAGGATCCATACCTTTCTCCTATGCTTCTCTGGTACCAGGTATAGTGCCCACGCACACAGCTCCTGACTTAGAGTATGCATGATGTATATCCCACTTAGTCTGATACCATCTGTCATTGAGGCATTGGTCAGGAAGCACAGAACCATCAGGGGCAGTTATAAAATTCACAAGTACCATTTTATTATTTCCAATATCAATAACATAAAATAAAAATGGTACAGAATAACTATTTACAAAGGCAATACAAACAGAGAAAACAAAATCCTTCATCTGAGGGTATCTCTAATTTTAAGTTTCAATTTCTCTCTCTAGAAAAAAAATGCTACTCTTTTTATAATTAGTCTCTGCCTGGCAATTAACTTCTGCAGCCTCATTTTGTTAAGAGGCATTGTATTTTTCACAAAAAATGTATCAGAACTTTGTCAATTTCCCTGCGGGTGCAACAAAATAGAACATGGTGTCCCAGAACTAACCTCCTGTTGAAGGCTCTGCAAAAGAGCTTGTGCTGCATCTTAAGGTTAACCCTCTGAGTTTCAAATAGCTTTTTGTAATCATTTCAACAATATAAATATATACATTGGCAAACAAAGGGTTCCCAGTTTCACATATATTTTTATAACCACAGATAATCAAGGACGAAGAAAAGACAGAAACAGCAAATGAAGGCAGAGTGATAGCGGGAGATGGAGAATCATGAGCCCTTCAGAGTGATTAGTTCATAGGTCTCATAAGAAAATTTAATTGCAGAATCAGACAGACAAGATACAGAAAGGAGAGGATAGGATAGACCCTTGCACTTAACTCTTTCTGCATAACAAATGAGACAGGGCTTTATTCAACCCTGTCCCTACATCCTGTCAGACACAACCAACCCCAACCCAGGACCCTCAGGTCAGGGGGGCCCATGCAGACATGTCCAGGACCATTTTTAGCTTGGTCCAGGGGAAAAAAAATCTGGCCTTATAAAGCCATGGCTCCACAGATTTTGGATTTCCTGTAGGAAGGAGTGGAAACAGGTTTGGCCTTGAACACCTGGAGAGGCCAGATTTCAGCCCTTGGAGCCTCCTTGGATTTGTCCCTAGGTACTAACCGTGAGGTTATTCATTTTCTGCAGGCTGCCACCAAGAGTGAACCTCTGTCCCATTCCCCTGTTTCCCCATGGGACCTACATCTGGTTCAAAATGTTCTTTCTATGGACCCTTTTGAACCGCTTTCATTGGTACCGTTGGACATGCTGTGCTGCAAGATATGTTTCTTAGTTGCTATGTGCTCTGCCAGGAGGATTAGTGACCGCCAGGCTTTGTCCCACAGAAAACCATATCTTGTCATGCATAAAGACAAGGTGGTGCTCAGAACAGTCTAGTCTTTTATTCTGAAGGTCCCTGCGGTCTTCCATGTGAACCAGGAAGTCTGTCTCCCATCCTTCTGTCCGCAACCTACTCAAACAAAGCAGAATGAATTGCACAAGTTAGATTTCTGGTGGGCCATTAGGACATACCTTAGATAGACTGCTGACTTCCATAAATCAGGTAGGTAGTTCATTCTTTTCGGAGTGACCAAGCAGGAACAAAAAGCCTCCAAGGCCATACTAGCTAGGTGGGTAAGGGCCTGCTTTACCTAGGCTTATGTCACAGGAAAGAAGAGGCCTTTGACTCTCATCAAGGCTCACTCCACCAGGGCTATAGCCTCCATCTGGGTGGAGAGTGGTGAGATGTCTGTTTTAGAGTTATGCAAGGCAGCTGTATGGTTCTCCATCCACACATTCACCAAGCACTACATATTTAATGTTCAAAGCTCTGCTGATGTGGCGTTGGTCACAGAGTTTTGCAAGCAGTCATTAGCAGATGAATTCCTTTCCTGTACATGGTTGTTATATGAGTCAACATTCTCCCCAGCTGGTTTCTTGTCTAGGTACTGCTTTTTAAAACCCGGTTTTAATAACTACCCATTGACAATGTGGAGTGCTACAGAAAGATGAAATTTCTTCATATTTACCATAATTTCCTTTTCTGTTAGCTTCTACATTGTCATGGAGGCCACCCAGAGCCTCGCTCCGGGAAAATATTGTCGGTATGCCACCGTGGGATGTCCATCATTCTGTTGCAAACTCTGATCGTAAGCCTGTCTAGACATCCCTCTATAGTTTACCTGCTGAGTTTGTGTTTATATAGACATGCAAAACAAAAAAAAAGAGCAGTTCCACATTAGAATGTTGGTTGGTAGCACACAGATTTAACAGGTCTGAATTTGAGGTTAACCAAGAGTGCCTCCCTTGTTGCAGATGACTGCTTGCACTGCATACAGTCCTTTTCCATTTTCATAAGTCTGTTTCAGTTGATTCAGTTTCTGCAGGACCTTCGAAGACAGACATTTGGAAGATGAGCCTCGATCACTCACTTTTCACCATCTGATGAGGTAGGCTACTGTTTACTGAATTTTATTCTTGCTAAAGTCCTTTCTGTGTAGACAGCTGATTTGTGTGTTTTTTCATATCAAGTCAATTGGTATGATATTTATTTCCATATTTAGAAACACTGCATGGAAAATAGTGACTGGAGAGTTGCTGATGTCCGGAATCCTCATGTGCCCAGCATTCTATTCTGTGAATAGCCTTGGGCTGTGCCATTTCCTCTTGTAGCGGTGCACAATACCCAGCTGAAATGACTACACATTGACAATGTAGGAGCTATCAGAAAAGGAAATTATGGAAAGTCTGAAGAAATAACTTCTGTAATATTTACCCAAAGTTCCACCTGATACTGAATTGGAACTCTCAAATTTCACTCCAAAGCCTAACACCATAACCACTTAGATACAGAAGACTGATAGACGAGGCTCTTATATTAGAAGGACTAGACTGGTACAGAAACTAGAGCTTGGAGAAATTAGCAGATTCTGAATTCACTGATTTTTTGTGAAATTCCATTAAATATTGTGAAATTCCATGTAATTCTTCAGACTTTTCTTAAATTCTTTAATTGGCATATTTGCTGGTATGGTTCCTAAAAGCTTTCGAAGTTTCATAACATTGCAATGAAGGGTGGAGAAGTTATAGGGGATCAAAATCTGCTTGTTTAATATTCATGTGAAAATGTATGAAAATATTTCTATGCTCACAACTTGGCCACCTTTGGAGCTAGATAACTGAAAACTTAGACGATACTTTCTGGAAGAGTCATAGAGACTGCTAAATAGAGAAGTACTAGTTATGTAAATAGTAAGTTTAGCCATGAGGTACCCTCCTGACACAACTTCCTGTGCTCCTTCTGAACCTGGGTCATCAGCATAGCAGCATGAGGGCTCTGTTGCTGGGCCACAGGGGTTGCCTTAAAGTCTAATATTTAGGGTCAATTAACCTAATAACATTGGTGATATTCTGTTCTCTAGCTTTAAATGTATAGGAATTTAAAATTCAGCAGTTTATGTAATTACAAAATGTAATTTTAACATTTCCAAAAGTTTGCAGGCTTCTAAATCAGCCCCTTTAAAGCTAAAGATCTGAAACTTGGCACACATATGCATGGGCATTGATAACGTCACTGTACCAACTCTGCTGCAGTTTGGATAAACACTTATAGCTGTTGTTGTTGTAGATTGTCATTTTAAAATTTCCAAAAAAGTTTGAAGGCTTATAACGCAGTCATCTTTAAAGACAGAAATCTGAAGCTTGGTACACTTCTGAATGGTCATTGCAAAATCACCATGCAGATTTGGTGCAATTTGGACTTATACTTTCTAAATTAGATGGAAATAACCAAAATTGCAATTTTGGCAACATTTCTCAAAATTTTCATGAAAATTCTGTGAAATTTCACAGAAGCGAAAGCAGCATTTCACCAGAATTCTGCTGGTAGAAGATACATTTCACCCAGCTCTAACAGAAACACTAAAAAAGAACACGTAAATTGACTTTGAAAGTAAATTAGATTTCCTAACAAGTTTTATTGTGGCTAAAGAGCCAATCTCACAGTACCTCAAGCATTTGTTTTTCAGCTTGATTGGGGACATTACTGTGATTCTTTCAAGCATAACATTATGTTTAAGAAATCATGGACTGAATTGCTTCGCTACTCTTTTTCTTTATTGTTTGTCTTTTCAGTGACTTTATATCTGATAATTTTACAATCTATACCTTTGACATGAATGGGACTTTGCAGGTGAACACACCAGATGCTAAGGTAAGCTTTTGGTAAAACCTATTTATCTTCGTATTACAGTATATTGTAGAACCACAAGTTGGGCATGCTATCATCATGGATTTATCCACAGCTACAAACTTGCTTCACTGCTGGACCATATACAGTATCAAGTCCCTGGATGATTCTGGAATTCTAATTGCCCTTTCAAGCACTGCTTCTCACATCTCTTCCAGCTACAGAACAACTGAAATTGAACTGTTATACCAAGTTGCTTATGCATTTTTCAATGAGTTGCACAAGTGTTCCTGCATCCAGTACAAAGTCTTGCAGAGCCTGTTGTCTAAAAGTTGCAACTCACTTTTGCATTGCATTGTGACAGAACTATAAATGCATTCAAGTTGAGTTGAAAAACATTTTTTTTAATTATAGGTTTATTAGGTTTACAAACTTTTATACATTCACAAGCAGAGATTTGGCAAAGTTTTAACTAGCCAGTAAAGTTGCTGCAAAGTGGCTGAAATTCACATTCAAGGAGTTTTGCAAAGTTTTCCCTGTACTCAGCAACTTTGACAATGCCCAAATCATGAAGTTTTGACCATGAAGTGCGGAATTTTACCTGTAAAATGTGGAATTTCAGCCACGAATGGCTGAATTTCACCCATGAATGTCAAAAGTCCACCATTTGCAGATGAAATTCTGCCATTCATGGGCAAAATTTCACCATTGGCCTGTGAAATTCTGCAGTTCGTGGTGAGAATTTCTCACTTCGCAGATCGATCCACACTCTGCGAATCGTGCTAAATTCACTGCTTAATTTGCAGAGCAAATTTAACCAACTTTACCCATCTCTGTTCATAAGCATGACACAGCGCAATGGCCATTCAGATTAAAATGTTCATTTCAAGCAGTTAGATTATGTTCGTGTAAACATACGAACATACAAAATTGCCAGCAGAAACAGGCTTCATAGTCTATCGAGTCTGCTCGAGTGTGCAGCTATCCCCCCATCACGCAGCTGGCCCTCCCGCTTCCCTTCCCAGCAGCCCTTCCCCTCAACCTGTCCCAACCCCTCTTAAAACTGCCCACTGTATTACAGGACACTGTCTCATCTGGTAAGGTGTTCCATTTGTCCACCACTCTTTCTATGAAAAAATGTCTCCTCATCTCCCTCTTGAATCTTCCCCCCTCCAGTCTCGGTCCATGCACTCTCATGTTACTCCCCCTTCTCATCTGAAAAATTCCTTCTGTGTTGGTCTTATTTATCCCCTTCAGATATCTAAAGGTCTCGATCATATCCCTCCTATCCCTCCTCTTCTTCAGTGATTACATATTCAACTCTCCCAGCCTGTCCTCATAGGGTTTGCTCTCCAATCCCTAGATCATCTTTGTGGCTCTTCGCTGCACCCCCTCCAACAATCTGATGTCCTTCTTCAGGAATGGGCACCAGTACTGCTTGCAGTACTCCAGTTGGGGCATGGCCAGTGACCTATACAGGGGCAGGATAACCTCCCTCTGGAGGAGATCTCTCTTGCAATATACCCCAGCATTTTGTTGTCTTTTGCTGCTTCCTTCCTGCTCTGAGCAGAGTTGTTCATGCTCCCGTAATGATCACTCCTAGGTCCTTCTCCTCTGTGGAGCTCCCCAACTGTACCCCACTCAAGTGATAATCCCTCCCTTTGTTCCTGGCTCTGAAGCACATAGCCTTGCACCTCTTGGCATTGAACCCCAACTGCCATGTTTCCGCCCACTCCTGCAACTTAGTCAGGTCCTCCTGTAACCCCTTCCACTTCTCCACATCATCAACCACAGCTCCCATCTTGGTATCATCTGTGAGAAGACTGATCTTGCTCCAGATCCCATGTAAGATATCGGCAATACAAATCTCAAACAGCACCAGTCCCAGTACCAATCCCTGTGGTACCCTGTTCATCACTGCTCTTGGTGATGAGAGGTCCCCCACCATCATCCTTTGCTGCCTTCGCCTTAGCCAGTTTGTGATTCATTTCACCATTTTTGGTCCCTCCCCCACATATTCCAGTTTCCCCCCCAACCTCCCACGTGGCACTGAGTTAAGGGCCTTGCTGAAGTCCAAATACAGGCCATCCACTGCATGGCCCTTGTACAGTTCTCGCATCACCCAGTTGTAGTACTCTACAAGATTAGTCTGGCAGGATCTGCCCACTATAAACTCATGCTGTTGACCATCCTGTAGACCATTTTCCTCTAAGAAGCTCACTAGCCTCTCTTTTAGTGTGGTCTCCATGAGCTTTCCCATGATCGATGTGATGCTCACTGGCCTATAGTTTCCTGGTTCATCCTTTGGGCCACTTTTGTGGATGGGCACCACATGGTCCATTCTCCAGTCCTGTGGTACACATCCCGTGCCCAGGGAGGTATTGAACAAGTCAGCCAGTGGTCCCGCCAGGATCTTTAGTACCCTAGGTTGAATGCCATCAGGTCCAGGTGCTTTGTCCACCCTTAATGCCCCCAACCCATCTAGTACCCAGCTCTCTGTAATCCCTACATCTGTCATCCCCTCGCCCCACCCCTGCCTCGCCTGGGGTATCTGCCCCCCCTTCTCCTACATGAATACAGAGCAGAAGTATTCATTCAGTGCCTCTGCTTGCTCTGCCCACCCACCCTCCCCATCCTTCTTAATCCTCACCAGCTGATCCTTGCTCTTTCTTCTCTCTCCGATGCAGTGGAAGAAGTATTTTTCTCCACTTTTGATTCCCTACACCAGTCTCAGCTCCCTGGACGCCTTGGCCACCCTGACCAGTCTGGTAACCTCCCTGGACTTCTCCACGTACATGTCCTTATCTTCACCCCACCCTGATTTCCTGTACTTTTGAAATGCTGCCCTCTTGGCCCTCACCCCTTCCATAATCTCCTGCATCAGCCAACTGGGTTTCTTTGCCCTTCGCTTCTTGCTTTTCTTCCTAGTGCAAGACTGCATTGTCTCTGCCAGTCCTTCCTTTATGATGTCCCATTTCTGGTCTGCATCCATGTGTGGTTGCATTCCTGCTGGGTGCCTACCCAAATTTTCCCCCATCTTCTTAAAGTCCACCCCACTAAACTCAATCACCCTTGTATCCATGCCCCATTTCCCTCCCCATGTTGAGTATGAACAACACCAATTAGTGGTCACTCCCAGCCAGTGGTTACTCCACTTCCAGATTCCATACAGCTTCCCTGTTATCCAATACAATGTCCAGAGTCTTTTCTACCTGAGTCAGCCCCTGGATCAGCTGTGTCAGAAAGCTGTATTGAAATGCTTCTAGCCGGACCCACTCCCTTGCACTCGTGGTGGATGGGGTGCTCACTCCAGCACTGGTAGGTTGAAGTCCCCCACCAACGCTGTGTTCCCCTTCCTGCAAGCCCTCCTAATTTGTTCAGCTAATTCCCTATCCAGGTCAATCCCCTGAGCCAGTGGCCTGTACACCACCCCCATCCTTACTGTCCTATTCTTTGCATCATATTCTATGCAGTTTGCTCCTGAGTTGGAAACAACAACACAATATCAGTTGCCAAAGCATTGTGAAATTTAAACAATTTAAAAACTCATTGGTGCCGGCTCATCGGTGCAGTGGCTGGATTTCTGCTTGCGACACTGGTGACCCGGGTTTGGGAATGTGGACTCGGGTCGTCGGAGGAAACCGGCGGAGGAAGGTTAGAGCATCCATAGACAGCTTGCCTTCTCCAGGGGAGGGTGGGATGTGAGTCAGGCACTCTGCCAGCCTCTGGCAGAGGCCAGGAGCATGGCAGAGTGTCAGGGCTCACTGGGAGACGGACGCCGCTTGCCATGACATCAGGTACGTCACTCTCCAAGGGAGAAAACCGGAAAATGGCTCCCTGGCTATCCAGATGACAGCTCTCTGGTCTCCTCTTTGCCATCACAGCCCCATGATCTCCCACCTCAGCAGCACCTGAAGCCGATGCCACAGTGCGCTGGATGACCCTCACCAGTGCCTTCCCTCTCGGAGGAGGGGGGCCCACCCGGTGAAGGGTTACACCGGGCTACCTCCAGGGGGCTGCGATCTGGGGTAGAGGTAGGTCATGGGGATGGTGGACAGACAGGATAGGACGTTGAGGGCCCGAAGGAGGTGCTGGTCGGGAGGAGCAGAGGAGTATAAAGAGGGGGAAAAAAAAACTCATTGGTATGACAGGCAATGCAAAAGGTACTGTACTATCCTTAGCAACTGTCAAATATTTTTATTCCACTGACAAAAAAAGATGTTTTCATTTTCCTCCTATAAATTAATTGTATTTTCTATATGTTGTTAAAAGTTGAGATCTTCTGAGAATCAAGCTTCTCCATAGAGCCCTTGGTCTTAGGGCTGGCGTGTTAGGACTCCACGGGAACAAACTTTTTCAGGTAGAGCACTGGTGCATGTGTGATACCATGGGCAAAGTCCTATAATCATTGCTGACACTCTAACTGCCTCATTCCTGCTTTTCCTGTTGATAAGTGTGCATCGTGGGAACACGCTTTGTGCATCTCAGTTCTATGAGTTTCTTCATATTTCCCTTCCATTGTATTACTTTTTGTCCTGATCCTGAGTCTTAGTTCAAAGAACGCTAAACCTAAACAGCCCCCTTTCAAGCATTGCCTTCAGGGGTAATGTATTTCCTGCACAGACTGATACCTCTGATGTTTGGCCTACCTTTTATCTAGCCATGATATGGACTCCTGTGATATCTGCTTCTCCTTTGATCAACGGATGCTAGAGAATCAATGTCTGAAGTTGAACCACCCAGTTGGCCCTTAAGTATCAGGTATCAGATATGCAGGTCGCAAGGTAGATTACTGGATTGTTTCTGCTGGTCTATTTCCAGCTGTTCCAGACATTTGAGGTGTGGAGCCATGACAGAATCTCCAAAGGCAGCACTGTACAAACTCTTGACTCTCTCTGGGCAGCTGAAGAAGCACCCACCACAGTTCAGTCACCCTGGTCACAGGACCACCCTGTTACTGGGGTTGGCGCTTGAGTTGAGTGTTGATTTTAGTCTCAGAATTGACATAGGTGATGGTGCCAGTGTGTCAGCACCACTTGTGCTGCTGGTTCCAATGTCAGTACTGTACCAACATTGCTGCAGAGAGTTCTATTTGCAGCTGTGACTTTTCAATACTTACAAACCGTCACTTAAATTCAAAGATCGGACTTGACGCTCCGATCAAGTTATCCCATCCTCTGTAGCCTCCTGACCCGTTGGAAGGAGGAAGTCCCGTAATCATTTGATCTCTCAATTTTATAAAGCCCTACAAGGAGCTCCATCTCAGGTTATGGACCTGGTGCAATTTCACTGGGAGGTGGAACGCCAGATGGACCTGACTCAAGAAGACTGGCCTCGGATATGGAGGAGACAGCACAAAACCCCTAGTTCATACACTTGGAGAGAATATTCATGGAAAATAGTCTCCAGATATTTTCGCACACCACTGATCACAGCTAAATTCTTGGCAGATGGGGACTCCCCATGTTGGAGGAGTTGCAAATGCGAGGTGGCCACCCTCACACACATCTTATGGTCGTGTCCAGTATTAGCTGCATGGGCTACTATAAGAGACAGAATAACATACCTCTTCCCGACACTGACAGAGCTATCTCCAGCGATGAGTCTACTGCTCCATTATTCCTGCTCCTTTAGAAACCCACACCAGATATACCTCCCAACATCCTACTAGACTCTGGCTCCAGCAGGAGTCCCCACCATTACAGCCTGGGAAAACACAGTATATGACATATACAAACTTGAACATATGACCACTAGGATTCATAATAAGGTTCCTGAGCTGATGAACAGGTGGAATTCTTGGTTCCTCTCGATTGATCAGTTCAGATGGACCAGATACCTTAGACTGAGAGTTTAGATGGGGAGCTAGGAGGAGACCTGATTGATGGGGTCTAGCCAGTCCCAAGCACCGTTCTCCCTTAAGGGTTGTTTATTAATAATAAGGGAGGGTATCCGCCTGCCACTGTCTCCGTGGAGTCTCCCTTGGTGCCGGGCCTCCCTCCTCGCTCACTTATCTGAATATGTACCTACCTAATTTCTTAGTCCAGGAGATATTCCACAGTATATAAGCTAGCCCAGAATACCTGCTGATGTAAGTTCACCTCTAAGTAAGAAATGAGTTAAAAGATCTTTTGATAATAATCAATAAGGTAAATATTAATTATCTACTCATTTATATTAATATTGATTTATATGTTATTTATAGAACTGTCTTTTATGGCTGGTTACTTTTATAAGTGAAGCTTGTAATCTTATCCTGTACAGTACAATATACTCCCGTATGATGACAATGTGATCCTAAACTAGTTAAAATGAAATAAAATAAAGTTAAAAAAAAATTGCTGCAGGGGTTCTTGTTGTTCGTGTTGGTGCAAGCACTGGTGTTGGCTCCAGGCTTCATGCCAGTTTTGGGTCCTCTTTAGTGCTAGCATATGCATCAAGGCCAGTTCTGGGCTATGCCTGCATCAGGCAATTCAGAGCTTACTTTATCCTCATCTAACTGGGGGATTTCTCATGGGACACCCAGTCTGAAGCTTCCACCATGCTGGAGCTTTTGATTCTGGAGGTTCTTCCCACTCCTACCTTAGAGTGAGTAGGCCAAGAGAGTCAGCAGATCCAGGCTGAGGCATGGGCCATATGACCCAACAAGCCATTAATGCCCCTTTCAGACTTCCATCTCAGGTGCCTAAGACTTTGACAGGGTTGCACAAATTATTAAGCCTCCTGGGCCCCTGCCTCAGCAGTAATACTGTCACTGCATGGAGACTGTGCAGAACTCATTCAAGAAGTCTGCCAAGGCACACTACCAGGTGCCTCCCTGCTCCATCCTCTGCTAGCATTTAGAGGACCAATAATATTTCCTCCGCATGGCCTCAGCTTCTGGATACATTATATATCAGTGATTCATTGAAGAGATGATGGAGGCTTTGGAAATTCCTTGCTTTATGAACCATAATCCAAATGTCATTCCACTGAGTATCTTAGGAGTGTCCAATCTTGGCACCACTGTGATCTTTCCCTGGTACCTAGGCCTAGGAAAGGAATCTATGTTGACCTGTAAGTATTCCTATTCCATATCTGCATCCCTTTGGGACTTACAGTTGTGGTATTGTGCTCCCCATGGATTAATCAGAGACCACCCTAACTGGGGTTGACAGCCATCCAGATTACAAGGGGCACCACTCATATGACTGGGCAGTGCCCCCATCTCAGGAATCCAGACAGATGATGCCTTGGGGAGAAACCCTTTACATTTGCCCAGTGTCAGCATGTGTCAATTGGTAGCACAGTGTCAGATGTGTCAGTGGCTCCATTGGCAGTTCATCCACCTCTGGGTTCTAGTCCCACACTGGGATTGGACTCATACTTAAACGCTGGCACCTGAGTGCAGTATTGGGAATGCGATACTGTTGGGGTGTGCTGTCCTTCAAATAAGACATTACAAAGAGGTCCCTTCGGGGGGGTGTGGCTAGCTGGCAAGCATGGAGGATGCTTGCTAAGACAGCTCCCTGGGTGGCGGCGCTTAAAGTTAATGTTGCAGCTTAAAATGTAAATCTGGGCTGGCCAACTGGCGATATTCGGGTCCTTTAGGTGGATGGCTTCAATAAAATCAAAAATCAAAGCTAAACTACAATTCAGAGCCAGAACGCGAACATTAGAGGTGAACCGAGTATCCGTGGATCTGGGCCTTCCTCTCCGCGTGCTGGCACTGAAAGTGTGCAGTTCGATTACACGCTATGGAGCTTACAAAATCTCTGGCAGAGATGCCTGAAACACTTGTACAGATGCAGAGGGATATTAAAGCAGAATTTCACAACTTGAACACACAATTTACACATCTACAGACTGTGATTACCTCCCTGACTGAGACTACGGCCACTCATACATCACAAATATGTGAGCTAGAAAGAAGAGTCAGCGATTTGGAGGATACCTATGCTGGAGCCTCAGATGAATGGAATGGCTTGATAACTGTCATCACGGAGTTAAGGGAAAGACTGGATGACCAGGAGAATCACTCTTGACAATCAAATATACGTATCATTGGCTTGCCAGAGGGGATGGAAGGCCGAAACCCTAATGTGGGCCTGCATGCATGGTTAACGAAACAGCTAGAATTACTGCATGAAGCTGGGGAATATGAAATTGAATGTGCTCTTCGGGTGGACCTTCCTCCGAAACCTGGAGATCGTCCTTGACATTGCCTCATTAAATACCTAAGGTTTAGGATAAGGACACTGTACTACGGAAGGATAAGGAGAAGGCCCCTTGAAAGTGGACAATTCCTCAGTCTATGTATCAAAACTATAGTCGAGAGCTGCAAATACGGAGACAAAAATTTAATCCAGTGAAGAATAAATTATACAGAATGGGTTGGAAATTCTCTCTAGCGTACCCTGCTCAGTTACGGGTGGACAGGCCTGGACAGAATCCATGTTTTTCTCATGTCACCAACTCCAGAAAAATGGCTAGAGGAAGAGGAGACCAGGAGAGAAAGAGAAGACCAAAACCAATGAGCTAAGTAGTTTTGAATTTCATAAATATGTCAGGTTCGGTGTTGTGCTTACAGCAGCTCTGGCTTAAGCTGCATTTTTATTTATTTTATTTTATTTAGTTTTGTTGACCGGTAAGTGCACAAGACAAATCCTGTCTATTTTCAGGCATGACCCGGGGGAAGGGGATACAGATGAATGCCAACTGACCTTGAACCAGATTAAGCTGTTGGTGGTATTTTTAGTGAATGAGGGAAATTTGGCCAGGACACCGGGGAAATTTCCCTACTGTTTTCGATAAGTGCCATGGGATCTTTAACATCCACCTGAACTACCACCAGTCCAGGCAGATGGGACCTCGGTTTAATGTCTCATCCGAAAGACGGCACCTCAGAAGTGCAGCATCCCTCTCATGCTGCACTACAGTATCAGTACTGGGATATTAACCCAAGTGCCAGATGTGGGAACTGAACCCACAGCCCTCTGATCTTCCGGCCTCAGAGGTGAGTGTGCTACCTACTGAGCCACTGACATCTCCTGGGGATCTTATTTCTCCTTTGGCCTAATACTTTAGGTTTTGTTTGGTGTGTTGCATCCTTGGCATTGGGAGGTAAAATCTAGGACAATGAAGCCTGCAGCATGGTAATCCCGACCAGGTCAAGGGACTCGGGTAACAACGGGGGGAAGGCCTACTACTATTTACATCTGCTCATCCAGTAGAGGAATAATCGGGTATTCCAAGGGCAGTGAATCTGAAAGCAATGCATGGTAGGATTCATGAGCACTGAAATGTGGAACATTGGTGTGGCAGACACAAGGAATCGGTGTAGTGCATCATTAAGAACTACCTCGGGAGTGTGTGATCCTAATGAGAAATTAGTAACCCAATTTAGGAGGGTTCAGTTATTTCTTGCACATCTGCCTGGCCCGACCATGCCTGGGGGTACAGATAACAGTGGGATTGAGTTGCTGGACGAGCGGAATTACGAATGTGGTCCTTCTTACTTCCTACCCTGGAGTAACACACTAACTGGGGTCCAGAGGGACTAAGGGGGAATCGAACAGGATCATGCTTATGATTGAGCCATGAACTGCTGTGCTCTCTCTCCGTAATCATTGGAGATAAATATTTGTTAGAGACCTTAGTTTGACATTTAAAGTTTCATAATAATGTTGGCCAATTTGTACAACAGTTTTGCTGCATATATTGCTTAATTATTAGCACTTGCTGCCACCACTCCTTTTATAACATCTTTATGGCTAGTAGTAGGGGCAGGGTAGGATTAACCTGCCTAATGTTTGTAATGGGAATGCTGACAGGGTTTTCTTTTTTCCCCGCACTGAGGGGGCTTTAGTCCCACTTGGGTTGAAGCTGGGACTGTTTAGTACCACAGGGGATGGGGGGGGGTGGCTTGGGGAATGGGGAGGAAACGAGGATTAAACGGGGCTGGAGCTGTCTGTCCTTTTACTAGTGAGAGAAGGGAGGAGGCAGGTTGGGCACCTAATAACGCTGCCAAGGGTGCAAACTGACCTGCAGCCTTCTTTAGGGCATTAATCATGGTTCAAGCTGATTGGTGTTTGTCGAGAGCTTTTAAGGTAGGATAATAATAATAATACTTTATTTATTTTGTGCCTTTCAAATATCAAGGCGCAATACAATAAAATAAATAAGATAAAAATACAAAAATCAATATTATAAAAACAGACAGAAACAAATCAATGAACAGTAAAACCATAAGCTTTTTCCCACAGGAAGGATTTCAAAGCCTGTTTAAAACTCCCCACAGTCGTGCACTCCCTAATCCGATGGGGTAGAGAATTCCAAAGGGAAGGGGCAAACATAAGAGCACGGGCCCCAGCAGTTTTTAAAATCACCCTTGGAATCTCTAGCAACCCCTCGCTGGCTGAGCGGAGCGGTCTCACAGGTTGATAAGGGATCAGGAGTTCTTTCAGGTAATCAGGGCTCAGATTGTACAGGTCTTTAAAAGTCAGTAATCCAACTTTGAAGGTGATCCACTATTGAATTGGCAGTCAGTGTAGTGTTCCCGCAGCACCGTGTAATATGGGAAGATCTAGGAGTACCCATCAACACCCGAAAGCCGCGAATTCTGCACCAGCTGCAAGCGCGGATATCAACCCGGAAGCCCAAAGTAAAAGCGAGTTGTAGTAGTCTAGGCACGAGGTCACAAAGGCATGGATTAAAGTTGGCAGATCACCGACAGAACAAGGTGCTTGATCTAGCGATGTTTCTTAGATGGTAGAAAGATGACTTAACCACCACTGACACCTGGAACCGAAGAGTCAGCCCTGTATCTAGTATCACCCCAGGTCTCGTACTGTTCAGAGACCTGTAGCTTGACATCCCCAAAATAATCCAGATGGGGAGCGGTCCCAGGACCCCTATCCGTGATGCAGATCCAATACCAACACCTCCATCTTCCCAGAGTTCAACTTCAGCCAGCTGGCCCTCATCCAGTCCTGGATTTCACTGAGGTAGCTGTTGAATACCGAGATAGCTCCTTCCTGGTCGGGTGCAAAGGACAGGTATAGCTGGGTATCATCCGTGATAGCAATGAAACCTCAGCCCATACCGTCCTCACAATGTCTCTGAGGGAAGCATGTACACTCAAAACAACATGGGGGACAATATAGAGCCTGAGGAACCCCACAAAATAGAGAGATGGGATCAGAGGATAAAACCCTGACACCACCCTCTGAGTTCTTCCAGTGAGGTATGAAGTGAACCATCTGAGAACAATTCCAGAAAGCCCACAAATACATCTCAAGCGCCCAAGTAGGACCCCATGGTCAACGGTGTCAAATGCTGATGACATATCTAATAGTACCAAATGGGCCGCTTTCTCTGGTCTCTCGCCATCAGGAGATCATTGAGCACCAACCAGCGCAGTCTCGTACTGTGCCTCTTCGAAAACCTGATTGCAGAGGTTCAGAGATGCTATGGATGGTCAGGTGGTTCTTCAACTGGCTGCTACTATTGGATAACCTCCCCACAAAGGGGAGGTTCTAGATAGGCCTGTAGTTAAAGACAGTCTGGGTCCAAAGAAGCTTTCTTCAACAGGGTGTCACCACTGCCTCTTTCAAGGAACAGGGATATTCTCCTGAGTCAAGGGAGCACCAGACTATCTGTGCTAGAACCAGGAAAATAGACTCCCCACACTCCAAAATTAGGGAAGTAGGGCCTGGATCTAAACTACAGCAGGTAGGCGCAACCTCAATGGGATATATAGGGGTGGCTGTTTGAAGGGAGGAGGGTGAAAATTTGGGAAAAAGAGTGTGGGGCCTTCTGGATACATGTCAGTATGTCACAATGTGTTAGATTGATGTTTAAAGATGGGGGATGATTTTGTTATATTTCATGGAATGTTAATGGTCTTAAATCTATAGCAAGTGTAAGAGAGTCATGACAGAAATTAAGGCTAAAGGGGCAATTGGTCTTATTGCAGGAGACCCACTTTTCAGTATCGGAAGCTCAGAAAATGGCCGAATTCATGGGGGTGCATGGATTTCCTTGACTTTTTCTGCTAAAGCATGAGGGGCATCTATATGGATACCAAGGGACTCCTCAATTCAGATCCGAGAATAAATAATAGCTCCCATACGCAGATACGTGCTGGCAAAGGTAGAAATCCCAGATGGCAGTAAGTTGTTGATAGGCTCTGTCTACTTTCCGAATGTGGACAACCCTGTTTTTTTTTTCAAAAACTAGCCCTAGATATGTCAAAATGGGAGGAGGGCCCTGGATATTGGGGAGAGACTATAACTACGTCCTTGATACGATACTGGATAGATCTAATACTGTCCAGGTTCTAAAGTTGCAAAATGCAAAGCTTTAGAAATACTACGGAACGACAACAACTTGTTAGACACTTGAGACACGTAAAATTCGCCGGGTTGGGAATGCAGTTTTTACTCCTATGCACATCGGTCTATGCCTGTATTGATAGATTGTTAATCTTGAGTAATCTGATAATTGGGGTGGGGTATGTAGGGTATTCGTCTCATTCTAATTTCTGATCATGCACTCCACTATGTGACACTTAAGGGCACGGGGCTTGATGTGGGAACCAGGTCCTGGAAATTAGATCCGTTACTGTTAAAAAATTAAGCGTATGTGAAGTTTATAGAAGCTGCAATACAGGAATTTTTTACATTTAATTGGAAGGGGGATACTTCACACTCCACGCGCTGGGAGGCCTTGAAGGCATATATAAGACGCCTGAAATTGCATTTGCAGCACGAGTTAAATGTGCTGCCACAAGGAAATTGATCTCATCAGGGATAAAATTGAGAGGGGAAAAGGCCCATATGCTTAACCCCAATGTTGCTCTGTATAATTCGATACAAAAGTTAAAATGGTAATTTAACTCCTTATCTGGTGCCCAGTTGGAGAAAAATATCCTTTTGTCGAATGCAATACTTTGATGGGGATAGGGCTGGGAAATATTTGGCCTGGCAACTTAAAAGAAGAAAGAAGCAATCAAACTATTACTCAAATCCAGAATGATCAGGGAGTTATGGTGAAAGGAGCTGCAGATATTGGTGATGCCTTTGGCAATTACTACAAAAAACTATATACTTCCGAATGTACCCCTAAACAAGAGGACTATGACCGATTTTTTGCAGGAGTCCCACTATACAGGTTTAAGGAGAGCGACATCATGCAGTTGGAAGCCCCTCTAACAGTACAAGAAATTAAGGATGCCCTTAGAGTGCTGAGGAGTGGTAAAGCATCTGGACCAGATGGTTTACAGATTGATTTTTATAACATTTTTGAGGGGTATATCTTAACACCGATGTTTGATGCCCTAGAGGAAGGTCTACAATGGGGAGAACTGCCGCCCTCCACACGATCTGCCAAAATAACTATGTTGCCCAAAACGGGCAAGGACCCTGCTCTGTGTTCTTTGTAGAGACCCATTTCATTGCTTACAGCTGATTATAAAATTCTAGCCAAAGCTATGGCTTCTAGATTGGACGGGTGTCTCCCCTCGGTGATACACTCGGATCAGTCTGGATTTGTTAAAGGCCGGATGGGTAAACATAACATTCGACATACACTGAATATTGCTTATAAATGGGCACACACTAAAAGATCTCATGGAGCGGCCGTGGTAGTCCTTGATGCTGAGAAGGCTTTTGATTGTGTGGAGTGGGGGTATATATTTTACACCTTGGAACGCTTTGGAATGGGACCAAATTTTAGATCATGGGTACAGGCACTATATCAGGGACCAACTGCTAAGGTAAACACAGGAGGAGTTTTATCTAATTATCGACTGAGTAGAGGTACAAGGCAAGGCTGTCCACTATCTCCTTTATTGTGTGTCTTATCTCTGAACTCCTACGGGCAGCCCTGAGAGCTCACTCAGGTATTAGGGGAATGGGGGACATAAAATAGCAATGTATGCTGGTGATCAGTTATTATTTCTACAGAACCCCCAAAGAAGACTTACCGGCTTTACATGAAATTATGCGCCGTTTTGGGGCCATATCAGGTCATAGAGTTAACTGGGCATAAAGTGAACTAATGCAATAAGCACCCAGTATCGAGCACAATTAATTTCTCACTTAGAGGGGCTGCAAATGGTCTCAACTTTGAAATATTTGGGTGTAAGAAATTTTGGCTAATATGGGGAATTTGTATAAACTAAATGGAAAACCACTCCTAAACACTATAGCTGAAGACTGTATGAGATGGTCGGCACTACCCATCTCTTTCTTAGGCAGGGTGGGGGTTATTAAGATGTCAGTTTTGCTGAGATTATTATACCTCTACCAATCTCTGCCCATTAAGATCCCTAAAATTAATTTCAAATGCTTAGACTCCATACTACATATATTTATGTGGAAACAGGGTCAGGCAAAAATCCAGAGGAACTTGTTATACAAGAGGCCTAGTGAGGGAGGAGTAGGGCTTCCAAATTTTAGATTTTACTATTGGGCTGCTCAACTTGCGTGTATTCCCACTGGTGATTTGTTCTCTGAATGCTCTTGGATTGGGTTGGACGAGGATATGTTAAATGGTAATTTCAGGAACGACCTGCTGGCTGGGAGCATTGGAGGGAAGGGAGAGATAAGCCCTAGTAATCCCTTCACGGCCACTACTAAGGAAATATGGAAACTGGCTCATAGGAGAATAGGTTTCAAAGGGGTAACTCACCTAATATTAGTATACTCAGTTTCATGAGACAAGGGATAGGTACTCTATTGAGATGTTGCAGAGATTGTGGGTATGGCACAGGAAGGGGCTTGTGGCAATTACCCAATTATAAGATGGAGGTGTACTAAAATGTTTTATTCAGATATGCTCTCAATGGAATATTCGAAAGGCAATTTTTTATGTACCTAAGGGTAGACATAGATGCGGAACCAAATTAATAACTGGAATAAGTGACGATCCATCCCCCTCTGAAGAAGAAGTATTCAACCCAAACCTCATGGGCAAACCATTATCTATATACTATCAATTGCTAACTAGCTCAGACCCTCAGCAAACTATCTCTAGTGTGGAGAAATGGAGGCAGATCTGTCCCTCCCTATAAATCTAAAAACATGGGCTTTAGCATGCTCTCATTATATTAATTGCTCTAGCAGCAATAAACTGACGACAGATACAGCTCTTTTTACATAGGGCATATGTAACCCTATATGGCTGAACAAGATAGATGGGTCTAGGCCTCCCACGTGCCCAAATGCTTGGTAGATGAGGCTGATTTCTTCACTGGCACTCACTTGCCCAAGAGTGGCTCTTTGTGACACCAGGTCCATAACATTATGTCCCAAGTTTTGGGATACTCCCTTCTAAGTCCCGCTGGAGCTAATGCCGGAGCATACCCCCCACCCAAACCATAAAATAAATAATCCCCTCTGGTCCATGGCACTGATTAATGCCAGAAGAACAATAGCTCAAACATGGATGTCAGACAGGGGACCTTCAATTGCACAATGGGTACTAAATGTGAAATCTTGTATGTTGTTGGAGAGAGCTCAGCTGAGCGCTCTGGGTAGGAAGGAGCACTTTGATAGCATTTGGGAACCTTGGATAACAGTGGTGGAGGAGGGTATTGTTCCAGATTAACTAGTAAAGAAAAGGGGCAAGGTGTATGAATATGATATAGTGCTTGTTAAGGTAATATTTATGACAGCAATGGTCATGATGGGTAGGGGATGTGATAAGTTACAATCAGGCCTCATCCCCCAGTGAGATGCAGCTGAAGTTTAGCAAGTCAATGGCTCTAAATGCTTATCCATTGTTTCATTCATAAGATATGTGAGACCATGTATCTATCCATGTATTTATATATAATCACGCTGTATTACTACCTCACTGCTATTAATGCAATGTACCTGTAAAAACAATCTGAATGTACTGAACGCACTACCACACTCACAATAAAAAGATTTAACAAAAAAACAATGAGGTCCCTTCTACCCATCCTAATGTTGTCCTTGTGGCTGTCCAGGTAGAAGTAAAAGAGCCCAAGGCACTTTTTGCAGAGTAGGGGAAGTTTTTATTGAGTAATAAACAAGCATTTGTCAATGCCGAATGTTGTCTCGCTGGCATTGCATTGGTAGTGCAGGAGTTAGAGATGCATAATAGGAATGGCAGTGAAGTATTGAACTGACATCAACTCCACCCCCACCCTGCAGAGACTGACAGGCTAGTGTGCCTTGGGTCATCAGCTATAACGCCATGCCATTTAACCTCACCCTACCCTGTAGACACTGACAAGTGTTGTGGTGTGCTTTGGGGTCTTTAGGCCTTATACTTACCCCATTCCATAAGGAAATATGCTGAGACAGGTGCAGTATAGGAGAATGGGGTGAACATTAGGGCCGAACACTCCAAGGCACACCTCGTTGCCTGTCACTGGCTGCAAGGTGGGGGTGGGGGTGGAATGGCGTGAGTATTACAGCCAATGATCTCAAAGGACACCCATGATGCCTGTCAGTCTCTACAGGGTGGGTGTTACAGTTGGAAACCCTAACGTCACAGGCGTTTGTTGGTATTTTCACTCCAAATTTTCAACATAGGCTTTTTGTGACCCACCTCATGAAGAGCGGCACAATCAGTTTGTTAGCTGAAAGGTGGTTTTGCACAGTGGCTATGCCCTTTGGCAACACAGGGACGAAAACACATTTTGGGCAGGATGTGAAAAATGACAACTGTGTTGATCACGAGGAGGTGTAAAAAAATGGTAACATTGAAAATCTGGAGTGAAAATATGAAAAATTGGTGAAGTCATGAGCATGCATAGAAACTGAGCAACACACATCCTTAACCCAATTATTTTGGGGATTTTTGTAGCTACATTTGCAACATAGGCATTTTGGGACCTCCCTTTATGAACAGTGGCACTGTGATTTTGTTAATCTGTCCCAAAAGTTGATTTCCCACAGTGACCATGCCATTGTGCACCACAGGTGTGGAAACACATTTTGGGCAGGCTGTGAAAAATGACAACTGTACTGTTCATAAGGAGGTGTGAAAAAATGCCAGTGTTGAAAATCTGGCATGCAAATATTGAAAATTTGCCAAGTTACAAGGGTGCGTGGGAAACTGTACAATGCATGCTTGTAACACAGTTCTTTTATGGACTTTCGTCACCAAATTTTCAACATAGGCATTTTGACGAGGCATACTGATGAGTCCTGGTAGGACAAAACACATGTCTATGTCATCTGTTAGCACCCTTTGCAAACTGTGTGAGAGGCCTTTCGGCACCATGCAATTCTGCTTAAAGTTGAACCAGCATAACATTCTGTGGTGATTTGCATATGCAGCCCATGATGCTTTGCATTCTGTGGGCATGTGTGATTTTGTATTTTCTTGAAACTTGGCTTCCCAGCCATATGCCTTGGTAACCCTTGCCTCAGTGTTTGGCGCACAGAGGTTCTTTTGTCTTTAAATAGTTTTTTATTTTAGATGGGTTCACTACAACATAACCCAGGCAGACCATCTTAGGGTAGCTGGTTCATTCCACTGGGGTGTCAAACAGACGAGGCATACTGATGAGTCCTGGTAGGACGAAACATGTGTCATGTTATCTGTTAGCACCCTTTGCAAACTGTGTGAGAGAGGCCTTTCGCACCATGCAATTTCTGCTTAAAGTTGAACCAGCATAACATTCTGTGGTGATTTGCATATGCAGCCCATGATGCTTTGCATTCTGTGGGCATGTGTGATTTTGTATTTTCTTGAAACTTGGCTTCCCAGCCATATGCCCTTTGGGGTAACCCTTGCCTCAGTGTTTGCGCACAGAGGTTCTTTGTCTTTTAAACAGTTTTTTTATTTTAATGGGTTCACCACAACATAACCCAGGCAGACCATCTTAGGGTAGCTGGTTCATTCCACTGGGGTGTCAAACAGACGAGGCATACTGATGAGTCCTGGTAGGACGAAACATGTGTCTATGTTATCTGTTAGCACCCTTTGCAAACTGTGTGAGAGGCCTTTCGGCACCATGCAATTCTGCTTAAAGTTGAACCAGCATAACATTCTGTGTTGATTTGCATATGCAGCCCATGATGCTTTGCATTCTGTGGGCATGTGTGATTTTGTATTTTCTTGAAACTTGGCTTCCCAGCCATATGCCCTTTGGGGTAACCCTTGCCTCAGTGTTTGCGCACAGAGGTTCTTTGTCTTTTAAATAGTTTTTTTATTTTAATGGGTTCACCACAACATAACCCAGGCAGACCATCTTAGGGTAGCTGGTTCATTCCACTGGGGTGTCAAACAGACGAGGCATACTGATGAGTCCTGGTAGGACAAAACATGTGTCTATGTCATCTGTTAGCACCCTTGCAAACTGTGTGAGAGGCCTTCGCACCATGCAATTCTGCTTAAAGTTGAACCATCATAACATTCTGTGTTGATTTGCATATGCAGCCCATGATGCTTTGCATTTTGTGGGCATGTGTGATTTTGTATTTTCTTGAAACTTGGCTTCCCAGCCATATGCCCTTTGGGGTAACCCTTGCCTCAGTGTTTGCGCACAGAGGTTCTTTGTCTTTTAAATAGTTTTTATTTTAATGGGTTCACCACAACATAACCCAGACAGACCGTCTTAGGGTAGCTGGTTCATTCCACTGGGGTGTCAAACAGACGAGGCATACTGATGAGTCCTGGTAGGACGAAACATGTGTCTATGTCATCTGTTAGCACCCTTTGCCAACTGTGTGAGAGGCCTTTCGGCACCATGCAATTCTGCTTAAAGTTGAACCAGCATAACATTCTGTGGTGATTTGCATATGCAGCCCATGATGCTTTGCATTCTGTGGGCATGTGTGATTTTGTATTTTCTTGAAACTTGGCTTCCCAGCCATATGCCCTTTGAGGTAACCCTTGCCTCAGTGTTTGCGCACAGAGGTTCTTTGTCTTTTAAATAGTTTTTTATTTTAATGGGTTCACCACAACATAACCCAGACAGACCGTCTTAGGGTAGCTGGTTCATTCCACTGGGGTGTCAAACAGACGAGGCATACCGATGAGTCCTGGTAGGACGAAACACGTGTCTATGTCATCTGTTAGCACCCTTTGCAAACTGTGTGAGAGGCCTTTCGGCACCATGCAATTCTGCTTAAAGTTGAACCAGCATAACATTCTGTGGTGATTTGCATATGCAGCCCATGATGCTTTGCATGGTGTGGGCATGTATGATTTTGTATTTTCTTAGGACCTCTGTTCAGGAACAGTGTCACCGTCATTTTCTCAAACTGTCCCAAAAACTGATTTCGCACAGCGACTGTGCTATTCTGCGCGTGATGTGCAAAGACAGATTTCGGCCAGGATATGTAAAATGACAAATGCACTGTTCATAAGAAGGTGTGGAAAAATGCCAATTTTTAAAATCTGGAGTGAAAATATTACAAATTCACGAAGTTACGAGCGTGCGTGGAAACTGCACAACACACGCTCATAAAATGGCCATTTTTTTGATTTTTTCCACCAAATTTGCAACATAGGCTTTTTGAGAGCCCCCCCTCATGAACAGTGGTACTGTCATTTCATTACTCAGTCCTGAAAGGTGATTCTGTGTAGTGACCGTGAAATCACCTTCGGGACCAAATAACACCATGACAGTGACTGAATTCATGAGAAGGGGTCACAATAATATATTGAAAATTTGGTGCAAAAATTCCCCAAAATGCCTGAAATATGCACCAAAGTTGAAAAAATCCTGTTTATGCCATTATACAACTTACTGGCATTTCTTCAGTTCGTGGTTGGCTTTGAAGAGTGCAGACGTGTTCCTGATCCACTGAAGAGCATCACACCGGACTCCGGAGGTAAGTATGAGTGAGGGGGGGTGTGGGGAGGCAGGGTGCGCAGAAGGTGGGTGCGGGTTGGGGGAGGGAGCAGGACAGACCACGAGGGACCATTCTTTTCTTTTACAGGTTAAAAAAAAAAAAACATTGTGGGACTTTTTTTTACAGGGCATTTGGCATGCTGGGGTGGGCTCCCAGCATGCCATCTGAGTGTTTGGGGGCTGCCGACGAGATGGGGCACACCGTTGGCACATACGAAGGGGGCAAGAGCCAAGTAGGATTGGGCACCCTCTGAGCACATAACAAATGGGGGGTGGATGCCGATGGGGAGGGCCCCCGCAGGCACATAACTGGTCAGGGCATGCCGACAGGGGATTGGGCACCCTGCAATCGGCATTGTGGCAGGCAGTGCAGTCACTACCATTATGTTTACTGCAATGCTCACTAGGGAAGGCACATCGGGAGGTGCAATGTATGACGAGCTTTGCTCTCATTGCAGCAGACCTTTCCTTAGATGTGCTCACACATTATGTATTTTTGGTGTGGTGCCTGCATGCTGGCTTATTGGGAATGAGGGACGACCTACTGATGCGCGTGCCTCATGTATTTCTCCGCCCTACAGTGACCCCTCCAACTAAGCACATTGTAATATGTTGTCAGCAAGCTAAAGCCAAAATAAAAAGCAGAAATATCACTACACAGTTATATATAGTCACTGTTGATGACAATAAGAAAGAATATAGAAAAAAGTAAGCAATAATACCTGACAGGGTGGGCGGTATTGTGCTCTACTAGACCGCCCTGGGGTGTAATGAGGCACAACGCCATAGGCGGAGGGCCTTATACCCACTGGAAGGTCCGGTATAGCACAATACCGCCCACCCTGGAGGGTATTATTGCGCTTAGAAAATGGGCACTGTAAAAAAACACAAAATAGTTGAAAAGCATTAATGAAAAATAAGTTTAAAGTAACTTTTGAAATAAAATAGTTCCTTCGCCTGCACTTGACTTTTGTCCTGTCACACACACACACATAAATAAACTGAAATGCTGTTAATTTTTTAACTGCTGCATGTCCTGGAGACAATGAAGTTTTTTTTTTTTAAAGTTTCCAGGTGCTGGCTGCCTACTCTGACGATCGAGAGTCACTTCTTACAAAAAAATAGCTGTTCTGGAGCAGTCATGCTGTGATGTCTATGCTGTACAGCTGTGTTTCCTGGTCCTCGCTGTCTATCCTGAGGACCGGGAGCATGAAGAAGAGTTCCGTTCATTTTTTTTTTTCAAAGTGCAGTTTACTTGCCGACAGCAGCAAAACTACTCTGTCTCTCTCTCTCTCTCTCTCTGTCCCCCCCCATAGCGCAAAAATCTAGTTCACTTGCCGACAGGTTGGGTGATGTCTGCTAAACCGCTTGGTCTCTCTCTCTCTTGCAGCACGAGACATATCCCAGTCCAAACGGCTGTTTAGGTCTCATAATTGAGGCATAGATTTTAAAAAAAAAGAACAGTTGTGATGAGAAGTTAAACCAATGCATGGTGATGTATATTTTATTATGCTGGCACTGAACTACTGAGAGTTGGGTGGCCGGCATCTTGTTTTCGGGAGCGAGTGTGTGATCAGAGAGAGGAGCAAGAGTGAGGTCTGCTGTTAGAGATTTGGGCCGGTTGCGAGGGGGGGGAAGGCGGCAGTGGAGCTGGCAAACTACGGAATTCTGGAGGTCTATGGTACTATTATGTGCCAAGATAGGGAACCAGGTACGACCAAAACATTTCTTTTCTTATGGTCTGCTGCCCGCTTTATGTTTGAGGCAACTGCGTTGTGTTAATGTCTTTCCTGCATTGAAACTGCTCATATTACAGCTGGCACCCAGGGTCAGACTACAATTTCGTGGGACAGAGACAGATTGCAGGAGATAGGGAGCAACGTGGCAGCTTGCCACCATCCAGGAGCAATCATCCATGCCAGGTACGAGGGGGAGACTCAAAGGGGAAAGACTTTCTGTGTGGGTATGGGGGGACCTATGGGAGGGTGTGTGTTTTGTGCACTAAAGGGACCCCAGCTGATGCATGCTGTTTACGGGCACAGGATGTGAAGGAGACGACTCGTTCGTGCACTGCTGTTATTTTCTGCTGTGCCGAAATAATTACTTTAGTTTCTGATTTTCAGCTTTTAAGTGGAATTCTTTGTATCAGGACCGCTGGTATGACCGACAGATTTTTATTTGTTTACAGCGACTGTTTGTGCTGAGTACTGGTTTAAATCACTTGCTAAGTTGGCTAGAAAATGGCCTGAGTTTGAAATTATTTTAGACAGATTGTCCAATTGGGAAACAGAGTGGGTGCTGGAATACTACTGTGGGTAAAGAGGCACTGTTGGCTGGCTCTTGTTTTTATGTGGGCATCTATTGTCCGATAGATTCCACCCAAAATGTGTCTCAGACAATCAGGGAGATGATTTTCTTTAACCATTTTCTAATAAAGAATTACAACAATTGCAACAGAGCACATGAAAGTACAGTAAAAGAAATAATCATAAACATAACAAACAAAGGAAGTGAACAAATGGAGAAGGAAAGAAAACAGAATCCAATTAACAGAAACAAGATGAAAAGAAGGAGGGAGAAACAAGGAAAAAACATAAAGTCCTCCCAACATTGTATAAAGATGTGCCCAATAAGTTGAAGAAAGCATAATGAAAATAAACAGTATTGGAGAAAAATAAGGCATTAATATAAACAGGTGAAACATGATGTCACCTAACAGTTTATCAATAAGTCAGTGAGAGTACACCATCATTTGGCAAGAGCTAATTGTCAAGTCATCTGCTATCAGCCCAATAGATGGCTTCCAATTCAATTTCATTCACTGGTATTAAGGTCAGGGGAGGATTGTCCTTTGCTGAAAAATTCACGCACAGCAGGACTGCCACAGAAAATATTTAGACATGGTTAGGACAAGTAGTAAGTACAACCGTCATAAAGATGTGCAGAGGAGGTCCCAAAATGATATCACTGTAAGTAAGGGTAGACCATGTTGGGTCCCCCACTGAAGTGCTAAAGCCATCCAGAAAGCACAGGGCAGTCTAGCAAGAAATGAGCCATGGTTTCCAATGTCTGTGCACAACCCACCCTGGAACAATGTCTGTCATCAATCTTTTGTGCTTAACATTGGCTTTCACACTCACTCTACCATAACAGCATAATCAGAGGATGTCCCACATTTTAGGTGGGGTTCTAGCGTCCATTAAGCTTGAATAAATATATATATATATGTGTGTGTGTGTGTGTGTGTGTGTGTGTGCCATCACAGGGATTCCAGGATATGGGCACATCCAAAAATTACCATCCACTATTGGAAAACTCAATAAACACTATTAATGTCAAAAGAAAAAATTACCATCCATAATAGAAGAATAGAGGCAGCATTTATCAGGGGTCGATAGGAGTGTGCAATCCACCTTCCATTTCTTAACTTGGTCAAGCACCAATCTCATGTAAGGCAATGTGTGACTTACCAAGAAGGAAGGGAAGGTAGTAGTCTTCCAAGACGTTAAGAGCGGTTCCATCCAATGCACCACCCACAGTCTCTAAATCCAGGAATCTGGGGCAAGGTACTTGGAAAAATTCCAGGTCAGAAAGTGACAAAAAGTAAACACGAGGGGGGTTAAACCATACAAAGTCCTCCATTATTCATAGGGAGGTATAACATGTTTTGTTTTATAGGATTAAGCTGGATTCCCCAAATCAGCTGCAAAAATAGGCTATATCAACATACAGTACCTCCAAGGTTTTGGGAATGGTATAAACCATACTAAGATATGTCAGTGTCGTAAAATAAAGGTCTTTAAAATAGCCACTTTTTTCTTTTTGGTTTGTTGCCAAGTCTTTTAGATCTGAATCTTAGCAGCACTAGATGCGAGTTTCTCCTCCCAGTTCACCATGGCCATGTCACCTGGTCCAAAAGTTATGCCCAATATTTTAAGTGGAGCTGAGGTGACGGCTATACCCCCAATGTGGTTTACATTACATCCTCCTCACAGACCACATCTCATACCCCCTCCTCTCCCTCCCTCCAACTTCTTGTAATCACCCATCAACATTTGCCCCCTACACCCTTTTTGTTGCCACCTACCCTCATGCTTTCTTCAACCTTCCTCTCTGTTTCACATCCCACCCCCCACTTTCTTTTTTGGCAAAGTTTTCTACCAGACTGCCAACCCTTCCCCTCACCTCTACCCCTCTCCTCCCACCTGCCCCTGGTTCTCCCTTGAACCCATCTACTCACCCCACTGCCAAGGATCAATGTTCACCTTAACTATCTCTCTATGTTAATTGTTATTGCTGCACCTCAGTGAACTGTTTGTTTATTATCATGTGCTGTATGTAAGCAATAATACCCAACAGGGTGGGCGGTATTGTGCTATACCGGACTGCCCAGGGGCGTAATGAGGCCCGACGCACAGGCGGAGGGCCTTATAGCTCCTGGAAGGTCTGCTATAGCACAATACCGCCCACCCTGGAGGGTATTATTGCGCTTAGAAAATAGGCAGTCAAAAAAATAAGTTTAATAAGAAAAATGTTGAAGAAAAATGTATTTAAAGTAAGATTTTTAATAAAATAGTTCCTCCGCCTGCATTCTTGGGAGGTGGTTGCTATGGTTACACACACACACACACACACACACACACACACTGGGCCCTTAGAATGTTATTTGGAGCCACTATTTTTTTTCTCCTTAGTGAAAGATACTGCTGCCCTGCAATACTTATGTTTTTCAGTGCCAGCTGCCAGAAACAATACATCAGCATGGGGCATTTCAAGTTAACTTTGCTGCTTTTTTTGTTTATTTTGTTGCTCTACATCCATGTCCTACATTGCTACCAACTCTCTGAGAGCTGACCGCGTGTTGTGCCCATTCCTCCAGCCGCTGTATCATTTTTTGTTTTAAGTTCAGCACTCTAAGCTTCCACCTTTCTGATCGCTGACAGAACCGGAAGAATTGGTTTAGTGTGACATGGCGAACAGGCGTTTATTTTTTTTTTTTTAAACTTGCCCCCACACTACTGCTGCTTCCACTGGTTAGCTTATCTATTTTTCCCTCCACATGTTTTTTTTTTCATAGGCAGCTTAGCCCCTTCAATTAATCTCGTATCGATGACCCCTCTACCCATCAGGCTCTTGGGGCAGGTACACTTTGAGGAGAATGCCGACTGTTGCTGCGTAGACGTAGTTCGTTGCTCTACCAATTAAATAAGAAATTAGTTGAATATTACTTTTGTAATAAAACAGTTCCTCTGCATTGATTTGAGTACAGGTTTTTTTTGGGGGGGGACGGGGAGCTGGTTGTCCTGATTACACACGAGACACATACAGGAGCCCCTCATTTGCCTGTTGTGGTAGCTTGGCTGAAAAAGGAAAACTGATTTGTATAAAACAGGCAAAAGGCATACCTCCATTTGTCCATGTGCGTGACAGTATACTGCTATTTCTGGAGTGCTCCACATGATCGTTAAGTTCTGTACAGCACTTAAGTGAATGTTTTATGAGCTAGTCGGGTAGAGCAAGGCACTGCTGGAGGTACTTGTGCACCTTTGGCTTGCTCCAGTTTATTTTATTTGTTCAATGGCAGCTGGCCAGTGTATGCCAAGAACCACTGCTGTGTTTGATTGCTAGGCTGTGGCTCATACTGCTCTGGAGAGGCTCGTGCTGCACTTTTTAAAAACTGCACTGCCCACCTTTGTTTACGTGAAGCCATTGTCACCAACGGCTTACTTTTTCTTACTTTTGTAATTTTTTAATATTTGTTTTGGATGATGGTCAAGTAACGGTTTCAGTTATTGAATAAAAAATAAGACATACGGGGGGGTTGAATGGACGGGGAGTGGAGCCTGAGTGAGCCAGAAGGCTGTCTCCTCTAGTGTTATGTAGGCTACATGCTTGCTGTTTGCGAACTACAACATGGATATACTGTGCACCAGACTAATATTGTTATATTTTTTTGTTGTTGTTGTAGAAAGAGAGATCGGGAGAATGGCAGGAGGACTATGGTCATGTCTCAGCTTCACTAAGCGAGACAAAAACAAATGGCGGGCATTTTAAATTCAACATTCCACTGGCACACAAATATTGGTAGTCAGGTCGGTTTGGACTGGCACTTTTTTTTACCCGGGCTCTGTGGTCTGATAGATGCCCACTTGCCATTGCTTATCAGCCAATCAGAGCCTGGAGATTTCTTGGCCCATTTTCTAAATTATGTATTTTCAACTATTTGTTTTTATCCTCTGACGTGGAACCTTTGTAAAAGAGCTTCTGCTCAAAGGTTGTTTCCAAATTAATTAATAAATAAATAATAAATAAATAAATAAAATAATGGAGCCAATGGTGAGGCTCTGACAATTATTCAAACAAAATTTGGTGCCAGATATTTGCATGAAGGCGTGAAAAACGTCTAAAGCGAGACCTACGGATGTTGCATCCTGGACAAATAATGTTAGATCATCTGCATATGCCGCTATTTTGACATCATGGGAGCCATCCAGTGGTGATATACCCCTAATATGCAAATGCGTTTGAATTTTAAGAATTATCAGGTCAATACAATAAGCATATAGCAGGGAGCTAAGGGGGAACCCCTGTCATACACCAGCCTGAAACTGAACTCTTTGTCCTCGATGTCCATTAACAAGTGAGAGGATGCTACTATAGCTGAGGCATATAACTTTCGAAGCCAAGAGCAAAAGGTGTTCAGAAGGCCATAATGTGAAAGGACAACAAACAAATATTGATGAGACACCTATCAAATGCCTTTCTTGGTCAAGCGTCAATAAGTATCCAACCTCTTAGTCCCTCCCATACACCACCACCTCCTAAGCAGGATCAAATTATCAGCAATATGATATACCAGAATAGAACAGGATTGAGAATCAGAGATGTCATATGCTGATATTAATGTCAGTCTACTGTGTTTAGGAGACATAATGTCCTCCAATTATTTAAGTCTGTATCATTCTCTTTTAAAAAGAAGGATTTGGATGGCTTCAGCAAAAGGATCAGGTACTGTGCCCTTTGCAGAATCCAATTAAATACAGCCACCAAGATATCTACCAAAGTAGTTCAGAACACTTTAAAAAATTCTGTTGTGAGGCCATCTGGTTCCAGGGCAACATTAGTGCGGAGGTGAGAGATAGCCTGAGACATTTCAGCTGGGGAGATGGATCTAGTCAACTCAAGTAATGTGTTGTGGAATGTCAGGGATGTAAATGGATTATACAAAGGTATCCATGGATAAGGGCAAGGCCGATTTACCAAACATGTTAAAAAGGTGAGCATGTACTAGGGACATAATACCTGTCTTGTTGGTGACTTCATCTCCTGCTGAGGTTGTTCTATGGGAGATGTTTCTACACCACACCCTGGCCTTATAACTTTCAAAAGGATTACCAATTCATTTAGACCTCTGTCTCCCACTTTTGTGTTTGAAGAGGAGGGAATGGCTTCTGTCATACTGCAGTTTCTGCATACAGTATGATCTTTAATTCTAGCCACCTGGGAAAGTACAGTTACGTAAGAACTTACCGTAACAGTAGATCTTCGAGAACAGCTCTTGCAGCAGGTTACACCATTAGGACTGAAGCCGGCAGGTGCCAGGACCCCATGGAAATTTTCTAGCTAGCAGTATTCAGCGGGAACCACCCCCGATGTCAGTCCCACCCCTGACATGAGGCATCCTACAAAAGGGGCGGTCCCCCAGAATCCCCAGTTCTCCTGCCGAAGACTCCCAGCTGCTAGATGTCATCAGAAGTGGAGACTGAGTATCCGTCATCAAAAGGTAATGAGAACGGTGTTAGAAACACCTAATCCTAGGAGAAGGATATCGGAACAACTCTACCTCCAGAAGGGATGGTGGGAGGGAAACTACATGCTGCAAGAGCTGTTCTTGAAGATCTACTGTTACGGTAAGTTCTTACGTAACTGTACTATCTTGCATCGAGAGACAGCTCTTGCAGCAGTCTCGATAGACTGATTCCCAAGCAATACTGGAAATCCCGAGGTGGGAGGAGGAAAGGTAGAGATCATGAGTTAGACCGAAGCCTAGGATAGAAGTCCCTGAAGAACTGCTAGACCAAAACCAGCTCTTCGCCTCGATGCAACGTCCAGGCTATAATGCCTGATAAAGGTGTGCACAGTGCTCCAAGTAGCTGCCACATAGATGGCTGAAGTAAACACGTTCTTCATGGCCGCAATGGAGGTAGCCATCCCCGTAGTGGAATGACCCTTAACTGAGCCCGGTAAGGGTTTGTTACACTTCTGGAAACAGAACGTGATACAACGGATGAGCCACCTGGACAGTGATTGTTTAGAACGGAGCTCCCATCATCCTGTGGTGAAGGAGATGAAAAGCTGGTCAGATTTTCGGTGGTGTCTGGTTCTGGTCAGGTGGTATCTTAGACACCTATGCACATCTAAAGTGTGCAACAGGGCGCCTCCTCTATTAGAGTACTAGGAAAGTACACTGATAAGTCTATGTCCTGATTAAGGGTGAGAGCTGAGACCACCTTAGGTAGAAACTTTGATTTGTCCGTAGGGACACCCTGTCCTGGTGAAAAACCAAATAAGGTTCTTTGCACATCAGTGCATGAAGTTCGGAAATTCTTCTGGCCGAAGTAACGGCAACTAAAAATAACGTCTTCCATGTAAGGAGACATAGCTCGCAATCCGCGGCTGGTTCAAAAGGTGGCAACATAAGCTGCTCCAGGACAAAGGGTAAATCCCATGGAGGAATAGGATCCTTAATCGGAGGTCTAAGGTGGAGAACACCTCTCAGAAAGACTCATTCTGTGTTCAACTGAGTTATGGGACATTGGCCTATAGGTGTGTGATAGGCTGAGATGGCACTAAGGTGTACTTTAATAGAGGAGTAGGCCAAGCCTGCCTGAAAGAGAGACAGGAGGTAGTCCAGGACTGACCTTTCCGGACAATCCATCGAGGAAAACCCCGTGCCTGAGTCCAAGGTAAAATCTGCCATTTCATGGCATATGTAGTGTAAGTGGACAGTTTTCTAGCAGCCATGAATATCTGCTACCTCTAGAGACTCACCACATGATGGCTAAGTGTCTCTAGGAGCCAGGCGTGCAGGTTCAGAGAGTGAAGGTCCAGATGGACCAAACAGCTTGCCTCCTGAGACAATAAGTGAGAGCTGATTGGCAGAGGCACCGGAGGTTCCCGGAACAGCTGGTGTAGCAGAGTGAACTAAATCTGTCTGGGCCAAAACGGCGTGATGAATATCAGCATTGCTTGCTCTCAGCGGAGTTTCAAAAGGACCCTCTGGATCAACGGGAAGGGAGAAAATGCATAGAGAAATCTGCACGTCCAGGAGAGGGACAACGCATCTCACCAGAAAACACCAGGCCCTGGATCCAGCAAGCAGAAATTGAGCAGTTTTGCGATGTATGGGGACGCAAAAAGGTCTAACTCTGGTGTGCCCCATCTGTGAAACAGATCCTCTACTACCTCCTGGAGTAGTTCCCACTCGTGGACTCTGGTCTGAGAGCAGCTCAGGCTGTCTGTGATGATGTTGTTCACTCCTGGGATATGAACAGCAATGAGGTTTGCGCTGTGTTGTAGTACCCAATCCCACACCCTCATAGCCTCCCTGCAAAGTGGGTAGGAATGGGTGCCTCCTTGTTTGTTGAGGTAATACACCACTGCGGTATTGTCTGTTTGTAACAGAAGAGTACCCGATGGGAACTCCGACTGGAAAGCATGCAGGGCGTAAAGAACTGCTCTCATTTCAAAGATATTTATGTGGAGATGAGTTTCCTGGGGTGTCCATGAACCCTGAGACCTGACCCCGTCGAGGTGTGCTCCCCAACTGAACCCTGAGGCATCCATGGAGAGTGTCACAATCAGAGACGGCGCAATGACGGGGACCCCAGCCAACAGGTTCTTTGAATCTAGCCACCATTGCCAATCCTTGATTACGGCCTTTGTGATCTGAATTGGGAGCTGCTAATGGTCTTGCTTCTGATCCCACTGAACCCGTAACATCCACTGGGTCACCCACATGTGGAGACAGGCTAGCGGGACTGTTGCAATGGCCGCAGCCATATGTCTGAGCAGGCAAAGGACCAGTCTGGCTGGGACGGTCTTCTTTGCCAAGATGTCCCTGATGAGGGATCTGATGTGTTCCACTCGGTCCTGGGGCAGAAAAGCTTTCCCTTGGACGGTGTCCAGAACTGCACCTATGAACTGCAGATTCTGTGACGGAACCAGGAAGGACTTCTCCTGATTGATAATGATGCCCAATGTCTCGAACAGAGACTGAGTACAGTGAATGGAGGACATCAGGGCCTCCTGAGAGGGTGCCATGAGAAGCCAGTCATCCAGGTAGGGGAACACATAGTGGCCTTGTCTCCTTAGAGCCACTGCTACAACTGCCGTGCACTCCGTGAACACCCAAGGTGCCGATGATAGTCCAAAAGGGAGGGCTTGGAAATGATAATGGCGACCTAGAAATTCGAAGCGCAAGAACTTCCTGTGCACTCGAGCAATGGGTATGTGCAGGTAAGCATCCTGCATGTCCAGGGATGCTAGGAAGGCACCCTGCTTGAGCATGGGTATCAGACCAGGAAGGGTCACCATGTGGAAGCGTTTGTAGAGGACCGAAGCGTTGAGATCGCTGAGATCCAGTATCGGACGGAGGTCCCCTGTCTTTTTGGGAACCAGTAAAAAGTGGGACTAGTAACCAGCACCTCTCTGGTTCCTTGGTACATGCTCTATAGCTTCCTTTCCTAGAAGCACGAGCACCTCCTGCTGTATGAGCAGTGTGTGCTGACCCGAATAACGGGAAAGCAGGGGAGGTCTTGATGATGGGTGGTCAAGGAATTCTATAAAGTGACCTCTCTTGACCATTTGAAGTACCCACGGTCGGTGGTGTCGACTGCCACTAAAAGTGGCAACAATGTGACCCCGACCTTTTTGCTTATTGACCCAGAGGAGGGGTGGGGCCGGGAAGGAGTCATGCTGTGGCAGCGTTGGTTCCCACAGGCTGGGCCGGTTTGGTATACTGCTGACCTCTGCCTGGGGAAGATTTGGACTGGGCTTTATGGTGGAAAGTGCCCCTTTCTTGCTGGCTGGAACGTGGCTGCTGTCATTGTTGCCGGCCACGAAAACGGTTCTGGTTCCTATGAAAGGAACCAGATTTGGATCTGTACATGGCCTGCACAGACCTTACTGCCTTCCCGGCGTCCTGAAGCTTGGTGATAACCTTTTCCGAGTGTTCGCCAAACAGGACTTCTCCGTTGTACGGGACGTCAAGAATATTTTTCTGTATGTCCGGGAAAACCAGAGACACGGAGTCAGGAGTGTCTCTGAGACAGATGCTTGAAGTTGCACCTCTGGCAGACGAGTCCGCAGAATCTTATGTGGCTCGTAACACTTGGATTCCATGTCTGACCCCAGTGCGGAGGAGGTTCAAGAGCTCTGCCTTCTGTTCACCATCCAGTAGCTTATTAACTAAGTCCTGACTCTGTTCCCACAGGCATTCTGAAACTGAACCATATGAGACAGATAGTTCAGGGACCTGATGGAGCATGTAGCAGCTGATACATGCACCTCCCCAGGGCATCCGACTGCTTGGATTCCTGGTCCGGTGGCTGTGTGCTCAGATGTTCTGGTCATTGGGAGCTGTCATGAGAGGCCGTAATCACCAGGGAGTCAGCCAGAGGTTGTTGCACCAAGTACTGGTCTTCTTTTGGGGCCTTGTACAGGGGGGTCAGCTATCTTCGGCACAGCAGGGGTGGAGTGCGGACAATTCCACACAGCCTTGGTGACGTCCGCAAAAGTGTCCACCAAGGGTGGCACTACCACAGGCTTAGGATCCTTCTGCTGAAGGTAACGAGCAAGGTGCTGTCTCTCAGGGTCGAGATCTTCCGAATCCCATCCCATGTTGTCCTGGATGTGCCTCATGATCTCGGAAAAGGAGGGATCATCCGGAGGTGACCTGGGCAGGTCTTGTGGGTCAGGTGATGGGATACTGAGTGAGAAGGAGACCTAGAGGTGTCTCAAGTGTCCAGTCTAGAATCCTCCCATGCGGGTGGACCGTCCAGCATCTGGGTCACTTAGGGCTGGGAGACCCAGAAGAAGATCTTGATGGAGGCCTTCTCCATTCCTTGGATCTTCCCCTAGGAGGTGGAGTGTGCTCCTTGGGGGTCAGTTGTCATCCTGCTGGCCCCTGCGGTGGAGGAGGGGGAGTAGGAGGTGAAGGAGTAGGAGGAGGAGGAGGTTTAACTGGGATCACATCTTTCTTTATTGTGTCCCACCAGAAAGTGAAGCGATCTTTGACCTCTTGGATGTTCATACCCGACGACGGACCTGGCACCAGTGGTCTGTCGCCGGTGTCAGGCGTTGTGTCCGAAGGTGTCTCTGGGATGGGTGAAGGCTCCTGTGGAAGCCCGACATCCTCACTGTCACCTGCCTGGTCCTCAGGCAACATCAGATCCTCCTCTGTGGAGTCCCGGTGACCGGTGTCCACCGGTGACAGGGGGGCAGTCTTTGGCTCCTGCGAACATGTCACCGACGTCAGGTGCTTGGCCAACGTCTTCAGCTCTGGTGAATGCCTGACTAACGCCTGGTGTTTGGCCGGCGTCTTCGGGCCCGCGAACGCCTGACCGACTTCAGGTGTGTGGCCGACATCCGTCCGTCATCCGCTTTCAGGGACGCCAGGTCCTAGTCTTCCTAGGCGGGGATCCAGACCCCTGGGAGGCTGGGAGACTGATCTGGAGTCAGGGTCCTGGCATCAGTCTGAGGAAGAAGACTTGGCCTGGTGACGGTCTGAAGACTTCGAAGAGGCCCGGGAGTGAGTGGAGGAAGCCGAATGCCTAGAAGTCTTGATAGGGTGCAGAGAAGCTGAAGAGCTGCCTGAAGCCTTAATCTTTACTGGAGGGGGCTGAGAGCGAGCCCTGGAGGGAGAGCGGTCTGTGCGTGTGGAGCCTGAGCTGGTGCACGAATCCAAGGCCCGTTTAGGGGATCTGGACCTGGCCCTCTCCCAATGCTTGTCCCGGTGTTTGTGGGCCTTTGAGGTAGATTCGCCTCTGGAGGAAGGTTCCTTATCCATACTGTGTAATTTTTCTTCCAAGAGGAACCCCTGAAGTGCCTTCTGGCGGCAGATCCTGGTGCGACTATTAAACCCCTGAGAGAAGGAGCAGGCCTTGGTGTCATGTTCCGGGCCTAAGCACTGCAGGCAGGACGAATGAGAATCCTTGAAAGGGATCTGCTTTCCACAGGCACACTTGGAAGGATGTCCTTCTGAAGGAGGAGTTGGAGATGCCGACATTTAGCGTTGGTAAAACTGTAAAGTTCTTAGTCGTAGTGCGCTAGAGTGGGACTGTGAGGCTGATACTGGCGAGTCGACGGCAGGAAAAGAACTGGGGATTTTGGGGCACCACCCCCTTTTGTAGGATGCCTGATGTTGGGGGCGGGACTGACGTGGGGGGCAGTCCCCGCTGAATACTGCTAGCTAGAAAATTTCCGTGGGGTCCTGGTGCCTGCCGGCTTCAGTCCTAATGGTGTAACCTGCTGCAAAAGCTGTCTCTCGAAGTAAGATCTGCAATCTCCGGAACCAGAGTGTGTAAGTGTCAGGGCTTTAGCCAATTGAAAACATAAGTGGAAGTATTCAATATATTCATGTTTCATTTTAGAGAGGGAGAAACATTTAAGCAACCCAGTAAGAGCCTTCTTTGTGTCATCCCACCAGATACTTAAGTCATCTACCATACAAGGCCTAGGGATTGTCAAGCAAGGAGTAGATTGATTACCTTCTCCTGGAGAGTCAAGTCCTTCAATATGGAATTATGTAAATACCAATAACCCCTGCCAGTATGGAATGTGGCAGCTTCACCAAACATCCCCCAAGCAGTAGGTGACCCAACGATTTTTGGGGGATAAGTTGAATATCTTGGGTATGGAGGTGGACAGAGATGAATAAGAAATCTATCCTTGTGGCAAGGGTATTTCTATAATATGTGAAACCCCAATAGGGGATTTAAAAATTGTTTAAATGTTTTAAACTTCTGGCCAAGGCACACAGCCGTGAGTTATATCTTAGGTGCCTAGGTCCTAGCCATAGTTTCTCTAATTGTGAAGTCTGCAACAGGTTTTGCCCAAAGACACTTCAAAAGAGGACCAAAAAGTTGCAGGACATTATGACTTCTCAGTCCACCTCTACATCACCAAAGAACCTGGAAGAGGGACCTTCCCCCCATAATAAGTCCAGGGAAAAGCCCTCTAAAGAGTCCTCTTATACCAGAATTCCCAAGAAGGGGAATTCTGATCATGCCAAGCTCAAAAGGCTCTCCAAGCAGGTTTCAGAATTGGTTGCTGCTAAAAAGACACAGAAAGAAAAACATGTCGCTGCCCCTCCTGCTGAAGAAGCAAAGGAGCTGTCAGTGGACAAAGCAAAAATGCTCTCTGCAGAGGACATCATTAAAGCCTGGCAGTTTTTTCCAGGCATTCCAAACCATGGAAACCCTAATGGGTTTTCCAGTTCCTCCTCAACCCCCCCCCAGGGGACCATAGGGATGAGTTTTATTATTATGAGGAAGAGGAGGAGGAAGGGGAACCAATTGAACCAGATGGTTCCCTTGATCAGGAGTTTGGTCCCCTCCCTGGGAGCCATAGGATCTTTCCTCACACTATGCCTTTGTGAGGCATATGCTCAATACCCTTGCCCTCACCACCCAAGAATCTGGGGAGGATGAGGAGGCTGATTTCCTGGACATGATCTGAATAACCCCTACTAAGAGGTTGCTTCTACCTATCCACAAGTCATTTAAGAAAGTAACCTTCAGGCTGCTACAAACCCTTATTTCTACCTCATGGATTAACAAGAAAATTGACAAGAAGTAACAGTTGGACAAGCATGATAATGACTACCTCTACTCATACCAGACCATGAAGGTGCAGTCCATGCAGCTGCATGTGACAAGGCTAAGGTTACACTCTCCTCCCTGCTCTTGGACAAAGACTCAAGATGGCTGGATGGCATGGGAAGAAAGTATACACCTCTGCCTCCTTGCTTTTGGGGCAGGCTGTGTACATGTCTTACATTTCCCAGTTCAGAAAGCCCTCTGAAACATGTACTGGCCTGGGCAATGAGGTCCACAGGGACTGGGCACAGAGTTGGCAGACACTGCTAGGACTGCCCTTGATACCACAAAATATCAGTTCCATATGGCAGTAGACGCTAATGACACTGCCTCCAGAGTGATGGTCCATGCTATCTCCCTAAGAAGATTTGCTTGGCTAAGGACAACTAATTTGTCTCAGAACACCTAGGCAAAAGCCATAGACTACCTCTGTGAGAATAATTCCTCTTTGGTGACAAGACAGAGGCATACATGAAAAAGGCGGAGGAGTACAAAACCATCTACAAAAGCTATGCTAAAAGGAAAAGGCCTCTACTTTCTACAGGCCTCATGGAAGGGGAGATAGGGGTAGAGGTTACTCCCATGTGCTTTCTATTCTTTGCCATGCCCTAGGACTACTCTCAGATGAGAGGCTACTTTAGTGGAAGGGGCAGAAGAGCTTCCAGAATGGCTGACCAGTCTCCGACCTCTAAGGCTTAGCCCAAGCAGAAATCCAGATGAGTTTGCCCAGGTTGCCCACCCATTGCCAGTAGGAGGAAGGCTGGCTAATTTTTCCCAGGAGTGGAAAAACATCACCACAGCAAAGTGGTCCTGGAAATGAGTCACAATCTCACCCTGCAGTTCAAGAGTTTTCCCAGACTGCAGACCCAAATAAGCTTTCCTCTTCTACCCTGGCACAAAGGATTCTGCAGGAGTTGGAGGTCAAAAAGTTACTGCAGGCAAATGCAGCAGAAAGAGTTACTCCTTCCCAGTGGGGAAAGGGCCTTATGCAAGATACTTTCACAATCAATAAACATGGGGAGGGTGACCCATTTTAGATCTCAAATTCTGAACAATCACTAAACAATGTAAAATTCAAGATGGTCACTCTGTCCACAGTAATCTCATCCCGGCAACAGGGAGACTGTCTGGGAACCTTGGACCTGAAGGATGCATATTTTCAAATTCCAAGCAGGCCCAGTCACAGAAAATACCTAAGGTTCAGACTGCCTTCTGGTCACTATCAGTCTGCAGCCCTTCTCTTCAGCCTCTCATCTGCCCCCTAGGGTGTCTACAAAGTGCTTGGCTGTGGTGGCAGCATATCTCACAAGACAGGAGTGATAATTTTTCCTTATATGAACGACAGGCTAGTCACAGGAGAATCACATCAGCAAGTCAGAGACTCTCCAGTTAGTTCAGAGCACCTTGAGATGTTGGAATTTCTCTAAACGCATAAAATCCCAGACAAAACCAGTGCAAGTCCTGGAGATCATAGGAGTACAACTGGATGCCCTCCAGAGCAGGGCTTTACACCTCAGGAAAGAATGGAAAGCCTTCTGGATCTGGCACACATCTTCATCCTGGGTCAACCCAGGCTGGCAAGACACTTTCTTCAACTTCTGGAGCATATGGCCTTCACTACAACGGTGATACCAGGAGCCAGATTCCAAATGAGAGACATTCAGTATCACTTAAGGGCCTATTGATCCCAGAAGCGAGATCCTATTTCAAGGCTGGTACCTGTGACAAAAACTCTCCTGCAAGCCTTAGACTGGTGGAAGGAAAGGAACAACCTCAGACAGGTGGTCCCCTTTCAATTACAGGTCCCAGCAGTCATTCTAATGACAGATGCCTCCCTCCTGGGTTGGGGAGCCCACCTGGGCAATCTCACAGTGAGTGGAGTGTGGTCTCCTTGAGAGTCCCAGGAGCACAAAAACCTCCTGGAGCTAAGGGCGGTCTTTCTTGGCCTCAGGTTATTCCCCCCCAGATAAAGGGCCAGTCTGTCCAGGTCAGGACAGACAACACCACTACCATGTATTACATCAACAAACAGGGAAGAGCAAGGTCCTCCAAACTGAACACAGAAGATATCAAGCTCTGGAATCTGGTTTACTCACTGGAGGGGCCACTGTCAGCCATCCATCTTCCAGGAAAGGACAATGTCTTGGCAGATTCCCTCAGCAGGACATGCCAAGATCATCACAAATGGTCTCTGAACAAGCAGGTGTTAGCCACAATCTTCTGGAGATGGGGCACACCTGAAATAGACCTGATCACCTCCAAACAAAACTGTCAGCTCCCTCTCTTCTGTTGCAGACCCCCAGCAGTAGACACAGTGCCCTTGGAAGCCCTGGCTCTGGACTGGTCGAAGAGGTTCCTGTATGCTTTCCCTCCATTTCCTCTGCTGTTGCGATTCCTCCTGAAATTGAGGAGCCAGCCTGCAACCATGATACTGATAGCTCCAGACTTGGCCAGACAGCCCTGGTACGCTCTGCTACTGGCCCTCTCCTCCAAAACAGCCCATTTGTCTTCCCCCAAGATACAATCTACTGACCATGTCTCAGGGCAGAGTGACCTTTCTGAACCTCAAGTAACTATGCCTCAAGGCTTGGTTCTTGAGGAGCTTGAATATTCTGACTTCCAGTTTTCAGAGGAGGTACTGAAGGTCTTCAGAGTCTCCAGGAAACCTGCCACCAGAAAAACATATGCTTCCAAATGGAAAAACTTTTCTCTGTGGTGTGCTCCTAAGCAGCTCAACCCCCTACAGGCAGACCTGCCCATACTATTGGACTATTTGGTGGATTTGCAGACTTCAGGTCTTAGGCCTTCAACCGTTAGGGTGTACTTGGCAGCTATTTCTGCTTATGTATCATCAGGCAATGAGAAAATTGGTGGCTTCCCATCCCATTTTTGAGAAATTTTTCAAAGGGTTGATTTTATATCCCCTTGTTAGGGAACCAGTCCCTCCATGGGATTTGAACCTGTGCATAGCCAAGCTCATGGAACCTCAATTCAAGCATATGGACACTGCAGATATGAAGTATGTCACCTGGAAGGCAGTCTTCATAGTTGCTATAACTTCTGCCAGGAGGGTATGAGAGCTACAAGCCTTTCACTGATACTAACTACATCATTTTCCACAGGGACAGGGTAGTCCTTGGGACTAACAGGAAATTCCTTCCTAAGGTGGTGTCTGAGTTCCATCTAAACCAGTCCATCACTCTCCCAGTGTTCTTCATGGAGAAATCCAGTTCTGGTGAGCTGAAGCTGCATGGCCTGGATGTCAAGAGGTCACTTAGCTACTATCTGGAATGTTCTAAAGACCTTAGAACTTAACACTCTCAGCTGTTCCTCACATATGGTGAGGTGGGAAAGGGCATATCAGTTTTCAAGAGGACCATTGTTACTGGATAGTCTTCTGTATCCAGTTCTGCTACTCCAAAACTGGCAAGGTGCCACCTCAAGGCCCCAGGGTACACTCCACTTGTGGCACTAATGCCTCTGTGGCAGCTGCAAGGATGTTCCTTGTTAGAAATCTGTAAATCAACTACCTGGAAAACTGTACACACCTTTACAAAGCACTATTTCCTGGATGCACAATCCAGAAGGGATGCCTGGTTTGGCACAGCTGTCTTGCAGAACCCTTTCCCCAACTTGTTTCTGTACCCAGCCTTCCAAGGTACCACTTTGTAGTCTGCATTAGTGAGCATAGTGAGGGATTCCTGAGGTTTGAAGAAAAATACTTACCATAGTAATATTGTTTCTTCCAGGAGATACCTCACTTTGTTTGAATCTCCCACCTCCCTCCCCTTCCAGAACCTGGAAAAAGTTCAATAAGAATCAGTTTTCTTTTAGTATTTTCCTACTTAAGCATTATTTGTTGTTCATTCGTAACCAGTTTCTGTGGTTTATTTTAGTCTGCCATACCTTGGCCTGTGTGGCCAACTTTTTATTACCGTTTGGGTATTTTTGTTGTTGTTGTTGTTTTTTGTGTAGTTTTGAATAGATTAGTAAAATTCATGACTATTAGCAAGTTGGCTTTGAAATAAATCTGATGTTAAGCTGCAGAATACAGCACCACCTCGAGAGAGAGGTTTAAAATATCTTCTAAGTTCCATAATTTGCATACATTCCACTCTCTATGGGGCAGTTCAACCTGCCAGGCTATCTGCATTTGTCAAGCATAGTGAGGGATCTCCTGGAAGAAACAATATTACTATGGTAATTCATTTTTCCTTATGCACCATAAGTGCAAAAACATATTTTGGTCAGGATTTGAAAAATAACATCCGTCACATTCATGAGGTAGTGTGAAACAAGCATTTGTCAATGCCAAATGTTGTCTCGCAGGCATTGGCACTGGTAGTGTAGGAGTTAGAGATGCATAATAGGAATGGCAGTGAAGTACTGAACAGAAGCCAATGCCAACCCCACCCTGCAGAGAGTGACAGGCATTGGGGTGTGCCTTTGGGTCATCAGCTATATTGCTCATGCCATTCTACTTCACCCTACCCTGTAGACACTGATAAGTGTCGTGGTGTGCTTTGGGGTCTTTGGGCATTATACTTATGCCATTCCATAAGGAAATATGCTGAGGTGGGTGCAGTATAGGAGAATGGGGTGAACTTTAGGGGTGAACACTCCAAGACAGACCTTGATACCTGTCACTGGCTGCAGGGTGGGGGTGGGGGTGGAATGGCGTGAACATTACAGCCAATGATCCCAAGTTACATTCCTGACGCCTGTCAATCTCTACAGGGTGGGGTGTTACAGTTGGAAACCCTAACGCTGTAGGCGTTTGTTGGTATTTTCACTCCAAATGTTCAACATAGGCTTTTTGTGACCCCACCTCATGAAGAGCGGCACTATCAGTTTGTTAGCTGGAATGTAGGTTTGCACAGCAGCTATGCCATTTGGTGACACAGGGATGAAAACACATTTTGGGCAGGATGTGAAAAATGATAACTGTATTGTTCATAAGGAGGAGTAAAAAAATTGCAAAGTTGAAAATCTGGAGTGAAAATATGAAAAACGGTGAAGTCATGAGCATGCATAGAAACTGTGCAACACACTCTCAGAATCTAATTATTTTCGGGATTTTTTTAACCACATTTTCAACATAGGCATTTTGGGACCTCCTGTTGTGAACAGTGGCACTGTGATTTTGTTAATTTGTCCCAAAAGTTGATGTCCCACAGTGACCACGCCATTGTGTGCCACAGGAGCAAAAACATATTTTGAGCAGGATGTGAAAAATGACAGCTGTACTGTTCATAAGGAGGTGAGAAAAAATTCCAGTGTTGAAAATCTGGCATGAAAATATTGCAAATTTGCGAAGTTACAAGGGTGCGTGGAAACTGTGCAAAGCATGCTTGTAACACAATCATTTTATGGATGTTCGTCACCAAATTTTCAACATAGTCATTTTAGGACCTCTGCTCATGAACAGTGCCACTGTCATTTCCGAAAACTGTCCTGAAAACTGATTTCGGACAGTGACTGCGCTATTGTGCACTAGACGTCCGAAAACATATTTCGGAAAGGATATGTAAAATGACAGCTGTACTGTTCATAAGGAGGTGGGAAATGATAATTTTGAAAATCTGGAGGAACAAAGTTACGAAAGCGAGGAAACTGTGCAATGCATGCTCAGAAACAGTGCAACGTAAAACTGTGCAATGCATGTCAGAAACAGCCATCTTTTGATTTTTTCACTAAATTTGCAACATAGGCTTTTTGACCTCCCCTCATGAACAGTGGCACTGTCATTTTGTGATTGTCCTGAAAGGTGATTCCACACAGTGACCGTGAAATCACCTTCGGGACTGAATAACACCATGACAGTGACTGAATTCAATGAGGAGGTGTCCTAATAACCCCATGTTGAAAATTTGCAGAAATTCTCAAATGCCTGAGATATGCACCAAAGTTGAAAAACCTATTTATGCCATTATACAGCTTACTGGCATTTCTTTAGTTTGTGGTCGGCTTTGAAGAGTGCAGACGTGTTCCCGTCCACCAAGATCTTCGCGCCAGGCTCCAAGGTAAGTATAGGTTAGGCGGGTGGGGAGGCAGAGTGCACAGAGGGTGGGCGCGGGTTGGGGAGGGGACAGGGAGACCGTGAGGGACCACTTTCTTCTTTCACAGGTTTAAAAAAACATTGCGGCTATTGTTTTGTATTTAGAGAATTTGGCACGCTGGAGTGGCCTCCGTGCTGCCACCTGACTGTTTTATGGGGGGAGGATGCTGTAGCTGATGGGGGATTGGGCACCCTGTTGACAAATACTGAAGGGGATGAGAACTAAGGGGATTGGGCATCCCCTCAGCACAACAACAAAGTGGGGAGGACATTATGCCAATGGGGAGGGGCTCCCATCGCAAAATAAACAGGAAGAGGGACTCACGCCGACGGGGATTGGGCCCCTGTAGGCAAAGAAAGACTGTTTGGGGGGGCCACATGATGCCGAGAGGAATTGGGCACCCCCTCGGCATACATTTTAAATGGAAGGCATTATGCCAATGGGGAGTGGGCTCCCCCGTTGGCAAGTGAAGTGGGTCGGGGCAGTCTGCAGGCGCTGAACAGGCATGTCGGGAGGGCATGTTATTGTGCCGCTGCGTGATTGCAGCAGACCTTTTGTTAGATCTGGTCGCCACTTGACGTATGCCTGGTGTCAGCTCCTACAGCTGCCTTATTGGGGAATGATGGACGCACCTTCTGATGCGTGCCCTACATTCGCCGACAGTGACCACACCTCCAAATCTGCTACTAGTGCAATATGTTGGCTGGTGCACACGCACGAGCCAACATAAAAAGGGTTGTGTGTTGAAAATGTGGGATAAAAAATATTTAAATTTACCAAAGTTATGAACACATATAGAAACATTTCAACATACTGTTGCAGCTGTCATTATGTTTGCTTGCACGCATGTGCAAGAAACATAGTGCCATCTTCCGAGTTTTCGGAGGTGTGGCAGCCCTCTTCCAATTCAGTCAGTGTGTTTGCAGGCGTGGCTGCAGTTCTCCAATGTCTGCTGGAGCTGTCTATGACAGCTCCAAAATGCAGTGGCGTACAGTTGAAAGGGGGAGCTACGCTTCAGTGAACAGTGATAAGATATCGCCTGCTCATGCACGCTCCCCCTACACACACACACACACACACACACACACACACATATGCACACATATGCATGCATACTGCGTGCTCGCCCCCCCATGCACACACTATGTAGCCGACGGGGGTGCCCAACTCGCCGGCTGTGCTGCCCCCCAAAGCAGAGTTACATATGCCATGGGCCACCCCAGTGGCTGCACATTGTATAGCCGACGGGGTGCCCAACTCGCCGGCTCCACGCCTCCCACCAGCCGGGCCCTTGTGCCACGCTGGGAGCCCACCCCAGTGTGGCAAACATCCCGCATCGCCATTTAAAAAAAAAAAAAACTGAAACTTAAAAACGGTCCCTCGTTGTCTCTGCTCCCCACCTGTGCTCACCCACTGCGCACCCCCGCCTCCCACACCCCTCACCCCATACTTACCTCCGACTCCGCGCTGATTTATCTCGTGGACTGGGACACGCCTGCACTCTTCAAAGCCACCGCTAACTGAGGAAATGCCGTAAGCTGCATAATGGGATAGATAGGGTTTTTCAACTTTGCTGCATATCTCAGCCATTTTTGGAATTTTGCACCAAATTTTCAACATAGGGTTTTGGACTACTCATGAATGTCTCACTGTCATGGCGTTAATGAGGCCCGAAGGGTGAGTTCGCAGTCACTGCGCAAAATCACCTTTTGGGACAGAGTAATGAAACGACACTGCCACTGTTCATAAGGTGGGCTCTCAAAAAGCCTATGTTGAAAATTTGGCGGAAAAATTCCTTAAAATGACTGTTTTACGAGTGTGCGTTGGGCAGTTCCTACGCACGCTCGTAAGTTCGCAAATTTTAAATATTTTCACTCCAGATTTTCAACATTGCCATTTTACCACACCTCTGTAAGAGCAGTACAGCTGTCATTTTTCACATCTTGCCCAAAACGTGTTTCCGCCCATGTAGCGCACAATGATGCAGTCGGTGTGCGAAATCAATGTATGGGACACATTAAGAAAATCACCATGACACTGTTAATGAGCAGAGGTCTTAAAATGGCTATGTTGAAAATTTGGTGAAAAAATTCCTAAAAATGACTGTTTTATCGCCACAGCGCTGCACAGTTCCTACGCACGCTCGTAAGTTTGCGAATTTTCAATATTTTCACTCCAGATTTTCAACATTGCCATTTTATTACACTTCCTTATGAGCAGTACAGCTGTCATTTTTCACATGTCATCTCAAATGTGTTTCTGCACATGTAGCGCACAATGGTGCAGTCGGTGTGCGAAAGTAATGTTTGGGACAGATTAAGAAAATCACAGTTACACTGTTCATGAGCAGAAGTCTTAAAATGGCTATGTTGAAAATTTGGAGACAAAAGTCCATAAAATGACTGTGTTACGAGTGAGCATTGTGCAGTTTCCATGCACCTCGTAAGTTCATGACTTTGTAATATTTTCGTCCAGATTTTCACCAGTGGCATTTTTCCACACTTCCTTATGAACAGTAGTGCCATTTTTAACAACATGGCGAAATGTATTTTACACTTTCAGCAGAAATGCGGGTCACTGTGGGAAATCATTGTTTGGGACAGATAAAGAAAATCACAGTGACACTGTTCATGATCGGAGGTCCCAAAATGCAAGTGTTGACAGTCTGTTGTAAAAACCCCAACCTAATTACATTACGGTGTGCGCTGCACAGTTTCTATGCACACTCTGACTTCACCAGTTTTTAATATTTTACTGGATTTGCAACATTGCCATTTTTACACCTCCCATGAACAGTACAGTTGTCTTTTTCACATCCTGTTCGAATGTGTTTTTGCACCTATGGTGCTAAATGCCATAGTCGCTGTGCATAAGCAGCTGCCACAACAAACTGATCTTGCCACTGTTCATGAGGTGGGGTCACAAAAAACATGTTGAAAATTTGGAGTGAAAATACCAACGAATGCCTGAGGTGTTAGGGTTTCCAACTATACGCCACACACTTGTAGAGAATGACAGGCATCAGTGGTGTGATTTGGGATTCTTGCCTGTAATGCTCATACCATTCCACATCCTGCAGCCAGTGAGAGGCATCGAGGTATGCCTTGGACTCTTCGGCCCCAAAGTTCATGCCATTGTCCTATACCGCACCCATCTCACCGTATTTTCTGATGGAATGGGGTGCGCATAAGGGCCAAAGACCCCAAGGCACAGTGACACTTGTCAGTGTCTGCAGGTTAGAGTGTGGTGAAATGGCGTGGCCATTATGCCTGACAACCCAAAGGCACACCCCAATGCCTGTCACTCTCTGCAGGGTGATGGTGGGGTTGGCTTCAGTTCAGTACTTCACTGCCATTTCTATTATGCAGCTCTGTAACTTCTACACTACCAATGCCAATGCCAGCAAGCAAACATTCAGCATTGACAAATGCTTGTTTTTACATATTCTGACCCAAATTTTTAACATAACCTTCTTATAATCCCACCTCTTGAACAATGGTGGTGAAAATTGTCAAATCTGGCCCAAAAGGTGATTTCACCAAATGACTGCTAAATCATCTTTTGGGCCAGATTTCCATAATTCCACTGCCATTGGTCATGAGGTGGGGTCCCAAAAAGCCCATGTTGAAATTTGGGGTGAAAATAAGCAAAAATGTCAAAGTTATGCCTGAAGATTGAATCCCCCATTGAAATACATTGAACCACACTTACCTTAGTTTCTCATATTGCAGTCGCCGGTTCCAGCATCAAGACGTGTCTTTGATTGGACATTGGATCTTTGCCCTGTGGCCTGTCCAGTGAGTGAGGGTGTGGGGGTGTACTGCAAGTGTGTGGTGGTGAATGCTGAGAGGAAGGTTGGGGTGGCAGGGATCAGATCAGTGAGGAACCATTTTCTTTTACAGGTTTAAAGAGAGAGAAATAACAACAACAAATAAAACATTGAGGGACAGTTTTATTTATTACAGGTCACAGGATGATGATTGGAGGTTGGGTATGCTACTAGACACCAGGGAAACATATAGGGGATGGGGATCAGAGGGTGGGGGGTGCCACGAGATACCAGGGAAACACTATACAAATACAAGGCTGGTGATCGGAGGATGCGGGTGCCACTAGACACCAGCAAAACACTATACAAATTTGAGGTTGGCGATCAGAGGATGGGGGTGCCTCTAGACTACTGGGTCATAATGTTGTACGCTTAATAGCATACGACATTATAGTTTACCCGTAATTTTATTTTTATTTATTTATTTATTCTAGGATTACAAGTACCTTTGAGCCAAGGCTCTTTTACAAAGGTTCCACGTCAGAAATAACAAACAACAAGAAAGCAACAGTGAAATAACAGTAAAAAATCCATGTACAACAGTGCTATTGAAAGGGGTCAATTATAGGAAGAGTAAGGTGTAGAGGAGGAGGAGGAGTAGGAGAAGTGTAGGTAGTTAACGGAGGCAGTTGTAGTAAGATGGTGAACACAGCTAGGACGCATATGCCCACAAGGAATGGGTAGGGTCAGGCACCCGGGGGTGGCAGAGAAACAGGGATGAGAGGAGAGGGGGAGGATGAAGATGCAGCTGGAGGCATTTGTCAAAAAATAAATGGGAAGGAATGATAGACGAGATAAAGGGGGCTGAGCGGGAGGGGGGATAAGTGCTGTAATGGGGCAAGAGAGACTAATGAGGTGGTATGAAGACCTGAGATTTGAAGCTGGGGGAGGGGGACTGGGGGCCTGGGGTTAAGCAGTGTATAAATTAGGATTAAAGCTGTCTAGATCATCATCTAGGAGAGGTAATCACAGGAGCTAGAGGCAATGAGATGGGCCTGGAACCTGGTTTTGAACGTAATTAGGCTTGTTCAGGACAGCAAATGGTACAATACCACGTAACTGCTGTATGCAGTATTGCACCATTCATACACCCAGGCAGAGGATGAGACCTCTGCTGGGAGTGGGTTCCATTGAGCAGCTGCCGTGGCTCACTGGACAGCCACAGCAGCAGGAACCCAGGGAGACCATGCCTGGGACCAGGTTTGATTCTCGGTCCCAGAAATTTTTTTATTTGGCCTTGTGCGATTCCCGAGTCTCGACCCCTTGGAGTTAAGGTGTTTGCTCCTTATCCCTGAACTAACTCCAACTGAGTTAGCAATCTAGCACAGGGTGCGCGGGCAGAGCCCCCACATTAGGGTGTGGGGTGTGAAGCCCCCACAGAAAACACTTGTTCCTGAGCAACAGCACAACACCAATTGGTGCTGTTGTGCTGTCGCTGAGCCATCAGCTGACAAGAAATTTGTCGCCACGGCATAGTGGAACCAGGAACAGATATGGCTAACAAGAGTACTTTAATGGTATATATCAGATCCATGGAAACCAAGGGAAAACATTCAGTCAAAATGTGTTAGGTTTGACTGAGCTTGTAGAATGTAAAGCAGTTGCAGTATACAATGATCTGAAGGACATGATCTTGGAAAGAAATATAGAGGGTAAAAAGCTGATAGGACTTGCAGCTGATGGGCCTCTATAGTGACATTGGTAGTGCAGGAGTTAGAGACACATAATAGGAATGGCAGTGAAGTATTGAAGTGACGCCAACCTCATCCTTACCCTGCAGAGGCCGACAGGCGTTGGGGTGTGCATTTGGGTCATCAGCTATAATGCTCATGCCATTTTACCTCACCCTACCCTGTAGACACTGACAAGTGTCGTGGTGTGCTTTGGGGCCTTTGGGCAATATACATACCCCATTCCATAAGGAAATACTCTGAGGTGGGTGCAGTATAGGAGAATGGGGTAAACTTTGAGGCCAAACAGTGCAAGGCACACCATGATGCCTGACACTGCCTGCAGAGGGGGTGTGGGGGTGAAATGGCATGAGCATTACAGCCAATGATCCCAAATCACACCCCTGATGCCTGTCAGTCTGTACAGGGCGGGTGCTACAGTTGGAAACCGTAACACCGTAGGCGTGTATTGGTATTTTCACCACAAAATGTTCAACATGGGCTTTTTGTGAGCCCAGCTCATGAAGAGCAGCACACGCAGTTTGTTAGCTGAAAGGTGGTTTTGCACTGCAGCTATGCCATTTGGCAACAAAGGGACGAAAACACATTTGGGGCAGTATGTGGAAAATGATAACTGTATTTTTCATGAGGACATGTAAAAAAATGGCAACACTGAAAATCTGCAGTGAAAATATGAAATATTGGTGAAGTCATGAGCATGCATAGAAACTGTGCAACACACATCCGTAACCCAATTATTTTGGGATTTTTTTAACCACATTTTTAACATAGGCATTTTGTGACCTCCCATCATGAACAGTTGCACTGTGATTTTGTTAATTTGTCCCAAACGCTGATTTCCACAGTGACCACGCCATTGTGCAGCACAGGTGCGAAACACATTTAGGGCAGGATGTAAAAATGACAGCTGTACTATTCATAAGGAGGTGTGAAAATGCCAGTGTTGAAAATCTGGCATGAAAATATTGAAATTTGCGACATTACAAGGATGCATGCAACCGCACGAACATACCTGTAACACAGTCATTTTAAGGAATTTCATCACCAAATTTTCAACATAGGCATTTGAGAACCTCTGATCATGAACAGTGTCACCGCCACGTACTCAAATTGTCCCAAAACTGATTTTGCACAGCAACCGCATCTATTCTGCCGGACATGATAAAACACATTTCAGCCAGGATATGTAAAATGACAGCTCTATTGTCGATAAGGAGATGTGGAACAAGCATTTGTCAATGCCGAATGTTGCTTGCTTGTATGTGCTGTTTAGGTATTTGAAGTGACAGTTTCATGCCTTCCCAAGACATCCACTGTGTCTTTCCGCTCAGTATTCAGAGAATAGTGGAGGGCAAGGGCCACAGCAGTACAGCAGCTGCTAGGGGGTGAAGAGGTGGACAAAAGAGTCCTGCAGGAGCTCGCTAAATTGAAGGTAGACAAAGCGATGGAACCAGATGGCATACACCCAAGGATATTAACAGAACTGCAAAGGGAGATAGCAGTACCTCTGGCAGCCATGTTCACTGAGTCATTCAACATGAGTGAATTGGAGGAGGGCACATGTGGTCCCTCTACACAAGTCCGGCAGCAGGGAGGAGGCAGGGAACAATAGGCCATTCAGCCTCACCTCAGTAGTGGGGAAGATCATGGAGACATTGCTTAAAGAAAGGATAGTGGGGCATCTAGATGCCATCGGAACCCAGGACCATAGACAACATGGATTCACAGTGGGGACATCATGTCAGATAAATCTGGTTGATTTATTTGACTGGGTGACAAAGGAAGTGAATCAGGGTGGGGCAATGGACAACGCTTACCTTGATTTCAGCAAAGCCTTTGACACCATCCCATATAGGAGGCTGATAAACTAGCTGGGTAGGCTGGACATGGGGGAAAGGGTGGTAAACTGGTTAGAAACTGGCTAACAGACAGGAGGCAGAGAGTGGTGGTAAATGGTATGCAGTCTAGGAGAGGGGCGACCAGTGGGGTGCTGCAGGGATCGGTCCTGGGGCCAGTTCTGTTCAATGTCTCCATTAGTAATATTGCAGAACATCTGAAGGGAATTTTTCACCAAATTTTCAACATAGCCATTTTAAGACCTCTGCTCATGAACAGTGTCACTGTGATTTTCTTAATTTGTCCTCAGATGATTGATTTTCAAGATACCCCATCAAGCGCCATTGTGCGCTACATGGGCGGAAACATTTTGGGTGAGATGTGAAAATGATAGCTGTACTGCTCATAAGAAGGTGTGGTAAAATGGCAATGTTGAAAATCTGGAGTGAAAATATTGAAAATTCGCGAACTTACGAAGGCATGGAACTGTACAACGACATCATGAAACAGTCATTTTTGGAATTTTTTCACCAAATTTTCAACATAGTCATTTTAAGACCTTGCTCATGAACAGTGTCACTGTGATTTTCTTAATTTATCCTCAGACATTGATTGTGACACCGACTGCGCCCATTGTGTGTTACATGGGCAGAAACACGCTTTGGTGAGATGTGAAAATGGCAGCTGTACTACTCATAAGAAGGTGTGATAAAATGGCAATGTTGGAAATATGGGTGAAAATATTAAAATTTAAACCTTACGCGTAGGAACTGCGCAACGACGCTCGTAAAACAGTCATTTTTAGGAATTTTTTCACCAAATTTTCAACATAGCCATTTTAAGACCTCTGCTCATGAACAGTATCACTGTGATTTTCTTTATTTGTCCTGTACATTGATTTCTCACACCGACTGCGCCATTCTGCGCTACATGGGCGGAAACACATTTTGGGTGAGATGTCAAAAAATGACAGCTATACTGCTCATAAGAAGGTGTGGTAAATTGGCAATGTTGAAAATCTGGAGTGAAAATATTGAAATTTCGCGAACTTACGAGCCTCATGGAGGAACCTGTGCAACGACGCCAGAAATGACATTTTTGGAGTTTATACTACCTTCAACATGGGATTTTTGGGACTTTCTCATGGATGATGTCACTGTCATGGTAGAGGTTTAACGGCGGTGATTTCGCAGTCACTGCACAGTAACTGCGCGGAATCACCCTTCGGTCCAATAACGCCATGACAGTGACCTCACTCATGAGAAGGGGGTCCCCAAAACCCCATGTTGAAAATTTGGTGCAACAATTCCCAAAAATGCCTGAGATATGCAACAAAGTTGAAACCCCCCCTATCTAGCCCATTATACAGCTTACCGGCATTTCCTCAGTTCGCGGTCGGCTTTGAAGAGTGCAGACGTGTTCCTGGTCCACCAAAGATCGTCTCGCCGAGGTCTGGAGGTAAGTATGGGGTGGGGGTGGAGGAGGTTAAAAGCAGGGTGGGTGCAGGTTGTGGGAGGGGGTTGGGAGATACTGCGGGACCGCTGCTTTACAAGTTTAAAAAAAATGACTACGTGACGCTTGCCACACTGGGGTGGGCCTCAGCATGGCACAAGACGGGGGTGTTCAGCCAACAGGGATTGGGCACCCCCGCCAGCCAAAGGGACCGCTTGCCACGCTGGGGTGGCCCAGCGTGGCACCTACTACTGGGGGACGCAGCTCAGCCGACGGGGATTGGGCACCCCATCGGCTATACAGTGCGTGCAGGGGGCGCGACGCCTGCGTGTGTCTGTGGGGGAGCTGCGCATGAGCAGCCGATATCTTATCAGTGCTCTACCGAAGCGTAGTTCCCCTTTCAATCAGAGGTTACTGCATTTGAGCGTGTCATAGACAGCTCCAAAATGCATTGGCTTACAGGGCCGCGCTGCCAGCACACTGACTGAATTCGAGGAGGGAGGTGACACACCTCCTAAATCTCCGATGATGGCATTATGTTTTTTGCATATGCGGAAGCAACATAAAAATGTCAATTTTAAAATGTGGAGGAAAGTATTACAGATTCACGAAGTTACAAGCGTGCATGGAAACTGTGCAACTCACGCTCATAAAACAAGCTCTTTTTGATTTATTTCCACCAAATTTGCAACATAGGTTTTTTGAGAGCCCCCCTCATGAACAGTGGCACTGTCGTTTCGTTAATCAGTCCCCAGAGGTGATTCCACGCGGTGACCGTGAAATCACGTTTCAAGACCGAATAACAAAATGACAGTGCCTGAATTCATGAGGAGGGGTCCCAAAAACCCCATGTTGAAAATTTGGTGCCAAAATTCCCCAAAATGGCTGAGATATGCACCAAAGTTGAAAAAACCCTATTTACGCCATTATACAGCTTACCGGCATTTCTTCAGTTCGCGGTCGGCTTTGAAGAGTGCAGACGTGTTCCCGGTCCACCGAAGATCATCGTGCTGGACTCCAGAGGTAAGTATGGGTTGAGGGGGGTGTGGGGAGGCAGGGTGCGCAGAGAGTGGGCATGGGTTGAGGGAGGGGGCAGGGAGACTGCGAGGGACCATTTTCTTTTTTACAGGGGTTAAAAAAAAACATTGCAGTATGGTTTTCCCTTTCAAGTGATTTCACGCAGGCTGGGGTGGGCTCCCAGCCTGCCACCTCAGTGTTTTATTGGGGGGATGTTTTGATCCGACGGGATTGGGGCATCTCTCTGCGATACATACTGAAGGGGGACCAGAGCCGAGGGAATTGGCACCCCCCGGCATACAACAAAAGCAGGGGGACATTATGCTGATGCCATCAGAAACATAAAGGGAAGGGGATCAAAGCACGACAGGGATTGGGCCTCCCGTCAGCAAAAAAGACTGTTGTGGTGGCAGATGATGCTGGAGAGGGATTGGGCACCCCCTCAGCATACATTGTAAATGGTGGTCTTATGCCAACGAGGTGGGCTCTGTTGGCATTGTAACAGGTGGCAGCAGCAGCAGTCACTGCCACCATGTTGCCTGCACGTAGAGAGGCATGTTGAGGTCCGCTGCATGAGAGCTTCGCTCTCACTGCAGCAGGCATTTTCTTAGATCTGGAGGCCACATGATGTCAACGCCTGCTGCTGGCTTATTGGTGAATGAGGGATGCACCTACTGATGCGTGCCCTGCATTCGCCCACAGTGACCACACCTCCAAATCTGCTACTAGCACAAGATGTTGGCTGTGCAAGCATGAGCCAACATAAAAAGGTGTAACCACTCTTGCCAGACTTGATCATCCATATTTAGTTGCCACTCACTGTCTTGTACATAGACTCACCTTAGCATCAGAGAAAACAGCCATCTAAGAGCAATATTTGGTCAGTTGTATGCGCACAGTAAATCAGCTTGGAAAACAGATAAAGTACTCCCCTCATTTTGCTGATTGCTTGATCACAGCAAAGAACTACACCAGGAATATGTTATGAAACTTAAACAAATTTTCTTTACTAGATGGCTTTCATTTTCTCATTCTGCATAGGCATTATAAGCCTGCATCATGTCAATTATTTCTGCTCTGACGCAGATTGCAGAGGATAACTATCAGAAGAAATCTGGCTATGGGATGCCTTATAAAATGGGGACTTTCAAATTTGTCTCTACTACTTTCTTCCTGGCAAATGCTGTAGGTCTTCTTGCAGTTCTTTCTAAACTTTTCTAGAAACATTCTGTCATCTTCTCTGAGCTAAAACAGCAACTGGCCAGCACCACTGAGGCACTGTGGGCACTTCTTGAAACTCCTGGACCACATTTAAAAGTATTTTTAACTAAGATGCCAAATGAACCACTAGAGGAAGGAAAATCTATCTTTAGAACACATACATTGCAAGATACACAGGATCAAAGAGAACAGTAGCAGAATTTGCAGACTTCTTATATACTGGTGACAGCTGAGCAACTTGAAAGTCACTTTCCAGAAGGGACCTTTCCGGACAACTGGAAGGTACTAGACCCACATAATGCACCGCAGGATGAGCACACTGATAGCTATGGAGAACAGGTGCTTGAAAACCTTATTGGCCACTACGGTGTCCTTAAAAAAGGTGTCCAACTAAATAATAACACCATGTCAGTTACTGTAGTTAACTCAGATACGACCAAGTTACAATGATCTTTAATACATTAATTCATCCCAGCACACAAAGAGTGCAATGTCGAAGAATTCAATGTTAGTTAATGTCATGATCCCAAACAAGGAATCTTGGCCCTACATGTCAGTACTATATGCAATATGCACTATGTTTGGCAACCCTATCAATGTTTGTGGAGTGAACAAAGTTTTAGTGGTTACAACAACATTAAGACTGTGTTTAGGAACTATCTTAAAGTATGGAATATGAACACTCCCATGACTGTTCTGGTTGAGGATATTAGAAAGCTTGATTTTGAAACTGCGTTCGAAATCAGGCCATCCAAAAGGACAAGTGTGGTTTCCTTCAAGTTTTCAAGAATACTTACTGATGCATTTCAAAGTTCTCAAGATCTGCAGCATTACATCATAGACGGAAAAAGGAAAATATATCAGATAGTCTTCATCTTCATCCCATTGCTTCTTGTCCAAATTTGTCTTTGCTGTTGGTACCTTTTTGCAGTAAATAGGGGATCAGTTGTTGCCTTGGCTTTTTCTCCATTGACGCCGCCATCATTTCACGGTCATTATATTCTGAGGCCCAGAGAGAAACACAAGTCAGTATATTGCTATTGGTTGGCTGGCTAATTTTTTGTGTCATGAGGATTATGATCTTATAATGTCTTAAAAATAGTCATGCTCCCTTTTTTCTCAAATATTTTTTCTACTTAAAAAGTCAGTTTGCAGTTTTGCTTCATGAAAAATGTTAGAATCCAAGTTGCTTGCAGCTTCCTGTCAAAACTTTTAATTTGAGTACTATAGGCATTTTTTTCAAATAGAAGAAGCCATCAGCAGTTTATAACTTAACAAATGTGTTATAATAACTGGGGAGCGTTTTTTCCCCTAAGGGAAACCCAGTTACAATTTGCTGTTATAACCAGCTGGTTATAATAGTAAACATGCGCCAGGGTTCCCATGCTCCATGCACGTGCCAACCTCCGGTCTCCCCTTCCTCAGCCACCAGCCACCACAACTTACTGTTGGACACTTCACCGCAAGTCGCATTCAATGGTGAGGTAAATAAAAAAAAAAAAATAAAAAAAGAAACAGAACCCCAAAGGTGGTATGAGGGAAGGGAGGACAGGAAAATGTGGTAACAAACACACAGCTGAACAGGGGAGCTGAGAGAGATAGCTGACAGACAACCACAGGGGAGCTTCTGAAAAGGGAGACAGCAGAGGAGAAAATGGGCAAAGAAACTGGAGGGAGGGTAAAACACACACAGACCAATGGGCTGAATTTTTGTCTGAATTTAAAAAAAATGGAAAAAAAAGGGGGGGTGGCGTTTCCAACCACTCTGACCTCGGACCCATGCTTCATCCCGATTGGACAGCAGCTGACAACAGCTGTACCTTTATTTTATACAATTTCTCTGGTGGAAAAAACGCTCCCCAGCAATTATATAATAAAGGCTGGGTAGGTGTGTAAACTGGAGCTGTACATTCATTTCTGGTGTGGATGTTTTATAAACCCCTCGAGCTCCACTCTCAGGGTTTATGTGGCATCCCACACCTCAGGGGTGTGTAAAATTCTCATTCTAACTCCCTACCCAGCCATTATTCTCTATACACTGCACGAGTGCACAGCTGCCATACCACGTTCCAGCAAAGTTACAGTTAGTAAAAAAAATAAAACGTCTGTACAAATTTGTGCATAGTTTATGTTGAAAACACTAAAAAGTGTTACAAACATGTTGATAGAGTGAAAATAATGTGATTGTATTTAAAATAAAACCTTGACAGTAATTTGAACCATAACTAGATGTGTGGCTCAAGGTTTCTTGGGGTGACTAAAAGATATGTTGTCTGTTTAGCCATGGTGGCTAATGATTTCTAAAACCTAGGGGAACGTAGGCAGATCATTTGTCTACAGTAATGTGTGACATTCTTTGTCCAGGCACTTTACCCTCACAGTGTTGGGTGCTGTTGTATCGCGAATGGCTAGTGGTTCAGTTGCAAGAACGAACAGTCCTGGAGAGAGTGGACTGCCCTGCCATGTGCCTTTTTAACCTGAACGGGGAGAATCGCAGGCCATTACTAAGAACACAAGCATGTAGGGCTGTGCACTGATTCTTCTTACATGGGTCACTAGGGCTGCCTTGTGTCCTTAGGTTTAGTGCATAAGTACTAGTTAGGTTATGCTGCACCTCCTCAGTAACAGAGGTACTGAAGCAGTTATGGCTGGTGCTGGGATAAGCCTGCAGCGCAAGCCAGCCTTGAGGTGCCGTGAGGCATGGAATAGCTTACCTCAGTGCCAGCCTCCTGAAAAGTTCTGGCCCTTCAGGGTCCTAGCACTTCAGACCCATTAGTGTGAATCAATGGCGAAGATATTCCTAGAAGATGAGAAATTACAGTGAATTAGTTTCATTCTGGAGGCCGCACCTAAGAAAGGACACAGATATGGTGAAAGCAGTCCAGAGGAGGACAACTAAAATGGTGCAGGGATTGCATCAAAAGCCTTAAGAGGAGAGACTGAGGGATCTCAACATGTAGACCCTGGAAGAGAGGAGAGTGGGAGAGGACATGACAGAGACCAACAAGTACCTCACAGGGGATAAACAGGGTGCAGAAAGGGAGTCTCCTTCAAATGATAAAGAGCACCAGGACCACAGAGGATCTGATAAAGCTGGAGAGGAGTTTAAGAGGGGTGTGAGGAAGTGCTGCTTAACTGAAAGAGTTGTAGATGTCTGAAACAGCCTGTCAGTGGAAGTGGTGGAGGCAAAAACAAGTAAGTGCCTTCTGCATGTGTGGGACAGAGGTAGACATAGGGGAATATTAGTAAATAGGCAGGGATTAGGGAGGGTCAACAGAGACCAGTTAGGGCTTGTGGAGACAGACTAGACAGGGACCATCTGGGCAGACTGGGTGGGCCAAACTGTCCTTTTCTGCCAACAAATTCTATGTTTCTGTATTTCAACAATTTTCTGTCTGGCAGAGTAAGCAACTGGCTGCCTTCATAGCTAAGCCAACATCAATGCCACACCATAGTTAGTGGGTTTAACTCTCCCCACAGTCTGAGCACATATCTCCCTAAACTGCTCAGCCTCTTCTGACCCTCTGCCTAGAGGCCTGAGTGTAGTATCACACTTGTGTGCCCTAAGTGTTAGCACACAGGGCCCCATATTCAGAGCCAGCCAGATGTGCGTGCCTACCAGTGCGTCACTCAAAAAAGATGCACCGGCTGGCTCTGTTGTGATATTCAAACAGAATGTGTGATGAGAACAGAATGCACATTCTGTATGAATATTGGACGCTGGATGCATGGCGCGCAGCAACCAGCCACCACCATGTGGCGGCGAGCCAGGGTGCAGGGCTGATGACCACCCATATGGGAATGCGTGGCACATAGCTGTATGCACCACAGCCACCTTGATGATATTCATTAAATCAGTCAAATGGGCCCATTGGGCATGTGGTGCTAAGGGGAAATTTGCATGCCCATTATGGGCTCATTACATGGCTGTGCCGGGGAATGCACCGGCCGGGCACCCCAGCCCCATCTCCATAGAAAGAATAAACCATCTGATTGCCCTGGTCGCCCAGTGTCCCTCCCCGCCCCAGTCACCATAATAAATAAAGTAAAATCTGCTCCCATTTTCCATAGTGTGGGACCCCCGGCCCGATCAATACAATAATATAAAATAACATCCGATCCCTTTCCCATAGTTAGGACCCCTCCTGGCCTGATTAATGCAATAATAGAAATAATATCCAATCTCTGTAATGAATAAAACAAAAAAATGATTCCTGTTTCCATAGCGTAGTGTCCCCCACCCCCTACCTCAGTACACAGTTGCCCACCACCCCGGATCCCCCATCCCGAGCTGTGCAAGTGACTGGCACAGCCCTCCTCACCCTGCCATGGCCAGCTGCCTACTGATCTATATCGGACCGCATACAGTAAATAGTTAACCAATGAACGCATACTATTTACTGTGGAGGGGGGTTCCTGCACTATGGAAAAGGGGATCAGAAGTTATTTTATATTATTTCCATGATCAGGATAGGGAGTGGGGTTCCTACACTATGGCAAAGGGGGGTCAGGGCTTCTTAATAAGTTTACCACAGTAATCGGGGCTTGGGAAGGGGAGCATGTACCGCCCTAGACTCGTGAGCAGGGCACCACCTGACCCTACGCATAGTTAAAGTATGGTTTTCAGTGCCGTGAATTATGCACCGTGCAGCCGCCATAGTTACACTTTGGGGTTGAATATTGCACGCGTAGCATATGCATGAGGGACCCCTCATTTGCATTCTCTCATCATAATATTCCGCACAGCAGTGCAGTCAGGTTTGCGGGGCGCATCAGGAGCTTCTGAATATTGCCACATCCCCAATGGCCCTCGCAAATCCAAAGATGAATGGCACATCTTTTCTGAATATGTGGGCCAGAGGATTGATCCCATGACATTAAGCAAGTGACATGCATGTTCATGTTATGTCCATTTAAACCTCATGATCTGTTCTTGCTCTTGTTTATTTAGGACTGTTGCCAGTATACAGGATACGTGGAGGGCATTCCTAACTCAGAAGCTGTACTTGGTACTTGCACAGGACTCAGGTAGACTTGCTTTGACATATACAATAATTGGATCTAACATTGGCATTTCTTATAAACTGTGATGTCTAAATGTTGACAAATGAAGCTATAAAGTATGAAAGCATATCTTGATTTTTTTTTGTTATTAATTTTATAAATGTTGTTGATGATTTCCTCATTTTGGGAACCATTGTCACTTATGCTTAGAGTGGCATTCAGTGGAACAGAGGAAAACCCAGGGCCACAGGGTGTGTGGTTCCTGTCAATAGCTAGTAGAGGTGTGTGGATACACAATTTAGAATTCAACGAATATTTGCCAAATACTTCAGAGTTTATCTGGGTATTCGCTGTATTCATGTATTTATACATCTATTCCACCTCCCCAAACCTTTTAAAAAGAAAACAGTTTTCAAAGTCTTTATTTATCCCCACCCACATGGCAATGCTGTCACCCTCTTCCCTACCTGAGTCACCCAGGAATACACTCCATCCTTTCCATGTAGCACCACACTACCACCACCCTTCCCCATTCCAGGTGCAGTATAAATGAAATATGGTCCAGCGTCCCAGTTGAGCAAATTATTCCTTGCTGCAAGTGGTTAACAAATCTACACTTGCCTCCCTATGCCTGACGCCTTTAAAACAGATACTCCCCAACCCACACCACTATCTGACACCCTTCCCACTACCTCATCCACAACAAAAATAAAAGAAAGCCAGCTCCATGATGGGCGACCCATACAGCCCTCCCTCCACCTTGACCAGCCACCATCAATTGAGTGGAACTGAATGCGTGCTCTGCACAAATCACTGATTGACTCCAGCTGGGAGTTCAGACTCCTGATGCCTTCAACTAAGTCCAGAGACTGTAGTCCTGTTGATGAGATACTCTAGAAGATCAATTGTATTTATCAACAGCCCCACACCTTCCTCCCATCCTCCTCTGTTAGTGCAGTGAGGCTTCTGGGTTGATAGATTCCTTAAGATTACACTGGCATTCTCAGGTCTGACACTTGTTGGCAGCTCAGCTGGGCATGTGGTGAGAGAGAGCAGCAATAAGGTTGACTAGAACTCCTGAGCATGCACCATTACCGAAGATTTGGTGTCTCTAGGTGAATACCAGAAACAAAGTTAAAGTTACTACCCCCCAAACCTTACTAGTACAGTCCTTCAAATCCTTAAATCACACTTCCCTCCTAATTGACCTGGCTAACATAGATTGATCTTTCATTCGTCATGCCACTTCTATCGATTCCACCCTGAACTATTTTAAGACCAAGTTCCGATCGATCTGGGACACCTATGCCCCTCTCAGATGTACTACAGTGCGGGGCTCTCACCGGCCCTGGACCACTGCTGATATCGTGGCCAGCCCTCAGGGCCAGGGACCAGGCCTGGAAGTCCCACAAAGCTAACGTCTCTACCTCGGCTTACCAGAAGTACCGTACTCTTCGTAATTCTTGCACAAGACAAATACGCCAGGCAAAAGCATATTATTTCAAACCCAACTTCCATTCCAATATTAATCACCCCTCTAAATTCTGGAAGGTGGTACAATCACTTTCTCCCCACCGTCCCAACCCCCCACCCCTGTCCTACACACAGGCGGTTCCACGTTAATCGATCCACTGCAGTGGCTACTGAGTTTAACCCTCTTCACTAACTGTACCCCTCTTACTCCTGTCCTCACTTCCACCTGCCTCAGCAGCTCTTCCTGCCACACCTGCCCTGCCCAAACCTCCTCCCCTCTTTCTCCTTCATCCATGTGACCCTGCAGATGTTTACAATGCACTACTTGCCCTAAACCTTTCCAAAGGGAAATGTCCCACTGGGCTCAAGTTACTTTTCCTGGCAGCCCCTACCATTGCCTCCCCTGGCCTCGCTTTTCCAACCTTCCTTCTCTCCCACTACTATCCCAGCTGAATAGAAACATGCCACAGTCATCCCCTACTGAAAGGTGGTGACCTCCTCCCAGTAATTACCACGCTATCTCCTCCTCCTCCCGCCCTAGCAAAACTTCAAGAACACTTTGTCCTCTCCCAGTTCACCTCCTCCCTCAACTTCACCTCCTTCTTCACACCTTACCAGACAGGGCTTTGGAAGTCCCACCACCACCACTTTCCCTGAGGCTCACCAATTCCATCCTCACCAGTATGGATCAAGGCCACACCACCCTCCGCCATCTTTGTCGACCTCACAAAGGCTTTCGACACTGTATCTCATCCCCTTCCTATTCAAGCTTTCTCACTGGGCTATCTAGGAGGCCACTAGTTGGTTCCACTCCTATCTTGTAGGCAGACATAGTCTGTCAAGATTGGAAACTCCATCTCTACCTCCCTCCTTATCTTGACTGGTGTCCCCCAAGGTTCGGTCCTTGGCCCGCTACTGTTCTCCATCTTTCTCAATGATTTGCCCTCTGCCTGCCCCTACACATCCATTAACATGTATGTGGATGACACGTCTTGTTCGCTTCTGGCCCCACAACCTCTGATGTGGCAGCCAGACTTCAGCGCAACTTCGATGATGTCCAGCTATGGCTTCACTCAAATCAGCTCTTCCTCAATGCCAAGAAGATTGTCTCCATGACATTCAGCACATGGCAGAGACTCTCTGCCATTTTGCCCTTGATGGTCACTGTCCTCCCAGTACCCATCACTGTGTCCTCTACCAATCCCTGTGCTTCCCCTCTCTTCAGAACAGAAGGCTGTCCCACTGTGCCAGGCTTATGGCCAAGTTCTGGACACACTCCCTGCCCTCGTATCTCTACACAGCCCTATCCTCGCCTACCCCCCCATGCACTCTCTCAGGCACTATGACACTGCTCTTTCACTATCCTGAGTAAGACCACAACTGCAGGTCAAGCAGCCTTCTCCTACTCAGATGCCTAAATTGTGAACACGCCCTCAGCCATTTGTCACTCCTCCACTGCACACCACATCAACTCCCTCATCAAAGCCCATTTCAGCTCCACATGCTCATGCACCTAATCCCCTTCCCTGACTGAGGCCTGGGCACTTACTATCCTGTCTGGCAAGCTGTCACCTTATGCTGCCAGATTGAAACTTTCTGGCTGGGTTTGTTGGACTCACTGTTACTCACCTGAGTTTCTATTATATCATAAGTAATTTCCTATTCCTAATGCATTGTATCATATTTCTGATGTTCCTGTGTACAATGTACTGTTCCTTCACTGTATGCTGTATATTATTTGCACTGTGTCCATGTCTGTGTACAACGTACTGTTCCTTCATTGTATGCTGTATATTATTTGCACCATCTCCATGTTTGTGTACAATGTACTGTTCCTTCACTGTATGCTGTATATTATTTGCACTGTCTCCATGTTTGTGTACAATGTACTGTTCCTTTCCTGTATGCTGTATATTATTTGCACCATCTCCATGTCTGTGTACAATGTACTGTTCCTTCACTGTATGCTGTATATTATTTGCACCGTCTCCATGTCTGTGTACAATGTACTGTTCCTTTACTGTATGCTGTATATTATTTGCACTAGATCCATATCTGTATACAATGTACTGTTCCATCACTGTATGCTGTATATTATTTGCACCATCTCCATGTCTGTGTACAATGTACTGTTCCTTCACTGTATGCTGTATGTTATTTGCACCGTCTCCATGTCTGTGTACAATGTACTGTTCCTTTACTGTATGCTGTATATTATTTGCACTAGATCCATGTCTGTGTACAATGTACTGTTTCTTCACAGTATGCTGTATATTATTTGCACTGTCTCCATGTCTGTGTACAATGTACTGCTCCTTCACTGTATGCTGTATATTATGTGTACTGTCTCCATGTCTGTGTACAATGTACTGCTCCTTCACTGTATGCTGTATATTATTTGCACTGTCTCCATGTCTGTGTACAATGTACTGTTCCTTCACTGTATGCTGTATATTATTTGCACTGTCTCCATGTCTGTGTACAATGTACTGTTCCTTTACTGTATGCTGTATATTATTTGCACTGTCTCCATGTCTGTGTACAATGTACTGCTCCTTTACTGTATGTTGTATATTATGTGTACTGTCTCCATGTCTGTGTACAATGTACTGTTCCTTCACTGTATGCTGTATATTATTTGCACTGTCTCCATGTCTGTGTACAATGTACTGCTCCTTCACTGTATGCTGTATATTATTTGCACTGTCTCCATGTCTGTGTACAATGTACTGCTCCTTCACTGTATGCTGTATATTATTTGTACTGTCTCCATGTCTCCCTCCCCACCCCCACCCCCAGGACGCATCTGGAATCAAGCAGTTTGTCTGCTCAGTATGTCTTCCTGGTAAAACTTTCAAATAAATAAACTTTCTTGTATTCACTGATGCAGACTATTTTTGCATTCATTTTTTCCTTCTTTATTTCCCAGGGGACTTATGCATACTGATGAAGCCACTTATGAAATTGAACCCCTGGAGTCTTCCACCACCTTTCAGCATCTTATTTATGATGTGAGGCATATTCCATCACAGACTTTTGAATGTGAGGTGATGGATTCAAGTCCTGATGAAGAAGTCACACTGATGGATCAACTTTTACTGAGCTACAATATCATCTGGTAAGTGATCTCTTTTCTGCTTCTCTGCCAACCCTCTGTAGGACATAGGCACTAGCTTTTGTAAGAACAAAGTTTTTTTTCAGTAAAGGATCTGTTATAAAAATGATTTTATTTTCATAAAACATACCTCTTTCTGTGTTCCGCATTGTCACTTGAAAATTAATCACCTGTGGATATTGTATCATCCCTATCAGGCAAGAAGGCTAACTTCAAAAGTATGATTTTTGTATCTCTTGATTCGCTCCATGTTGTCAATTGGGAGTTAATACACATGGGGCATTGACCACCCCTACTGGGATAGTGGCACGGCCCACAGCTGTCAATCAACATAGGATCCTGGGCACAAGAACATACCAATAGCAAAGATTCTCCTGTCTTTGCTGTGCTACTGAGTGGTAAACAGCATAGGAGATTCTGTCTAAAGAAGATTTAACTAATTCTTTTTTATTTTCTTTTATGGTCAGAATTACGCAATTGTAGAGCAGGTCGGGGCTGTCTTGTAACAGGGAGCACCCCCAAATTTAGAAATCCTGCTTGTTAAGCTGCGACTTCCAAATTGACTAACCTGCTATTTTAAACCCCAGAAAACCCTCTCTGTGCTTAATATCTGCAATCAGTCCTCTGGATTGAGCTACCCATGAGAAATGAATTTGATGCTAATTATGGAATCTTATAATGAAATTCAAACCTTTGCTGTGTGGTCACAATCCACTCTGCCCTCTAATGCCAGATTTATTTCTCCACCTGAGAAGAAGTTGCCCTGAAGACATCTCTCTAGCCTTCAGTGCTGTTTACAGTTTATTGTTTTTAAATACCTTAAGTTTCTAAGTTTTATGTAGTTACCGATTCTCTGCATTAGTTTATTTATTTAGTTTTTGTATTTTTTGTGCTATTTGCCGGTTCCCAATTGGTTCCTCGGAACCAGAGAATGGCCTTTGCACTGCAATTTCCTGCTTTAGGAAATCACTTTATTCTGACTAACAAAATTACAATAAAGTTATTTCTTACTTTACTACTTTGTGGTTATGTCTCAGTTTCTTCTACTGTTGGAACTGAGACATGCTTAACTTTTTTTCTGTTGAAATTGGAAAGAATTTAGCGGATCTGTCTTTTAAAAGGGAAACAAACCACCAGCCTGGTGGCACTGATTTTACAGACCCCCCACATCCATCCCACCAGTGGACAAGAGGATGGACAGGAAGTACTGGGTGGCCAAGTCCAGAGCAGAGTTCCTCTTTGGACACCCCAGCCATGAAGGGGTGGTGCAGGCTGCTGCATGTGACAAAGAAGATATTCCTCTGGCATTACACCCACCTGAGAAGGACTCCAGAAAAATGTACTCTATTGCCAAGAAATCTCACTTAGGGGCCCCTTTGGTCATTAGACAGGCAATTTATGAGACCTATGTGTCCAGATACCAAAAGAGTCTCTGAACACAGTTGTGGAGATAGCCAAGGCATGCCCTGGGCCCATGGCATCAGATTTATCCAAAGCTGCAAAAGGGCATAGAGGCTTCCAAATGCCAATTTCAAATGGCAGTGGATACCAGTGATATTGCAGCCAGGCAAATTGCAACCTCAGTGTCTCTGAGATGATTGGCTTGGCTGAGGCCACTAACTTGTCTCAGGACACCCAGACAAAGGCACTGGATTTTCCTTGGAACCCACATCTCTCTTTGGGGAGCAAACAGAGGCTTACATGAAGAAGATGGACGAGTACAAAGTGGCTTATAAGAGTGCTGTAGCAAAGGAGAAAGCAGCAACACCCCAGAACTACCGGAGCAAAGGGGGCAGGGGTATAATCCATTATAGGCCTTTCTTCCAGGCTCAGGCATCGCCTGCCAACCAACCTCAGAGGGGGTACTTCAGAGGCAGAGGCAGAAGAGGCAGCAGCCGTGCTGGCCCCCATCACTCAGCCAGGTGCACAAACAAAGCAGACCCCCCGAGGGGACTGCCAGGGTAGCCTCCCCACTTTCAGCAGGAGGCAGGCTGGCTCACTATCTCTAGGCTTGAGAATCCATTACCACAGACAAGTGGGTCCTGGTGGTAGTGAGCCAGGGGCTTGCTCTCAGTTTCAAGGTTCTGCCCAAGCTGAGGGCAAGACTTTTCAAACCTACCAGCCTATCAGAAGCAGCTCTGATGGAGGAGGAAGTAGCAAAACTCATTCAGGACAAAGCAGTAGAGTCTGTTCCCTTGGACCAAAAGGTAAGGGGTCTCTACTCAAGGTACTTCCTCACTCGAAAACAGGGGAGTGGCAACTAATACTGGATCTCAGACATTTAAACATACATTTGACAAAGCCAAAATTCAAAATGGTCACTCTGGCTGCCATTCTCCCTACACTCAGGAAAAGAGATTGGCTGGCATCTCTGGATTTAAAAGATGCCTACTTCCATATTCCCATCAGGAAATCACACAGAAGGTACCTCAGGTTCAGACTGCCATCAGGACACTACCAGTTCAGGGTCATGCTCTTCGCCTGACTTCTGCTCCAAGGGTGTTACAAAGTACCTAGCAGTAGTGGTAGTACACCTAAGGAGACAAGGGGTTACAGTCTTCCCATACCTGGATGACTGGCTGGTGGTAGCCAGTCTCCTCAACAGGTAAGAGATGCGCTGACCACCACTCAGGATACCCTGTGTACACTGGGCATCCTGTAAACCAGAAAAGTCAGTGCTGACACCGGTTCAACCTGAAGTTCATAAGGGTGGAACTAGACACTGAGAGGAAGAGCTTTTCCACCAGGAAGGGTAGATAGCGTGCAGCTGGCAAGCTCCTTCCAACTGCATACCCCAGACCAGAGAGACATTTTCTCCAGCTGTTAGGACACATGGCTGCATCAACAGCAACAGTGTCAGGGTCAAGATTCCAGATGAGGGACATTCAGTTCCACCTCAGGTCTCACTGGTCTCAGAAAAGAGATTCCATGTCAAAGATGGCACCAGTCATGGGAACCCTGCTCCAAGCACTACAATGGTGGCAGGAAAAGGACAGTCTCAGGGAAGGTGTACCTTTTCTCCAGCTGCCACCAGCAGCAGTCTTAACAATGGATGCCTCCCTCCTAGGATGGGGTGCCCACCTAGGGGAACACACTGTACATGGTACCTGACTCCAGCAGGAGTCTCTGCTTCACAGAAATCTGCTGGAACTCAGGGCAGTTTATCTGGGCATTCAGTACTTCGCTTCAATGCTGCAAGGCAAGGTGGTTCAAGTCAGAACAGACAATACAACCACAATACACTACATAAACAAGCAAGCAGTCCCTGGAAGCCCACATTCTCAAAAAGAAGATGAGCTCCATGGAAAAAGAACTCAAAAAGCTTCGGCAGGTGTCAACTTCCCCTGAAGGCCATCGCAAGAGAAAGGACAAAGAAAAGCACCGGGACAAGGGCTCCTCTCCCACCGCGACTTCCTCAGGAGTCGCCGTGTTAAAGGAAACGTCCCCCCCGAGGGACCGCTCCTCAACGACTGCCTTAGAGGCGTCTAAGGTGGCGTCGGCCCGCCCATCTGGCTCGCGCTTGGGCCCTTCGGGTGCCTCCGGGCTCTTGGAGACCTCCACCCCCGGTAAAGCCGTGGCTTCGCTGCCTACTGGTGAGGGCTGCTCCGATAAGCTGGATGTTGGCTCCTCCGACGTCCACACGGAGAAGGTCGGTGAGTCACCCGACCCTTCGGGGCGGTGCGCGACCCCTCTTCCGCCAGACCAGGCCGCCCCTCCGTGGCCTGCCTCCAGTGAAGGATCCGGAGTCGGATGCCAGCCCTCCAGCACCCGCCCAGATCCCACTGCTAAGCCGCGACGCCGGTTTGCCCGACGTCTGCACAGCGGATGAGCAGACGCCTGACCCTCCCACGCCTGCTGCTCCGGGTCCCCTCACATTCCGCTGCCCTCTGGGACCCTGAGTTACCTCAGCCCAACCCCAGGGATTTCTCCTCCATCTCCGGCGACGCTGAGGTTCCTGTTCCACCTCCATCAGACCAACCTCCTGCTGATCTGACGTTGGCTTCCCGGACGCCGCCCGAAACTGGCACCTCGCTGCCGGCTCAGATGCTGGTATTGCTGACTCGGGTGACATCCCGCTCCCGGATACCGCCCCAATGCCGGACGTCTGCCCTCGGGCCTTCTGCCCCAGACCTGCCCGCGGGGCCTCGGCTGGGCGTCTGCTCCGACATCCCCAGCTCCCGGTGCCGACCCCATCGTATCCGACACCGTCGTACCGGGACCGCGGTATCCGATGTTGCAGTACCTGACGCCAGCTTATCCAATGCCACAGTACCCAATGCCACAATACCCGATGCTGGGCTTCCTGCCGGGGTTATGGATACTGCCTTATGGGTATAATCCATACCCTTTATCCCCCTCCTCCTCCTCCTTCTCCACCGCCCCAACCGCTGGTGGATTTGCAGGAGACTCTGGCTCCTGGTGGGCTGAGGCCAAAGCTCAGCTCACCAGAGAGGTGGAGAGTCATCTTCGACGACAGTGCTGGTACGGTTCCACGTCGTCCCGCGGCGACAAACTCCCTCACCTCCTCCGGACACCAGGGCTAAACCCTCTGGGTCCAGAGAGGGCAGGACACGCCTCGAGGGCTTCCCTAAAGGGACCATTCTCCCCTAGATGGGAAAGGGAGTAGTCTTCTTCTTCATTTTCTTCCTCTTCCTCCTCGGACGCCTCCAACGGCTGCTCCAAGAAGGACGACGAGCTACGCTCTCCATCAAAACCCAGGCCAAGGACTCCTCCGAAGTCTCCTCCTCCGGATCCTTCTTTCACAGAGCTGCTACGTAGAATCCAGGCAGTGCATAAGTGGCAATCCTTGGAGCCAGATCCACAGCAGGTGAAACTCGCTGAGCATCTGGATCTGCCCGTGACAGCTCCCACCTTGAGTACCCTGGATCGGGCCTCCGCCCACCTTGTTACCACTTTTGGAAACAACCGTCGGCGTTAGCCCCACTTCCACGGAAGTTGAACAGGCTATACCAGGCTCCTGAGGGTGTTGACTTCTAGATTCTCACCCCGAGCTGACTCGGTCGTGATTAGCCTCATGGCCGAACAGCTAATCCAAGACATCTTAGCTCATCGCCACCCGATAAAGAATCTCGCCTTCTGGACCAGTATGGCAAGAAGATTTTGCTTCTTCACGCTGGGGATCAGGGCCTGAACTAATAGTCGGTCACATGGGGATTACCAGAGGCAATTCTTACTGAGGTGGAAACAAATTGGACTCCTGCCGGACTCTCAAGTCAAGCAGGAGCGTCTGACCTCGTCCGCTCTGCACATTTGGCCAGTTGACACATGCTTTGTGTGACCTAAGATGCAGTAGATACTGCTGGATGGAGCTCAGCTTTCGCCGTAGGCTTACGACGTCATGCTTGGCTCCGTGTGTCAGGGTTGGTCCCAGAAGTGCAGTCCGTTATGCAGGAAGCACCTTTCCAGGGTTCGGTGCTCTTCGGGGGTGATGTCAAGGACATCATCACCGATGTGCAGGAGAAGGGGATGGCACTAAAGTCCGTCCGACTCTATGTACCATCCCCATCATTCGTAGCACCGTCCCTTTCACAGACGGAATCGGCCAAAGGCGAAACCTCTGGGAAAGCGGACCACTAAACACTGGGCCCCCACAGCTGCCAAGCCCCCTCCACCCAAAAAAGCAGCGGGTGCTTCAGCTGCAGCGCTGCCCCACACCACCTGACTCCTTCCCTCTCCCACAGCCTCCGAGCTTCCTGAGGAACCGGTAGGAGGGAGGTTTTCCCTCCACCTTCTGGGCTGGGAGAGGATAACATCAGATTCTTGGGTGCTCCAGCTAATAGCAGAAGGACACTCAATAGAGTTTCTACAGAAACCACCTCGTCACCCTCCCCAAAGATCGTCGTACTCTCGGGAACATCTTCTTCTGGTCCAGGAAGAGATTTCAGCACTGCTGTTGAAAGAGGCGATAGAACCTGTCCCCCTTCCCCTACAGGGAACGGGTTACTACTCTCATTTCTTCCTGGTCCCAAAGAAGACAGGAGATGTAAGACCTATTCTAGATCTCAGTTTCCTGAACATTTTGTGGAGTAAGAGGTTCAGAATGCTCTCACTGCAGAGCCTTCTGCCCTCCTCCGCTCGAGCCAGTGGCTGTGCTCTGGATATGCAGGATGCTTACCTGCATATATCCATTCACCCGCCTCACCGCAAATATCTCCGTTTTGCTTTCCAGAGGGACCACTACCAGTTCAAGGCACTTCCATTTGGCCTCTTCTTGGCTCCCCGGTATTTACCAAATGCCTTGCGGTGGTGGCGGCCTACCATGCGATCCCGGGAGTGCAAGTTTCTCAGCACCTGGATGACTGGCTCCTGGTGGCCTCATCCAGGGAGAACTCCTGCTGCCTCTCTTACCCAGCAGGTCTTTGCCTGCCTGGGTATTACCATCAACCATTCCAAGTCTCACTTGATCCCATCCCAGAGACTCCAGTTTATCGGGGCGATACTGGACACGACCCTGGGCAGGGCCTTCCTGCCACCGAACAGGACGGCCACTATTCAGACTCAGGTAAGCCTGTTGTCCGGCCACAGGCGAGTCACTGCAAGGTTGGTTCTTCGCCTTCTCAGGCTCATGGCAGCTGCTATCCCGATAATTCCTCGCGCTCGGCTCCACATGAGGGTTTCTCAGTGGCACTTCACTCCCAATGGGATAAATTGGTGGATGACTTGGATCAGTTGGTTCTGGTCTCCTCTCCCATGGTTCGAGACTTGCAGTGGTGGATGGTCAGAGAGAATCTGTTTTGGGGGGTTCCATTCTTCCTTCCTCCCCCCTCCCAGACTCTGACTACAGATGCCTCGGGCGAAGGTTGGGGAGCCCATCTCGGTCCTCATCGGACCCAGGGCTCTTGGTCCAAGCTCGAACAAACTCTTCACATCAATGTGCTCGAGCTTCAGGCAGTACTTTATGCCCTCCAAGCCCTCCATCTGTATCTCCTTCCAGGCCACCTAGCCGTCCAGATGGACAATATGTGTGCGGTATGGTACATCAACAAACAGGGAGGGACTCGGTCCTACCTTCTTTGCAGGGAAGCAATGAGAGTGTGGGATTGGGCAGCACAACACGACCTTCACCTTACGGCAATTCATGTTCTGGGAGTCGACAACACCTTGGCAGACAAGCTGAGTCGCTCGTCTGCCTGGGCCCACGAGTGGGAACCGGATCAAGGGGTCCTAGATGATATCTTCCTACGCTGGGGAACACCACAGGTCGACCTGTTCGCTTCCCCTCAAAACGTAAAGCTTCCAGTGTTCTGCTCGCTCATTCAAAAGTGAGGCATTTTCTGGAGAGACGCTCTGTCTCTAGATTGGAAGGACAGATTCGTCTATGCCTTTCCCCCAATTCCTTTGATCCCACGGGTCTTAAAGAAACTATGGTCAGAAGGAGCACGAATGATTCTGATCGCTCGTTTTTGGCCCAGGCAAGTTTGGTTCTCTCTTCTGCAACAATTCTCAGAGAAACCACCGCTTCCTCTTCCTCTGTCACAATGTTTGCTGACCTAGGATCAGGGGACCCTGGTCCATCCAGGTCTCAAGTCCCTTCAGCTTCATGCATGGCTCCTGCAGACATAGCTCAGGCCCACTTTGGAGTTTCTCCCCAGGTGGCGGAGATTCTGGCAGAGGCTAGGAAACCCTCCACCAGGTCTACCTATGCCATGAAGTGGAAAAGATTCACAATCTGGGCTGCTTCAAAAGACCTTGAGCCTTTTTCTTGCCCCGTTGGTCGTCTGCTGGAGTACCTGCACCATCTCTTTGACCTGGGTCTTAGTCACTCTTCTCTTAAAGTCCACATGGTGGCCATTTTGGCCTATCATGTTCCCTTTGCAGACAGAACATTTGCTCAGCTGGCAGTTTCTAAGACTTTCCTTAGAGGAGTTGTCCACCTGAGACCCCCTATCCGAGTCCCCGCTCCTCCTTGGGATTTGAATTTTGTTCTTGAGAAACTTACTCTGCCTCCTTTTGAACCGGCAGCTTCCACAGATTTGAAGTTCCTTTCTTGGAAGACACTTTTTCTCGTGGCCATTACCTCTGCTTGGAAAATTTTCGAGCTCCAGGCCCTGATGTGTAAAATTCCATACTTGATTTTTCACAAGGAACGTGTGGCTCTGCGTACCAATCCTAAGTTTCTCCCCAAGGTGGTAGCGGAATTGACTCTGAACCAGTCCATAGAGTTACCCACTTTCTTTATGCAGTACTCCAATCAAGGGGAGTATTTGTTACATACTATGGACGTTCACCGGATTCTGAGATACTACACTAACAGGACGAAGGATCTCAGAAAGACAGATCAACTGATTGTCTCTTTTGCACCAAAAAGAGAAGGCAATGCTGTTTCTAAGCAATGCCTTTCTAAATGGTTGGCTCATTGCATCACTTTCTGTTATGACAGGTACAACAAGACCCTTCCGGGTCAAGTAAGAGGCCACTCCACCAGAGGAGTCGCTGCCTCAGCGGCTTGTTTCAAGAATGTATCAGCGGCTGACATCTGTGCTGCCGCCACTTGGACTTCCATCCATACCTTTACAAAGCATTACAGTTTGGATATCACCTCTCACCATAGAGCAGGCTTCGGGCTGGCTGTTCTGCAAGACCTCCTTTCTTAAAGGCCTTCACAGCTTGGGGATCTACTCTGAGTAGCTTTCCTCCTCCCGTGTGCTTCTTCTTCTTGTTCCAGACTGCTTGGGACTCAGTCCTATATGTAATTACCTACTGCAAGAGCCCTCTCGAAGTAAGATAGTACAGTTATGTAAGAACTTACCATAACAGTAGATCTTCGAGAGAGGCTCTTGCAGTAGGTAATACCTTCCTGCCCTCCATCCCCCTAGCTTTTTCAGCTCCTTTTCCAGTTATGTAAATATTCGCTTCTCTCTCGTCCGGCCTCTGTTGGTCTTTGGCGGGAAAGAACTGGAAGGTGGGGTGAGGACTGCCCTTTATACCGACATCTCCTGACGCCAGTCACCTGACATGGGGGCGATCCCTCGCCAGGGACTGCTAGCTAGAAATTTTTCCGTGAGGTACTGCCCCCTGCCGGCGTCAGTCCTATATGTAATTACCTACTGCAAGAGCCTCTCTCGAAGATCTACTGTTACAGTAAGTTCTTACGTAACTGTAGTTTCCTGGTAGCCATAACCTCAGCCAGGAGGATCAGTGAGGTTCAGGCCTTGTCCACAGAGCCAGATTATATAGCAGTCCATAGGGACAAGGTGGTCCTTAGGACTAATAGGAAGTTCCTTCCAAGGTGGTCTCAGACTTCACCTTTATCAGTCCATGACCTTACCAGTCTTTTTCACTGACCACTCCAGCTTAGAACGAAGACTGCATATCCTTGATGTCAAGAGAGCTATAAGCTACTACTTAGATCACACAAAGGGCCATAGGCAGGATAGAACCCAGCTCTTCCTGACCTACGGAGAAGTGGGGAAGGGCAAACCCACCTCAAAGAGGTCCATTGCCCACTGGATTGTTGCCTGTATCCAATTCTGCTACAGCAAAGTGGGTAAAGAGCCCCCTGTAGGCCTCAGGGCCCATTCTACAAGGGGTACAGCTGCCTCAATAGCAGCTGCAAGAGATATCTCTTTGTTAGAAATCTGCAAAGCAGTTACCTAGAAAACAGTTCACGCCTTTACCAAGCACTACAGCCTGGATACCTCGGTAGGAAGTGATGCCATGTTTGGCACAGCAGTACTGCAGAGCTTGTTTCCTAAATAGGTTCTCTACGCACCTCCAAAGGTACTGCTTGGGTAGTCTGCAGAAGTCAGAATACAGTAAGATTTCCTGGGGTTTGAAGAAAAAATTACTTACCACACTTGCTTCTTCCAAGGGAATCTTACTGTAGTCTGAGCTCCCACCCTACCTCACCTGCTAGAACCTATGGGCACTGCAACACAGCTGTTCATGCTGTTTGAAACCTATGAGTGGTTCTGTTTTTGGGCTTAGTGACTTGAGTCTTAATGTTGCCCACATTTCTAAATAAAGGGAATTGTTTGTTGTTAAATACTTATTTAATTATTAGTATAGTTTAGACAGCTTGTTATTATGCATGCTCCATAATAATCCGATGGTTGCAGAATGTATTCCAGGGACAGTGGTTTGAAAACCAAGCTTGAGCCTAACATTCCATGATTAGCATAGGTTCTATTAACCATTTTGGCTCCGGGGCAGTCTTATGGTGAGACCATACTGCAGAAGTCAGAATACAGTAAGATTCCCTTGGAAGAAACAAGATTACTGTGGTAATTTTTTCTTGCTGCCTGTCCTCCTGAGGAAGGAAAGGAGATGTCAGTGGACAAGAATAAAATTCCCTCAGTAGAAGACATGACTAAGGCATGGCAGTTTTTCCAGGCCTTCCAAGCTATGGGATCTCTTATGACATGCCTTCCCCTGGTTCTGGTACCTGCCCTGGTACCTGAGGAGGAAAGGGCTGATTTCTTCTATGAAGAAGAGGAGGAAGTGGAGGGAGAACCTATAGAGCCTGATGGTCCACCTGAGCAGGAGTTTGGCTCCCCCTTCATGCTCCTGATGACTTTTCCTCACATTATTCTTTTGTGAGATAAATGGTCAATACCCTCAACCTCACTACTCAGGAAACTGCTGAAGATGAGGATGAGGTGGAATTTTGGGATTTTTGGATATGATGAGTTAATCCCCTCCTAAGAGGTTACTTTTACCCATTCATAAATGCCTCAAAAAGGCAACCTGCAAGCCCCTGGAAACTCCAACATTTACCCCTGGTATTGATAAAAAGATAGAAAAGAAATAACAGGTGGACAGAGGGTGCTGAATTTTTATATTCTCACTCTGCCTCTGAAGGAGTGGTCCAGGCGGCAGCCTGTGATAAGGCTAAAGTTTCCCTTTCATTGCATCCTCCAGACATGGACTCCAGGAGACTAGATTGCATGGGAAAGAAAGTGTATACTTCAACTTCCCTGCTATTTAGACAGGCAGCTTACATAGCCTAAACAGCTCAGCACCTGAAGACTCCCTGGAGTTCCATTTGGGTTCTGAGTGATAAAGCAGCTGGTGACTTGCCACAGGATCTGACACTATGAAAACTGCAATGTATGCCACCAAGTACCAGTTTCACATGGCAGTTGACAACTAATGCCACTGCCTCTAGAGTTATGGTTCATGCTGTGTCCCTGAGGAGGTTTATGTGGCTCAGAACTACTAACCTTTCCCAGAACACGCAGGCAGAATCAATGGACTTCCCCTGTGAGGGAAATTCTCTGTTTGGTGATAAGATAGAGGCATACATGAAAAAGGTGGAGGAGTATAAAGGCACCTACAACAGCAATACTGAGAAGGAAAAGCCCTCCACTTCCATCAGGCCTTTTGCAAGGGGAGGTAGAGGTAGGGATATTTTCCCCATTGTTTTCTTACATATAATTAGTTCCAGCAAAGGGGTTTCTTCAGGGGTAGAGGCAGAAAGGGCCATAAATGTGCTGACACTGCTCCAGTTCCCAAGGGCCAGGCTAAGTAGAACCCTAACAAGTTTGTCCAGGTTGCCCAACCATTGCCAGTGGGGGAAAGGCAGACTCACTATTTCCAGAAGTGGAAAAACATTACAGACAGGTGGGTCCTGGAAATAGTGAGTCAGGGATAGACCTTGCAGTTCAAAACGTTTCCAAAACTACAGGTTCACAAAAACTTCACACCTTCCTCCCCAAAGAGAAAATACTGCTGGAGTTGGAAGTGAGAAAGTCACTGTAAGTGAATGCAGCAGAAAAGTCCCGACCTCCTCACAGTGCATAATGGGTCTTTATTAAAGGTACTTCCTGACCCATAAGAAAATGGGGAGTAGTGACCCATTTTAGATCTGAGATACCTGAACTTAACACCTGAAAAAGGAAAAGTTTGAGGTGGTAAAACTGGGATCAGTAATCTCATCCCTACAACAAGGTGACTGGCTGGGATATCTGGACCCGAAAGTCATGTATTCAAACCCCAGGAATCCCTCACGATGCTTACTAAAGCAATCAGCCTGAAGGGTTGAACTGCCCTGGAGACAGTTGAATGTATATAAATTATGGAACTCAGAATGCATTTTTGAACCTCTGCTGCGTGGTGGCTTTCTACCCTGCTCTCCAACGTCAGATTTATTTCTCCACCTGAGAAAGCAAATTGCCCTGAAGAGCTCTCTTCATCTGAATCAAGTTTTCCAGTTTTTTTTAAGTTTTATAAGTATTTCCATTTATTTTTCCCACCTTTTTTATAGTGATTTTCTTTTTAACTGCACTTGTTTTGTTAACTTTTCCCTCTTATTTCTCAATTTTTATGTTTGCTTGCATGCATGCACAAGAAACATTTCGTCACAGCTTAGGAGAGAAGCGGGGTTTTGGAGGTGCGGCACTGTGGGATCCAATGCCCCCAGTGCCTTTTGAGGCTTGGTCCGCTTTCCCTAATGCGGAGGCATGCTGCTGCTGACACTAGTTCAGCCAGCATGCCACCACCTTGAAACGAATCTACCGCTACAATGAGGGAGCGACCTGTCATTGCAGGGTGGTGCCTTGCCTGGTGAAACATTTCCTATAACATGGCGGTGGCCGGTGGCTCTCACTGCCTGCCTCAGAGTCCCCTTTGAAAGCCAACTTTGGGGTTCTCAATCCCCTGTTGGCATGTCCCCATCCCCAGTTCATTTGCCGATGGGTAGCCCAATCCTCTGTCAGCATGATGCCTCCATTTGATATGTGCCGAGGGGTGCCTAATCCCTCGGCTCATGCACCACTCACTCACCACACTGTATGGCTGATGGGGGTGCCCAATCCCTGTCGGCTCCAGTACGCACCTCCCTAACAAGCACCCACTCCCAGCGTGCCAAAAGTGTCCCGTGATGTCTTTTTTAAATTTTAAATCCTGTTAAAAAAGAAATTGGTCCCTCGTTGAGCCTCACGCCCCACCAACCCATGCCCAACCACTGCGTACTCTACCTCCCCACACCCCCATACTTACCTCCAGAGTCCAGCGCGATGATCTTGGGTGGACCCGGAACACATCTGCACTCTTTAAAGACAACCACAAACTGAAGAAATGCCAGTAAGCTGTATAATGGCATAAATGTTTTTTTTTCTGCTTTGGTGCATATCTCAGCCATTGTTTCAAATTTTGGCACCAAATTTTCAACATGGGGTTCTTGGGACCCCTCCTCATGAATTCAGTCACTGTTATCTTATTATTCAGTCCTGAAAGGTGATTTTGAGGTCACTGCGTGGAATCACCTTTCTGGACTGATTAACAAAAAAACAGTGTCACTGTTCATGAGGTGGGCTCTCAAAAAGCTTATGTTGCAAATTTGGTAAAAAAATTCCAAAAAAAGGACTGAGTTATGAGTGTGCATTGCGTAGTTTCTACACATGCTTGTAACTTCACAGATCTGTAATATTTTCACTCCAGGTTTTCAACATTGCCATTTTCCACACCTCCTTATGAACAGTACAGCTGTCATTTTTCACATCCTGGCTGAAATGTGTTTTCGCATTCCCGGCACAGAATAGCACGATCGCTTGAGGGAAATCAGTTTTTGGGACAGATTAAGAAAATCGCAGTGACACTGTTCATGAGCAGAGGTCCTAAAATGCCTATGTTGAAAATTTGGTGACAACAGTCCATAAAATGACTGTGTTGCAAGTGTGTGTTGCGCAGTTTCCATGCACCCTGGTAACTTCACAAATTGGTAATATTTTCACTCCAGATTTTCAACATTGGCATTTTGCCACACCTCCTTATGAACAGTACAGCTGTCATTTTTCATATCCTGCCCAAAATATGCATTTGCACATCTGGCACACAATGGCGCGTCACTGTGGGAAATTAATGTTTCGGATAGATTAAGAAAATCATAGTGACAGTGTTTATGAGCAGAGGTCACAAATGCCTATGTTGAAAATTTGGTGAAATAATTCCACTAAATGACTTATGTACAAGCATGTGTTATGTAGTTTCCACGTACGTTCGGAACTTTGAGCATTTTTAATATTTTCACTACAGATTCTCAACATTGTCATCTCTTCACACCTCCCTATGAATGGTATAGCTGTCATTCTTCACATTCTGCCTGATCTGTGTTTTCACACATCTGGCGCAGAATGGCACAGTTGCTGTGGGAACTCGAAGTTTGGGACACATTAACAAAATCACACTGCCACTGTTCACGAGAAGAGGTCCCAAATGCTTTCATGAGGTGCGGGGTCACAAAAAGGCCATGTTGAAGATTTGTAGTGCAAATACCAGCACACACCTGTTTTTAACCATAATGTCCCACCCTGTACAGACTGACAGGCATCAGAGGTGTAACTTTGGATCACCGGCTGTAATTCTCATGCCATCCCCCCCCACCCCGAAGCCAGTGACAGGCATCGAGGTGTACCTTGCACTCTTAAGCCCCAGACTTTACCCCATTCTCCTGTACTGCACAAAAAGGCCATGTTGAAAATTTGTAGTGCAAATACTAACACACGCCCGGGGCATTAGGGTTTCTAACCATAACGTCCCACCCTGTACAGACTGACAGACATCAGAGGTGTAACTTTGGATCACTGACTGTAATGCTCATGCCATCCCACCCCCACCTTGAAGCCAGTGACAGGCATCAAGGTGTGCCTTGCACTCTTCAGCCCCAGACTTCACCCCATTCTCCTGTACTGCACCCATTTCAGCGTATGTCCTTATGAAATGGGATGACTGTGAAGTCGAACACCCCAAGGCACATGTCAACACTTGTCGGTGTCTACAGGATAGGGTGAGGTGAAATGCCATGAGCATTATGGGCAACGACCCACAGGCACACCCCAATGTCTGTCCATCTCTGCAGGGTGGAGGTGGGATTGGCATGAGTTCAGTACTTCACTGCCGCTCCTATTCTGCATCTGTCTAACTCCTGCACATCCAATGTTAATATCAGCAAGCAAACATTCAGCATTGACAAATGCTTGTCTTTTATGTTCAAGTATTCGCACCTGGGTTTATGATTTTCAGGAACCAAGGCATGTTTTTTGTGTTTTCCTGATTTTCTGATGGAATTTTTTTTCCTTTATAGTAAAACAAAAAAGTTTTCAAACTTCTTTTGTTAGCCGGTCACCCTTTTTAAGGAACCGGACCACAAATTATTTTTCCTTTATTGGGAACCAGTGCTTTTACAGGTCTTTCAAAATTGACATGTCTGACAGACCCATACAGGAAACAGGACCAGCGGTGGTGCATCCGGAGGGCAGGCGTAATAGCTACACACCCCCTCAGGTCACCGCTGCAGGATCCGCCATTGCAGGCGGGGGGTCATCAAACCCCCACAGGATGGAGCTCCTGACGTCGGGGGATGATGATTGGGCCTGGGGCAGGCAGCCAACACATGCCCCCTGGCAGCTGTACTGGCTCTCAATGCGCCCACAGTGGGAGTTGCCAGCAAGGGATCTACTGTGGACCCAGGTAGGGCAGCTGATTGGCCGCCGACCCGGGTCTGCAACCCTGCCCCCGCGTACCTGCACGCCGGGGGGTGGGGTCACGGTGGGGAGCAGGGCGGGAACCTCTGCTTTGTGAATGCAGTCCCCGCGTGGATCTCCCATGGCTGTGAAGCTGTGTGTGCCATTACGTGCCGGCTCCACTCACTTTCGAGAATGGCTGCCTCTGTGAGTGGTAGCTGCCATTTGGTAAGTCAGAAATTCACTTTAAAGGGACAGTAAACATTGCAGAGGTCACTCAAATTGTGAAAGTCCATGAAAAGATATTTCAAACAAGCACTGGACTATCTTGTAGGTGTCAGGAGTCCTGAGATATGACTATCTAATTAATCTATAAATCAAAACCAGGCAGCAGTCATATTAAAACAGGAAGTGATGTCACTAAGGGGCAAGTTGCATGTTGTTAATTACAGCTTGCCCCTCAGTGACATCACTGTTGATCTCATGATTCAATGAAATGGTTGCTGCCTTGTTTTGATTTACAGAATATTTAGGTATTCATAACTTATGACTCCTGACACCTACAGGTATGCCCAATACCTTATCTGGAAGATCTTTTTATGGGCTTTCACAATTTGAGTGACCTCTGCAATGCTTACTGTCCCTTTAATGGGACAGACTAGGTGGGCCAAGCGGTCCTTATCTGCCCTCAAATTCTATGTTTCTATGTTAAGCTAAGCTATTCCCACCACATTGGTGACATATCTTCCAATTCCACCCTGTTACATCAAATCTTTCTTTCTGCTGAAATAAAAGATTACCTTCTTAGCAGCTTTTGCTTAGGATTTATTGCACTATTTGTTAACCTCTTATTCAAAGTTTTTTGAAGCTTTTGCAGTTATTTTTAAGCTTTTTTGACTCCCCTTCATGATCAAAGATGGAACCTCGGAAGCTGGGGTTCACATTTTGTGTGTGGTGCTGGCAGAAGATATTGGTCACCAACCTACGCGACACATGTCTGTACTATCTGGCCGGTCAGCATGACATGACAGGGAGTGGCTTATGTCTTTTACTGCTTCTGGAATCACTTGAGGATTGGAAGCACCAGCTTACCCTTGGCTGGCATATGGAGCAGGATCTGAAATAATGGCATAAGAGACTCAAGCAGGCCTTGGCGGTTGCCGGGTCACATTGTAGCTGCTGGCCTTAGAGGAGGGAGTGGCAGCTACTGCAGTAGGTACCTCTTCGTTCTCAGCACTGCTTCCAGCTGGGGCCAGCATTGAAGGGTTATTCTCATAGAGATTCCAGGAAATGTTCATGGCCCTCCAGACCTTAGGGGAGAGCCCTGCCCACCACAGCCAGAAGCACAAGCGCCAGCAGCACCTGACAGGGGATCAGGAGAGATTAAGGTCCTCCTGTTCCCTTGACTCACCTGACTACTCAACAGTGATCAAGACTTCCTCAGTCGAGCAGAAGGTCAAAAGCTACTTGGTACTCCCATTTGGCTTGTCCACCTCAATGCCAGTCAGGCATGTCATGAAGATTTTCTTCCAGCTCATCGATCAACTGTTGGATGAGAGTGAGGATTTGATCTCCCAAACCCTGGTTCTCCTGATCCTCACTCAGGAGGATGTAACCTGGTCTGTATTCCCGATTGTGTCTCCACTGTCGGTTGAACCTGGCTAAATGTAGTGAGACATGTGGTCTATCGTGACAAGCTAGAAGGCTCTCATCGGTGTCAACTGTTGGTCAACAGTTAAGGTCTCTGTTGAGGTCTCGATTGAGGTAATCCTGCTTTCAATCCCTCTTGACTGGGAGATGTTGTCATTGATGCTTCTTGACCTCCTCATCCTTGGGTGAGGAGAAGCACTGCTGGAAAATATGCCAGTGCTACTAGCAGCTTTACAGGCAGGGTAGGACTCTTTCTCTGGACCTTCAGTCACCTGGCAGATGCTAGTGATACCCTCTCCAGTTGATGCAGCAAATACCACCAACAGCTTAATCTGGTTCATGGTCAGCTGGCATTCATCTGTATCCCCCTTCCCCGAGTCGTGCCTGAAAATAGGCAGAATCTGCCTAGTGCACTTACCCAGTCAACAAAAACTTAAGAAATATAATAAATAAGGTGTTTCCTGCTACTGCTTCTCCATTCCTAAGGATGTAAACACCACCACAGCAGCCGAAGATGGCACCCTCGGCAATCAGCTTGCCAGGGTGGTTGTCAATGTAGATCACCCAATGCAAGGATACTCGGTTGATTCACAGTGAGAAATGGTTGAGGCCATTTTCAAGGAGTCCTCGGACAACTAAGATCATCCATCCATTGCCTCCTCTGAGACTCATAACCTGAAGCAGGGCTTGGTCAAAGAGTTGGCTACTTACCATGGGCCAGTGTCATTTAGGGCTCTCATCTGACTCACATTGGAGTCCATGAATCTCTCTGAGCCTGTCCAGAAAAGGGCCAAGTACCCTTTTGTGACATTCTAGACAGGCGCAAATCTCAGAGGTTGCCTTTCCCATGGCTGAAGCCATTTATGGGACCAGCCCTGGAGCTTGGCAGCATCCTGCCTGGCACCTCTGTCCATATGATCTGCAAGTATGCCATTCTCACTGGGTCCCTTTCAAGGTTCTCAGACCACCCTAGGCCAAAGGGCTGGTCTCTGACTCAGCCTTCCGTAAAACTGGGGTCAAGGGGAAACAGAAACATAGAAATGTAGAATTTTCTGGCAGATAAAGACAACTTGGTCCACCTAGTCTGCCTGTTTTTTCCTGCCTACAGTATCACCATAGATCCTACTCGATCTCTGACCCATTCCTCTACCCCTTCCCTTTCCACTAAGATTCCCTATGCCTAGCCCATGCATTCTTTAACCCCACCACTGTTTTTGCCTCACTACCTCTCTAGAAGACTGTTCCAGGAATCCACCATTCTTTTCGGTAAAGAAGTATCTCCTTACATCTCTTAAGACTACCCTCAACTTCTTTTCATACTCCCTGTCCTTAAACACCTTTTTTTCTGAAAAATACTTTACTCCTGTACCTTATTTACCCCGTAAGGTATTTAAAGGTCTCTATCAAATCCCCTCCTCCTCCTCCTCCTCTCTTCAGGGGTGTACATATTTATGTCCTTTAGCCTTTCCTCATAGAACGTCCAGTGTAGACCTCACTCCATTTTATTTGCCCTCCTCTGGACTGCCTCCACTCTGTCTATGTCCTTCCAGAGATGTGGCCTCCAGAACTAAACACACTACTCTAGGTGGGGTCTTACCACTGACCTATACAGAGGCAATACCACCACCCCTTTTCTGCTGGTGATACCCCTGCCTAAGCACCCCAGAATCTCACTAGCCCTCCCAACTGCCTGGCAACCTTTAGGTTATCAGGTTTGATTCCCACAACCTCCACTTGCATACTGTGTGACTCTGAGCAAGTCACTTAACATCCCAGTGCTCCCAGGTCGCCCCTGAAAACAGGCACTTGTGCCTAGCGGGCCTTACCTAGTTACCAAAGACTTAAATAAATAAATAACCCCCTGGTGTTCTTCCTGTTTAGTGGTCATCAGCACATGTGGGCATGGAAAGCCTACGGACAAGGAGTCGAGAAAGATTAACCATGCTGCTAGAAAGGTGTATGCTGTGATGTCCTTGGGCCTCTGTCAGATGAACTACTCCATCATGATGGCCAACTTCAATCCCTACTTTAGGGAGTCCTCAACAAAACCCTCCCTCACCTCCCTGCTGACCAGCAGTTGCTGATGAAGTGGGTTTGGGACCAAAGTCAGTCATTGACTAAACACCAGCTCCAGATGGCCTTGAACATGGGCATTTCCTATGCCCATGCCATGCCAGTGGCCATCTCAATGGATCCCAGGGACTGGTTGAGTCTCTCAACCTTTATGATACACAGCCAGCATAAGCTGGCCAATGTTCCTTTCTTGCGCACTTACCTATTTGGCCCTGTGGTGGAGGGACATCTCACCAGCATAGAGAAGTCCAGTGCCACCCTTGGCTCTGTGGCATCACCCCAGAAGGATCAGGAAAAAAAAGTCTAAGAAAAAAGGGGTTTCAGCGTTGGCCCTTTCAGCCACAGTCTCCTCAGCAGCAGCCCCAGTAGGGTCAGTATCAGGTCTGGTGCCCAAAACCCAAGTTTGGTGGCCAGTGCCCCAAGAACGGTCGAGACAGAGGTGGTGGTGTCCCTCTGGCCACTGTGCTTCCCAAAAACTCTACAGTGACAGGTTGGGGAGTGTCATCCCTCCACTCATCCTGTCCTAGTCTGCCCTCCCCATTGGGGGTTGGTTATGTAGCTTCTTGCCTTGTTCATCTGCTATTACAATGGACAAGTGGTATTAGAAGTGGTAGACAGATGGCTGCCTCTGGACTTTGAGTCTCTCCCACTTCCTGCTTCCATGCTCCTTGGGAGTCCAGGGTGTCACAGGACACACTGTCCACCCTTCAGGAGGACATCACTCTGCTCTTTATAAAAAAGTCATAACCTGTGTCTTGGATGCCCTGGCAGTCAGGATTACATGTCCAGACACTTCCTGGTTCCTGAAACAGATGGGGGGGCTGTCGCCCCATACTAGATCTACATTATCTGAACCAGTTCATGTGGAAGCACAAGTTCCAGATGGTCACCCTAAATCAGATAATTTCATCTCTGGAGCAAAGCAAGTGGCCGTGCTCCCTTGATCTGAAAGATGCACTCTTCTACATTACAGTTCGTTCATCCCACCCCCGGTACCTCTGGTTCTGAGTGGTAGAAGTACTGTACCAGTTCCCGGTCATGCCCTTTGATCTCTTGTATGCACCCAGTGTCTTCACCAAGTGCATGGAAGTGGTGGATGCCTTCCTGTGGCACAAGGGCATTAAGGTGTATCCCTACCTGGACAACTGACTGATTGTTGGACTGTCCAAAGAGACCTTCAAGAGATCCAGGGATGTGGCTCTTCAGACATGTCAAGAATTGGGCCTGCTGGTGAACCCAGACAGGTCCAAACTGGTCCCATCAGAGGTAATTAAGTTCATCAGGTCAGAACTAGACTCCTTGTGGGCCAAGACCCGCTCCTTGTGGACCAGGCACTGGATCTTACCTCATTTTGCACAATCATTTCAGGTTGGGCTCTCGCACCTTGCCTGGGATTTTCTTGCAGCTGCTGGTGTACATGGCATCCTGCACCAATGTGGTCTGTTGGGCATGATAGCAAATGTGCCACCTGAAGTGGGAGTTGGACCATCAGTGATCCCAGCACCGAGGCCACTTGGACCAGCTGATGTGGGATGCCAGCCAGAGGTGGCTAGTCCTGGAACATCTGGAGGAATGAATCCCATTTTTCCACACAGAGCAGACTGTCACGCTCACAACTGACACATCTGTGGTAGGGTGGGGAGCATACCTGGGAGACCACATAGCCCATGTGTTCTGGTCACCCCAGGAATCCTGTCACTGAATAAACTTACTGGAGCTTCATATAGTGTGGCTTGCTCTGACAGAATCTGCTTCTCTAGTTCAGGATCAGGTTTTGTAGATACAGACATGAAACAACATAGCTACGTTTTACCCGAACAGGCAGGGCAGAACACACTCCCTTTTCCTATATGGGGAGGCTCTCCACTCCTGGACCCCTGTGCACAGCCTGGGTGCAGATCTCCTGGTAATCCATTTTGCAGGAATTCACAGTCAGCTGGCAGACACTCTCAGGCAGGTAGGAGAGATGTTGCACAAGTGGTCCCTGAATCAGGTAGTGGAAAATCCACTGATCTTACTTTGAGAGGGCTCTTGCAGTAGGTAATTACAAATAGGACTGAGCTCGGCAGGCGTCAGGACCCTACAGGCTATTTCTCTAGGCAGTCTCTGGCGGGGACCGCCTCACGCAGATGACCGCGTCCAGATGACGCTAGTATAGCAAGCAGTCCTCACGTCCGCTTTCCAGTTCTTTCCCCACTGTTAGCTTTGTGAAAGCACCTCGTGTTAAGTTCACTCTGCTTCATCAGTCTGTTGTTGGTTTTAGTACCGCTTTTTCTTGATTTCTCAAAAACTTTCAATATCTGCTGTGTGGCATCCCCACGCCATCCGACTTTACAAGAACAAGTCAGATTTGTGCGGTGCCCAGCTCCTGCATAAGGACGGACACTTCCTGTGCCTGTTCTGTTTAGGATCGGAACACTCCATGGAGAAGTGCCAGTACTGCTAAGAGTTTAACGCCACCCGCAAATGGAGGCAGCAGTCCTTGAGGCCCATATCTTGAAAAGAAGATGTCCTACATGGAGAAGGAGCTGAAGAAGCTTCAGCAGGCCTCAATTTCCTGAGGGTCACTGCAAGAAGAAGGAGAAGCACCGGGACTGGGACTCCACTTCCACGCCACCACGATTCCAGTTGGAATCGCTGTACTGAAGGACACGCCCTCCTGAGGACCGCTCCGACGGCCGCCTTGGAAGTTTCTAAAGGTCCCTCCTGTCAGGCCCGCAGTGCTCACTGCTGCTGACTGAGGCTCCAGTGTCTCCTGTTGGACACCGGGATCCTCCTTCCCGGGTGACACAGAGGATGCCGGATGCTCCCGCCAGGTCTCCTCCCTAACAGATGATCTGATCGTCAGACCTCAGACGCCAGCTCCAATACTGGCCTATCCAATGCCGGGCGAAATTCCCTTACCGGATGCCGTCCCAATGCCGGACCCAACACTCACCGACCACCTGTACCTGGCCCACCTGTTGAGCCTCTCCCAGGGCCGTCTGCTCAGTCAGAGCCCCTGGTGCCCGGGTATCCAACTCTGTCTTATCCAACGCCATCCTACCTGGGACCGCAGTTTCCTGCACCACAGTACCCGACGCTGGCCTACCCGACACCACAGTACCCCATGCCTCAGTACCCGATGCTGGGCTTCTCACCATCGGGCTATGGATACTCGCATTACGGATACCCTCAATATCCATATCCCCCTCCTCCTCCACCACCCTCTCAGCCACCGGTGGATCTGAAGGAGACTCTGGCTTGCTGGTGGCTGAAGCCAAGGCTCCACTTACTAGGGTGGTGAAGAGCCATATGCAATGCCAGACCCGGTTCTGGATGCCCGTCGCCAGAGACGAGAGACTCCTTCCCCTTACCCAACACCAGAGATGAGCCCTTGGGTGCCAGGGCTGGGGAGGACATGCTTCCCTGAGGGTTGCCCAAGGGGTCCATTCCTCCCCCATGTCGGGAGGGGTATTTATCTTCCTCTTCGGAGACCTCAGAATCTGATTCCAATGGGTGCTCCGATCCTGACAACAAGCCACGCACTCCAGACCGACCCAGGCCAAAGACTTCTCTGAAGTCGCATCCGGAAGATCCTTCTTTTCTGGAATTGCTGAGAAAGATCCGGGCGGTCCATCAGTGGCAGTTTCTGGAGCTAGATCCACAGTGGAAGAAACTCGCTGCACATTTGGATCTGCCTGAAACCGCCTCCGACGTTAATTCCACCCTGGATCGAGCCTCATGCAGACCTTGTTTCCACTATTTGTAAACAACCATCATCATTAGCCCCTTTGAGGAAGGCAGATAGGCTATACCAGGCTCCTGAGGGCATGGAGTCCCTGAATACACACCCCAAAGCAGACTCTGTTGTGATTAGCACCGCCATGGCTGGTTGGCAAACCTTAAACATCTCAGCCGCCTCCACCGGACAAGGAATCCTTACTTACTGGACCAGTATGGGAAGAAGGTGTACATTTCTTCCACTCTGGGGATAAGGGCCCTGAATTATGTGCACATATGGGGGACTTCGAAGGCTATTCTGAGTGAGGTGGGCCAAGTTGGACTCCCTTCCTGAGTCTCAGACTAAGCAGGAAGCGGCTGATCTAGTCCGGTCTGCTCATTCGGCCAGTTGGCACATGCTCCGTGCCATGTATGATGCAGTGGACACTGCTGGTCAGAGCTCGGCTTTTGCCATAGGTCTTCAGCATCATGCCTGGCTCCGGGTGTCAGGTTTGGTCCCAGAAGTGCAGTCCGCTATTCAGGACTTGCCCTTCAGGGGTTCTGTGCTGTTCAGTGGGGATGTCAATGACATCATCACTGATCTGCAAGAGAAGGGCACTGCACTTAAGTCTGTTGACTCCATGTACAGGCCCCCTCAGGGACAGTGCTGCCCTTTTCACAGATGTTCTTGGCCCAAAGCGAAACCTCAGGGCAAGCGGCCAGCAAACATTGGGCCCCTCTGGCTGCCAAGCCCCCACCCAAAAGTGGCAGGAGCTTCAGCCACGGCTTTGCCCCACACCTCCTGATTCCTCTCCCTCCCACAGCCTCTGGACCTCCCAGAGGAACCAGTAGGAGGGAGGTTCTCCATCCAGCTACCAGGTTAGGAAAGGATTACATCAGATGCTTGGGTGCTCCAACTGATATCAGCAGGATACTCAATAGAGTTTCTTCAGAAACCACCCAGAAACCACCCCCAGGTCATCTTACTCCCGGAACATCTTCCTCTGGTTCAGGAAGAAATATCCTCCCTTCCTCTGAAGGCAGCAATAGAGCCTGTCCCAACCCACCTTGGGGGACAGGCTACTACTCCCATTTCTACCTGGTTCCAAAGAAATCGGGAGATGTGAGGCCTATTTTAGACCTCAGCTCCCTGAACATGTTCATGGAGTACAAACGGTTCAGAATGCTCTCCCTGTAGAGCCTTCTGCCCTTACTTCGGCAGGGACAGTGGCTTTGCACACTGGATATGCAGGATGCTTACCTGCATATCCCTATATGCCCTTCCCACTGCAAATTCCTCTGGGTTTTGTTCCAGGGGGACCACTATCATTTCAAGGCCCTCCCATTTGGTCTTTCCTCAGTGCCCCAAGTGTTCACCAAATGCCTTTCCATGGTAGCAGCTCACCTGTGTACCCAGGGAGTGCAGGTTTTCCTGTACCTGGACGATTGGCTCCAGGTGGCCACGTCCAGGGAGGATCTCCTGCACTCTCTTTCCCTTACCCTGCAGGTTTTTACCAGCCTAGGTATCACCATCAACCAGGTCAAGTCCCATCTGGTCCCTTCCCAGAGGCACCAGTTCATCTGGGCGATCCTGGACATGACCTCTGGCATGGCTTTCCTGCCACTGGACAGGGTGGATACCCTTCAGACTCATGCAAGCCTGCTATCCAGTCACAGGCAGGTCAGCACCAGGTCAGTCCTTTGCCTCCTCTGGCTCATGGCGGCTGCTATTCTGACAGTTCCTCGTGATCGGCTCCATATGAGGATCTCTCAGTGGATGCTTCAGTCTCAGTGGGACCAGATGTTGGAAGACCTAGACCAAGAAGTCCTGTTTCAACCCCATGGTTCGGGACTTGCAATGGTGGATGGTACAAGAGAACCTTTGTTGGGAGTTCCTTCTGCCTCAAATCTTCCTCCCAAACATTGACAACAGACACCTTGGGAGAGGGTTGGGGCCCATCTAGGGTCTCACAGGACTCAGGGTTTCTGGTCCAGGCTCGAAGACTCTTCATATAAATGTGGTTGAGCTCCGGGCCATTCTGTACGCTCTCCAAGCTCTGACCTTGTATGTGCTTCCCGGTCATCTGGCTGTCCAGACAGACAACATGTTAGTAGTCTGGTACATCAACAAGCAGGGAGGAACACGTTCCTACCCTCTATGCAGGGAGGCAATGAGAGTTTGGGATTGGGCGGTATAACACAATCTTCACTTGATGGCGGTTCATGTTCCAGGGGTCAAAAATACACTGGCAGACCATCTCAGTTGGTCATCAGCAAAGGCTCACGAATGGGAACTGGATCGGGGGTAGTAGACAGTCACTTCCTGCACTGGGAACACCTCAGGTAGACCTGTTCGAGTCTCCTCACAACGTAAAACTTCCGGCCTTCTGCTCGCTTGCTCCAGGGTGAGGCATTTTTTGAAGGACGCCTGCCTCTATACTGGAAGGACAGATTCATCTATGTCTTCCCCAGAGTCCCTTGATTCCGGAGGGTCTTACACAACTCAGCTCAGAAGGAGCCCCATGATCCTCATCCGCCCTTCTGGCCCAGGCAATTTTGGTTCTCTCTTTTGCAACAGTATTCAGAGGAGCCTCCACTTCCTCTTCCTCTGTTGTAACTTTTGTTGACCCAGGATCAGGGGAACCTGATTCATCCAAGTCTCAAGTCCCTTCGGTTGCATGCGTGGCTCCTGCAGACGTAGCTCAAGCCTGATTCGGGGTCTTCCTGCTTGTGGCTGAGATTCTGGTGGAGGCTAGAAAGCCTTTCACTAGATCTACCTACGCCATGAAATGTAAACAGTTCTCAATTTGGGCCTCTTCCAAGATTTGTGCCATTCTCGTGCCCTGTTGGGAGAATTCTGGACTACATGCATCATCTCTTTGACCTGGGTCTCAGTCATTCCTCTTTGAAAGTTCACATAGTGGCTATTTCCACTTACCATGTTCCTTTTGGGGACAGAACTTTTGCGCAGCTGGAATTATCTAAGACTTTCCTTAGAGGGGTTCTCCATTTGAGACCCCCTATTCGAGTTCCTGCCCCTCCTTGGGATCTGAATTTTACTCTTAAGAAGCTTACTCTGCCTCATTTTAAATTGGCAGCCTCAGCAGACTTGAAGTTCCTATCCTGGAAGACTCTCTTCCTAGTGGCCATTACTTCAGCTCGACGTACTTCCAAGCTTCAGGCTCTGATGTGCAAAATCCTGTATTTGATTTTTCACAAGGAACATGTGGTTCTGCATACCAACCCTAAGTTTCTCCCTAAGGAGGTAGCGGAATCTACGCAATACTCCAATCAAGGGAAGTACCTCTTGCATACTTTGGATGTTCACAGGATACTGAGATACTACACCACTCGGACTAAGGATCTCAGGAAATCTGATCAGCTTTTTGTCTCTTTTGCTCACAAAAGAGAAGGCAATCCTGTTACCAAGCAATGCCTATCTAAATGGTTGGCTCATTGTATCACTTTCTGTTACGACAAGTACCACAAGACCCTGCTGGGTCAAGTCAGAGGTCACTCCACCAGAGGAGTCGCTTACTCTGCAGCTTGTTTCAAGAATGTGTCAGTGGTTGACATTTTGCAGCCGCCACTTGGACTTCTGTCCATACCTTTAAGAAACACTACAATTTGGACTTTGCCTCTCACTGTAGAGCAGGCTTCAGGTTGGCTGTTCTGCAAGGTCTCCTTTCTTGAGACCCTTACAGCCGGAGGTTCTATGGAGGTGTAGTTTTCCTCCTCCCGTGTGCTTCTCCTTGTTCAAGACTGGGTGGGACTTAGTCCTATATGTAATTACCTACTGCAAGAGCCCTCTCGAAGTAAGATAGTACAGTTATGTAAGATTTTACCGTAACAGTAGATCTTCGAGAGAGGCTTTTGCAGTAGGTAATGTCTTCTTGCCCTCCATCCCCCTAAGCTTTTTCAGCTCCTTTTCCAGGAAGGGAAATATCCTCTTCTCTCTCGTTTACCTTTTTTGGGCCTTTGGTGGGAAAGAACTGAAGGCGGGCGGGGGACCACCCTTTATACTGATCGCCATCTGACGCCAGTCACCTGACTTGGGGGCGGTCCCCCGCCAGAGACTGCTAGCTAGAAATTTTTCCATGGGATCCTGACACCTGCCGGCTTCAGTTCTATATGTAATTACCTACTGCAAGAGCCTCTCTCGAAGACCTACTGTTACGGTAAGTTTTTACGTAACTGTACTTTCTTCCTGTGGGGAACTCCTATGGTGGCTCTCTTTGCCTCTTGGGAGAACACCAAACTGAGGATGTTTTGTGCTTGCCTCCACAGTCTGGGCCACTGTTTGCGGATGCCTTCATGAGGCCTTGAACCCTAGTCCTCATATATACTTTCCCTTGGTGCTCAAGGCCCAGAAGGACAAGGTGCAGATGATCCTGATAGATCGAGACTGGCTCAGACAGTTCTGTTATCCAGATCTCCTCAGCTTCAGCAGCAGACCTCCCTTGTGGTTGCCTCTTTACCTGGAACTGTAAATCAGACAGCGAGAGACATTCTGCACCTGGACCTGACATCCTGGCACCTCACAGCTTGGCTTCTGAGTGGCTAGAGTTCCAGGCCTTGGGTCTCTCAGAAGCAGTGCTCTAGCCTCCTGAAAGCAGTCAACTTGCAAATACTATGCATTTAAGTGAAAGAGGTTTCCATATGGTACTAGGGCAAGGAGTATAATCCCCTTGCCTTCCCCATGGTGAAAATGTTGGAGTAGCTCTGGTCCCTCTTTCAGTTGGGACTGGAATTGTGAGTGATGACCCTTAAGGTGCCCCTGGAAGCCATCTCTGATTACTGGGTGCAGGCTGGTAAGCTGACAATGGCCCAGGAGGTGTTCATGCACATTTTTCAGTGCCTTGATCACCTGTCCCCATCGGTGTGTAACCCACTAACACCATGGGTGTGTGATGTGACAACTGTTGTGGAAGATGGCCTTCTTGGTTGCCATTAAATTAGCCAGAAGGATTAGTGAGCTCCAGGCACTCTTGGTGGAGTCTCCTTATCTGGTTTTCCAGAAGGCTGTCATTTGTCCCCACCTGAAGTTCCTCCTAAAGGTAGTATCAAAATTCCACCTTAACCAGGTGATGAAGCCTTCTGTATATTTTATCAACCCATCTTTGAAGCCAACCATAGGCTCCATACTCTGGACCTATGGAGGGTGCTCTCTTATTATAAGACACGCACAGCCGGAGTTTTGGGTGAGGCTCCCCACTTATTTGTAACATACACTGAAGCTACACCTGGTAGACTGGCAGCAAAGTGGATGATTAGTAGGTGGATCACAACCTGCATTGACCTCTGCTATAGGTTGGTTGATAGGAGCCTCTTGTAGGGCTTAGGGCTCATTTCACCAGACATACTGCTGCCTTGGTAGCTGCTTCCAGAGACATCCCTAGCCAGGAGATTTGCATGGCTGCTACCTGAAAGTCGGCTCCCACTTTCATTTCCCTCTACAGTTGACCTAGAATCCCATCAGGATGCTGATTTGGGGACCTTGGTTCTCCAATCTGTGGTCACCAAGTAGAGGTACACATCTTTCCCCCTCCTCCAGGAGAACTGCTTGGTGTTCACCAGCGTGTGGATAATAAACTTTATCCACACCCTTAGAAACATACAGTTGGTTACTGACCTGTAACCATTGTTCTAGGAGTGGTGTAGAGTTCACATATGCATAATCCACCCAGCCTCCCCTGGCAAGTGGCAAGTGGTTCCCTGCTTCCAATGGGCAAAGATCTGATGTCAAGGGGTGGAGTCAGGGGTTATGCCAACAGGGTGGTGGAAAGCTCTTAGTTTAATGACATCTGATGGAAAGCTTGCTTAAGTCAAACTACCAGAGTGTGGATGTGAACTGTATACAACTCCTGGTACAATGGCTACAAGTATGTAACCTATCTTTCCTTGGTGGATTTCAGGAGATACAGCTTGATAGGAGCACCTAAAGATACTTATGCAAGATGAGAGGAGGGGTAAAGCGATGGAGTTGAGTGGGGAAGGCAGGACATAAAGGTGGTAGTACCAGCAAACAGTGCTAGCAAAATCCGCAATGTTCATAAATTTTCTGCTTGTTGAACTTGTAGCTTTTAAACTTTGCCCAGCCCTGCTTTCCATGTACTGTTATGTCTTTTCCTTCTTCTTCTAGCATAAAAGGGAAACAGCATTTCCTCCTTCATATATTGAATTATACGTGGTTGTGGACAAGACACAAGTAAGTATTTTGCCTTCTAATTTTGGGATGCTTTGTTATGGCTTCGGAATGTAATATTATTCCTATACTTTACTACCACTCTCTCTCTCTCATTGCTTGTAAAGCATTTTGAGATACAATTGTATGATAAGTGCTATATAAATGCTGATTCAGACCCCAAGAACCCCTATCTTATGCTTCATAACTACAATCATTCCCAGCTGTCCTGGAATATAGGATTTTATGCTAATTATGGAATCTTACACTAGAATGAAGTTCAAAACTGCTATGTGGTCATGCTCACCTCTGCATTCTAATGGCAGATTTATTTCTCTGGGCACCAGCGTAACTGCCAAAAATTGTTTGTTTATAAAACATGCTAGTTCTTACAGACAAAAGGCTCAAGCAGTGAAAACTAGCAGCGCAGCTAACGAGGGAAAAGAACCCCTAACCTGTTTTGCCAAGGGCTTTGTCAGAGGGGGTGTGTCCGCCAACTGCTGGTTTACCATTTAAATAGTTAAGATCCCTTAAAGCGATAGTACGCCACTAGTGCAATATTCTATTACATGCACACATTTATTTAATACTAAATGTTTAAAGAATTAGATAATTAGAAAAGCACTCATGTAAGCAAAACACTACATTTAATTATTACATGATATATAACTAATTGGACCAGTATGAAAATAGCAGAAAATTTAATGAAAAAATGAAGTTCCAAGTGATCTTCAAAGTTAATCTCCATCTCAATTTTAATAGATTTTCTGCATATCCAAGGTAAGTCCAGGTGTAAGTGTAGAGGTCCTCAAATTGCTACAGGAAAACAAAAGAGATACCCTGTTAGTACAAGGTTACTGAAAATTATACTATCACTTGCTGCTTCTAGTTTTGTTATGGGTAATGGATTCTATTCTAACATTGAACCCTGGGCAAAAAGGGCTCTCAGCTGAATGAGCCACATAACTTCCCTACTTAGGGTAAGAGACTTTCAAATCCCTCCTTTTCTTCCCCAACTCAATGTTCTATACCACTAAACTTAAATGGATGGATGCCTCTGTTTCAGCTCAGACATGGTTTGCCAGGGCGTTAGGCACAGTCCTTCCTTTCTATTTTCCGTAGATGCCCCCCCCGCACCTTAAATGTGTGTCATGTCATTACCACTTAAAATGTTCCACAAGTACAAGTTGCCAGATATACAATGTTTTCAGTATCGAAATCGAAATTAATAAAGGACATGATTTCAAAGGTCTTAGTGGCATTGACACTAGTGAAGCAGGAGGTTTTTGTTATGCTCTGGCAGAACGTACAACGGCTGCACTGAAAAGTGCCATTCGGCAATGGTGATAACCATCTTGATATTGCTGGATTGTAGTTATGCATAGGTTGTAAGCTGTGTACAAGTCTGTCATTTAGGTTTCTTCCCCTTCTATACACCAATCTCAGAAAATCTTTGGTGTAATTTCTATTTATTTATTTATTGATACCTTGGATTACAATGACCTTTGAACCAACAGTTCTTTTACAAAGGTTCCGTGGTGAATAAAATTTTAACAACAAGTGAACAAAAATAAATATACAGAGCATAAAATACAGCACAGTTACAATAAGCATGAATATGCCAAGAGTATGTTAGAACAAACAGTTATGTATCATACATACGGTAACAGCAAGGTTAAGCAGTACAACAACTAAGTGAGAACAGACTCGAGTTAGAGGCCTGGCCAGAAAGGTCGGAAAGGAAAGGAGAAATGTAGTCAAAGATAACTTTGTTGGGTCAGTGAGAGAGACGGAGCAAGGTAAAGGTGTTAGGAGTGGGATGGGGAGGAGAGCAAGGGTGGTAAGTAGGGAATATTAATACCAAGGGGAAGGGGGCAAGAGGATGAAGGAGGAGCATAGGGCAAGGGCAGGGAGGGGGGACAAGAGGGGAAGGAGAGGGGAGGGGAATAGCCTAGAGGGGCATAGGGGAGCTAGGGGAGGAAAGACAGATGGGCTAGGAGGGGTAGGAAAGTGGGGAGGAAAGTGGGGAGAGGATAGGAGGGAGAAAGGGGGGATTACTTAGCGAACACACTCACAGCTACTGAGGGCCATAAGGTGCTTGTGAAGCTTGAGCTTGAAGGGGCCTAATTTAGGTTCACACGCAATATCTGGGGGAAGTGTATTGAACAAGGTAGGAGCCCTGTAGTGGAAGGTGCGCTGGACTTGAGAGGTTCTACAAAATGGGACACAGAATATTTGTTTGGCCGTACTGCTGGTGGAGCATATGTTATGGGAAGGCTTGATGAGAGGCAGGGTAGATGGAGGAGTAAGGCCCAGACCGATTTTTTTGGAAAATAGGCAGGTTCGGTAGGTAATCCTGCCCTTAAGGTGAAGCCAGCTTGTCTGTTCATATGGATCACATGTGTGCGTGCATTTATCAGCACCAGAGACCAGTCTGCAGGACTTATTTAGTGCAAGTGCAGTTCTTTTAAGGGTTGTATTCATCGCAGTGCCATAGACGACTAACCCATAATCAAGGATGGAAATGATAGAACTGACAACGGCTTGCTGGACAGCATCTGGGGTCGTGCAATGCCTGTGTCAATACAGGACTCCAATTCTGGAGTTGACCTCTTTAGAGATTTTATTAATGTGTAGTGCATAGATTAGTGGGCAATCAAGAGTGATGCCAAGGTATTTGAATTATTGGACTTGTTTGAGGGGCTGGTTGAGAGAATTATAAATAAGTAGGCCGACAGATTTATATTTGTTGTGTGGGTTAGAAAAGAACATCACTTTTGTTTTTGTGTAGTTTATGATGAGTTTGTGTTGGGTGAACCAGGTTTCAACTGACAGAAAGTTGGCTTGCACGGCATTTGAGAGGGGAAGAGTTCTAAGTGGCAGTCATACAGAACGGCATCAACAGCATCATGTTGGTGTTGCAGGCTTGGGGGAAATTATTAAAGAATAGGCTGAATAGTAAGGGACCAAGGATGGACCCTTGGGGAACACAGGAGCACACGGGGAGTGAACAAGAGATGCTTTCACCAATTTTAACCTGCTCAGTGCGATTTTCAAGATAACTCTTGATCCAGCTGGTGACTGCAGTTGATAGGCTGAGGGGTGGTAGTGCAGTGAGAAGAAGAGGTATCAAATGCCTTAGTGAGGTCAATGAATATTGAGCTCAATATTTGGCTCTGGTCAGGTGCTTTATGTATGTAGTCAGTGAATCCAAGTAGTGCTGCCGTTGTGCTGTGCACTTTTCTAAAACCAGGCTGCTGCGGGCACTGAATATCATATTTGGTCAGGAATTTCATCAGTTGGTCCGCAACAATCTGCTCAAGGGCAAGGGAGGGAAGGATAGATATAGGTCTGTAGTTTGAGCGCAACGTTCTATCACCACTTTTGTGCACTGGAGTAATAATTGTGGCTTTCCACAGTGTGGAGAACTGTCATATGGAGAGGGATAGGTTTAATAGCTTGATTAGGGGTTGCAGGACAACATCAATGAAGAGATTTAGTAGTTTTAGGTCAAGGATATCACTACTAAACCGGGATTCACCTATAATCTTATGAAGGTACTTTCTAGCTTCAGTTAGAGAGACTTGTCTGAAGTAGAAAGGAGGGATCCTAGGAGGGGGAAGGAGTCTGGGCAAGTATTTTCCATCAGGTTCAGAGAAACATAGAAACATAGAATCTGACGGCAGATAAGGACCATACAGCCCACTTAATCTGCTCATTTCCTGCTTGGTTTGGTAATCCCACTCTTATCTGGACTGTCTTTCCCCACTCTGCTGTACAGCAGGGTGCCTTTATGTTTATCTCATGTACTTTTGAATCCCCATACTGTTTTCTCTTCCACCACCTCTGCTGGTAGGCTGTTCCACAGATCCACCACCCTCTCTGTGAAAAAATACTTCCTAGCATTCCCCCTAAGCCTCCCTCCCACCAGCCTTATGTTATGTCCCTTTGTCCTTGTGTACTTTCTTCTATGAAATATGCGCCCCTCCTGTACCCTGTTTATTTCTCTAAGGTATTTGAAAGTCTTTATCATATCCCCACTCTCTCCCTTCTCTCTTCCAGTGAATGGATGTTTAGTTCCTTGAGTCTTTCCTCATAAGGCTGGTGGTGCAGTTTATGTATCATTGTCGTTGTTCTTCTCTGGACTGCATCCATTCTGTCTATGTCCTTCCTGAGATGCGGTCTCCAGAATTGGACACAGTATTCCAGATGAGGTCTCACCAGTGATCCATACAGTGGCATCACCACTTCACTCCTCCTACTGGTTATGCCCCTTCCTATGCACCCCAGCATTCTGTTTGCCTTCCCCACTGCTTTTTCACATTGTTTGGCTGACTTCAGGTAATTGGATATGATAACCCCTAGGTTTCTCTCCTGACTTGTGGTGGCTAGAACCTGGTCCCCCCATCCTGTATTCCTCTCTTGGGTTTCTGTGTCCCAGGTGCATTATCTTGCACTTCTTAGCACCGAAAGAGAAGTCTGGAGAGAGAACATAGAAACATAGAATTTGACGGCAGATAAGGACCGCTTGGCCCACCCAGTCTGCCCAGTTCCCTGCCTACTGGATAAGCTGCAGATCCTAGTTAACCAGCAGCCTACTTCTTCCTACCCCCACCCCTAGAATGGCCTTATGACTGTCCCATGCATGCTTGAATTCCACCACTGATTTTGACTCCACAACCTTCCTCCGGAAGGCCGCTCCATGCATCCACAACCTCTCTGTGAAAAATACTCCTTAAATGACCTCTGAGCTGCCCCCTCTATCTTTAAATTGTGCCCTCTTGTTCTTGCACACCCTTTTTGAAAGATGCTACCTCTTGGACTTTGTTGATTCCCTTGAGGTACTTAAACGTTTCTATCATTTCCCCTCCTCCTTTCCTCGAGGCTATACATATTAAGCTCCTTTCATCTCTCTTCATATGTCTTCCAGTGCAGACCCTGCACCATTTTAGTTGCCCTCCTCTGGACAGCTTCTATCCTGTCTATGTCTTTGGGAGATTGGGTCTCCAGAACTGCACACAGTACTCCAGATGGGGTCTCACCAGCTGTCTGTAAAGAGGGATAATAACTTCCTTGTTTTGTGTACTGGTGATGCCTCCCTATGCATCCCAGTATCCCCAGCCCTCCTTGCTGCCCTCTCACATTGCTTGCCCACCTTTAGGTCATCTGATATGACTACCCCCAGGTCCCTTTCCATTTTGTTGTTGTTAGTATCTCACCCCCATTGTGTACTCTTCCCTGGGTTTTGTTTCCCAGGTGCATTACCTGCACTTCTTAGCAGTGAATCTAAGCTGCCATACATTTGACCATTCCTCTAACCTTGCCAAGTCCCTTCTCATCCTTTTCCACCCCACCCTGTGCATCAACTCTGTTGCAGATCTTTGTGTCATCTGCAAATAGACATCTTTTCCTTCCAGTCCCTCTGCAATATCGCTTATAAAGACATTGAAGAGGACCGGTCCTAATACTGAACCCTGCGGTACCCCACTAGTAACCTCCTTTCTTCTGAGTGGACTCCATTTACTATTACCTCTGTGTCCTATTCTCCAGCCAATTTTACCCAGGCTGTCATCTTGGGACCCACTCCCAGGCTGGCTAACTTGTATATTAATCTGTTGTGTGGGACTGTGTCAAATGCCTTGCTAAAATCTAGGTAGGCCATGTCCACAGACCCTCCCTGATCTACTACTTTGGTCACCCAGTCAAAGAAATCTATCAGATTCGTCTGGCATGACCTTCCCGCTGTGAACTGCGCTGCCTAGGGTCCTGTGCCCTCTGGCCTCTAAATACTGACAGTTCTTTCCTTCAGAAGTGATTCCATCATTTTCCTATCACTGAGGTTAAACTAACAGGTCTGTAGTTTCCTGCTTCTGCCTTGCTCCCACTTTTGTGAAGGGGAATCACATCTGCCCTCCTCCAGTCCTCGGGTACCACCCCATCCTCCCATGATTTGTTAAAAAGGGTAGTCAGTGGTGTCACTAGTTCTACCCTTAGTTCTTTTAGAATTCTGGGATGAATCCCATCAGGCCCCATTGCTTTGTCCACCTACAGTTTTAAGAGTTCTTTCAGAACCCTTTCTTCTGTAAATGGGTTGGTATCAACTTCTGTATCCAGAGTGTTTCTACTGTTTGTTTTATGTACCTCCCCCTCTTCCCTTGTAAATACTGAGCAAAAATATTTGTTTAGTATCTCTGCCTTTTCACAGTCTCCCTCTGCCCACCCTCCCTCTTCTTTATTAAGCCTCATTATCCCTCCCTTGGTCTTCCTTCGCTCCCTGATGTACCTATAAAAGGTTTTATCCCCCTTCTTAACTAAGTTGGCTATCTTTTCCTCGGTTTGGGCCTTTTCTGTTCTGACTGCCTTCCCAGCCTCCTTTTGCTTTAACTGATACAGTTCTCTGTCCTGCTCCTTCTAGATCCCTTGTACTTCCTGAATGCTTTCTTTTTCTCTTGAACCTTCACTGCCACTTCCTTTGAGAACCATAGTGGTTTCTTACATCGCTTTGTTTTGTTTATTTGCTTCACACAAAGGCTCATTACCTCTGTGATGGCAGTTTTATTATTCCCCATTGTTCTTCCACCTCCTTCCTGCCCATTTGCTAGTGCATTCCTTAGGCACTCACCCATTTTGGCAAAGTCAGCCCTCCTAAAGTCCAGTACTTTTGCCTTTATATGGCTTGATTCTATTGCTGTGTTTATTGTGAACCATACTGTTCGATGGTTGCTAATTTCCAGATGGCTACCCACTTCTACATCTGTGATCCTCTCTCCATCTCCATTTGAGAGAATCAGGTCTAAGATTGCTCCCTCTCGAGTGGGCTCCAATACTAGTTGTCTAAGTCATGCCCCTGTAGGGCATCTAGAATAACTCACTTTCAGTGGCTGCTGCAACTGCACTCCAGTTAACATCTGGTATATTCAGATCACCCATCAGCAATATCTCCTTTTTCTGACATTCTAAGAATACTTTCTATCATTTCCTTGTCCATTTCCTCCCTGAGAAGGGGGTTCTGTATACAACCCTGTGTGGATTGTGGTGCCATTGCCTGTCTCCAAATTTACCCACAGTGCTTCTTCTCTCCCTGTTTACCCTTTTGTTCTGTTGCTTTTATTCCTCTTCTTATGTAAAGAGCTACTCCTCCTCTTTTACCCTCCTGTCCCTCCTGTAGATAGTGTATCTTGGTATGTTTACGTCCCAGTCATGGTTTTGTGTGTACCATGTTTCTGTGACTGCCACGATATCCAGATGTCCTCCTCCATCAAGGCCACTAATTCAGGAAGCTTGTTACCCAGACTACGAGCATTGGTACTCATTGCTCTCCATTTTTGATGGCTTTACCTTCTGTTGCAGCATCCCCACTGACCTTTCTACCTCGGTCTTTTTCTCATTTAGTACCCTGTTTTGTAGGAGAGGCTGGGATTTCTGCTGCTTATCAGTGCCTCCCTTTGACTAGTTTAAAAGCTTGCCAATGAAGCATTTAAACCGATTGCTCAAAAGACTTGTTCCCTTCCTGGACAGATGCAGACTATCCTGCCAGTATAGGCTGGTGTCCCTCCAGGTGGAACCCCAGTCCCCAATGAAGCCAAACCCCTGTGCTCCACACCATTTTTTCAACCATTCATTAAATTGCATGGTGCTAATTACCCTCGCCTCCCCCATGCCATTGACAGGCAGCACCTCTGAGAAGGATACTGTGTGTGCTACTTGTCTTAGGCCCCTTCCCAACTCTGCAATGTCCTCCTGCACTGCTCTAATCTCATGAAGAGCCAAGTCATTTGTCCCTAGGTGGACAATTATGTCCAGCTCAGACTCCTTGCAGCTGTTCTCGTGATCCTGAGGATGCGCTCCTGTCCCTCCAAGCCATGGCACCAGGCAGGCACCTTACTTCAGTTTTCCCAGCTCCCCCAGTTCTGTTCCCTAATATCTGAGTCCCCACCAGGAGCTGCTTCCTTTCCCTGTGGTGTCCTCTGCCTCCTTCCTGTGGGCCTCCCTTGTGACAGTTGTCATCAGTCTTCTGTGGGTATATCCATAGGGGAGCTATGCTCCCAGAATGGTGTATGGATTGTGGAGTGGAACAATTGACTGGGTGTGCCTCTGTTCCACCATCCTCACCCTCCCTGAGCCCACTGTGGTCCAACTGCTGTGCTTTCTTCACAACCTCTGAGGTAGTGGTGGTGGCGCTAGTGCTCCCTGGATGGGGGAGGTTCCCTTCCTACTGTCCAGTGTGGCCTGAGGGAGGGTTTCCTTACACTGTCCAGTGCAGCCTGAAGACGGGCAACTTCCTCCCTCAGGGCAGAGAGTTGTCTGAAAATAGGGCAGCATCTCAGCCTCCAGAAAGACTCCTGGAAGACTGCTGCCCCACAGCCATTAAATTGCACTACTCCCCACATGTTTATCTACTTTTTTTTGTTTGTTTTTGTGTGCGTGTGTGTGTGTGTGTGTGCGTGTGTGATTGGTTTGTTACATAGAAATATATATATTATACAATGTGTATGCTTATATTGTCAGTGCAGTGTGCTAGAGAGGATATGACAGTGATATGCACCTGTACTTTTGAGGAAATTATGTCAGAACCTCAGGTATAAAGGAACTAATTCCAGGGGTGGGTGGGGTGAGGGGTGGGAAGGGGTTGGCCTAAACTGTGCCCCTCACAAAACAATCAGCTAAAAGCTCACCCACCGCTGATATGAGAGCCTTCCTGTCAGCAAGATATCCTACACAACAATTTGACAGAGAAAATACCCTGCTAATCAAACAGAGAAAAATCCAGACATTCAAGTCAGACACAGGTAAACCTCTCCAGCCCCAAACCAGCCTGGTGGTTTGTTAGCCACAAAGGAAAATCAAATATGCAATTATTTCAGCCCTTCTGAAGATGCTGACAAGATAAGCAGTTTTGAAAACCCCCTTCCTGAATTAAAAACTAAAATAATTAAACACAAAGCAATACCGATGTAAAAGTAAGGAAAACTTCTCTCAGATGTAAGCAAGAGAGAGAGATTAATTACAGATATCTAGTTCAATATAGTATATCCCATGTAGCTTCTCAGTTGTTTCAAAGCACACCCAGTACACAACTTGGAAGAAGATAGACTTCTGTCTGAAACAGGATCACACCAGTAGTTTATAGTAATTGATCAATGCTGAAATGGTCAAGCTAGAACAATTGGCTGTGATGCAGACCTCGCTGACTTCTGAAGGCTATTTCTCCCACCTCAGGTTATGTCTGGCATCTAATTACAAACTGCAGCCTTTGTTATTTTAAATCACACAACCACCACCAAATATTGCAAAATATATTGATGCAGATTGTCACAGAATTCTAGTAATCAGTCCAGTTAGCCACAAAGGAAAATCAAATATGCAGTTATCTCAGAAGATGCTAGAGAGGTCACTGAAAGCCAAATTAAAGGAATCTGTTATTTGTTGTGGTTCTGCACAGAGATCCCATTAATTTCAATCATGGTGGGGGATCTATTGGGTTTGCAAGTGAGGTCCTTTAGTTTGTTCAAGAATTTATGACTGTCATTATGGAATTTGTAAGCTCATCTTTGAAGTATTCCATTTTGCTCTGCGAACTTCCCAACTACAGGAGTTCCTAGTGGATTTGTAACTTTGTAAATCGGATAGTTTACCTGGGGCTTGAGCTCTGGACCAGAGGTTATCTTTGGTTTTCATCATGTAAAGTTGGGTGGGGGTAATCCAAGGGTTTGTGACACCTTTAATCTTATGCTTACAGAAGAGGGCAAATTTGTCACAAGCAGTGTTAAACTGTGCTATGAAATAGTTTTGCGTGTCATCTATGCTAGTAGCCCTGTCGATGGGTGACCAATCACATTGAGCAAGAATGGAATGGTTTAATAAGTCTTTTCCTAAGAACACGGTGATAAGAGAGTTTGGCAGATGAGCTAGAGACCTTATTTAGCCAGGAGCAGATCACTGGGGAGTGGTCACTTATGGAGTCAGGGAGTACTGTGGCATCTAAGATTCTTTTAGGGTGGGTAGTGAGGATGAGGTCAAGGAGGGTGCTGATGCCATTCCTGGGTTGAATCTGGTTGGGGTAGTCACCATTTGAGAGATGTCAATGGCCACAAAGGCATCTTTATGGGAGTTGGCATCAGCGGACAGCCAATTAATGTTTAGGTCACCTAGAATAATCATCTTGACATGGGTTAGGTATGCTTTCAAGATAGTCTAAGCCAAGGCCATTGTAGTGCCAGCAGTCAGGTCATGTGGAGGAATGTAGACAGGGAGCAGAGTTAGTGTTTTGCCCCAAGGACAGAAAAAAAATCTCCGATTGATAGTGCCTGCGAATTGTTGGCAGAAGTGATTGTAGGGAATGCTTGGCACTTGATGGACTCTCTTAGGTATATTGCACAGCCACCACCCCTTTTATCAATCCTGTCATTTTTAAGAAATGTCTAAGAATGGGGTCAGACCCAAAGACAGAGCAATTCTGCATAATATTTCTGACCTTGTTACTTTGTCTTTAGCTTAAGATTTTCTTCATTTTTGTGCAGCACAGCCTCAGCCTAAGGCCCCAGGCAAGAAGCTCTTGCAGGCCCCAAACAAATTTAAGATTCTCAACCTGACTTACCTTTTGGCCCAAAGTTCATTGGAGGTCCTCAGAGTCTGGAAGCGATGTATCTGCTGGATAGCAGAAGCTGAAAACAGCCTAAATAAATGATGCTCCTCCTCCAGCAGGTAGCTCCTGACCCTGGGAAACCTGCCTACCCACCTGGCCCTACCCCTAGTTGGCAGACGTTGACATCCCCAGCTGATCAGGTGTCATTTGGAGGTGTACCCATAGACAACTCTCACCTGCTTCTATACCTTGAAAGCTCTTCTATTTCCAGATCCTGAAAAACAATGACAATCTAATAAACCACTAAACTTGTGAGGAGAATTTGCTTTTGAATGTAATTTGGAGGTTCATGATGTTTTTGGAAAAAGCTGAAGTATGTGGTAGAAAGGCTGTATATTACATTATGGTAACTGATATTTATATATATATCGATAGGTTGCACCATTTCCAGATGAAATCATTTCAGGCAAAACAGTAGGCAACCAGATAGTGACTTGGCTAGTAGAATAAAAGACTATACATTGCAACAAGACTGCCTTGGTGTGGCTGCTTGTTTCTGCTTCTGGACTTGATTTACAAGTACCACCAGATTGGGGGGGGGTAGTGGACACCAGGCAATGGAATGTCCAACTGAGAAATCAGCAATCTGGGTGTGAACTCTGGCAGGGAGTGACTGCTTATGCTGTCAGCCTGCTACCAGGCAGTTGACCCAGGAAGGGATGGATTTTCACACTGCTGTGTGCAGGGATAAGGGTAGGGTGTTTCACACTGTATGTAAGAGGGATCCCTCCCTCATATAATATGCCGGGTCGCCCCTGAAAAAGGGACCTTCGGGGCCCAGTGGGTCTACCCGGTCATCAAAATTTAATAAATAAATATGGCTACAGTTGTATAATTGCCCTAACAGGTCAGAACCACACACCAAAGGCCTTTGAATATGACCCATGCCACCTACGGTTGCACTATTCTTTGTTAACACTATGTTAAACATTTGAGTGTGGGGGACTTAGTATTGTGTTGTTTACCTTCTAAAGCATATGGTAGCACCCTCTTAATGCATCCACAATATGAATCTAGTATGTGCATTTAACAGGTAACCTCAATGGAAGTCATGTTTAAAAAGTTTATGGGTCGCAATCTTCATTAAAATTAGCTTCTTTGTGAAAGCTGTTTTGAAAATATCTCAGGAATTAAAAAGTACGGAAGAATGATTCAAAAGATGTCTGAAATACATTTCTGCAACAAAATACAGTATATGATGACATTTTTGCCAACTAATAGTTGTTCTATCGTATGTTGTTACCACAGTATGAGAAACTGGGGTCAAGTGAAAAAGCAGTGAAAGACAATGTACAGAGGTTGACCATCTTAATGAACAAGGTAAGTTTTGTTCCTCTTTTTTCTATAATGACCTCATTTAACATGAACATATAGAAGGGCTTGCAAAAAGAACAAATTCTGGTCAGAGCTAACATGGTTGCCATGCTGCTATAAAGGGTCACTGTATGCTTTTGTCTGACTTTGCCACTCCTATTAAATGAAACAGAGGCGCTCTACTTAAGTTATTTAGATTACTTCTTAGCAGTTTGGATTATAAGTGTCTAAAAATTATTCCTGTAAACTATAATATAAACCAGTGGCTTTGAAGAGAAAGCGGTAGGATTTTGCGTTGTAATGTTTACATTTTACTGTAAAATACATTATTCATGAAATGAGTTATGCGTGCTATAGGATAATTGGGATAAAGACATTTAGATTATATCAACACAGTGAGAATGGTAAAACCGCCCCAAAGTAATAGGTATGCATGGAAAGGGACAATATCAGGCAAACACAAAGTTCCAGCACCAACTGTCTAATAAGTCAATCAAATCAAGACAACAGTTTTAAAAAGTTTCCAGATAAAAGATTTATTCCAACAGCGTGCAAACAGAACCTCTCACTGGAGCAAAGGAGCAGCCACACCTCCTACCAGTTTCACCAACGGGCATCTTCAGGGAGTGGTAACTGTCATACATGTGGTACCATTTAAATGTTGTGTTTAAACATACAGACACAGCACCATATATATATATATATATATATATATATATATATATACACACACAAGCACATCAGTATTATGAAAAATCCCTTAGACATATAAATATGTTACTTAAAATCAGTAAACATAAAATGTCATCGTCCATAACATTAGTTGTGCATATTTTAAACATGTACCTAGGAACTGTGTTATGGGGGGATAAAACACATAAAAAAATAATAAATAATGAAAACCAGCACCGTGATCACAAAGTAAATAAATAACAAATAAAATACTAACATAACGATGAAGCTAGCAGATAAAGGCCTCAGCAGCCTGTCGAGTCTGCTCGAATGTGCAGCTCTCACTGTTGTGCATTGATGCTACCCTCACCCTCACACCCCTTCCTTACCAACTGATCCTCTGTGTTATCATTCCCTTCCCATTTTGATTCTGCCCCTAGTTTATCCCACCCCCTTAAAGCCCCCACCGATGCCTTTTAAACCAGCTCCCCAGGCAGAGCAGCCCATGCTGTCGCCACCCTCTCAGTGAGAAAGTGCCTCCTCATCTCCCTTCTGAACCTCCCCTCTCCAGCTTTAGACTATGTCCTCTTGTAATTCCCTCCTTTCTAATTTTAAGCAGGTCCTCAAGACTTACCCTATTAATGCCCTTCAAGTATTTAAATGTCTCAGTCATATCCCCCTGTCCCTTCTGTCCTCAAGAGAATACATATTGAGCATCTGTATCCTATCCTCATAGAGCTCTTCCCTCAACCCACCAAAATCTTAGTAGCACTTCTCTGTCCCCTCCAACAAATTTGATGTCCTTTTATGTTTGCTTGTGCATGTGCAAGAAACATTTTGTGGCAGCTTGCTGGGGTAGCAGGTTGGGAGGAGTGCGGCAGTGCTGTGGCAATGCCCCCACTGTTTTTGGGCTTGTTTCAGTGTCACCAATGAGTGAGCATGCTGGCGATGACACTAGTTTTCAAGCGTGCCACCAACTTGAAAGAAATTAGCCTCTGCAATCAGGGAGCGCCCTGTCATTGGACTATCAACTGTTTTTCCTAAACAGTCTGATGCTGAGGTGGTACCTGATTGCAGCAGCAAATGTGAAAAGCAGACAACCGGCATTGACAAATGCTTGTATTTCCTTGTCTTTCTTTTCCTTCGTGCAGTGCCGGTGACTCTTCTGCTGGCAGGCCATTGCAAAGTGCCACGAGGAGGCAGATTGCCGCTATGCCTATGAACAGTATTTGCAAGCTTGCAAGTCGGTATTATCCGGGAAAGGCCTAGCCACTGCATATTTGCTCTCATTCAGCTCAACCACACTAGGTACGGTCCTGCCCTGGAGGACTGCGAGTGTTTAATGGACAGGGAATGCAGAGCCACCAAGTGGGCGATCGAGCCCTGTTTACCGAGGACTAGTTTAGAAGGGGAAAGTGTGGGAAGACTCACTTGATGCACTACTGCTGACGACCTGCCTCCTGGTGCAACTCCATTTTTCTGGGCCGCTAAATATTTTAAAACCTCTGCTATTTAAGCAGTTGTCACTCAAATAACCACCTTCTCTAATGCTTGTACTTTTACATGGTACCTGAAATGGATGATAACATGGAGGTTTTGGCAGATTCTGATGTGGTAAGCCACACTCCACCAGCAAATCGCTCCTGTAAAAAAGCTTTCGGCTTAGTGTGCTATACCTGGTTAAACAACTAAAAAAAAAAAAAAATCCGGTAAAAGATCGCAGCCTGAAGCGGCAAAAGGCTGTCCTGGAATCTGCAGCAGAATCTATAGATGATACCACTCCTGTGACTGTAGTGGTATTCTTGCAAAAAATTATACCGCTAAGGGATTCCATCATTTGTTTGACAGGCAAAGTACAGAGCATTCATATGGCCTGGCTAAGCTCACCCATCGGGCCAGTGATACAAAGGCCTGAAGTAGCTCCGTAGAGGATTGGAGCACAAGACAGATTCTGCCTTCATTTCTTTGCATCAGAAGCTGTCCAAATTTAACTGAAAGTGGAGGACCAAGAAGGCAGTAGTGGGAGTAATAATCTGGTCATTTAAGGTCTTCCAGCAAGGGCAAGGACATTTTGGGCTTTGTACAGCACGTCTGTGAAACTATTGCTGGCCCACTTCAAATTTCCCACAGTATGTGGTTGAGAGGGCACACTGGGCACTTCAGTCCATGCTGGGAGAAGGAGAGAAGCGCACGCTAATCTTTGATTGTTCCATTTCCTGGGTAAGCAACATATTTTATCTAGAGTTCGGAACCAGCCTAAATTATCCTGTGATGCCACAAGAGTCTCTGTTTTCCACGATTTGCCATTTGGGACTCGTCAATGCCGTGCTGCATTCAGTCAGATTTTGTCAAGGCTGACTGCTGCTGGTATAAAGTTCAGGCTGCAGTACCCAGTCGGTCTGCAGGTATTTCGAGATGGAACCCAGAAAGTGTCTCAATCCGTCAATCAAGCCAAATTTAAATTGCTTAATCATTTCCCCAGTTTATTGAAGGCTAGCATTTGAACTCTACACAGCTGGAAGTCCACGATGGTGCTGTATTATCTTTCAGGATTTTTGAGTCAGATTGCTATATGTGGAGATTCTCATTCTCTTGTAATCATCATATCTATATTGACTGAGACCATTTCACTAAGACCTGGACTTTTTCTTTATTTTCACTGGCTTAATGAAGTAATCTATCTTTCACTGTCTGATATTCAACGACAAGAGGGGGGGCTCTGTGTTTATCTCTGTTGTCTGTTATTGACGTTTCCATCAGCGCCTTGGTTGTGATTAACAAATATCAAGTTTGAGCATCTGAGTCTCATCTCCGATCTGTTTCAAGACAGTATATGAATCCTTTTCATCCTCAGTTTGAAACAGTACATTTTTTTTCTTCCAGGATTCCTGCAACTGATTACAGTGTGTACGGGGTTTTCACTCTTACTGGTTAAGTGATTGCTGACTGTGATCCCTTGAAGCAGAGCTGGACTTCTTTTCTCTTTTTTTTTGCAGGTACAAGAAATGTCTCTTACTGACTGTTGCACAGTACAATGGGTTCAGAACTCTGCTTATCTACAGCATGCTATCTTCAGTGCTGGTTATTGATTCCTCTACTACTTTACTTTGTTCAACATTGGCTTCTCTAGTTTACTATCGGAGGACATTACTGGAACCTCTATGTTTGTCTAATGTTCTGCTGTATTGTAAGACTGTATATATTGGATCAGTATTTTCTTTGACAAACATTCACCAAGGTTGTTTTGTGACAGGGCTGTCATTTAGTGGAATTTTGGATATGGTAATGTTCTAGGGTTTACTATTAATCATTGTTCCATAATTTATTTTTTAATCTCTATGGTTATTATCTGTGTGTGCGTGGGGGGTGGCATGGAAGTGGCTGGAGAGATTGCTCCTATTTCACAGCCCTAGAGAGAGAAAGGGGATAGGTTATCTTAAGCTCCTTTTTTTTTCTCTTCTATTAGCTGAGGTTACATTTTTGGGAGTACTTGGGGGTTTTATTTTATATTTTTTCTTTTGTGCTTGATGTTCCTTATTTTTCCTTCCCTGCTACTTTTGTGTTATTTGGTGGACGTTTTAATCTCTTGGTATTTTGGGCAGGAGAGGATCTCATTGTGCTCCCTTTAGGACCTCTGAGATGTTTCTGCTTCTGCCTTTCTACAGTACCTTTGGCTGAACCTATGTTCTGGGATTTCCTCTCTGTTTCTGCCTTTCCTTCCCTTCTTTTTTCTTCTCTTTTCTTCCCCTTTTTGTGCCCCCCCCCTTTTTATGTTTACTTGCACGCATGCATAAGAAACATTTTTTGGCAGCTTGCTGGAGTAGCAGGTTGTGGAGGTACGGCAGTGTTGTGGCTAATGCTGCCACTGCTTTTTGTGACTTGTTTCTGTGTCACCAATGAGAGAGCACGCTGGCTATGACACTAGTTTTCAGGTGTTACACAAACTTGAAAGTTACTCACCACTGCAATCAGGAGCGCTCCTGATCATTGCAGCCGTCAGCTTCTCATTCAGTTCTGAGCAGTCTGCATGCAGATAGATGCTCGCATGCAGTTGTGAGAGAAGTTGACCCTGTGATGCCGGGCGGCCCCTGATTGCTGTAGCAAAGTATACCTACTTCACTGCTTCCTGCTTCATAGTTTCTGGCAACTTTTGATTGGAGTGACTGTCACCATCATCCACTCACCAGACCACCAGCTAACAGTCAGCCCCAAGGAAAGCCCAATTGGCTCTCAGCATGCCCACTGAAGGTGGGCAGATTAATTTCCAGGTGGGCGCTGTGGCAAGAGGAGAATACCAAAACAACAACAGCAACTCTCCAAATGTAGCTGCTCCCTCCGAATGTGACCCTTGGGGCCCAGCCCCCAGCAATATTCTGCACAGAGGGCCCAGCCCCAGCAATAATATCACCATATGTTATAAATGATATTAACGTGCAGCTGTTTGTTTCTCCCCATTTGTCCAGGGTGCACATCGCGAGTTCCTGTCTGTGATCTGCTGCGCCCCCCCCAAGTGCCTCTTGGTGGGACTGGTCTTTTTAAAAATGGGTTCATGTAGCTGTAAATTCAGTCCGCATGTGCACAATGAGAGTGGGCGAATCAGATTGGGTGGCACGGCAGGACTGGATTCCAGTAATGGGCGAGGGAGGATGATGGTCAATCTCATTCGGAGAGGAGGAAATCTGTGTGGCTCTGTTATTTTGCAGCTGGCAGCCCAGAACAGTATGAGTCAGAGTGGGGAGTGGCCAGGATGTGACAGAGAGCCGAAAAACAAAGTCTGAGTTGGTTGGCAAGGGAGCAAGCCAGGAGTGTGAGGGAGGGAGAGGCTGAGGATGGGCCTGGGAAGGTTTGAGCTGTGCGACAGTCAGTGTGCAATGTGCAACACTGTGGGGGTCTCCCGCCCCTCAGAGTCATTGGTAGGGCATGAGTGACTGTGTGCGTCAATGGATGGTTGATTGTCATGCCAATAAGGAGAGCTGCTCAGCCTAGAGGAGGAGGACCAAGTAGTATGGTACAACAGTAAGTGCCGACCTGTCTGAGAGCCAGCAGCCCAGGTAAGGAAGGAAGTCAGACCAAAGGCTATTTTATTTTTATTTTATTCAGTCATTCGCAGCAACCTAACTTGGAACAAACTAGTAGTGGAGTCCATTCAGTATGGTTAATATAAAAATTCTAAGCAATTATTGAGAGGGAAGAATGATTTGGCTATTAAAATAAAAAGGACTGAATAGGATATGTTTTTAGTGGATCTGGTTAGACAAATGAAGGAGTTAGCATGGCTACATCTTGGTTATTTATTGCTGGGATTTGAACCCATAACCACAACGTATGCCCAGGTACTGAATACCAGTTACCAGTTGAGCTGCAATATAAGTACAGAAATCGTAAACCATCCTCTTTGTTTCATATTTCCAGTAAACTCCAAAGCAAGAAAGATCTTGCCACCATTTGCTTTGGAAAAGGGACATACAAGTGTTAAAGTAATATCAGTGGTGTGTGTACTATCAAGGAAGCAGAACTAGGCACACTGCTCTCTGTTTTTCTGATTTATACTTTTTGCCAGTGATTAACATTACTGCACCCCCACCCGAAAATGCAGCAGTTCGGTGCCTAACCCCAACACTAGTGAACATTACTGCAATCCCTAGTCCTGAAGTCCAGCGGTCATGTGCCCAATCCTGCCAGAGGTGAATATTAGTGCAACTGTTTGTAGAATGTCTGGGACATTGGATGTAAAGGAAATCTCAAAAAGATTACATGTTTGTGAAATTATTTAATTGTTAATGCATTTGTGGCTCATTTGCACTTTCTGCTGCAGGTGTAATGGCGAACACCTTTCAGCGGATGCTCTACAGTGGGCTACAGTTTTGTGCTGCATGAGAGTACCATTCAGGGTTACCTGTAAAGGTTGGGAACACCATGTATCATCTGAAACTATAAGAGTTACAGGTGGAATGAGGTCTAGCAGCTAGCATCATTTAGCATACTGGTTAGGTAGTAGACTGTAGTAGGCAGGTAGGCAGGAGTATGATAAGGACAGGGTTCATATCCCACTGTTGACAGCTCAACAAACAAAATCCACAAGGTCGCACCTAACAGGAGGCTGACTTATGTTGGTAAAGGTTGCCACGGACAGACAGTTATGGCAGTTGCCATACTGTTTCCTGTCTACCATGACATCTGCAGCATAAACTGCTCTTGTTCCATTGGGGGAGTGTGTAGAATATCTGACCACTGTACAAAACTATGAAGAATACAATGTACTTTCGTCACGTGCTTGCTGCGCTATACTGTAGCTGCACTAGGCTACTTTTGTTGCATGTGTGCTGTTGATTTAGGTTTTTGTCAGTTCGTTTGAGTTGGGCAGGGCTCTGCCCCCTACATCCCTCTTTGTTTTCTTAACATGGGGTTGTAGGGGCAAAATCCCCCAACTTAAAACAAATAAAAAATACCCGACAGTCTGCTGTGGTGTAGTGCATGCCGTAAGTGAGGCTTTGTCAGTTTATTTGAGTTGTGGTGTCTTCCCTGACACCCCTCCTTGTCTTTTTTTAAAACGGGGGTGTGGAGGGCGTAGCCCACCAACTCAAACACTCTAATAAAAACATGACTAGAAGTCTGCTGTAATGTAGAGCATACCAATTGACTCAGTTTGTAAGAAGGGTAATACTTAAAGTCACACTCACTTTCCTCTGACGTGGACTGACAGTCATGTTCAACTGGGACTTGTGGGGAACACTTTAACTCAGCATCTGTAGGTACAGACTTTCTTTGCTTTTACTTAGCAGCAGCTCTGGTCACTGGTCCAGTGGGAGCATTTTCTGGGGGCTCAGACTCAGTCAAGATTTGTCCAATGGGCAATAAGTGATTTCTATGCATTGTTCTAACATTTTTTGAATTATTCTCAGGCCTTACTTTGTACACAGGCAGATCATCTAGTTTGCCTACCATAATGTGGGGAAGATTGTGCCACCTATCAGCAATCTTGTGTTTGCCATGCAGTCCCAGATTTCTTGGCAATACACAATCTCCCTCCTGGAGTTCCTGTGCTTTCACCTTTTTATCATACCTTTCTTTATTGGCCAGATTTCTTTTGGCAGCCATGATTTGAGTCAGTTGGTACACATGATTTAGCTGGGCCTTTAACTTTTGCACATACTGGAGATAGTTATCAGCTCGAACCCCATCAGGAGAAACTCTGAAACAAACATCTACCGGCAGTCGAGCTTCTCTTTCAAACATCAGGCGATAGGGGGAGAACCCAGTGGCATCACTTTTGGTGCAGTTGTAGGCATGTACCAGGGTGCTAATTTGTTGGCTCCATCTAGGCTTGTCTTTTGGGTGGACTGTGCCTGGCATATCTAGCAAAGTGCGGTTGAAACGTTCAGGCTGTGGGTCCCCTGGGGTGGTAAGGGTGGTTCTGGACTTTCACTCCTGACAGAGAAAGCATCTCTTGATCAGACGACTCTCAAAGTTCCTCCTTGATCAGAATGGATTCTTTGTGGTGCCCATAGTGAACAAAAAATTTTCTACAAGTACTTTGGCCACAGTGGATGCCTTCTGGCCCTTGGTGTGGAAAGCTTGGGCATATCTTGTAAAATGGTCAGTGACTACCAGCACATTACTGATATTTCTTTGATCGGGCTCCAAACTCAGAAAGTCAATACAGACCAGCTCCATGGGGGCGCTGGTGGTGACAAGGGGGGGCAGCCTTCTGGGGCAAAGCTTTCCTCTGTAAACAGCGACTACAAGTTCTAATGTGTTGTTTAACATCAGCCCCCATCCTAGGCCAATAGAATCTGGATCTCACCAAGTCAAGTGTTCTGTCTATGCCAAGGTGCCCCACGTGGTTGTGTAGGGACCTCAGCACCACGTCTTGAAAGGCAGTGGGCAAAACTAGCTGTTGTTTATCTATTTGTCTCCCTCTGTCTACTGTTTCTCTGTACAACAGTCTATCAATCAGTTTCAACTTAGGACCTTCCTTGTATAACAAGGCAGTTCTCAAATCAGTGGAGCGTAACTTGGATACATCTTTCCCTGTGTAGAGGGCTTCTAGAGCTGATTTGATCATAGGATCTCGGGATTGAGCCTGCTGAATACTGTCATTGTCCAGTTGAGGCAGTGCACCAATGTCTATTGCAGAAAAGTGGCAATAAGCAGCAGGTATGCAATTCTCAGAGGGCCCCAAACAATCCACCATACAGTCCACTGTGTCCATGGACATTTGTTCCTCCCTGTCAAACTTCTGGCAGAGTGCTCGAATATCAGGTTCTGACAGTCTGACCAAGTCATTCCGGGGAACAGGCTTCAGGGAGAAAGCATCAGCATCTATGTGGTTCAGGCCTGCTCTGTATTCAACAGCATAGTCGTATGTAAATAATGCAGAAAGCCACCTATGGCCAGTGGCATCCAACTTAGCTAAAGTCTGCACATAGGTCAAAGGATTATTGTCACTTTTTACTAGTATCTTAGCCCCATACAAGTACTTGTGGAATTGGTCAACAATAGCCCACTTCAAAGCTAGGAACTCTAACTTATGTACAGGACAGGTCTTTTCAGACGGGGTCAGGCTTCCACTGGCAAAGGCCACTGGTCTCAGTCCAATCTCGTGCTCCTGGTACAACACAGCCCCCAAACCTTGCAGGCTAGCATCAGTATGTAGGACATAGGGTTTTGCTGGATCTGTATAGGCAAGAACAGGAGTGTGGGTAAGTTGATATATAATCTCATGAAAAGCAGCTTCACACTCAGGTGTCCATCTTGCCCAAAAACTTAATTAGGATGGAAATACACTCTCTCACTCTCAGGGGGAATTGACCTCTTGTATTTTTTGTGGGTAGGTGGGTAACCTTGAGTAAGATTAAGTAAAGGACGGATCACTCTTGAATAGTCCTTGATGAAGCAGCGATAGTAACCACAGAATCCCAGGAATCTTTGCAGTTTTTAGATTGTAGGGCTGTGGCCAGGTGATCAAGGCCTCAGCTTTACTGGGGTCAGTCTGTATTTCCTCAGTGGAGACTATATGCCCCACATACTTTACAGAGGTTTGGAAGAACTGACACTTATCGATGGACAGTTTCAGGCCAAAGTCTTCCAGTCGGTCCAACACTTTGGATAATTGGCTCTCATGTTCCTCTAGTGAGCTACCAAACACAATAACATCATCTAGGTATACCAGCCACTCTAATAAGTTCATGTCCCCCACTGCACGCTCCATCAGTTGTTGAAAGGTGGCTGGGGCACCTAAAATCCCTTGAGGCATCCTCATGAACTCATAGAAACCAAGTGGGAAGATAAAGGCTGTCTTCTCACGGTCTTCCGGGGCCATCGGGATCTGGTAGTACCCACTGTGAAGATCCAGCACAGACAACCACTTGCTACCATTCAGGCAGTCTAAAGCATCCTGGATGTGGGGCATTGTATACTGATCAGGGATAGTGCGCGGTTCAAGGTGCAATAATCCACGATATCCTTACAGTCCCATTCTTTTTCTCACTACCACAATAGGTGAAGCATATGGGCTTCTGGATTCTTGTATTACACCAGCGAAGCATCTTGCAGATGCCATCTCACATCATCTATGTCAGCAGGCGCCATGCCGAACCTCTCATGAAATGGCTTTCATCATTTATTTATTTTATTTATTTATTAAACTCTAGGATTACAAGTACCTTTGAGCAGAAACTGCTCATTTACAAAGGTTCCACTTTGGAGGATGGGGGGTAACATACAACAATGGTAAACAATGGTAACAGTCATAACATACAGATTGCTTGTACATAAATAGTTCAGTCAACATGTTAAAGTGGAACAACACTAGCTAACTTCTATCAGAATCCATGGTGAAACTGTAAACTTGGTAGGAAGGAGTCAGGAGGTAGCCAGCTGGAAGGTGCCATTGTCAGACAGGGATGAAAAGAGCGAAGGGGATAGGGGCCAATGGTATGAGTGAGTCGATTTAGATGGGATGAATGGGTGAGGGGGGGCAAAGTGAGAGGTGGAGGGGGCTGGTGCCACAAATGCAGGGCTGCGTTGGCTGATAACAGTTCCAACTAGGGTAGAGGTGATGACCATGGCTTAGGGAGGCAGTCACAGAGTGAGGTAGATGGGAGAAATAGATGCAGTTGCTTTTTAAAGGGGATTAGCGTTGCAGCAGCAAGAGTTTTTTTGTTAAGGGTATTGAACTACTGAGGAGCCCTGTGCATGAAGGATATCTGACCCAGTGAGGTGTGGCGTCAGGGGACCTTGAAAGTCTGGAATTGAGAACTGCATGTTGGCAGGGTGCAGCTGTTGGTAGTAAGGAGTCTCGCCACACCTGGAGGCATAAGTCTGAGAAGAACTTTTTCGCAATAAGACAGGTCTGGTATTGTACTCTACTTATCAGAGGTGAGCCATCCAGCCTTGAGCGTAAAGCTCACAGGTGGGCAAGTAGGCGTCAGCCTGGTAAGAAGTCTACAGGCCTTGTTAATGTCACAGATATCCTCCTAGGGCAGTAATGGAGGCAGAGCCATAGATTACTAGACCGTAATCAACAATGGAGGTAACAGAGCTGTGGATAGCCAGTCTAAGGCTTCAGAAGTCATGCAGTGTTTGTACTTGTGGGGCAGGCCAAGGCGTATGTTGGCAGACTTTGCAACCTTCCCAATGTGCTGGGATTAAGAGAGGAGCTGTCCAGGGTGATGCCGAGGTATCTGAACTCGTGAACCTGATCAAGTGAGGTCCCATCTTGATTCTTGGTGGTGGGGGTAGATGTTTATACTTGCTACATGCATTGCAGAAAGACATAACCTTAGTTTTACTATAGTTCATGACAAGTTTGTAAGAGCCAAACCATTTTTCCACCCGAACACCCGAGAGGACTGGCTTTTCAGCTGAGGAGACTCCAGCAATTTTAACACTTTGAACTCTCTCCCCAAGGTAGCTAGCAAACCAGGGCAGTGCATCCTTGGAGAGCCCAAGATCAGTCAGTTATCTGAGTAGTAGGCGGTGGTTAACTGTATCGAAGGCCTTAGTCAGGTCAATGAATATGCCCCCCCCCACATAGTCCTTGGTCCACGGCGTCATGGATACAGCCGGTGAATTACAACAATGCCGTGGTGGTACTGTGCCCTTTTCAGAAGCCATGTTGCTTGGGGCACTGAATATTGTGTTTTCCAGGAACTCTACAAGCTGGTCAGAGACTATCACGTTCAAATGCTTTGGATAATGGAGGGAGGATGGAGTGGGCCTAATTGGTGTGCAGTGACTTGTCTCCACTCTATGCACTGGTGTGATGGTAGCCTTTTCCAGCTTGATGGAACTGGCCATACCTTAGGGAGAGGTTGAAGATCATTGTCAGGGCTTCAAGGATCTCTGCCAGGACTAGTGTGAGCAGCTTCAAGTCGAGTGAGTCACCACTATAGCCAGTTTTGCTGATAGCCTTGCAAATGTAGGTCCTGGCTGAGTGCATTGGGATCCTTTTGAAGAAGAACCTGCAGCACTGAGTGTGCTTGGGATGCTGTGGCAGTGGTGGGCGCTGAAGAAGTCAGAGGAGGACACTACCAGGTTGGAGAATGCATTGATGAACGACGGTGATGGTATCTAGGTCCAACTTAGGAGTGCCATTAATGTTGAGCATGGTGAGTGAAGACTTGGTGTCTTTGCCAGAGAGGTCCTTAAGGTTTTCCCAGAATTTGTTCCCATCCCCCACGAGTTGGAGAGCGCTCTCTAAAGTATTTGCTTTTGGCCATCCGTATAGCACGGTGCAGCTATTTCTTGCTTGTTTGTATTTTTGAATGTCTACTTGGGCAGCTGTGGCTCGAGCACGGTGCCAGAGGTGGTCCTTTGTTTGAACTGTGTGATAAGCTCAGTGTTTATCCATGGGTTAGCTCCACCTTTAACCTTCATTTTTTAGTGGTGCATGGCTATCACAAGCCTCAGTGAATCGGCTGATAAACAGATCTAGCGCTTTGTTTACGCCCTGAGTGAGTCTATTTTGACCAATCTAAACTGCTTAGATGGGATTTAGTAGCTGTAGGTGTTCCTTCTTGAGTACCCTGGCTTGTATATTTTAGGGGGCTTGATGTAGTTATTAGCCCAAGTGCAGAGGACGGGTGAATGGTCACTTAAGGAGTCAGGAGAACCGATACCATGGAGGTTCTTTCAGGGTGGTTGGGCAGAATCCAGTCAATATGGGTGTGTGTCCCTGTCCTGTAGTTACACCTGGCAGGAGAGGAACTAGCTGTGTGAGATGTTGTGCAGTAACTGCATTCTTGTAGGTGCAGGCCTCAGGTGCAAGCTAATTGATGTTAAAATCTCCCATGATGATGGACTCTGAGTTATGGCGTAGGACCTTCAGACATTCCATGACATAATAGAAGCCATAAATTGGGTCCTTTGGGAGGATGTAAATGGAGACTATGGTGAGGTTTTGTTGTGGGCCCGAGGAGAACTTTGATAGCGAGGACCTGAGATGTTGACCTGGTCTAGAAAGAGGGATGACATGTCCCATGAGAGTATCCCTCAGGTAGACGGCACAGCCACCTCCCCGTTTAGAGCTCCTGTCCTGCCTGAAAATCGTGTATCCGGGAATAGCAACTGCACTATCAGGGATCTTTGGAGTTAGCCATGTTTCAATAACAGAGAGAATGTCAGGATTGTATTGCCGAATCCAGGTTTGGAGGTTATCAAGTTTGCTGAGGAGACTGCAGATATTGATGGACGCCAGGGTAAGAGACCCTGACTTCCAATTCTGGCGTGTAGGCAGATGGTCCTAGTGGGCCTGGGTTAGGGGTGAATGTTTCTGGAGAGGAGCAGTAGCAGTGCAGAAATCTCAGAAAGGAGGTTTGAAGTGTTTTGAGGGCTTGTTTACTGGAAATCCTTCTGCGGCTGTGTGTTGAGGCAATGGTTTGAACCTGGCTTATTACAGAGAGCTGCTAGTACATATATGTTCCCCTGAGGGCTATACCCTTGGTGCTTCAGAGTGAAGCTAGTATGCCAGGTTGGGGAGCTGAGAGGCACAAAGTTATTAAACTGGATCCCAGTGGTCATACCTAGTGTGTAGTGCAGAGCTGGGGTTGGTATGAGCTGGCCTTGGGAATGGGGGGTGGTAGTCACTTGATGGGTGGGGCAGTGCAGCACAGTTATCACTAAAAATAGCAGCGCTGGATGCAGGTTAAAAGCAGCCATGTCAAGGGGAATGTGGGAGACACAGATTGACTGAGAGAGGGACTGTAAGGGAGAAAGTAGAGTTGAGGAACATTGGGGAATCAGCAGAGACCAGTAGGATGAGTGAGTTAGGAGTGCTGCTTCTGATAGGTGAAGCAGCCCAGGTGGGAGGGGCATCAGTGTATTTAAAGGAGGCCTGGGAGGGGGTGGTGGGGTGAGAGAAAAAATAGGTCCGAAAGGAGACCGAAAAGTACACTTAGGCAGCAGTGTGGGTGCACCAATGGCTGAGGAGCTACAGCTAAGTCATCCAATCAAGGACCACTGGCAACAGCGCTGCACCAATCATGAGGCAGCCGCAGAGTATGGGGCTCCGCAGAGTGTTGGTGCTAGTACCTGCTGATGAGATCTCAGTCTGAGTTCCAGGGAGGTAGGCAGTGGCAGCTGGTGGAGTCGGCACGGTGGCCGTTGAGCGTCACTTTCGGCGAAGGCACCAAGTTTTTCTCCGGGGATCCCAGTGGGGCCAGAAAGAAGAGGCAGATTAATTTAAAAAACAGGAAAGTAGGGAGGGGGCTGATGGCAGTCCGTCAGCGGGGGTTGGGGTGCTAGAAAATTAACTAACAAAAGAGTGAGGACGCTATGGGTGTGGTAGGAAGACAATGGGAGTAGAAGGCACAATTAGCTTAAAGGACAGGAGTGGGGTAGTGAGCGGGGGAAGGGAGAGGTGGCAAACACAGAGGGAAAAAAAAGTTAAAATTACAGGTGGAGAGAGGGGTTTGTGAGCCAAGGGAAATTACAGGTGGGTGCGGTTAGGCGTAGCAGCAGCTGTTCAGACTGCGGAAGGGTTGCAAGAGAAATTAAGTCGAAGTGCAGGAGGACAAAGTTAGAGAGAGACTTCGAGAGAGAGAGAGCAGAGAGAGACTCAGAGAGAGGAGTACATATGCACAATAGGCTAAAACAGCGGTGTTACTGTAGCAAACTGAAAGGCTAGCATTAAGTAAAATGGTGCAGTTAACGTCATGTACAGGCTACTATCACAGTGCAGGGCGAAAATGCAGTTCAAATTTGTACAAGTTAACACTGTAAGCTGAAAAATGGATCCGAAAGGAGACCCAAAAAGTACACATTAGGCAGCAGTTCATGGGTGACAATGGCTGAGGAGCAAGGGCTGTTGTCCAATCAAGGACCACTGGCAGTAGCGCTGCACCAATCAATGAAGCAGCCACAGAGTATGGAGTCTGCACAGAGGTTGGCACTGGCACCGCTGATGGATCCGAGTCTGAGTTCCAGTGAGGTGGGCAGTGGCAGCTGGAGGAGTCGGCGCTGCAGCCGCTGAGCCGCCTCTCTTTCTGTGAAGGGCGCCGAAGTTTTTCTCTGGGGATCCTGCTGATGGGATCAGAGTCCAAGTTCCAGGGAGGTGGGCAGTGGCAGTGCTGAGCCGGCGCGTGGGCTGCTGAGCACCTTTTGGCAAAGGCACCAAGTTTTTCTCCGGGGATCCTAGTGCAGCGGATGCGCACTAATGCCAGGGTCATCATCATGCAGCGGATGTGGTGCTCAGCTCCTGCACACATCCTCACGTCCCATTCTTTGAAAGAAAACACCTGGTCTCTCTGGGCAAGCTTCTCACTGATCCTCATTTTCCATTCAGCTGGCAACGGAGAGTCACCGAAATCGAACAAGTCGGGCGTCACTCTGTCACTCTTCCCGAACACTTGTTACTGGGTAACACTGCAGTATCTGCACAATGTACAAGAGCCAGGGTGCAACTTCTATTTACTCGAATCTCTCTATCAGACACATTATGAACTTGACCCATTACCCTTCTGGCATAAGCATGGGCTCTGGCAGGCAAGATATTTGGCTTGACCAGCAGTCCTTCTGGCAGTTTCCCATCGCCTGGTGCATCCAGCATGAGTACTTTATTCTTGACATCTTTTCTGACTTCCCCCTGTAAGGTACACTGGGCATTTGGTGCCAAAATCAGAGACTCAGGATCCTTCCTCCAGACAATTTCAACCGGTTCCTCTGGTTCCACTTTGTCAGCATCTCTCTGGGTATTGTAGGCCTTCCTGATCAAGACCTGAATTCTTAAGAGCTCTACCAGTCCAGGACCCCTGCTTCTCATGACGCAACTGTGCCAACCATCCAAACATATGCGCATTCATCCCAATTAGTAGAGGAATCCCATCATACAGTCCGGTAGGGGGACACACTAAGGCCAGGGTCTCTACTTGCTCTGCCACTCCAGCCACAGAGGTTGGAAAGGACAACCAAATTCGGATATAGGCGGAATAGGGGTAGGTCTTCTCACTTAAACCCCAGACATGCAGTCCTTCTGTAACCCCTGGGTGGCACTACCCTCCCCCCCCCAGTGTTACACCCCTGCCTACCACCCTGGACATTGGCTAAGGGGTTTGAGTTCACTAACTCATAACATTTTTTAAAATCTTTGCACAGTGCCTCCACTCAGGGTGCTTTACGTGGGTGAGATGGTGCTGGGTGTAGCCCCCTGAGCTGCTACACCTCCCAAGGTGACCATTTACCTTCCCCAGACATGTCCCAATACACAGTTCCCCACATTTCAACATTTTGAATTAAAGGCTCTCTCTAATATTATGCTCACAAAAGATTTCAAACAACAACAACAAGATATTTATTTCGTGGGGAAAAAGGAGGCAGGAAAGGGAAACAGGAGGAGTAGAGGATATCTTACCATATTTACACATGTATAGAGATCATTTTGGATTTTGCTGGTGAACCCTCCAGCTGGGTAGCTACATATTAACAGGCAGACATAAATCACATTTTACCATTCAACTTAAGACATCCAGCGCCCTGGCTATCTAGCTGCTGATAAATCAGATGTTAAACATAATTATTAATATTACCCACACTGGTGCCAGTCCCAGATACAGCAGAAACCCTGCAATCTCATACCATACTGGTTAAACAGATACCATAGTCCAAGATGTTGCAGGCCTGACGTAGTTGCAGCTGGTCGAGGTGGCCAGCTATTAATCTGAGGGTGGGGGCAACTTGGAAACAGATTTTTGTAAAGCAGCAAATTACTATTTACAACCACAGCAGGGATTGCCCTGCACTTTAGCAGATGTGGCAGGGATTGCCCTGCACTTGCAGACAAATCAGAGATTGCCCTGCACTCGCAGACTTCTGAACATTCCAGAACAAACTATGTGGATCTTACATCCAGAACATTCAGCACAATATTTGAAAGTCCCATCCAATGCAATGAGAGTGATGCTTCTGTCAAGCAACCTAAACGCAGTTTAAACACAGTCACATCCAGTACTTTATATACCATCCAGAGTAAGTTTGCAATGACACTTTTATCAAGCATCCCATACTTTAGTCACAGGCAGTCACATCCAGTACATTCTATATACCAAGAACATTATCCACAAGCAGAGTCCTATCCAGCACGTCTAGCCATTTAACACTTTTACCAAGCGCTCTTAGATGAAATTCTGTGCAGACACAGGTACATTCTCTTTAAGGTATTTTAGACATTAATATGCTCTAGGGTCTCCTGTCTCATGAAGAGGCAAGTACGTCTTGGCAGACAGCTCCACAATGGCAGGACTCTAACCCATAGCCACACATTTATATGATCACTAAGCCCAGCATCTTGCTGCACCTGCAACTTAGCCATTTGGGACACAGACAAGATGCATCCATTACTTGAACTAGGCAGTCTCTTGTGGGGTTAGTAGCCCAGACTGATGACTTTAATACTTCACACTTAACAGCACACATTTCTTAATGGGGCTTGGGGCCCCCAAGATTACTTGCTTAGCTTCTCCCTCGCACCTGGGGGTACGAGGGTACTCACTCAGGTCCTCCACGGGTCTCATACACAATTGAAGGCATCCTGAAGACTTCTTCAGCTCTCTCACCGCTGAGGTACTTGGTCAGCGTTCTGACCACTGCATGATGTCCTCTGGTCTGGTCTGGTCAGCACTCTCACTGCTGCTGGACATCTGATTCTTCGGTCCACACCTTTCCCTAACGTGGGAGGGAAGGCTAGCCTCTGGAGGACAGCACTGGCAACCTCCAGACTAGCTGTTGCAGAAAGCACAATTGCTGTAACTAGTTAACTGTTAACTGAAGAAAATAACATGCCCACTGAAGACTGAAAGGGCTTGAAGTAAGTGGCCCAGACCTGATGGAATGGCTGGAGCCTGAGCCCCTCCCCCATGAGGGGCTCCCAGCAGGCTGGAGCCTGCTCTGCCTCTCACTCTCTCTCTCTCTCAGCTCTGCATCTCTGAATCTCCCAACAAACTGGCAACATTGTCTCTTTATAGAGCTCCTAGCTCAACTCCTGATCAGTAGCAGGGATGGGGTGACATGGCTCCAAGTTGCTGAAGGACCTGTCAATCAGAACACTCGAGGCACAATTGAGTTGTGGAATTTGCGCCAAAATAATGTCCCTGAGCTCCCATAAGCACTTGGGTGCTTTCCCATAAGATGCAGTGAATGTCCCACAAGTCCTGGCTTTCACTGCTGCAATTCCAATTGGTTGTACTGCTGGCAATGGCTGCTTAACCCACTGTCCCTTATAGCAGATTAGATACAGTCCTGAATAATGTCCTGGTGCAGCCAGAAAGAAGTAATTATTTGCCCCACATGCCCCACAGTTCTATAGCTTAAAGGCTGTACTTGCAGTCGCTGTACAGATGAAAAACATGGCTCTTTTACTTTTCCTGTTGCTACTGCACTTATGCAAGCTCCCCTTGCAACAGCTGACAGGCTGACACACAGAGTCCCAGGTAATGGAATTGCCAGGGAAACAGTATTAATTTTAACTTTAAACACTTTTCCCCACATGCACAGTATATTCCCAACAAGTAGCAACAGTTCCATTATGTAAAACAATTTAATTATTTTCTTTTCAGCTGGAGCTGAACATAGCTACCCTAGAGGCAGTCAGATACACTGTTATGCATTATTCAGATGACCGGGGCCCTGCACAGGCATACTCAAATGAGCCCGTCGGAACTCCTAATTCCATCTGAGCAGTCCCCCAGCAGTTTGTCCATGGTCACGGGTCCCAAATAGGTGGAAGGATCCTGAATCCCAAGGCACAGTCCTCGAGGCGACTGCAAACAAGCGGCTCCACATCAAAGGTGCTTTTGTATGCCAACATGACTCCACTGCCCTGGAGGCAGCTTTGCAGTGGGAGCCAGTGGTCAGTAGTTTAAGCCCCGAGGGGCTGGATTTTCATTTGACTGCAAGTTGGGGCACAAATGAGGGCAAACCGGACCTGGGAAGCCATAAAAATTAGAGGCTAAGCCAGGAGAAGCCCGAGAGACAGCAGGAGAAGGACAGAACAAACTGGGCTAAGGTAAACCCTGACTGGCATGTCTAGGAACCCCCATTTGCAAGGGGGTTACACTTCCAACAGTTGTAAGGGTACATCAGACAGATGCTTCTGATACCAGTCCTGAAACATAATTGTCACTTGGGAGCCACTGTCCAATACAGCTCTTGTAGACACTTCATTCACCTTCACAGTGGTCTCCATGGAGAGACCCACTATTCTGGACCAGTCTGGAGAGGTGGTAGCAAGGGCCTGGACAGATCTAGCCACAAAGGGATGTGAGTTAGCATTTCTGGGACCTTCACTGCTGTCATTTCGCGCACCTCTTAACCACTGTTTGGTACTCCAAAGCTCTCCTTGTAGCCGGCTCACCACCCTCCCTAAGTCTTTCCAAAACCGGCATTCCCTCTTCATGTGCCCATCCCTCCCACAATTATGGCAAAATATGTCTGCTGAAGTTTGGGGTGACCAAGGCATCACATTGGGGCTGTGGCATTGATACAATCAATAAAACCTTGGTGCCACCTCAGCCGATGGTGGGTTGGACATTTGAGACATCTCTTCAGTCCCTCACCTCCATAGCCAAGACATCAAGTTTTGAACTGTCGTCAACATGAGGTGCCTGGGTGAAGCACCCACCCCCATCAGCAGAGCAGTCGGGGCGTGTCAGTGCCCATACTCATCGGAGGCGGCCTTCATAATGAAACTGTCAGGTTGCTTTCCTAATCTCCCTCAGCAGCTCCTCCCAGTGCGGGGATATCTGTAACCGTCCCTTCCTGACTGGGCCCTTTATGCTAACATGGAGATCTCGGATTGAGTCATGAGATTTTGATGATTCTGGGCCATCAGCATCTGACCCTGCACCTGAGCAGGGGATGTAGCAGCTACAACTGCACAGGGCTCTGACAAATCTTCCTCCTCCTCAACTTCCTGTACCTCCTTCATGAACACATGGAAAGGCAAGGACTGGATTTCCTTTGATGCAGTTGCAATTTGAGTAACACCCAACTGGAGTGCTGGGCAGAGCAGAGTATATGATCCAGCCTTACCAGTCCACTTCATTAGAGGTCCAGCCCCTTCCGAAAAATGTTCTGTAAGATCCCTCTAATCGATCCATGTAGGCAGATAACAATTCCCTGGCTGTTGCTAACTTCTCTAAATCTCCATTTCAAGGCCTCAACACTAGTGGTACCCCAAACACATTCTCAAGGGCGACTATGTACTCTTGGGCTTTGCGCCAGGGTTAGAGAACCTCAGGGAACGAATGGTACATTGGGCAAGTCCCTGGAGGCTTTCACCCAGGCAGGCCCTTTTCGGCTTCCAACATTGCCAGTCTTGTACCGCAAGAGCAGCAGAATCTATCCAGGTTTCTAGATCAACTTCCCATTTGGAGTAGGGTGGGTACCAGAGAATACCTTGAGCTTGCAGTAAGGTCCATGACTACTTGCTGCCTCGGGGCAAGTACAGAAGTTGGCAAAAGGACAGGGGTTGGAACAGGTGTGGATGTTGAGGGTGGTACACCCCCCAGGTGGCAAGAACAGTTTCTTCAAGTCCTCCACAGTTTTCCCTTCCTCCAGCAACCATTTAGCAAATTTCTCCTCAAAAGTTTCAGATAGTGGGGGGGGGTCATTCCCCCCCAAGTCTTTACTGTCCTTATTTATCACTCTCCAGGCAGTGAGGGCTCCCTCTGGGGTAATAGTCTGTGGCACTTTGGAGCTATCTATGGAATCCTTATACTCTACTAGGGCCATGAAAGTGTGGATGAGTAGATTAGCATGTCGACCCACCACCACAGGGTTTTGTAAACCTTCCTCTTTAGAAAGTACACCCTCTACAGTGTCCTTACTGGTACCCAGCGGGATATCCAAAATAAGTATAGCATTTTGGGGGTCGATCTCCTGCCCAGTACACCACTCCACAACTGGTGCACAGCCACTTCTGTCAGGGTATCCATTTATTTTTAACAGTGATTCGAAAATGTGGCCACTAGGGGATGCTAACCCCAGTGGTGCCTCCAAGATGTAACCCCTAGGTGGCGCAATCCCAAGGGCTACTACCCCTGTCTGCTTGGCTACTAACTGGTTGAGGGGCCTAGGTCCAATAGCGGGTGCCTCTACCCAGATGTCAGGGTTTGTAGTGGTTAGACTAGCTTGGTTACAGCCCTCTGGGACAATGAGACCCCCTTTTATTCCCTCTAGTGGCTCACACAGTACACAGGAATTACAGTCCCAATACCCCACATATACACACTGTTCACTCATAAGGTACCACTTACCCTCGAGACTGATTCTGCAGCATGTCTCCGAGGACCCCCTGTAAAATAAGGTTAAACAACATACACAGCGAAATACAATACTGTTTCCATAAGTACCAACACCACAGATAGTATATAGTATAACAACAGCACATCTGATTTATTTAGGGGACAGTAACACGGTAGGGGGAAATCAGGTTAATTGGTGGCATTAAATCACAGTACTGTACACACATATAGGGTCTGAAAAGTCACACTTTGGGTACCCAGGTTGCGTGGGGGCTAATCAGGTCTGTTGCCCGGGGTTGACTGGCAGCTGCAGGTGGATAGGGCCCTGTAGAAGAAAATATATGCACAACACCAATTGTAATCCGGAGCTAGATGGCTCAGTCCATGAAACAGTGAAACTACAAGAATTAGATGACACACTTGTGATTGAAAACAGGCTGCAGGAAATACCCTGATTTGTACTCACAGTACCCAAACTGAGAACCGGATGGTGGATGTTCTTCTGGATTGTCAGAAGCAACAGGGCATGGAGACAAGGTCCTTGTGACTGGACCCCACTGCAGTTTGTAGCAAACGGATTTAGTCCGTGACAAGCTGGGGTTTGCTTCCAGCTTCAACACACAGCACACAGCACAGGGGATTGGAAATAGCGATTCCCCACAAGCACTACGCACATTCATATGTAAAAGGAAAGTACTATACCAGGCAGGCTACTCCTCGATCCCAATCACACTTACTGCAAAATACCCAGGAGCACACACAGCAGCTTCAGTTCCTGACAGACCGAGCACGATTCAACGATTTCTCCAGTCTTCTACAGGGCGAGCCTGGTTTCCACAATTCTGGTGCTTCTTTCTCCTCACAATTTGGATTCAGTCAAAACTGGCACTCACAATGGCTGCAGGCCAAACCTCAGGGCCTCACATGCGCTTCCTGCACAAAACTATACACCGCAGAAGCACAGAGCTCCTTCTCTCTTCACTGTCACAACTGATCTGATCTTTTCAGTCACAGAGCAGGGCATTTCCTTTAGCTCCACACCATTCTGTCGGCTGGTTCGGCTGTCACTCACAATAAGACTCCCTCTGTTGGTGGAAAAAGGTGCCAAGGTCAAAACTACATTTCCCAGAGTCACTGCCCATACAATCCCCTTGTGGCTGGCTCAAAATTAAGAGTCCAACTTCTGATTCGTCCACAGGCTCTATTTTAGGGAACCCCTCCCCATTGATTGGTGCTTTTCAGCAGTTCAGGACCAAAATGAAAGAGCTACACTGAAACAGTTTGTGTTGGAATGAAGACAGGTTAAACAAACTACATTTTCTCAGTCACTCCAAATGATTTCTGGCAAATAGTTATATCTTTCAACAAGGCTCCCTCTGCACATGAAGCGATGGCAGAAACGGAGTGAATTTACAGCAGCTCGAGGCGGATTCGAGCATTAAATACACAGTCCCCCCATACAAACTAATTAAGTCTGCAAGCAGAAAGCTGTTAAAGAGACAGTACGTGGAGGCTCAAATAGCACTCACTTGGAACCACATTTAAACAGTTTAAACACCGAACACCGTCCAGACTTGGAGCATTCAGGCAAGCTCCTGGAAGACTTTTGGGAACCCCCATTTGCAGGGGGATTACACCAGTAAGATATGAATGTGTGTACTGTGGACCAAGTGGCAACTTTGCAAATTTCTGCGAATCGGGTATTTATTTAATATTTAGTAACTGGGAAAGGCATACTGAGCTGAGGCTCATTTCCAGAGGTGACCCGGGGACTTGGATGAAATTACATACCGAGGAAGTATATAACATTCATATACAAAGTGCCAACAACAGGTTGGGCAGTACAGGATGCAAAGTATTTACATAGAATAATTTGAGGAGTCATACATATTATACAGAAATATAGTGCATTAAATACATTTTTAGAAAGAGACAAGGTATAAAAAGCAACTAAAAAGAGAGTAGAATTATAAGGTGGATATTGTAGGGGAGGTAGGGAGGGGGAAGGAAAAGAGTGAGGCACAGGGATATTTTGTGTAACAATCACCAAAGCTGCTATGCCCCTAATGGGGTGAGCCTTGATGCACCCTGGTGGGGCTGTCATTGCTTTTAGGTAGCAGAAATATGTTGTGGATATGATCCATTGATGGAGAGTGTGTTTGCTAGCCTGGTGTCCCTGTGACTCCTCTCCTTAAATGACAAACAACTGTGTGTGATCACTCCTGATGCCCTCCATTTTGACTGAAATTAACAGAGCGCTTTGCAAACAACCAAAATGTATAACATTTCCTCCTCTCTCTTTTGGCACACGGTTTTAGAAACATAGACTTTGACGGCAGATAAGGACCACTTGGCTCACCACTTGGCCCACCTAGTCTGCCCATTTCCCTACCTAGAGGATAGCTGCAGATCCTATTTAAGCAATAGCTATTTCTTCCTACCCCCCCCACAAGAACTGCCTTATGTCTGTCCCATGCATTCTTGAATTCTCCCACAGTTTTAGACCCCACAACCTCCTCAGGAAGGCTGTTCCATGCATCCACCACCCTCTCTGTGAAAAAATATTTCCTCACATTGCCCCTGAGCCGTCCCTCCCCCCATCTTCAAATTGTGTCCCCTTGTTCTTGCACATCTCTTTTTCTGAAAGATGCTACCCTCTTGGACTTTGTTGATTCCACTGAGGTACTTAAATGTTTCAATCATGTCCCCCTCTCCTCCTTTCATCAAGGGTATACATATTAAGCTCCTTTAGCCTCTCCTCGATGGCTTTTCTGGCAGACCCTGCACCATTTTAGTTGCCCTCCTCTGAACTGCCTCCATACTGTCTATGTCCTTGCAGAGATGGGGTCTCCAGAACTGGATGCAGTACTCCAGATGGGGTCTCACCAACTGTTTGTACAGGGAGATAACAACTTCCTGTTTTCTGCTGGTGATGCCTCTCCCTATACATCCCAGTATCCCCCCAGCCCTCCCTACTGCCTTCTCACATTGCTTGCCAACCTTAAGGTCATCTGATATGATTACCCCCAGGTCCCGTTCCATTTTTGTTGTTGTAACCCCCCATTGTGTAATCTTCCCCTGGGTTTTTGTTTCCCAGGTGCATTACTTTGCACTTCTTTGCATTGAATCCAAGCTGCCATACTTCTGACCATTTCTCCAACCTTGCCAAGTCCCTTCTCATCCTTTCCATGCTTTCTTGTGTATCAACACTGTTGCAGATCTTTGTGTTATCTGCAAAGAGGCATACTTTTCATTCCAGTCCCTCTGCAATGTCACTTATAAAGACATTAAAAGGACATGACCCAGTACTGAACCCCTGTGTACCCACTAGTAACTCCTCTTTCTTCAGAGTGGACTCCATTTACAATTACCTTCTGTGTCCTGTTGTTCAGCTAATGTTTTATCCAGGCTACCACCCTGGGACCCACTCCCAGGCTGGTTAATTTGACTACTAATCTTTTGTGTGGGACTGTGTCAAATGCCTTGCTAAAGTCTAGATAGGCCATGTCCACAGCCCCTCCTTGGTCTACTACTTTGGTCACCCAGTCAAAGAAATCAATTAGATTAATTTGACATGACCTTCCTGCTGTGAACCCATGCTGCCTTGGGTCCTGTGCTCCACTGGCCTCTAGGTACTCAACAATTCTTTCCTTCAGAAGATTCCATCACTTTCCCTACCACAGAGGTCAAACTGACAGGTCTGTAGTTTCTGCCTCTGTCTTGGTCCCACTTTGTGAAGGGAATCACATCCTCCTTCTTCCAGTCCTCAGGTACCACCATCTTCCCTAGATTTGTTAAAAGGGTAGTCAGTGGTGTCACTAGTTCCCTGCTTAATTCTTTTAGAATTCTAGGTGAATTCCATCTGGCCCTGCTGTTTGTCCACCTTCAGTTTTAGGAGTTCTTTCAGAACCCTTTCTTCTGTGAAAGGACTGGGATCAACCCCCCTCTCCAGAGTGCTTCTGTTAATTGGATTAGGCACCTCCACCACTTTCTGTTTTGTGAATACTGAACAGAAGTATTCATTCAGTATCCCTGCTTTTTCACTGTCACTCTCTGCCCACCCACCATCCATTCTATTCAGCCTCACTATCCCTCCCTTTGTCTTTCTACGCTCTCTGATATACCTATAAAAGGTTTTATCCCCCTTCTTAACTGAGTTGGCTATCTTTTCCTCAGTTTGTGCCTTTGCTATTCTGACTACCCTCCCTGCTTCCTTCTGCCTTAACTGGTACAGTTCTCTGTCCTGCTCCTTCTGTGTTTCCTTATACTTCCTAAATGCTATCTTTTTCTCCCTAACATTCACCGCCACTTCTTTTGAGAACCATAGTGGCTTTTTCTTTCATTTTGATTTGTTTATTTGCTTCACACAAAGGTTTGTTGCCTCTGTGATGGCAGTTTTGATATTTCCCCATTGTTGCTCCACCCCTCATTCTAGCCTGTTTGCTAGTGCTTTTAAGGCACTCTCCCATCTTGCCAAAGTCAGCCCTCCTGAAGTCCAGAATCCTCACTTTTGTATGGCTTGACTCTGTAGCTGAGTTTATCGTGAACCACACTGTTTGGTTGTCACTTGTCCCCAAATGGCTACCCACTTCTAGATCTGAGACCCTCTCACTGTCCCCATTTGAGAGTACGAGGTCTAAAATTGCTCCCTCACTAGCAGGTTCCAAAACTAGCTGTCTGAGGCATGCCACCTGAAGGGCATCAAGAATGGCCCTGCTTTTGGATGTGGCTGCAGCAAAGGTGCTCCAGTTAACATCTGGCATATTAAGGTCCCCCATCAACAGTATCTCCCCTTCCTCTGCCATCCTAAGTATGCCTTCTATCATATCCTTGTCCATTCCTCTCCCTGACATGGGGTCTGTATACAACACCTGTGCAGATTATAGTGCCATTTCTAGTCTCTAAGGTGACCCACAGTGCCTCCCTCCTCCCTGTTTACTCTTTTGTTCAGTTGCTTTTATCCCTTCCTTTACATAGAGATCTACTCCCCTTCTTCCCTCCCTGTTTCTCCTGTAGGTTGCGTACCCTGGTATGTTAACATCCCAATCATGGTTCTCTGTGTACCATGTTTCTGTGACTGCTACGATATCCAGGCATCCCTCTTCCATCAAGGCCACCAGTTCAGGGAGCTTGTTGCCCAGACTACAGGCATTGGTACTTATTACCCTCCATTTCTTGATGGCCTTGCCCCTTTTTGCCCCATCCCTGTCCTTATTGCATTTATCATCCATTTACCCTGCACTTCCCTATTGACATCTCTATGTTGGTGTCTACCTCACTTAGTATCCTGATTTTTTGTGGGGGGCTAGGATTTCCTTGCTCCTTTCCAGTACCTCCCCCTCCCTTGGCTAGTTTAAATGCTTGCCAATGAAGTATTTAAACCTATCACTTAGGAGCCTTGTTCTCCTCCTGGACAGATGCAGACCATCACACCAGTAGAGACCTGAATCCCTCCAGGTGGACCCCCAGTCCCCAATGAAGCCAAATCCCTGAGCTCTGCACCAGTTTTTCAACCACTGATTGAATCCCATGGTGTGAAGCACCCTAGCCTCATCCATGCCATAGACAGGCAGCACCTCCGAGAAGGTTACCGTGTGTGCTATTTGTCTAAGGCTCCTCCCCATCTCCACAAATGCTTCTTGCACTGCTCTGATCCCTTTCTTAGCCAGGTCATTTGTCCCTAGGTGGACAATGACATCCAGCTCCCTCCCCTGTGCAGCTGCTCCTGTGATCCTGAGGATTCGCTCCCTGTCCCTCCAAGCCATGGCGCCAAGCAGGCACCTTACCTCCCTCTCCCCTTCCTCCCCCAGTTCTACCTTCCTAACAATGAAGTCCCCCACCAGGAGTTGTTTCCTTCTCCTGTGGGGTCCCATGCTCACCCTCCTGTGGGCCTCCTTTGTGGAGGTTCCCAGCATTCTCCTTGGTCTCCACTGTGGGTGCCTCCATAGAGGAACCACACTTTTCCAGAATGGCACAGAAATTGTGGAGAGGTACAACTAGAGGGATGTGCCTCTGTTCCACCACCCTCACCCTCCCTGAGCCCACTGTGGTCCAACGACTCCTCTTTCTTGGCAACCTCTGAGGCAACGGCAGTGATCCTGGTGATCCCTGGGTGGGAGAGGAGGTCCCACAAATCTTGGCCAACTCAGCCTGGAGATGAGCAACCTCCCCCCTCAGCCCAGAGAGATGCCTGCAGATGGGACAACACTGCATCCTCCAGAACGTCTCCTGGAAGACTGCTGCTCCATAGCCACTGCACTGCACCACTCCCATCATGTCTTTTTTCTGGCCCCCTAAATGTTGTTTGGAATACTTACTCTTTCCTCTGTTTGTTTATTTTCTTTTTTCTTCCCTACTTACTTACTGCCTCTGTGCCCTTTTAGCTCCTGATCTTCCTGTTCTGAGACAAGAAGTTCCTATATTTCTCAGTAGTCTCCTTACTTGCTCAGAGTCAGACCTCCAGCAGCTAGGGGAGGACGGAGAGCTACTCTTGCCCTTCTAGGATGGTGAGTCTTTGGTGGCTCTGTGATCACTCACTTCCTGCTCCCAAACAGGAAGTTCCTGTTGTCAGTTAAATCCTGTGCCTATAAAAGTAGAACAGGATTAGGGTGGGGAAGGAGGGCAATATAGTCCCAGTAGAGAAGTTTTAGTTATGCCAGTAGCTCCTTCCTCCTGGTGTTCTGTCTGTTCTCTGGCACAAGCTACCTAGAGCAGTGCTTAAATCTGGTTTTAACCTGGCTCCTTCTAGCTAAGCCACTCCCCCTACTTTGCAAATCTTTCTACACTTAGTTAATTTCACAGATAACAATTCCCTTCTGACACCTGTGACAAGCACCTAGATAAGTACACAGATAACAGATAACAATTTACTTCAACTACCTCTGACAAACACACTGACTCTTTTTTTTTACCCTAAGTTGAAGGTCCCAGTACAAGAGTTCTAGTTCTTAGTCCCAGTAGAGAAGTTTTAGTTATACCAGTAGCTCCTTCCTCCTGGTGTTCTGTCTGTTCTCTGTAACAGAATGCTTTGTAAACATCCAAAATGTGTAACATTTCTTCCTCTCTTTTGGCACATGGTTTTGTGAAACAAACTGGCAGCAATGATTGATTCAAGTGGAACTTTGACTCCATTTTGGTAGGAACTGTACATTTGTTGTAAGATCCATCTTTCTTATATGGAAATTCAAAACAGGGGTCATTACCTAGTGTGTGCAGCTCCACTGACCCTCCTTGCTAATGTGATAGTCTAGAAGAAAGGTTTTCCTGTTGAGTTACTTCAGTTCAGCCAGTGTCACTGGTTCAGATCGAAAGGAGGCAGCATTATCTATGAAAGGACCATGTCTAAATTCCATGCACAGACAGGGTACCTCACTGAGGGTACATATGTAGGAGCCATTTAAAGACTCTTTTGAACACTGGATGTGCAAGTAATGACTGAACTGAAGCTTTCTGTCTATAAGCAGATATTGTTGATGGCCACCTTTAGGATGGACGGCTTCTGGCCTAGAGATTTCAGATGCATTACATGATCCAAAATTAATGCAGAGTCTACATTCTGGAGGCTATGCACTACAGGGTGCAGGGTATGCATGAGAGGTGCATAGCCAGCACACACAGCTCCGCATCCACAGACAGGTATGCAGGGCAGCTGTATGTGATCCAGTCCCCTTCGTACTTGTGTATAGGGGGGATCAGTGGACATAGGTGGGCACCCAGTTGGATGCCCATCCTGATTCACTACTGGATCCCTTGCTGTGTACGGAACAAGGGATGGTGGGATGGCGTGAGTCTCGAGATATTACATTTGCTGGATGAGTGCCCGGAAGGCCACCCTCAGCATTCTCTGCCTGACTGGAAGGGTGAAGCAGCATGGCAGGAGGTACTGTCTTTCCTGCAGCAGCCGGGGGGTTATACATTCTTGGGGGGCATGCTGTGTGCTGTGGCTACTACAGGGGCCCTGCCCACGTAGTCTGTGCCCCCCTCTCCCAGCATGCTGCGCCTTAGTAAATGGCGTGAAGTGCAGACATACCCCCTGACACTGCCCCAGATCATCTGCACGTGTAGCAGCATGAACGATTGGGTATTAAGCATGGAAGGGGCATGTGCTCCAGTGGTGCATGCTGCGGGGGTCCTCAAGACCCCAATGTGTTGCGTTTGCTAGTAAGGTTGCCTGTGAACTGCAGATTTTTCGTACATAGCCCCCTCTGTGAGGAAACTTAAGTTAATGCTTACACCAAATGGTAAATCTTTTTTTAATTTTAAGGCTTATGTTTTCCTTGTAACTAACTTTCTTGTGCCCCTCCTCCCAGGATTTACAAGACCTGGGCAGAAAGACTGGGTTACAAAACTCAATTCTTTCAGGAACTGGGCCTTCAGGTTTGGATGACTCCTGACCCTCTGAAATTGCCAACAAGTCCCTGCATTTGTGGCAGGTGTGTGGCATCTTGTTGCCATCTGCAGTAGGGTAGAATATGAGCTGCCTGGCTAGTATGCAACAGTGAGGATCACTGCTGCTCTCCATCTGCACCTTTGGAGAGTCTCTTTATAAGAGGAAAAGGAGGAAATGCATAAATGAACGTGTCTCCCCTGTGAAGGCTTAGGGCATCCTCTTGGATTGTCTTCCAACATGAGGCTCTGCAGCAGAGTGCCCGGACTCAAATACGTTGTTTATTATTTCCACGAGTGAGGGAGTGGGACTGTAGCAGATATTGAAGTACCCTGCCCTCACACATGAAAATAAGTTGCATATTTGGAGTCATGGCCATCGTGTGTTGGCTTGTGTAACTTATTGCTGAAAGCTTTGACAAAAAGGTGTTTGGCTTTGTTTGTAAAGTGAAGTTCTTCAAGGGGAAGATTACAAATACTAGAGAGATGCCAGAGGTGACATGTTTAGTGCCTGATTGAGTTGTAGGAGTGTAGATGTCTGCTTCGTGTTTCTGATTTTGAATAAGCACTGAAATATAGTTTGTAAATGGGTACAGGTCATGATCCATAATTTAATTGGGAGGGCTCCTGTTGATGAGTTGGGTGGACGGTCAGGTACATGACAGCAGCTGCTCTCACTGTTTACTTCAGCCGGTGGTTGGACTGGAAGAAGTAAGTGACTGCAATCAGGAGCAGTTGAGCTCAGTGTAGGGTGATATAATGGTTTGATTATTTTTAGCGGGGACTACAAAGACATTTGGGTCTCGGGGTTGGCCAGGTTCAGTTTTACGTTTGCTTGCATGTGCAGCGCACAAGAAACATACTGAGGTTAGTAGAGCATTGCAGAGGTGTGGCAGTTTGTGGCCAATACAGCAGATGCTTTCATGGGCACGTCGAGCCACCAATCAATGGAAAAGCTGCTGATGATGGCAGTTTCAGAGAGTGCCGGACTTGAAAGAAATCTGCCGCTCCAGTCAGGGACAGTTTAGTCATCTATGATTGCAGTAATAGCTCCTCCCCACTCACAACCAGGAACACAGAGGCAGCCAAAGATTTCCCACGTCGCGCATTACAGTTCACAGTAATGCGCATGGGCGCAGTTTCCTTCTTGTCGGCTGTTGCCCTGTGTCCCCAGCCCTAGTATGTCTTTCCTGGAGAAACATTTCAATATTTAAATTGGTGGCTCCTGCCGCTGGACACACACTCCAGAAAGCTGACATTGGGGTGTCCAATCTCTTGTCAGTATCTCTCCCCTCCCATTAAGTGGCACACTGGAAGCCCACTCCACTGTGCCGAAATATGGCGGCTCCTGCTGCCCGCCACACAGGCCCCATAAGCTGACACGGGGTGCCTAATCTCCATGTCAGCACCCCCCCAAACCTTAGTGTATCTTTCCTGGTTAAATGATTTCCCCTTTCTATTCAGACACTGGGATGCACACCACCGGTGTCGGATGTACACCCCCCCAGCTCATCAACACCCCTTGCTGACATCGAGGTGCCCAATCCACAAGTTGGCATCCCCCCTCCCTACTACTATTGTGACACACTGGGAGCCCACCCCAGTGTGCCAAACTTTTTTTATCCTGCAAATGAAGAAAACCAACCCTTGCTGTTTTGTTTTTTTAAAACCCCAGAAACAGAAAATGGTCCTTCGTTGTCTCCCAGGGTCCCCTTCCCTATTCCCAACCTCCCTCTGTGCCCCCCACCCCCCCACTCCATATTTACCTCCAGAGGTCCAGCACTGCCATCATCTGTAGAGTGGGAACATGTCTGAACTCTTCAAAAGCCGACCAGGAACTGAACAAATGCAGGTAAGCTTTATAATAGCAGTCAATTTGGGGGGAGGGGTCAACTTAGGTTGATATCTCAGCCATTTTTTGGATTTTTTTTCCCCACATTTTCAACCTGGGGTTCTTGGGACCCTAGTTTGTGAAGCTTGAATTCTCATTTAGTTTCTTGGTCCCCAAAGATAATTTAGTGGTCACTGTGTGGAATCACCTTTCGGGACCAATTAACGAAACGACAGTGTCAGTGTTCATGACATGGGGTCCCAAGAAGGCCATGTTGCAAATTTGGTGAAAAAACTCCAAAACATGACTGTGTTACAAGCATGCATTGTGCAGTTTCTACTTACACTCATAACTTCGCCACTTTTCAATATTTTCACTCCAAATTTCCAACATTGCCATTTTTCACACCTCCTTATGAACAGTACAGCTGTCATTTTTGCATCCTGCCCAAATGTGTTTTTGCACCTGTAGCGAGAATGGCGTCAGTCACTGGCTAAATCAACTTTGGGACAGATTAATGAAATCACAGTGCCACTGTTCATGAGGGGCTGTCCAAAAGACCATGTTGAAAAATTGTAAACAATTTCAAAAGAATGTCTGTGTTATAAATATGTCTGACGAGTTTCTAAGCATGTTGTAACTTCACCAAGTTTTTATATTTTCACCCAAGTTTTCAACATTACCATTTTTTCACACCTCCTCATGAACAGTGCAACTGTCTTTTTTCATGTTCTACCAAATGTGTTTCACACCTAGTGCCGAATGGCAGTCGCTGTGCAAACTTCTCAGATTGAGCAACTAAATGATAGTGGCCCTGTTCATGAGGTGGGTCCCAAAAGCCCATGTTGAAAATTTGTAGTGAAGATACCAACAAATGACCAGAGCATTAGATTTTCAACCATAATACCCCACCCTGTAGAGACTGACAGGCGTCGGGGGTGTGACTTGGGATTGTCAGCCATGATGCTCATGCCATTGCACCCCCATTCCCACCCTGAAGCCAGTGACAGGCATCGAGGTGTGCCATGGGGTCTTCTGCCATAATGTTCACTCCATTCTCCTATACTGCACCCATCTCAGCTTATTTCCTTATGAATTGGGGTGGCGAATAGCTGAAGACCCTAAGGCACACCATGACACCTGTCTGTGTCTGCAGGGTGTGGTGAGGTGGAATGGCATGAGCTTTATGCCTGACTACCCAAAGCCACACCCCAAACGCCTGTCAGCCTCTGCATGGTGGGGGTGGGGGTTGGCGTTACTTCAATACCTCACTGCCATTCCTATTATGCAGCTCTCTAACTCTTCCAGTATCAAAGCCAATACCAGCAAGCAAACATTCGGCATTGACAAATGCTTGTTTAAGTAGGTACACCAGAATTACATGCAGTACTCCATGTAAGGACGCACCAATGCCCTGTACAGTGGCAGGATCACTTCCTCACTCCTTGAGGTGATTCCCTTTGCTATATACCCCAGCATCCTATTAGCCTTTGCTGCCACTTTCTATCACTGTGCAGAGTGATTCACATGACCTGTGACTAGCAGCCACAGATCTTTCTCCTCAATGAGTATCAATACAGTAACTGCACACCTCCTAATTTATAGCTAAATTCAGGATTTCTGTTTCCAAAGTGCATAACCCTGCACTTCTTAGCATTGACGTCCAACTGCCAGGTACTTGATCACCTTTTCAAAGTTTCTAGGTCCCTGTGCAGCACCCCCATCCTTCCCATCCACCACTGCACCCAATTTGGTATTATCAGCAAACATACTTAATCCAACTTGAACCCCCAACTGACATGTCAGCTACATAGATGTTGAATAACATTGGTCCCAGCACCGAACACTATGGGACCCCACTGATGACCTCCCGTGGTGTTGATAATTCTCCCCTTACCACCACCCTCTGCTGCCTTTTATCCAGCCAGCTGCTAATCCATCTGACCACCATATCACTAACCTCCAGGTCCCTCATCTTGCTTATCAGTCCCCTGTGTGGCACCAAGTTGAAGACCTTGCTGAAATCCAAGTACAGAACATCCACTGCCTTATCCTCATCCAAAACCCTAGTCACCGAATCATAAAGGTCCACAAGATTGGCCTGATAAGACTTTCCCACTGTAAACCAGCTGTAGTTTTGTTTGTTACTGTAATGGCCTTGATGTGGAACCTATGTAATGATCCAGTACTCAAAGGTTAATCCGAGATCTTAATAAATAAATAAACAAAGAGACAATTCTCTTCCAGAAATGCCATTATTTTTTCCCTCAGGATCATCTCCAATAGTTTAACCACAATTGATGTGAGACTAACCGGCCTATAGTTCCCAGGATCATCCCAAGAGCCTCCTTTGTGGATGGGCACCACACATGCACCACCCTCCAATCATGGGGCATACAACATGATTGAATAGATGTGTTGAAAACATCCGTCAGTGGCTCCACCAGCACATCTGCAAGTTCTCACTGAAACCTCGGGTGTATCCCATATAGCCCCGGTGCTTTATCCCTTCTTAGTGCCCTTAGGCCATCTAGTACCCTCTGCCTACTTATCTCCTCATCCACCATCCTTGCTCCCTCAACATTCTGCTCATTTCTCTGCCCATGCTGACTAGGTAATCCCCCTCTCCCTTTTAAAAACTGAACAGAAATATTCATTAAATACCTCTGCCTCTTTATCCCCCTTATCTACCCATCCCTCATCTGTCTTAATTCGAGAGATATGCTCCCTGCACTTCCTCCTCTCCCTGATGTACTTGAATAACCCCTTTTCACCCTGTCTGATCCTCTGAGCAAGCCTTATTTCCTTCTCAGCCATGGCAGCCCTTACCACCCTTGTAACCTCCCTGGTACTCCTAATATAATCATACTTATTGGATTCCTTGCTGGTCCTGTTATAGTTTTTAAAAGCCATCTTTTTTTCCTCACTCATATCTGCACTTCCCTGGTCCACCAGCTTGGTTTATTAGACCTTGCCTTCTTACTTCTCCACACAGTACAGGAGTTAGTGGCCTCCACCAGTCCCAACCTTATTATATTCCATTTCTGGGTGGTGTCCATGTCAGGTTTTATACTAGCCACTTGCGTCCCAACTATTTCTGCCATCCTACTGAAATCAGCCCTTCTAAAATCAATAATCTTTGTGGCAGTATTTGTCTCCTCACAGTGTAACTCAAGTGCACACCATACAGTGCTATGATCACATCCACCATCACATCCCTTACTTGATCCCCATTTGTCAAGACAAGATCTAATATAGTACCCTCTCTGGTAGGATTTCCTACCAGATGAGTCAGGAACACATCCTGGAACTCATCCAGAATAACCTGCTCCTGCTGCTATTAGATGATATAGTGGCTCAATCTGTCCCTGGTAGGTTGACGTCTCCAACCACCCTTCTTGTCCTTCTCCTCCAGCTGGGAAGGAGGTCTATACACCACCCCTAACTTAACCCTCTTGGTCTTTGACTTACATAAAGTAATCCACAAGGACTCCATATCCCCTTCCCCCTTCCTTCCTATGGCAATCATGACAATCTATTCCCTCCCTTATGTAGACAGCCACCCCATCTCCACTACAAGTATGCCTATCCCTCCTAGACAACCTAAAGCCTGGTATTATTAAATCCCATTCTCTATCCTGATTTGCATAGGTTTCAGTAATGGCGACAACATCTACTGTATCCCCCTCTGCCAGAAGTGCCTGGACCTCTGGTATCTTATTACCTAGGCTCCTTGCATTCACAGAGACAACCGCCCATCCTTTCCCATGACCCTTGTCCCTACTACTTTCCTCATACCCCCACCAGTACCATCCCTATGCCACACATCCCCCCCCATGGAGTAGGCAATGGCCCACCACAGGCCCTAGCCTCCAAATGCTTGATATGTTTCCCCCTTCCCCTTCACTAGTTTAAATCAAAATAAGATGTCAGAAACTCCTTGAATTTGCATTTTAGAACTGCTGTGCCCTCTTTATTGAGATGCAACCTGTCTGGGGCATACAAACTACTGTTTGCCCATGTCTCCCTTTAATTCCCTACCAACCCAAATCCTATAGATTTACACCATCCCTCAACCATTCATTAAAATCATTGATTTTCTGCTTATCGTGATAAACTACCTCTAGGCACAGGTAGTACCTCTGAGAAGGCAATTGACCTTGCTTCATTACTATACACCCTGGCCAGTTCCTTAAACCTCGCCATGACCTCCTTAAAACTGTTATCCAAAGATGGCTTAGAGTGGTCTTGGGCATGGCTAGGCATTGTATTCTTAATACTTGGGTAAATGCGATGAAACCTACTATATCCCAATGGAAGGCTCTGATACTGCAAGCCCTTACATTGGAGAGATTGGTATATGTCACTAAAGATAAGGAGGAGTTATTTCAAAAAACGTGGCAGCCATATCTGGAGTCACTAACAGTAGCTGATAATATTATGCTGAGGGAAGGATGGATCTAATAAAATAGACCTGGAGGGTAAGTGAATAACAAATGGTCCTCCCTGGGCAAAGTAAATGATTAATTCTTGGTCCCCTTCTCATGGCTCTCAGGTTGCTCCCCCCCCCCATTGATAAAGGATGGAATGATAATATATTTGTGATTGGTTTTAAAAGTAGAAAGGAATAAGAGAATGGATCGATTGTATATAAGTTATTATTTGTTATTGTATCGTGTGTGTGTGTGTAATGTAATGTATGTATGTGTCTTTGGTCGAACTGTCTGTCTATTATCATAGAAAACTAATAAACAAATTATGCAAAAAAACTGTTATCCACTAAGTCATTTGTGCCTAGATGTACTATAAAATGAGGTTCAAACCCCAGGAAATCTTACTGTATTCTAACATATACAGTATTGTCCTCCCATAGAACTGCCCCAGAGCTGAATTGGTTAATAGAACCTATGCTAATGATGGAATGCTAGGCTCATGCTCAGTTTTCAAACCACTATCCCTAGTAAACATTCTACAACTATCAGATTCTTTTACTCCGCTAGAACAGTACCAAAGCCTTGGAGAACTCTCCTTCATCTTTCTTGAAGATTTTATTTTTTCATTTTTTGAAGTAAAATTTAATTTTGTTCATTTTAAAGCACTGTCCTTGTGTTTACAGGTAAACTAGTTTAGGTTTAGTGCTATTCTGGTAAATTTTTCGGTTTCTTTCTGATTCTTTTAACAGGGAGTGAACCAGACTTTTATTTACAATTTTAAAGTAAATTTCTCTGTTTTATTCCATCTCTGGGCCAGTTGCTTTATTTGTTTATTTGAGGGAAACCAGGGTAACTCTTGGTTCTCTCAGCAGTTGCTAAACTGACCGCAATGTAAAAAAGATAAATTAAGTAAATAAGGTTTAAGCCTTATTCATTAATGTGGATTTTTGATTCTCAGATAACAATTTCTTGGGGATTTTACTGATTTTGTCACTAACCAAGAAAAAACTAGCCCAATGGGTTTTCAGCTTTGTATAGAGTGTGGGGGAACTGTTTGAAAGCAGATCCTCATTTATTTGTGTTTTTGCCTAGGGTTTAACTACCTGAAGGCAGATTGTAACAGCTGTAAAATCAAGAAGTATTCCTCAGTCGGCGCTTAATAGGCATTTTAACCAACAGCAGGAAAAAGGTTCAATATGGGAAGGAACCGGTTTTACAACCCTCTAATCAGGGTGATGGTCCCCGATTAAAGAAAAGAACCACAAACACTGCCACTGAACCGGTAAGTTCTGCTGAGAAAAAGAGGAAGGAAAAAACACTCTTCAGCAAAAAGTATTTCCTCAGTCGGCGCTAATAGGCATTTAACTAACTGTAGAAAAAGTTTCAATAAGGCTGTTAACCCAGCTGTGGACAAAACTTCCTCCTCTTATATGTAGAAACCGAAGAAACTGGCTTTACAACCCTCTAACCAGGGTGATGGTTCTCCGATTAAAGAAAGAACCACAGACACTGCCGCTGAACCAGTAAGTTCTGCTAAGAAAAGAGGAAGGAAAAACACTCAGTTCAGGAACCGAACCTACAAAACCGTTGGTTCCAGCGCAAATTAATAGCAAGCATTATGCAAATTTTACAGGTGCTGCAACTGGTACCGCGGTTCCGGTTCAGCGGCCCGGTTCACAGACCTAGGTTCAGGACCTGGGTTCCTTCTCGGTTCCCGGTTCATTTGAACGGTTTGCTGAGGTGTACATGGTGAGTTTGTACCTTGGTATGCCCTGATCCTCAACATCCTGACTCCCCTGAAAAGGGAGCTGAGATTTTTTCCTGTCACTTTGCCTTCATAAAGCACACAGACACTGGACCTCTCCACCCAGGAATTCACAGGGGAGGAAGAGGAGCCAGACTGTATGGATAGGATGGATGCACCAGTAACAGAAAGACTGGTGCTGCCCATCCACAAGTCTCTGAAGAGACAGGCTTCTAGAATTTTATAAAATCCCATTTCCATTCCCCTAGTGAACACGGGGCTGGATAGGAAGTATTGGGTGGCTAAGTCTGGAGCAGAGCACCCCAGCCATGAAGAGGTGGTGCAAGTTGTGGCTTGTGATAAGGCAGGGGTTCTCCTGGCATCCATCCACCAGATAAAGACTCAAGAGATGGATTATTTGGCAAGAAATCCCACTTAGGTGCTTCTTTATCCATTAGACAGGCCACTCACATGGCCTATGTCTCCAGATATTGAATCAATCAATCAATCGATCAATAAATAAAACATCTCTGGAATGCAGTTTCAAAGATTGCTAGGGCATAGAGACCTCCATAATGGATGCAATATTATTGCAGCCAGGCAAATGGCAATTTCAGTGTCTCTGAAAGATGGGCCTGACTAGGGATAACTAATTCATCCCAGGCCAGCTAAAAGGCATTGGATTTTTCTGGTGAGCCCACATTCCTTTTTGATGAACAAACAGAGGCTTACATGGAAAACATGGATGGGTACCAGGTAGCTTTTAGGAATTCTGCTGCAAAGGAGAAGGCAGCAACACCCCAGAAGTACCAAGACAGATAGTGGACCAGGGGCTTGTCATCAGGTTCAAGATCCTGCCCAAACTGAGGGCAGGGTTTTTCAGACCTGCCAGTCTATTATAAGTAACCCTGTTGGAGAAGGTGGTGTCCCATATGGGATCCCAGACATTTAAACAGGCATTTAACAAAGCCAAAGTAAGAATGGTCACTCTGGCTACCATCCTCCCTACACTCAGAAAGGGGGAGTGGGCCTACATTTCTGGCCTTAAAGGGCACTTCCTTCAGACCCATTCCTTTCAGCTTTATCTCTGCTCCTGGGGTGCTTACCAAGTGCATGGCATTAGTAGAAGCACACCTAAGGAGGCAGGGGATCATAGTCTCCCCTTACCTGGACGACTGGCTAATGGTAGGCCAGTCTCCTCTGCAGTTAGAGGTGTACTGATCACCATCTACAATACCCTGTGTACGCTGGGTCTCCTGGCAAATAAAAAAAAAGTCAATGCTAACACCAGTTCAGCACCTGGAGTCTATAGGGAGCAAAGACTGATGCACTGAGAGAAAGAGCCTTCCTCCCGCAGGGAATGGTAGACAGCTTGGTGCAGCTGACATGCTCATTCCAGCTGAATACCTAAGACCAGTTAGGCATTTTTCTACAGTTGCCAGGGCACATGGTTGCAGCAACAGTGTCAGGATCAAGATTCCAGAGGAGAGGCATTTATTTCCACCTCAGGTCTCACCGGTCCCAAAAAGAGATTCCATGACAAAGATGGTCCCAGTCACAAGAGTCCTGCTGCAAGCTCTGCAGTGGTGGCAGGAAAAAGACAACCTCAGGGAGGGTGTGCATTTCCCCCAGCTGCCACCAGCAGCAGTCTTGACAACCTATGCCTCCCTCCTAGGGGAGCACACACTGCTTCACATAAAACCTGCTGCAGCTCAGGGCAGCTTAGTTGGGCATTCAGTCCTTCGCTCCAATGCTTCAAGGCAAGGTGGTTTAGGTCAGGACGAGACAATACAACCACAATGTACTACATAAATAAGCAAGGGGGCACAAAGTTGTCCCTACTGTGCACGGAAGCCATGAAAGTGTGGAGTCTTAACTCACTCCCTGGACATCTCCCTCTCAGCTGTCCACCTCCCAGAGAAGCACAATGTCCTGGTGGATGCTCTCAGCAGGATCAACTAAAACCATCAGGAGTACAAGTGGAGATCAGAAGGTGGGGTACCACAGAGATGGACCTCCTCGCAACCCCAGACAATTACCAGCTACCACAATTCTGTTGCAGACCTCTTGCAGGGGACACAGTCCCTCTGGATGTGCTGCTGTTGCATTAAACATGGACGTTTCTGTATGCCTTTCCTCCATTTCCCCTGCTGCTCAGAGTGCTGATCAAGCTCAGGGTTCACTCAGTGACAGTGATCTTCATTGCTCCAGATTTGGCCAGAAGGCCATGGTATTTTCTACTGCTGACCTTGTCAATTTCCAGGCCAATCTCTCTGTCTAGGAGGCACAACCTATTGACCTCCTTGCAGGACAGGGTCCTTTATCCCAATATCTGGTCTCAGGCTCAGGGCTTGGCTCTTGAGGACTTGGAGTATTCAGACTTGCACATTTCTATAGGGGTGCTGGAGATTCTTAGGGTTTCCAGAGAACCCTTCTACCAGAGAGACTTACACCTTTAAATGGAAGACGTTTTTCCATTTGGTGCCAGAAAAAGAGATAGACTGCTGCCGGGCTGACTTGTCAGTGATCCTACAATATATGGCACACCTTGTTTCTCTCGGCATTAGGCCTTCCTCCCTCAAAGTGCAATTACCAACTGTCTCTGCTTACCTCTCAGCTGATAAGGGGTCATCTCTGGCAGTTAATAAAGTCTTTAGCAAGTTCTTCAAGGGTCTCATGCATTTGCATTCCCTCACAGGGAACACACGTCGGCATGGGACCTCAATATATGCATTGGCTGGCTAATGAAACCACCATTTGAGCCCATGTCTTAAGCAGAACTTAGGTATGCAGCATGGAAAACAGTGTGCCTGGTAGCCATCACCTCAGCTAGGAGCATCAATGAGCTCCAGGCCTTGTCCACTGAGTTAATTTCCTATCAGTTCATAGGGACAAGACAGTCCTCAAGACTAATAGAAACTTTCTGCCCAAGGTGGTTTCGGACTTCTACCTAAATCAGTCCATTACTTTGCCAGTCTTTATTTCACTGACCACTCTAGTTCAGGGGAATGTAGACTGCACAGCCTAGATGTCAAGTGAGCTATAAGCTACTATTTAGGTCACACAAACAATCACAGGCAGGTGAGCACTCAGCTTTTCCTGACCTATGGAGAAATAGGAAGGGCAAGCCTGTCTCAAAGAGGTATGTTTCCCCTCTGGATGGTGGTTTGTATTCAGTTCTGCTACACATTGTAGGTAAGGAATCCTTGTAGGGTTTAGAGCTCTCTCTACAGGGAATCAGCTGCTTCAATAGCAGCTGCAGGAGATATCTTTGTTGGAAATCGGTAAAGCAGCTATCTCGAAAACAGTTCACACCTTTACCAAGCACTACAGCCTGGATACTCAGGCCAGAGGCGATGCCAGGTTTGGCACAGCAGTACTGCAGAGCCTGTTTCCTAAAGAGGTTCTCTACCCTCCTCCAAAGGTACTGCTTGGGTAGTCTGCATATGTCAGAATACAGTAAGATTTCCTGGGGTTTGAAGAAAACATTACTTACCATAGTACTCTTGTTTCTTCTAAGGGGATCTTACTGTATTCTGAGAGCCCACCCTACCTCCCCTGCTAGAACCTATGGTCATTGCAGCACAGCAGTCCACGTTGTTGTAAACCCATGAGTGGTTCTGTTGTTGGGCTTAGTGACTTGAGTCTTAGTGTAGCCCATATTTTCAACTGAAGGGTACTGTTGGTTGTCATTTATTTAGTTAATTGTTAAAGTTAGTTTAGATAGCTTGTTAGTATTCATGCTCCGTAAGAATCTGACAGTTGTAGAATATTAACCAGGGATAGTGGTTTGAAAACCTAGCATGAGCCTAGCATTCTGTCATTAGCATAGGTTCTATTAACCATTTCAACTCCAGGGCAGTACTATGGGAGGACAATACTGCATATGTCAGAATACAGTAAGATTCCCTTAGAAGAAACAAGATTACTATGGTAAGTAGTTTTTTCTTTCCACCCCTGTCTCCTATCCCCTGCAGGGTTTATATGCCCTGCTCTATGCACCATCATCCCTGGAAAGCAATTCACCCATACTGAGCTCCTCCTGTTTCTATTCCCCTATCTGATACCCTTAACAATAGAATCCCCCCAAATTATGACCTCATAATCCCCTCTATGCAGTCTGAACTTCACTACTCCATCCATGCCTCACCCCACTGATTTAACCTCTGATAGATACTGTACTTTGTCACCCCCTGCATGTAAAAATCCCCTTAGAACCTTATTACCCTCTCCCATAGATACTGCATTCCTATCCTCTTACTCCAAATCCCCACTAGCTACCAAATTCAGAATGTCATCCCTCCAAGTCCCCATCCTTGTCATTATTCATGTCTCCTTGCCCCACTAATTTTACCTCTCTGATAGCTACCTCATCACCAACTGCAAGTTTCACCTCCTGCCTCAGAATGTTATTACCACCCTCCCATTGCTACTGCATTCCTCTCCTCATCCTTTGAAGTCCCCCAACAGCATCCAATTCCATAACTTTATATATTCCAACTCCCCATCTCCTTCCATCTTCCTATCCTTTCCACTCACAGCTGACTTATGCCCCTTATACTCCCTGCAACACCTTTCCATACACTGTGAAATTCTAAATTCCAGTAAAAACACCCTCTAATGCTGAACACCTAACCCCTTCCCTACTATTCCAATCCTGTCATAATACCCCTGAGTTACCAACAACTCCCCTGTCGCCACCTTTACCACCTCTAACCCCTCCCTTGCTTCATTATTCCCCCACCTCCCATTCCCAACTCTTCTCCTTTCCCTATTTCTATCCACCATTGTCCCATACCAATCTTATTTAACTATGCCTTGCAGATTACCTAACAGAACAGTCCTATTTTAGACCCAACCAAATTCTCACTGCCATTCCATTTCAGTTTCCTCATGCTTAGACCTCTCTTTCTCAACATTCCCATTCCTTCCCACTACCTGACCACCTGCCCCATTCCTCCAGTCACCACTACCACATCCAACCCATGATCCCCTGCCATAACCCTTCCATCCCCCAAATCCTTGTACATTACTCACACCCCCTCCCTTCCCCCTACCTTCCAACCCCATTCCTCCAACTCACTCTTCCATTACCATACATTAGTTCCATCATACTTGCCTCCTCCTTCTCCACCCTCGTGTTTTGACCACTCCCCACCCTACCCAGTCCCTCCAGCATCCTGGCACAATAATCTCCTGGAGTGACTCCATCTTGTCCCCCCAAATATCACATTCTTTCTTAACCCATTGGTAATCCTGTATGCATTGCACACATTCATTCTTCCCCCATGTTATGAATTTCCAGCTCCCTTATCAATCTAGTGCCTCAAGTTGAGTCAACCTTCTAACAACTGGACAAAATCTCAATCTCCACAACATAGACACGTACACTGCAGCACCGCATCCATTACATCCAACTGCCCTACCTGACCCCACTCTTACACATTTTTCCCAATGCTCCTTACTAATACCAGTCCATTCTCCCCACCCTCCATTCTTTTGTCCTTCCCCCTCTCACTCCTCCCTTCTGCAGAAACACCCCTCTCAGAATGCATAGTAAAGCCCTACTAGTGTCCTTTAATGGTGGGTTACTAAAAGTCTATGCTCCTAACTGCAACCCAAATTTAAAAATATTTCCAAGTTTAGGCACATAGATCCCTGAAATATATTGAATAATAGTTATAGTGCAGTTAATCATCATATTAACATAGACATTCCCAACCGTAACACTGTGAAATAGTAATCCCCTCAATTTGAGTGTTTCCTCCCAGTTATCATTGTTACTATTACATTTCCCAGTTCAAAATAGTGTATAGTTTTAAAATAATCAGAATTACTGCACAGCAAACCACAGCTAAGCACATTCCTTCAAGCTGTCCTCAAAATTAGCTATCAAGTATACACTACCCCTTTATCCAAATAGTATTACTTGCAGTGTGTACTGTAAGCCCATTGACTGGCAGTGTCAACCAATGGTATTGGTGTGCATACTGTAGCTGTCATTCTGTGACAGCTCAGTCAACGGGCAGCCATGGAGATGTGCAGGTGGGTTGCGCTGCCTACCGTCATGATGACCATGCTGGGACAGGGGAGATGGGTGGGGTGGGGTCCCTCAGTAGGTGAGGGGTCCACAAGACCACCAGGGAAGATTTGGGGGTTTATTTTTCAACCACAGTTGGGGTTTGAGGATGGGGGCCGGGCCACTGGACTACCAGGGAATTTTGGGGAGGGTTATTTTTTATTACTTCAGGGTCGGATATGGGAGGAAGGCCACTTGACTTCCAGGGTAGCTGGGGGTTTCGAGTATTTTATGATTGCAGATGAGACAGGGGTACCACTGCACTACCAGAGCTGTTGGGAATATTGCCAAAACCCTTCCATCGGGTTCGGAGATGAGAGGGAGGTTACACTACACTATCAGGGGATGATTTGGGTGCTACTTTGCATTTACATCACAGAACAGGAATGGGAGGGGGGCCACTAGACTACTGGGATGTGGGTGAATATATTTCTTTACGCTGGGACTGGGGTGGTAGCCACCATGGGATTGGCAGCTGCTGTGTTGTGCTGTGTAGTACAGCAATCCACCTGTGGGTGGCTACAACTTAGGCATGTTTCTTCCATGCCTAAGTCTGTGCAGCACATCTCGACTGAATATTGAGATGTGCCACATATGCAGGAACACCCCCTCTGGATGTGCCACATCATTATCTTTGCACTGTAACATATCTGGAATTGTGCAGCAGATTCCTGCTTTTGAACATGGCCTGGCATGATTGGGATGCGCCTCGTGCAACTCTATTGCCTGGTGGATCTCCTTTCAATATCTAGGCCAGAGTGTTTATACACAAATTCTAGTACAAATTATTCAAAATGAACCCTTCCATTTTTCTATGTTTGATTTGCTCATTCAAACAATATCAACCCTCCCCAATGCTCATTTCTGCCCCTCCCTAAGACAGAGTATGTAATAAATGTTCGGAGATGGGCAGGGTGAGGGGCAGGCCAAAATTCTCCTTGTCAGCATATCTCAGCACTGATTCTCCTCCGTTCCTCTGATGATCTTCCAGATGCAAGGGAATTATGGAGATTCACACTCACGGTCAAAATATGCCCTCTGACCCACATTTCACACTGTAGCTGTTGGCAATGATAATGTTGTAAATGATAAATCAAAAAAAACAGTAGGAACAGGAATCTCTTTGGTTTGCAAACATTAATGGTAGGGCTGAGTCAAAAAGTAAATTAAACAGAACCCTAGGTAGGGGCAAAATAAAGCATCCACAGTATCAAATAGAAGACCCACATTATATAATTCCTTACAAGGAGCCGAGTCGCACACAGTTAGTAGACAGTATAACAGTTACAGTTAAAATTAACCCCGGTTAAAATGCAGAACAAATCATACAACACCCTTGTTTCAAAGAATTAATGAAGATAATGCCTCAGGTATAGTAACCATGGGACAAATGAAATTCAAAACCACGTAAACGCATGAAAAATATTCATATACTTGAAACAGAGTTAACTACTATGAAATTCATTGGACAACATATTAAATGCCACCGGGGCTACACAATTCCTTTTTCTTATGAATGAATAGAAGGGTTGTCAACAATGTATAAATACTATACTGTGGTTCACTTTTTCCCTAAGAAAAACTGACAGATCTATAGCGTCATTACATTCGAGGGGCTTCATACTCCCCAGGGTATAGATCCAAACTGCCTCTTTCTTTGATATTTTTTTCATCCAAATCTCCCCCCCAGCCCTAAAGTTACCTTCTCAATACCAAGAAATTTGAAAATATGCTGCCCACTGCCACCAGTCCTCCGTAGATGTGAACATAAGGCATTAGTCATGTCCTCATTTCTAGTAGAGTCCAAATGTTCACCCAATTGTTTTTTAAACATATACTTTGTCTTGCCAATGTAAAATGCAGAGCAACTACAGGTTGCTAAGTACACAATGCCTGTAGTGCTGCAATTGATAAACTGCTTAGTAGAAAACCTTTTTTTGTACCTTGCTTTTTCTCCGTGGCTCGTGGTCAGCACCTTAGTCCAGGCATTCTCTTCCTCTGTCCTCTATCCATCTGCACCCATCTCCCAATCAGGCGCCACCCTGCTACCCCCATGGCTTGCCCCCCATGGTGGGGTGGTGGGGAACACCTAACTCCCCACCAGGACCGGATCCAGTATGGGTGGTGCCCTCGAAGATGGAGTGTTAGGCAGACGGCCATCAAGCCGCATGACCATGGCTGCCATTTTTCCAATTTTCTCATTGGCGGAGCATGCAATGCTGACAATGGGCGTGGCATGCATGCATCCACACATGGCGCACCTGCTGGCTGCTCCGCCTCCGTGCCCCATTGTATTGGCCTGGCATGCCAACACCTAGTCTCTGCTAGGTGTCAGGCAAACACAGGCTGCAGTTCCCCACCCTCTCCGGAAGAGGAGAGCAGTCCTCTAGACGCTTGATCCTCTTCCACCCTGACTGGCCCCTGACTACTCACTTGCACTGTGAACACGGGCCACTGGCATAGCAGGAGGTAAGGCATTGCTGCCACTGGGATGGCTTAAAAAACTTTTTGACTGTTGGCAGATCCAAAAGTTTTACTTTTTCTATATGTGAACAGTAGTACCCTCGGGTTGCTCCAGTAACCATGACTGCCTAGTGATAGCTTTATTCAGAAGGAAACTGTGCACAAGTTTGTCCCTCAGGTTTGGGCTCCTTCTATATAGCAATTTTCGGGGTGCCTACCAGTTCTACAAGGGATGGCTCAGTTCCCAAGATATGTCAGTACTTCTCAAGGTACTTCCTGATCACATGACTATTCGCACAAAAGTCAGTAATGAAAGCTGTTTGTGGGCACTGTTCTAGAAAAGACCCTTTTAATTTATATTGCAAGAGTTCATCACGGGCATATGGTCAACTTTGTTTCTTTTATCTAGTATAATTCTCACTAGATCCCTGTCTCAGAAAAGTTGTGCCAAATCATCAGCTCTCATTTGATAAACAAGATCTGGTGAACAGTTTACTGAGACAGGGGAATATTGTTGGCCGTGTGCCATGGATGGTAATTGCTTGCAAAAAGCAAGCCGTTTGTATCTGTAGCCTTTCTGAACAGGTCAGTCATAATTATCCCGTCCTGTGATTTGACAATATTCATCTCCAAGAAATGGACATTCTCACAGCTATAAGTGACTGCAAACCTTAAATTATGTTTAGAGCTCTCCAGGTATTGGACAAGCTGTAACAGCTCAAGCTCACTTCCCCGTCACACCATTAGTATATAGTCAATATACTGCTTTCATAGGTCAATAAATTCTTCATAGAGGTTGTCCTCTGAGTAAATTGTAAGCAATTCCCATAGACCCAAATAAAGATTCACGAAAGTGGGAGAAAACGTTGCCCCATTGCCCTTCCCTTAACTTGAAGAAGAAAATTGACCCTGGAATAAAAAAATGTTTCTGGTGAGGATGGAAGTGACTAAATCTACCAAAAAAAAAATCACAGAAGACACGTGTAAAATATTTTTTTTCTGTAGCCATAACCATAATGTATCCAGACCATCCTTGTGGGTCCACATTTGTATATACTGCCGCCACATCTAATGTAACTAACAGCCAGGTGCCCTCCAGCTCCAGATCCCCAGGACCCATAAAATGCCCATAGTGTCCTTGATGTAAGATCTCAACTGAGGGACCAAAACACGGATATGTTAATCAACAAATCAAGACAGTGGCTCTGTAAGGGAGCCGATGCCGGACACTATAGGGTGTCCCAGGGGATTCTTTAGGGTCTTGTGAATTTTTTGCAACAGGTAAAATGTCTGCCTAACCGGGCATGGGACACTCAAAAAATCATAGTTTGTTTGTGAAATAACCCCACGTTCAAAATAGTCATGCAGAAAAGAGTCAATTTCTCTCTTATAATTTGGAGAGAGGTCAGGTTTAGGGCCAACATTAAAGTCGGTATTGGAGAGCTGCCTGCATGCCTCCTCACAGTACACATGCCTATCTTGTAAGACAATAGTATCACTTTTATCGGTGGGTTTCACTATAATGTCACAGTAATTTTGATTCTCTTTAATAGCCATGTTCTCTGCTTTCATTAAGTTATAATATGAGACATTACTAAGAGCAGTCTCTTCCTTTTCGAGTTCGGACAAATCAGCTTGTTCAAAAGTCAGTACAGCTGGGTTGTATGGAGTAGGAAACTGGATGGTCTCTAGAGTAAACAATTGTATATCATCAGTGTCAATGTCACATTCCAACAATTTACCAGTTGTATCTGAACTTTCTAAATCATGTTCGGGAGACCCTCTGAAGCTATATCTGTTGACTTCCTGGCAAAAAATGCTCTCAAGTTTAACTTGCAGCAGAATTTTTTCTAACCAGTAAACAAGTCAAATTTTGTAGGTGTACAAATTGGTGAGAAACTCAAACTCATAGACGATGCCTTATGTTATAAGTCTGTGTGATGAAAAGAAGAAAGATTAACAATGTTTACCTCTGGAACTTTTGTTTCCAACAAGAGCCTTTCATTGGTGGGGTGGGGCTGTACAGTCCTCTGTGAGTTTCTCAGGTTGTGAGATAGGCATCTACTACCTCTCTTTATTTTATTCCTTTTGCCATCTCTCGTGTAGGTCTTTGATTCATTCTTCCAAAGTGCACAGATTTCTGGGTTTGCTTGACCACTTGCTAGGTCTCATAGCCTCCTCTATGTTCACAGTGCCCTGGCACAGTTGCACATAAGAACAGCTGTGGATACTCAATGCATAATGGTCATAAGTATTACAGCCTCAAACTTACCCCATGCAGGTGACTAAGCTCTAGTTTGGTTACTTACATGGTGGACAGTGGGGAAATCTCCTCCAGGACTTTCCCTTCTCCAAACTGGAGTCTCAGGTGACTCTCACCATGGATGCCTTCCTGATGGGAGAGGGCTCCCACTGTCAGGGTCTCCAAACACAAAATGTTTGGAACCCCTCAGAGACTTTTCTCCATATCAACATGTTGGAAATGAGAGCTGTGTTGTATCACCTGTAAGCCCTATTCTGTAGTGCTCCACATTGTCAATGGGTAATCATAACAACTGAGTATAGTGCACCCCTAACAGTGGAATGGCACAACCCTAGCTTTAGAATGTTGGGCATATGAGGATTCCATGCTGCAGTAACTCTTCAGTTTAGCTGTGCCATTCAAATGGGACAGAGCTACCTTAATCTTCTCTCAAGGTTTTCTTTGGGGCTGCAGTTCTACCTTGCAGGTTAGGGCTGTCTGTTTCAAGGAGCACCCCTAAGTTAAAATTGTGCCTCTTAAGCTGCAGCTTTCAAACTGAATAACCTGCCTTTTTCTCATTCCGTCTGGATTGGGAGCCACTTCTGCCTTAATAAGGTGTTTTCATGGTCTCCATTTACAAAATAAAAAGGTGCCACAGGTAGGTATAAATTTAATTCTTTTCTGGGAGTACAGGGCGTCTGTGGGGTCCTTTGGCTCTGGTGTTGGTCCCCCAGCATCAGGTTCTGTGTTTTTTTGTGCTTGTACAGCTATTGTGTGAAATTTTGGTAACTCAGAGTTTTTTTTGGTGTTTTTTTCCTCCGCACACCTCAGTTTCTCCATTTCCGTGGTGACCATTATGCTGGAGACACGCTCCTCCTTTAGCCCAATTTCCTGCCTCTGTTTGAAGTGCATGCCTGCATTTGTGCAATACTGCTGCACTGCACTATTGCACTTGTGCAATACTATCTCACCATGCTATTGCACTTGCACAATACTGTTGCATCGTGCTATTGCACTTGTCCGATTACTGGTGTGGGCAAACCCTCAAGATCATTATAACATAATGCATGTGCCCGCTAGTTAGCATGCACATCTAATTAGCACGTTTGGGTGCTCTAATCACAACACACAGCTCAGTGAAGAGTTTTTAGCCTCCTCAGAAGGACATTAGCGCAGGTCCTGATATTAGGGCAAACTATTATATTTTACCTCAGTAATTGTTATTTGGCTCCCAGTTATATGAGGTAATGTAGTGCAGTGGCAAAGTCGCTGGGCTGTGATACTGGAGACCTGGGTTTGAATCCCACAGCCACCAATGAATATGGTTTAAAAAAAAATATTTCTCTCTGGTGCCATGACTATCGGAGACCATTAATCAGGAAATGATGTAAGAGCTGCAAAACAAGGATGACGAGGCCCTTCCCCATGGGTTTCTTTTGCCCTCATTGTGTTGCTCAGCACCCATCAGCTGGTCCTCCGGCCTGGGGAGGGGGAGCACCTGGTTTTTCACTTAGCAGTGGCAGCAGAATTGCTAAGAAAATCACTTTTGTGGCTCCTTAGTGAGCTTGAGCCCTGATGTCCCACAGGACATCTCAGCAGACACATCCTACCCCAGTAAGGCTCCTCAGGTCGGGGAGGCCCCTCCAGGCATGTCCAGGTGTGGCACAGTATGCTTAGGCTGCATTACTTGATGTGCAGGCAGACCCCAGTTGAGAATTATGGGACCTTGAGGAAGTAGTTCCTGTCCTTAAAATAAAAAAAAAAGAGAGTCCTTTAGATGAGAAGGACGTTCCCTTCCCTCTGTAGAGGAGGAAGAGGAAAGAGGATGGAAGGAGTCCAAATCAGGGATTCCTTCCTTCCCTGGTTAATAAGTCCCATTTTTATGCTGGCTCGTGCGTGTGCATCAGCCAAGATATTGCAGTAGTAGCAGATTTGGAGGTGCAGTCACTGTGGGTGAATGCAGGGCATGCATCAGTAGATGCGTCCCTTATTCTCCAGTATGGCAGCTGCAGGCACTGACACCAGCAGCATGTAAACTGGAAACCAGATCTAAGAAAAGGTCTGCTGCAATGAGAGCCAAGTTCGTCATGCAGTGGCCTGTCTTTCCTGGTGAAGCAATTTAATAAACATGGCGGCACTGACTGCCACCGCCCCAATCCACTTCATTTGCCAATGGGGGAGCCCACTCCCTGTCAGCATAATGTCCCCCTCCCATTTAAAAGTGTGTATGCGGTGCTCAATCCTCGGCATCATATGCCCCCAAATGTCTTTCTTTGCCGACTGGGGGGCCCAATCCTTGTTGGCTTCAGTCCTCCCTTCCCCCAATTATTTTGCCGACAGAGGAGCCCACTCCCCTGTTGACATAATGACCTTGCTGCTTTTGTTGTGTGCCGACGGGGGTACCCAATCCCCCTCGGCTCTTGTCCCCCCCTTTGGTATGTGCCGACGGGGGTGTCCAATCCCCCATCGACTACAGCACCACCCCAAAAAACAATCAGTAGCACACTGGGAGCCCACCCCAGTGTGCCAAATGCCCCAAGGAAAACAAAAACTGTCCCGCAATGTTTTTTTTTTTTTTTTTTTAAACCTGCAAACCAGAAAATTGTCCTCGTCGGCCCGTAGTATTCCCAACCGTGCCCACCCTCTAAGACCCTGCCTCCCACCTCCCCCACCCCCTATACTTATCTGTGGAGCATGGTGCGACAATCTTCGTGGACCGAACACGCTCTACACTCTTCAAAGCCGACCGCAAACTGAAGAAATGCTGGTAAGCTGTATAATGGCATAAATAGGGTTTTTCAACTTTGGTGCATATCTAGGATGTTTTGAGAATTTTTGCACCACATTTTAATTAATGGGTTTATTGGGACCCCTTCTCATGAATTCAGTCACTGTTATGGTGTTATTTGGTCCTGAAAGGTGATTTTAGTCACTGCATGAAATCACCTTTGGGATTGATTAATGAAATGACAGCACCACTGTTCATGAGGCGGACTCTCAAAAAGCCTATGCTGCAAATTTGGTGGAAAACTAAAAACTGGCTGTTTTGATTGAGCGTTGCTATGCAGTTTCCATGCACTGTGAACTTTGTGAATTTGTAATATTTTAACTCTAGATTTTCAAAATTGGCACTTTTCCATATCTCCTTATCATCATTAAAGCTGTCACTTTCCATATCCTGACCAAAATGTGTTTTCGCACATCTGGCGCAGAATAGCGTGGTTGCTGTGCGAAATCAGTTTTCGGGACAGTTTTAGAAAATGACAGTGACACTGTTCATGAGCAGAGGTCCTAAAATGCCTATGTTGGAAATCTGGTGATGAAAGTCTATAAAATGACTATGTTACAAGCGTGCGTTGCGCAGTTTCCATGCACCCTTGTAACTTCGCAAATTTGCAATATTTTCACACCAGATTTTCAACACTGGCATTTTTTCACACCTCCTTATGAACATTTTTCACATCCTGCCCAAAATGTGTTTTCGCACCTGTGGCGCACAGTGGCGTGGTCGTTGTGGGAAATCAAGTTTTGGGACAGGCTAACAAAATCACAGTGCCACTGTTCATGAGGGGAGGTCCCAAAATGCCTATGTTGAAAATGTGGTTAAAAATCCCAAAACTAATTGGGTTACGGACGGTGTTGCGCAGTTTCTATGCCTGCTTATGACTTCACCAATTTTCATTTTTCACTCCAGATTTTCAACGTTGCCATTTTTACACCTCATGAACAATACAGTTGTCATTTTTCACATACTGCCCAAAATGTGTTTCATGCCTGTGTCGCCAAATGGCATAGTTGCTGTGCAAAACCACCTTTCGGCTAACGAACTGATAGTACCACTCTTTATGAGTTGGGGTTACAAAAAGCCCATGTTGAAAATTTGGAGTGAAAATACCAACAAATGCCTATGGCGTTAGGGTTTCAAACTGTAACATCCCACCCTGTAGAGACTTACAGGCATCAGGGGCATGACTTGGGATCATTGGCTGTAATGCTCATGCCATTCCACCCCCACCCCCGCCCTGCAGCCAGCGACAGGCATCGAGGTGTGCCTTGAATTGTTCGGCCCTAAAGTTTACCCCACTCTCCTATACTGCACCCATCTTGACGATTTCTATGGAATGGGGTAAGTATAAGGCCCAAAGACCCCAAAGCACACCACAAAACTTGTCAGTGTCTACAGGTTAGGGTGAGGTTAAATGGCATAAGCGTTATAGCTGATGACCCAAAGGCACACCCCAATGCCTGTAAGTCTCTGCAGGGTGGGGGTGACATGCTAAATCAATACTTCACTGCCATTACTATTATGCATCTTTAACTCCTGCACTACCAATGCCAGCGAGAAAACATTCGGCATTGACAAATGCTTGTTTATGGACAGCTGAGACTTATAGTTCCTTACAGCTCAGGAGGTACAGTCCATAGAGACGGTGGATGTCAGTCTGTCTCTATCTGCATCTTGTAAGCTACTATGTGATCAAGATTGTTGAGCAACATTGGGCAGGTGTGGATCAGAGAAAATATCTTTCCAACCTAAGTCACGAATCTTCCATTTTTTAAGGTAAAGGTTGCAAGTGAGAAGCCCCCCTGCTGAAAGACAAGGCCATTTGTATTTCTGTAAAAAGACACCACCCTGCCTATCGAAGGCTCTCTGGCCCTAGCAGATTTTCATGGCAAGCAGGTAGACTCCATGTGCAGGAGGGATTTCGACTCCATCAGCTCAAACATTTGTACGTCCCTATGTGTCTTTTATTGTTACCAGAGCCTTAAACATATGGGTCTCTACTATGGCCAGTTTAGTTCCACCTGACTGAAGGTGCGAGTTTTTGCAATTGGTGGCCATGGCCACCACCTTCAAGGTAGTTACTCACTGGAGAATTGCGCATATCAGCCCACCCAGTCTATTTCATTGTTTTTTTGGAAATTAGGGCCAAGCAGCTTAGTCATTTGGGTCACCAATCAAGCTTCATAGGCTAAGCTCTTACCCTCATTTTCAGGGAGGCTTATGGTTTGATTCCGATCTGGATACTATTTTAAAGGATATGCAGTAAGAAGGGCTATCTCCAGTGTGAAAAAACAGCACAAGATCACTGTAACCCAAGGGGTCAAGGTTATGACCCACACAGACAGTTATGAGAAGGGTTCCTCCTTCAGAATTTTGTCTTCTGAATTGAGGAGCCTACTCACATAACAAGGTTAGAGTGTTAGAGGAGCCTGGCCATGTGCTGTACAGGAGGCTCAGCACCAAAAGCCTGGTGCCTCACAAGAAGGCAGCTGGGCCATATCTGACTACTTTTTCTTTGGTGGAAGACTAAAGGAGTTTCTTTAAGATGGGCTAAAACAATGTTAGACGCCTCATGAGGGGAAGCTTCTCCACCATGGTTTCAAGGACATCACAAAGACTAGGCACTGTCAGAGACCCTGGCCTGATCCCCTCACCCATTGGGGTCATATTTCAGGTCCTGCTAATCGAACAAGGTCAGAAATCCTACTGGATCTATTTCATAGTTCCCAAGAAGCTAGGGGTTTTCAGGCCCCTTCTGGATTCAAAGCATCTGAACAAGTTTGCACACCACCAACCTTTCAAGAGGGAGTCCCTGAGGTCAATCATCCAGGCTTCTCGACCAGGGAGTTCCCTTAAGACTCAGTACACCTGAGGATGCCTACCTCCACATTTCCATTCATCAATCTTACCTAAAGTATCTCAGGAACTTGATACTGGGCTAACCTTCCAGTACAAGGCATTCCTATTCAGCAGTTTATCGGCCCCCTAAATTCCTTGAAGGTGTTGATATTTCTGATGGTTCAATTTCGATTTGAAGAGAATCATGTTTATCTTCGTTGAACGACCTGCTTATTCATGCACCAACGTTGTCCCTGACAAGAGATCGGTACTCAGGACTCTAGAGATATTAGAATCCCACGGCTGGGGGTGAAATGGAAGAAGAGCTCTCTAAAGCAATCACAGTCCTTGGTATTCCTGGTGGTATTTTTACGGCACAAAACCAGGGAAGGTTTCATCACCTTCCTGGACAGAGATCTTATTGACAAAGATCCAGAGGCTCAGGACACGGTCACTGGCATCTGCCCTCAGTCGGCATTGGTTCCTGGCCTTAGGACAGGCAGCATTATGTGGCCTATTCAATGGGTTTCGTGACAGCCTGGGATCCCACATTGAAGGATTGTCAGCCAGGTTTCTTTTCACCTCTCAGCACTGTCACTCCCTGAATGGTGAGTGGATGTGCAGGATCCGAGCAAGGGTTATATGGGAACTTCTCCAGAGTTAATTCTCACAACAGACGTCAAGTTTTCATGGGTGGGGGCAGGCTGAAGCCAACTCACTCTCAGAGAACTTGGTCAACCTAGCAACATCTTCACAGCAATGTTAAGGAGAGGGAGGTGGTCAGCCCAGCTTCCCCTTCAGTTCAACCATGCTGCTAAGCATGGAGTACATAAACATTAAGGCAGCACAATCACGGAAATATTTCAAGAGGTCGCCAATCTGTCGGCTGTACACCTGGCAGGGGAGTTGAATCTCAGCCGAACTGGCTAAGTTGTGAAAATGCTCACCCCGTGGAGGGGAGGTTGACCTTGGAGGTTTTAGAACCCCTGTGCAACCAGTTTGTCAACCTCAGATTGATCTATCAGCATCAGGCATCATTGCTCAGATCCAAAGTTCTTCAGTCGTTTTGTGTCCTCAGGTAGAGGCAGTGGACACTCTGTCTCAAGAATGGTCCTTCAGCAGAGTGTATGTCTTTTCCCTCTGCCTCTTCTTCCAGGGTCTTACAAAAATAAGACACTCAAGAAAAACTATTCTTTCTAATAGCTCTGGAGTGGCTGAGAAGGCCGTGGTTCTCAGACCTGGCAAAACTGACTCAGCCAGTTGTTTCTGTCTTCTTGTGAGAGACCTTCAGTTACAGGGTCCCCACCAAATCCAGAAGTTATGCAACTCATGGCCTGGCTTCTAAAAGGAGAAGGCTCTTAAAACTAGGTTTTGCCACAGAGTAGTGAAAAACCTTGATGGCAGACAGAAAAGCTTCTACGTCCGCAGCTGATGCTCAGATATGGGCTGCTTTTCATCCTGAACCAGAAGAAAGGGTTTTTAACCGTCCAAGGCCTCAATTCCATGGATTTTTTTGTTTTCCCACAGAAAGGCGTGAAGAAGGGACTGGCACTGAGTACACTGAGAGTTCAGGTTCCACTCTTGGAGCATCATTGGGTTTTCCCAAGGAACTAATAGAGAGATTATTAGTTTTTTACACATGGTTGGCAGGAACCGACCGTTTTTTTGATCTGTGGTTCCCCTGTGAGATCCTAATCTAGCTTGGAGACTCTCTGTAAGAAGTTTTGAGCAGCCATCATCTATATCGCTGGATGTGTTGTTCTCCAATATATGTTCTTAGGGGCCATGTGTTCTGCCAGGAGAGTTGGTGAACTCCAGGCCATGTCTTTCAAGGAGCCATACCTTATTATGCATAAGAACAAGTGATACTCAGGATGGTCCCATCTTCCATCCCCAAAGTGCTCACAGCTTTCCAGATGAACCAGGAAATATGCTTTCCATCCTTCCACCCGCAACCTTCTCACTCCAAGAAGAAGGAATTGCACACCTTGGATTGTGACAGGCAATTAGGATCTACCTTAATTGGATGACTGACTTTCAGAAGTCAGATAGTTTATTTGTTCCTCTGAAGTAGCCAAGCAGGATAAAAAGTCTCTAGGGCCACCCTGGCTAGACAGATGTGGGCCTGCATTGCAAAGGCCTATGTCACAAAAAAGAAGAGGCCTCCGGCTGTCTTCAAGGCTCACTCCACCATGACATAGAAACATAGAAATATAGAAATTATCAGCAGATAAGGAATGTCTGGCCCATCTAGTCTGCTCGAACGCCCATGTACTGGATTACTGCTTCTGATCCACCTGCTGTGGTACCTCTATTGTTCCCCTATGTCTGTCCCATGCATGCTTGAATCCATCCACTGTGCTGGCTCCCACCACCTCCTGAGGCAGACCATTCCATGCATCCACTACCCTCTCTGTGAAGAATTTCCTCACATTCCCTCTTAACCTCTCACCTTCCAATTTCATGTCATGCCTCCTCATTCTTGTGCTTCTCCTGTATTGGAAAATGTCTCCCCCCTGCACATTGTTTATACCCTTGAGGTACTTGAATGTTTCTATCATGTCCCCTCTTTCCCTCCTCTATTGCAACTTGGAACCACCTAGAAGCAAAATGAGCCTGAAAAAGCAACATCAACATGCATCCTCGGGGCTCGAAACTTATTTTAATAACCTGGGGACCAGTGCCTCAGCAAAATCTGTTGGCCCAGCTTCTTCTTTGCCATTGGAACTTGCACAATTCCTCCAGCTCCTAACAAAACTGCAGGAGACAGACAACAAGATCTATAAGCATCTGTCTGCTATGGAAAAGAAGTTTACCAACATGGAACACAAGATTATAGTTAATGCCATAACGATTGCTGACCTTACCACTTCTGCAGAGCAGTAGTCCGAGGTCAGTAGAGGCCTGATCCGCAACATCAGTTTCCTAAGAGCAAAGGTGGAGACATTGGAGAATGGCCTATGGCAGAGGAACTTCCGGTTAGTAGGATTTCCTCCTTGCTTTGCCAGTTGTGCGAAACTGGTGTCAGCGCTTGATCGGTTGATTTTTGAGGATCTGGAATTATTAAGGACATGGGTGCTACCATCATGCAGGCCTTTACAATTCCTCTGCACCCTGAATCTTGAGGGGGCTCTGCCTCATGGCCATGGATGGCGATAGTGACCTTATCTACCCCAGAGGCCAGAATACCTTTGTTGCAAGCTGCAAGGAAAAAAGGGGACATTGTCTGGGAAGGCAGCTGACTGGGATTTTTTCTTGGACCTATCATCACAAATGCAAGACCGCAGAAAAATTATTAGCTGTTAAAAAATTACTTCTGGCTAAAGGGTGAAGCTCAGATGCTCTTTCCAACACATCTGCAAATTACACACCAGCAGAAATCTCATGTTTTTACTGACTCAGAGGCTGCATCCAGTTTCTCCAACAACCTGCTTTCCCAAATGGACTCTAGGGCCTCAGATCAAGATTCTGAAGTGGAGTCGGAGTGACTACAGTGGGGTTATGTTTTTTCTCTTGCTACCCAGTGATGCTGAGTAAGGTATCTTGGACATATTATTTAGGACTACCTGATGACTGTTCCTTGCTATATATAGTACTTAGGCTAGAAAGTTCGTTTAACAGTTTCTAATATTTACTGATTGTAAAATGTTTGTAACCTACTGGTTATTTCCTTTTGCATAAGGACAGATTTCTAACTGGTGTGCTGAGGTGCACTCCTCAGTTTGTGGACTGTAAATCCTCCTTCAGAGATATTCTTCCCCCTACATGGTCCCTTAGAGGTGGCCTATGGGTGTAGGGCTTTAGTATAACTTAACCAAGCACAGACAATCTGTTTCTCTATATAGTGTCCTCTTTGTAATTGTTCTCCCCCCAATACTTTTCATAAGTCTGCAAGTGGGAGGAAAGCTCAGAGCATAGACTTCAAATTGTATTATTTAATATCCCATGGTGAGAGTATGATTTTCTACGAGTTTATTCTCTCAGTACATTTACTCCTGCTGACCTTTGGGGGGGATGGAAGGTCCTTGTCTGGGATTTACACTGTTCTCTGCATAGTAGTTCTTTCTAATATTTCCTGTTCAATGTTCTGCCTTCTGCTAATTGTTGGAATGTGTATGTTTTATTACGTACATGTTGCTACCTGTAAGATGAAAATCTATAAATAAAAAGTTTAAAAAAATCTAACATAGAAACATAGACTGACAGCAGAGAAGGACTGCTTGGCCCACCCAATCTGCCCATTTCCCTACCTATTGAATAAGCTGCAGATTCTAGTTAACCAACAGCCTACTTCCTCCTACCCCCTACTATAATTGCCTTATGTCTGTCCCATGCATGTTTGAATTCCCCCACTGTTTTAGACACCACAACCTCCCCAGGAAGGCAGTTCCATGTGTCCACCACTCTCTCCATAAAAAAAAAACTTCCTCACATTGCCCCTGAGTCGTTCCCCCTCTATCTTTAAATTGTGCCCCTTTGTTCTTGCACATCTTTTCTGAAAGATTCTACCTCCTGGACTTTGTTGATTCCTTGAGGTACTTGAAAGTTTCTATCATGTCCCCACCCCATCCCTCCTTTCATCAAGGGTATACATATTAAGCCTCTCTCAGTCTCTCTTCATATGGTTTCTGATGCAGACCCTGCACAATTTTAGTTGCCCTCCTGGACTGCCTCTATCCTGTCTATGTCCTTGTAGAGATGGGGTCTCCAAAACTGCATGCAGTACTCAGATGGGGTCTCACCAACTGTCTCCCTCATAAATTTTGTGTTGCAGACCCTGTACCATCTTAGTCACCCTTTTTTGGACCATCTCCAGACTGTTAATATCCTTACGAAAGTGCGGCCTCCAGAAAAGCAACAGTACTCCATGTGAGGCCTGACGATGGCTTTATGTAACCCCCCTGAAAATCGGGGTTCCAAAAAGTCTTCCAGGTGCTTACCTGAATGCTCCAAGCCTGGGTGGTGTTCGGCATCTGAGCTGCTTAACTGTGGTTGCAAGTAAGTGTTATTTGAGCCTCCACGTACTGTCTCTTTAAGAGCTGTCTGCTTGCAGACTTAATTAGTTTGTATGGGGGGGGGGACTGTGTATTTAATGCTCGAATCCCACCCGAGCTGTGGAGTAATCGCTCCATTTTGCGGTTGCTGAAGGTGCAAAGGGAGTCCATCTGAAAGCTGTACCTGTTTGCCTGTAATCATTTAAAGCATTAGCAAAATTGTAGTTTGTCTAACCTGCCTTTATTGCAGCAGGGACTCTGTGTGTGTTACCTCTCCATTTTGGACCTAAACTGCTGTGCTGGGCCAGTTGGGTTAAGGGAGCCCTAAAATTGAGCCTGTGGACGAATCAGAACTTGGACTCTTAATTTGACCCAGCCATGAGGGGATTGTATGGGCAGTGACTCTGGGAAATGTAGTTTTGACCTTGGCACCTTTTTCCACCAACAGACGGAGTCTTATTGTGAGTGACAGCTGAACCAGCCAACAGAATAGTGTGGAGCTAAAGGAAATGCCCTGCTCTGTGACTAGAAAGATTAGATCAGTTGTGACAGTGAAGTGAGAAGGAGCTTTGTGCTTCTGCGGTGTATAGTTTCAGCGGAAAGCACGTGTGGAGGCCTGAGGTTCGGCCTGGAGCCGTTGCAAGAGCCAGATCAGACTGAATCCGACTTGTGAGGAGAAAGAAGGAGATCTGAGGAGTAGAAACCAGGCTCACCCTGTAGAAGACTGGAGAAATTGCTGAATCGCGCTGGGTCTGTCAGGAACTGAAGCTGCTGTGTGTTCTCCCGGGTTTCTTGCAGTAATTGCGGTTGGGATCAAGGAGCAGCCTGCCTGGTATAGTACTTTCCTTTTACATATAAATGTGCACAGTGCTTGTGGGGAATCGCTATTTCAAATCCCCTGTACAGTGAATTGTGTGCTGAAGCTGGAAGTAAACCCCAGCTTAGTTTGGACTAAATACGTTTGCTATCAACTGCAGTGGGGTCCAGTCACAAGGATCTTGTCTCCATGTCCTGTTGTTCTGGCAATCCAGAAGAACATTCTCCATCCGATCCTCAGCTTGGGTATTGTGAATACAAATCAGGGTATTCCCCTGCAGCCTGTTTTCCAATTACAAGCGTGTCTTCTCATTCTTGTTGTTTCACTGCTTCATGGACTGAGCCCTCCGGCTCCAGATTACAATTGGGTGTTGTGCATATCTTTTTTCTACAGGGCTCTATCCATCTGCACCTGCTGGCCAACCCCGGGCAACAGACCTGGCTAGCCCCCCCCCAACCTGGGTACCCAAAGTATGACTTTTCAGACCCTGTATATGTGCACAGTACTCTGATTTAATGCCACTAATTGACCTGATTTCCCCCTCCTGTGTTACTGTCCCTTAAATAAATAAGATTTGTTGTTGTTATACTATATACTGTCTGTGGTGTTGGTACTTATGGAAACAGTATTGTATTTTGCTGTGTATGTTGTTTAACCTTACTTTACAGGGGGTCCTCAGAGACATGCTGTGGAATCAGTCTCGAAGGTAAGTGGTATCTACTGTATATGAGTGAACAGTGTGTATACGTGGGTTATTGGGGCTGTAACTCCGGTGTACTGTGTGAGCCACTAGAGGGAATAAAAGGGGGTCTCAGTGTCCCAGAGGGCTGTGATCAAGCTAGTCTAACCACTACAAACCCTGACCTCCGGGTGGAGGCACCCGCCATAGGACCTAGACCCCTCAACCTGTCTGTAGTCAAACAGGCAGGGGTAGTAGTCCTTGGGATAGCGTCGCCTAGGGGTTACATTTATATAATGGCATCACTACCTTCCTCCTTCAGCTGGTGATACCCCTGCCTGTGCACCCCAGCATGCTACTGGTCTTTCTAGTTGTCTTAGCAATCTGCTTTGACATTTTCAGGTTGTCTGCTATAATGACCCCCAGCTCCCTTTCCTCCTTTGAAACTGTCAGCAACCCCCCCCCATTCTGTAGCTTTCCTCAAGGTTTCTGTGTCCCAGGTGTATAATTTAGCACTTTTTTAAATTAAACTTCAGTTGCCAGTCCTCAGACCATTTTCAAGCTTCCCCAGCGCCCTCCTCATTTTCTCCACCCCCTCTGGGATATCCACTCTGTTACAGATCTTGGTGTCATCTGCAAAAGGCAGACATTTCCCTCTATCCCTCCTGCAATGCTGCTAATGAAGACATTGAACAGGACTGGCTCCAGGAACAATCCCTGAGGCACCCCACTAGTCACCCCCCCTCCCAAGACTGCACACCATTTACCACCACTCTCTGCCTCCTGTCTGTTAGCCACTTTCTAACCCACTTTACCACCTTGTCCTCCATTCCCAGCATATCCAGCTTGTTTATCAACCTCCTACGTGGAACAGTGTCAAAGACTTTGCTAAAATGAAGGTAAGTGATGTCTACTGCCCCACCCTGATTTGCTTCCTTTGTCACCCAGTCGAAGAAATCAACCAGATTTGTTTGACATGACCTCCCCGCTGTGAATCCATGTTGCCCATGGTCCTGGGCTCTGATGGCTTCTAAATGCCCCACTATTCTTTCTTTAAGCAATGTCTCCATGATCTTCCCCACTACTGAGGTGAGGCTGACCAGACTCTAGTTCCCTGCCTCCTCCCTGCTGCCAGATTTGTTTAGAGGGACGACATGTGCTGTCCTCCAGTCCTCTGATATCACCCCAGTGCTAAATGGCTCGGTGAACATGGCTGCCAGAGATTCTATTATCTCTCTTTGCAGTTCTCTTAATATTTTTGAGTGTATGCTATCAGGTCCCATCACTTTGTCCACCTTTAATTCAGTGAGCTCCTGCAGGACTCTTTCCCCTGTGAATGGACTATTGTCCACCTCTTCACCCCCTTGACAAATGCTGTACTACTGTGGCCCCTGCCCCTACCCCTCTTCTGTCAAAACTGAACAGAAATATTTATTCAGTATTTCTGCCTTTTGCATGTCACCCTCCATGCATTTCCTCCCTCTCCCTTGAGCCTTGCAATCTCCCCCCTTGTTTTTCCCTCCTTTCGCTGATGTACCTGTAGAATGTCTTATCCCTTTTCTTAACTAACTGTACCAAACCTTCCTTGGTCCATGCCTTTGCTCTCCTTACTGCCTTTCCTGATTCCCTTAGACACTCTAGGTACTCCTTCCTGTCCTCCTCCCTTTGGGTCTCCTTATATTTCCTGAACCCTTTCCTTTTTGCCCTGACCTTTACCGACACCTCTTTCGAGAACCACAGTGGCTTTCTTCATCTCTTGCCTTTGGATACCAATCTGATGCATTGGTTTGTTACTTCCAGTAAGGCTTCCTTTAGACACTTCCACTGTTCTTTCACTCCCCCTCCTGTCCCTGTTCTCTCCAGGGCTATTTTGATACCCCTCCCCATTTCAGCGAAGTCAGCATTTTTGAAATCCAAAACCTTTGCCCTAGTATGACTTAAGTGAGTCTCTGTCCCTAAGCTGAACCACACAATGTTGTGATTGCTGGATCCCAGTTGTCCTTTACCTGGACATCTATGATTCAGTCCCCATTGGTCATTACTAGATCTAGAATTGTCCTGTCTCTGGTGGGATCAGACACAAGCTGCCTGAGTCCAGCCTCCTGGAGTGAATCAAGGATGCCTCTGCTTCTGGCTGAAGCAGGTACATTGGTGTTCAGTAGAATTTCACCTTTCATTGCCATTGCGTGCATTTCCTCCACTAGCTCCCTGTTCAGTTCCTCTCCCTGTCCTGGAGGCCTGTATATCACCCCTGTGTGTGTATTGCTGTGCCATTTCCAGGTTGAAGGGTGACCTACAGTGCCTCGGCCTCCCCCTGCCTACCCTATACCTGTGTTGCCATTATACCCTCTCTGACATACAGGGCTACTCCGCCTCTCTTTTTGCCCTCCCTATCCCTCCTGAATAAAACAAATCCTGGTACATTTGTTTCCCACTCATGATTAGTTGTGTACCAGGTTTCAGTTTTTGCTACTATGTCCAGGTCTCCTTCAATTATTAAGGCCTTCTCTATGTCTAGGACTTTATTTTCCAGGCTGTATGCATTTGTCAACACGACCTTCCAAGTTTTACTGCCTGACATCTCTCTCTCTTCCTGTTTTTGGTCCCCTGCATCTTCCCCCCTTTCCTGATATTTTTCTCTTGCCCAGGAAGATGGCAACTTTCTAGGCAGAGAGAAGAAAAACATCATTTTTTGGAGCTGTGCAAGGCAGCTACACAGTCTTCCATCCACACTTTCAAAAAACAATACAATTGGACATTCAAAGTAATGCTGATGCAGTTTTTGGTTGCAGAGTTTCTCAGGCAGCAGTTCTTTCTGTTTGCTCTGGCGTATGGGATAATATTCTCCACCTCCCATTTTTTTCTGGGTACTGCTTCTTAGAACCCAGTTGCTATGCTTACCCATTGACAATGTAGAGCGCTACAGAAAGAAGAAATTAACGTCATACTTACCGTAATTTCCTTTTCTGTTAGCTCCAACATTGTCAATGGGGCCAACCCAGGAGTCTAGCTCCTGTGGAAGAATCTTATCTAGTATGCTATGAGGGATGCTCTGTGTATGAAAATCCCCTACTAGGTTTTTGGACATCCCTCTTTTGTTTGCTGCACTGTACTCATGATTAAACTATTAAAAAAAGTGTTTTTATTCTCATTCAGCCTGCGACTGCTGGTTAACAACTTCACTGATAATTCGAAAGGTGTCCATTTTGCAGGTGGTCTCACTGCATTCACTTGTGGTTTGGAAGTCATCCTTACCGTGTGGGCAACCTCAGTTTTCCAGACGACCAACTGACTGGAGCCTTCCATGATACCTGATTGTTCTTCCTGGAAGAAGGACCGAATCGTCCACACCTTGAGTCCAATGGAGAGCTTCTTCTTCCTCAGTGGTCTACCAGGAAGGTAAGACGGGATTTATTTACTGTATTGGTGAATGTGAATGTAGGTAATTGGATATAATATATGAAAATGCGTAGCTGCTATGGCACTGCGAGGTTAGAAGTGCTGAGGAGTTGCTGCTGATGGAATCCTCATGTGCCCAACATTCTAAAGCTTAGGCTGTGCCATTCCACTGGTAGGGGTGCATTATACCCAGTTGTTATGATTACCCATTCACAATGTTGGAGCTAACAGAAAAGGAAATTATGGTAAGTATGAAGTTAATTTCTTCTGTAGATCTTGTCAGCCACAAAACAGTCCTCTTCCAGTTGGCCAACAAGTCTATCGTATATTACATAACCAGATGGAGCTTATCCATTTTCTTATTAAAAGTGCACATTTGCCTAAGCACTTTTGAGAACAGCACAGAGATATTTGTGCCTTCCACATTCCAGCATCCACCATTCCGTGTTATCTTAGGCACCAACACATACGTCCTACATCTTTTTAATCATGGGAAGTGCAGAACTGAACACCATGTCATTACAAACCTTAGATTGATAGAATCAACCCAGGAAACCTGTGAGACTTTTTCTTCAGACTCCAGGATCACTGTGCATCAAACTGGCAGTCCATGGAAAATGATGCAAGGCTCCAAAGGGTTAAACAAGCAAGGAGGAGCACACTCTTACCCTTTCTGCAGGGAGGCAGTGAGAGTGTGGGGATGATGCCTGGAAAAGAGGACCATGCTGCAATCAGTTTACCCGCCAGAAGTATAAAATGCTCTGACAGACAAGTTCACCCAAATAGAGGCCGATCCTCATAAGTGGTCACTGGCTCCAGATGTCATGAGATCGCTGTTCAATGAGTGAGGAACATCAGATGTGGACTTCTTCACATTCACACTCAATACAAACTGCCACGATTCTGGTCCAAAAATCAAGAACATAGAGTTTTCTGTCAGTATGCATTTAAACTGCAATGGCAAAATCTTTTTCTGTATGCATTTCCTTCAATCCCTCTGATGCAGAAGGTATAGTATCCATTCAGGGTACTGAAGCCTGGAATCCCGACACTCATGTGACTGGCTTCAGTATCCCGACATACAGTTACCCGACAAGATTTCACATGGTGAAATTGTACTTCACTGGGCAAAATTATTAATGAAAGATTTCGCACGGAGAAATTCCCTGTTCCACTGGAATTTCACCTGCGAAATCATGAGTAGCAGGAGGAGGAGGAAGCAGGTGCTGACCGGACTACTTCTCCCATGGCCTGGAGGGCTGGGTTACCAGCAGCTCGGCTAGCATGCGCATGGAACGGGTTCTGTTCCTGTCGCGGTAACCATTTGCTCTCCCAGCTGTTCTGCCCCCGGTAACATTTTTTAACCAACTCCGAGATCTGCTCCCGCCGGGCTGATTATTTGAATTAGGGAAGTGCGGTGGCTGAGGGGAAGCCCTCTAATAAATGTAAGCCTATCCAGATGCCGAAATTCAGTCTCCCAAACTCGGTCTAGTGGAGTTCGAGGAATTGAATTTCGGGATTCCATAGTGGATTTGAAGGTACTGCTTAAACTGGAGACGTACGTTGGCAAGATAATTCTAATCACCCCATGTTGGCCTCGACTGATATGACTTCCTGTGTTGAACACACTATTAGTCAGCACACTGGGGTCTTCCCACTCAGGATGGACTTACTGACTCAAGGTCACCCGGTTCATCCCATTCTGTGCTTCCTTCACCTTCAGGCCTGGCTCCTGAACAAATAGAAGTGAACAAGTATAAGGTATCTCAGAGGGTCTTTGAAATACTTTTGGCTACTCGTAAATCTTCCACCAGGAAGACTTGCGGTATATAGCCAAGTGGAAAAGATTTTCCATCTGGTGCAGCAAAGCCCATGTGGACCGTTTTTGGTACTCAAGGTCCACTTGTGTGCTATTTCTGCATGCCACATGTCTTTTGGTACCCTCTGCCTGGCTCAGCTGCCACTCTTGAAGAGGTTCTATAAGGGCATCTTTTGTACAAGGCCCCCTTCCAGAAGCCAGTAGCAGCCTGAAATATCAGCCTTGTGCTGGACATGCTCACCAACAATCCCTTTGAGCCTATTGCAACATGTGACCTAAAGTTTTTAACTCAGAAAGCAGTTTTTCTAGTGGCCATCACTTCTGCTTACAGAGTGTCTGAAATTCATGCCTTGGTCAAGGATTCCCTATATACTGTTTTCCAGAAGGACAAGGTAGTTTTCCGTACACACACTATTTTCATTTTCAATTTCAATTTCAACTTTATTTTTAAAAGGCGCTTTTCTTAAATCAAAGCGCCTGTACAGATAAACATGACAATAAATATAATAAATCCAATCAACAGAAATCCTTAAAGCTATATTAAAAGGTGGGTCTTCAACTCCTTTTAAAACTAAAACAGTCGGGCAGTCCTCTAGATGAGGTAGAGAGTTCCACAGGGTAGGTGCCATAAAACTAAATGATCTAGCACCAGATGTTTTCAAAGCGTACCCTGGGAATCTCTAGCAATCCTCATCAGTGGATCGGAGGGCGAGAGGGACTATAGGGGCACAGGAGCTCTTTCAGGTAGGCAGGTCCCAGATCATGTAGGGCTTTATAGGTCAGCAAACCGACCTTGAAGGTGATTCCCAGAACACGGCAGCCAGTGCAGTCCGTGGAGCACAGGCGTTATGTGACTGGATCTAGAGACTCCAGTCAACAGCCTGGCTGCCGCATTCTGCACCAGCTGCAGACGGCGAAGTTCAACCCCTGATAGCCCTAGGTATAGGGAGTTACAGTAGTCAAGTCGGGAGGTAACAAAGGCGTGGATTAATGTTGGAAGGTCCTCTGGAGGAACCAAGTGCTTCACCCTGGCAATATTCCTCAGATGAAAAAAGGAAGTCTTCACAACCGCTGACACCTGGGATTTGAGTGTGAAACAGTCATCAAGTATTATGCCAAGGTTTTGCACCTGGTCTGAGGTCGTCAGCTGGACACCTCAAGCCATAGGCCTGAGGTGATCCTTCTGGCAGACCCGCCTCACAGCGACCTAAATCCACAACCAACACAGTTTTCTCGGATTTAACCTCAGCCAACTCCCATTCATCCATTCTTGGATTTCTTCAAGGCAGTTATTAAATACCGACAAGGCAGCGTCCTGACCGGGCACAAAGACATATACAGCTGGGTATCATCAGCATAGCGGTGAAAGCCAGACCGTACCGTCTAATAATCGCCCTAATGGTAGCATATACACTGAAAACAACATGGGTGCTAAAAATGGAGCCCTCGGTACCCACAGGGCAGGGAGAATGATGTTGAGGAAAAAATTCCCAACACCACTCTCTGGTCCTACCCTCAAGGTAAGATTGAAACCATCTGAGGACCGTACCAGACAGTCCACAGACTAACATAAGCGCTCCAATAACACACCATGGTCAGCGGTGTCAAATGCTGCCGAGAGATCAAATAGTACCAAGATGGATCGGGTCCTACGATCTCTAGCCATTAGGAGGTCATTTAGTACCCGATTTGTGCCAGCTGTCTCGGTACTATGCCTTTTCCTAAATCCAGACTGGGCGGATCGTAGATATTGTTGTTGGTCAGATGATCCTCCAACTGCACTCGACCACTTTCTCAATAACTTTACCCACAAAGGGTAAGTTAGAGACTGGCCTGTAATTTGCTAGACAGTATGGGTCTAGGAGGGTTTCTTTAAAAGGGGCTTAATTATAGCCTCTTTGAGGGGATCTGGAAAAATCCCCCTCTCCAAAGACTTCCATACGATCAGAGCTAGGACTAGGCCAATCTTATCCACGCAACCCACTAAGAGGCGTGTGGGACCAGGTTCCAAATTACAGCAGGTCAGTCGCAGTGCTCGAATGATCATCACAACATCCTCGATTATGGGAAGGCTGAAGTCAGACCATTCCAACTGGGTGCTTGACATCTCCCGACGACCACCGCTGCTCCCATTAGGAGGGGAAGATCGAATGTCCGATCTGATTTTGGCAACCTTATCTGCAAAGAAGAGGCGAGCTCCTCACACCATTCTTGAGATAAGGCTCTTCTGGGCTGAAGACAGACTGGATTGCACAGTCTGTCCACAGTCAAAAGAGCTGAGCTGGTCTATTCTGTGCAGCCACTATCTCTCTGGACAGGAATTCTGCCTTCTTACGAGATTGTGGATTGATAGACCAAATAATGGTCCATCAAACTAAGCTTGTCATCATCACGACCGGACTTTCGCTAGCGCCTCTCCAACCGCCCAACTCTCCTCAATTCCCTCATGGTCTCATCAAACCAAGGAGACCTGGGGCGAGAGATGAGAGGACGAACACGAAATGGTGCAATAGAATCCAGGGCCCTGCTACTGCCTCATTATAGCGCAGCAGAACACCTGGATCCATGCAATCTATCGGTAGGCTCGATAGGTCCAATACTGCCATCAGGTCCTCTGGGGATATACCCCTCAAAGGGCGGTATCGAACCATCTCCGTAGGAGCAGACCTAACAGGGGTGGCCTCAAAACTGAATCTAATGGAGTGATGGTCTGACCATCCAACCGGTTCCACCACCAAGTCCGATATCCCCATCCCCAGAAGGAACACCAGGTCCAATGAGTGTCCGCCCACATGGGTCGAGGAGGAAACTACCTGCATGCTCCTTCCTAAAGTAGTGTTGGAGTTCCATATGAATCAGCTACTAGTGCTGTCTACCTATTTTGCTAATTTACAGAAAGAAGGATGATGGAGTCTCCATTCTCTGGATGATAAAAGATTTCTTAAGTTTTACCTAGACAGAACTAAGGACTTCAGTCAATCCAAACAGTTCCTTGTCTCTTTCAGCCCTAATTGGAAGGGATAGCCTGTTACAATCAAGTGCATTTCTGCCTGGAGTGAGAGTTGTCTATACCACCGCTATGCCATGGCACAGGTCAGGATGGAAGGAAATGTACATGCCCACACCACCAGAATGGTTGCATGTCCTTGTCAGAGATTTGTTCTGTACCTATTGGTGATATTTGTGGGGCTACAACTTGGAGCATAGCGCACACTTTTGTTAAGCACTATGCCTTGGGTGTTCACGCCAGGCAGCATGCCACCTTGGGCAGGACCATCCTGAATGCACTTCTGTCCTGAGTAAGCCTCAGCTCCTACCACCCTAGTTCAGGGTTGACTGAGCTTGGTACTCTGACCCATTAGTATGAATCAATGGTGAAGACTTATTCCTGGAATATATGAAAGTCTGTATCACCATAATTCTTGATCTTCTAGGAATAGTTTCACCATTGATCCACCTGCCCACCTGTCATACCCTGCCCCAATCCAGTCTGTTTGTTGGCCTTCACCCCTTGTTCTTGGTTTGGGCTGTGAAGACACTTTGTTACTGGTTTGTTGACTCTTCTTATATGGGTCAGTAGGGCTGTATTATGCCCTTAACTTTAGTGCATAAGTGGTATTCAGGTTATGCTGCACCTCCTCAGAAAAAAAGGCACTGAGGTGGTTGAGGGCTGGTGCCAAGTTAAGCCATGCAGCCCAAGCCAGTCTCTTGGTGCTGTGCGTGTGCACAGCTTGCCTCGGTGCATGCCCTCCTGAAAAGTTCAGGCTGCTGAAGAGTCCTCTACCCTCCGGCTCCGACCCCTTACTATTAATCAGTATAGCGCAGTGGTTTAAGGCTCTGAGCTGCAAACCTGGAGATCTGGGTTTGAATCCCACAGTCCCCACTTGCATACTGTGTGACCATGAGCAAGTCACTTAACTTCCTTGTGCTTTTTAGGTCACACTGGTAAACAAGCTTCAGCTTCGTGTGTCTCTTCTGGTTAAAAAAAAAAATCAGTGGTGAAGATACTCCTAGAAGATCAGTTCAGTTCAGTTTCTTATGAAGGGACAGAAATCCGTTGAGCAAGCTCATTTGCAAGGATGTCCCTTGTACAATATACAAAATATATAACAATACACCATAGTAAAATACAAAATATAACATTCACTGAATACATGGATGTAAAAATAGAGATAGGAGTGTAAACAGCAAAGATCAAGAACTGTGGTATGTAATTTTCATTTTTTGCTTTATATAACCCCAATTTGTCACTCAGGACTCCTGACCCCCCCCTTACTGAGGTGTAGACTGTCTGGTGCAAAAAGTGTTTTATCTGTCCCAGTATCCCTCAGCCCCCAATACAGCCACACCCTTCCTTCGTGCACCAATCCCTTAGCCAGTCATTGAACTCCTTTTTATGTTTGCTTGCACGCATGTGCAAGAAACATAGTGCCATCATCGGAGATTTCGGAGGTGTGTCACCTCCTCCTCCAATTCAGTCAGTGTGTTGGCAAGGCGGCCTGTAAGCCAATGCATTCTGGGCTGTCTGACAAAGCTCAAATGCAGTGGCATACAGATCAAAAGGGAGGCTGATCGGTGAGCAGCACAAGATATCGCTTGTTCATGCACAGCCCCCCACACACACACAGACACCACGCAGGCGCAGCGCGCCCCGCCCCCGCATGCACGCGACACACTGAATAGCCGACGGGGTGCCCAATCCCCGTCAGCTGATGCTCGTCCTCCCCGAAGCCTTGAAAATGCCGCGCTGGGTGCCCACCCAGCATGGCAAATCAATAATATAACCCGACGGTGCCCCAATCCCCGTCGGCTCCACTGTACTCACCCCCCGAGAGCAGTGCCACGCCAGAGCCCACCTCAGCGTGGCAATCCATACTTGGCTGACAGGGTGCCCAATCCCCGTCGGCTGAACAACCCCAACCATCCTTGGCCTTGCGCTGGGCCCACCCCAGCATGGCAAGCGTCCAGCGTCGTTCTTTTTTTTTTTTTTTTACCTGTAAAGAAAAATGGTCCCATGTAGTCTCCTGGCCCCTCCCCACAACCCGCATCACCCACTGCAGACCCTGCCTCCCCACACCCCTCACCCCATACATACCTCCGGACCTCAAGCGCACGATCTTCAGTGGACCGGAACACGTCTGCACTCTTCAAAGCCGACCGCGAACTGATGCCCGATGGCTGTATAATGGTCTAGATGGGGGGTTTCAACTTTGTTGCATATCTCAGGCATTTTGGGAATTTTGCACAAATTTTCAACATGGGGTTTTAGGACCCCTTCATGAATGATATCACTGTCATGGTGTTATTCAGGCCGAAGGGTGATTTCAGAATCACCGCGCAGTCACTGCTGCGAAATCACCTTCAGGGCTGAATAACACCATGACAGTGACATCATTCAAGAGAAGGGTCCCAAAACCCCATGTTGAAAATTTGGTGCCAAAATTCCACAAATGACTGTTTTATTTGTGCCATGCCATGAAATTCCTACCAGGCTCGTGAGTTCGCGACCAATATTTTCACTCCAGATTTTTCAACATTGCCATTTTACCACACCTTCTTATGAGTAGTACAGCTGTCATTTTCACATCTCACCCAAAATGTGTTTCCGCCATGTAGCTTACAATGGTGCAGTCAGTGTGCGAAATCAATGTACGGGACAAATTAAGAAAATCACAGTGACACTGTTCATGAGCAGAGGTCTTAAAATGGCTATGTTGAAAATTTGGTGAAAAAATTCCTAAAAATGACTGTTTTACGAGCGTGTGTTGCGCAGTTCCTACGCACGCTCGTAAGGTCGTGACTTTTCAATATTTTCACTCCAGATTTTCAACATTGTCATTTTATCACACCTTCTTATGAGTAGTACAGCTGCCATTTTTCACATCTCACCCAAAACATGTTTCCGCCCATGTAGCGCACAATGGCGCAGTTGGTGTGTGAGATCAATGTATGGGACAAATTAAGAAAATCACAGTGATACTGTTCATGAGCTGAGGTGTTAAAATGGCTATGTTGAAATTGGTGAAAATTCCAAAAATGACTGTTTTACTACGGTGTGTTGTACAGTTCCTACGCACACTGTAAGTTCGCGAATTTTCAATATTTTCACTCCAGATTTTCAACATTACCATTTTACCACACCTTCTTATGAGCAGTACAGCTGTCATTTTTCACATCTCACAAAACGGTGTTTCCATCATGTAGCTTACAATGGCGAAATGGTGCGAAATCAATGTATGGGACAAAGTAAGAAAATCACATTGACACTGTTCATGAGCAGAGGTCTTAAAATGGCTATGTTGAAAATTTGGTGAAAAAAATCCTAAAAATGACTGTTCTGACGTGCGTTGCACAGTTCCTATGCATGCTCGTAAGTTTGCAAATGTAATATTTTCACTCCAGATTTTTAACATTGCCATTTTATTACACTTCCTTATGAACAGTACAGCTGCAATTTTCATATGTCACCCAAATGTGTTTTCGCATATGTGGCGCATAATGGTGCTGTTGGTGTCGAAAGCAATGTTTAGGACAGATTAAGAAAATCACAGTTATACTGTTCATGAGCAGAGGTCTTAAATGGCTATGTTGAAAATTTGCTGACAAAAGTCCATAATGACTGTGTTACGAGTGAGCATTAGCAGTTTCCATGCACCCTCGTTAGTTCATGACTTTGTCATATTTTCAGTCAGATTTTCACCAGTGGCATTTCCACACTTCCTTATGAACAGTACAGCTGTCATTTTCACAACATGGCTGAAGTGTGTTTTCACACTTTCAGCGCAGAGATGCGTGGTCGCTGTGGGAAATCATTGTTCGGCACAGATAAAGAAAATCACAGTGACACTGTTCATGATCAGAGCACCAAAATGCCTGAGTTGACAATCTGCTGTAAAAATCCCCAACCTAATTATATTACGATTGTCGTTGCACAGTTTCTATATCTTCAGTGACTTCACCATTTTTTAAATATTTTACTACAGATTTGCAACATTGCCATTTTTTACACCTCCCCATGAACAGTACAGCTGTCATTTTTTACATCCTGTTCGGAATGTTTTTGCACCTGTGGTGCTAAATGCCGTAGTCACTGTGCATAAGCAGCTTTCGGCTAACAAACTGATATTCCCCCTGTTCATGAGGTGGGGTCACAAAAAACATGTTGAAAATTTGGAGTGAAAATACCAACGAATGCCTGAGGTATTAGGGTTTCCAACCATAACGCCCAACCCTGTAGAGAATGACAGGCATCAGGGGTGTGACTTGGGATTCTTGCCTGTGATGCTCATACCATTCCACACCCTGCAGTCAGTGAGAGGCATCGAGTATGCCTTGGACCCTTCACCCAAACTTCACCCATTCTCTTGTATCGCACCTATCTCACCATATTTCCTAATGAAATGGGAGTGCGCATAAGAACCCAGACCCCAAGACACCGTGACTTGTCAGTGTCTGCAGGGTGGGGTGTGGTGAAAATGGGCGTGGCACGTTATGCCTGACAACTCCAGCACCCCAAACTGTCACTCTCTGCAGGGTGGTGGTGGGGTTGGCTTCAGTTCAATACTTCACTGCCATTCCTATTACGCAGCTCTGTAACTTCTACACTACCACTGCCAATGCCAGCAAGCAAACATTCGGCATTGACAAATGCTTGTTTCTTTTCTTCCTGACCGTGCTGGATCTCAGTACTAATAATATGTCTGACAATGCAAGAGATCTGGCCACATCTCTGCAGGTATCCCCCACCACCGTGAACCTTTCATGTACTACTTCTACCTCCTCGCTGGCTAGGTCATTTGTACCAAGGTGTAAAACCAAGTGTGGTTCCCCCACCTCTACTGGAATATTAATTAGAATTATGTTAAGTATAGCACTCTCTCCAGTAGGTTTATTTTTTTATTAATTAATTTTGGTTGTGTCTAGAAAGTTATTTACCACAGCAATTGGAGTGCATTCCTTGACCCAGTTATTAGTGCTATCAGCCTCAAAGGTTCTTACTGTAGTAGAAGTCACAGTGCCTCCATCTCTAAGAGTGAAAATCATCGCTGTATGGAAGAAATACTGAAGAAAATCAATAGTTAATTGTAAGTAACTTCCTTTTTTTCTTCATAAATTTTTGTGTGCTTAATTTCAGCTCTTCACTGATCTAAATGCACAAATACTGCTATCTGGCTTGGAGATTTGGGCAGATGTGAACAGAATTAGTGCTGAGAAGAAGGGAAAGCTGACACAATTTACAGCCTATCAAGAAAAGAGCAAAACACCCTATTTCAAGCATGACATTGCTGTACTGCTTACGTAAGACACAACCTTTCTTTCAACTGCAACGTGATTATGGTTTGAAGTGCTTCTCCAAAAATAAGCATGTTTGACATCTATTTCTACTTGTGGGTCTGTGCTGGAGGTGCTAGGACCCCTCAGGAGCCATAACTTTTCTGGGGGACAGTAAGAGCTGCATGCACAGTGTCACACAACACTGCTGGTATACAGCGGAAAAAGCTCCCACTGCCTCAATTCCCCTTTCCCACCTCTGAATATGCATCAGTAGGGTCATTGCTTTCTTCAAAGGGGCTGGAATGCCACTATCTAGATGACCACAGCATTCAGTCCTTCAACTTTAATGTTTCATATACTAAGGTTTGTTATTTTTATGTCTGTTTAGTTACTTAACACAAAAGATGTTACAGTTTCTCTCAGCCCTACTTTGTGCTAATAGTTGATAACCATGGAAGACAGCACTGAGTCTGGAATTGCATGTTGCTCTGGCAACAGGATTGTGTCTGCTTACCATCTCTCTCTAGATGGGTGTTCTGACAGTAGGCAGTCCAACACCTAGAGGAGGGACAGTCCTCCTGGCAATGCAGAAAGACATAGTCTGTATCCCACACATACATGGCACTGGGATCATTACACAGTTTGGCTTCTTCCTCTTCTCCTAAGAATGGGAAGCAATGGCACCAGTTGAAGTCATCCTTTGGCTGTTCTAGTGTAAGACACCTGATTTACACTGGCCTGGGATCTATACCATAGTTACTGACAATGCTGGGATCCCTGGGCCTGTGAGGTAAGGGTCTCTGTTATGGAGCCTGTCTCTGTCCTTCAAAGGGGTAACCTGGTGGGCAGTTCAGCCACTGAGCAGCTCTCATGGAGCAGTGGGTGCAGTGTGTAAGTCACGCAGTGCCATTTTTTCCCTTTACTTTCTTTTTATGTTCCCCCCTTCAGCTCGTGTCATACCATCTTAGGGTTTCTGTGCAGCCCCGATCCCATTTCCCCCACCATCTCTTAGAATTTGCCATGCTGTTGGATTGTAGCCCTGTGCTGTCCCCTCCCCACAGTGGAGGAATTCAGGTTTGGCCAGTTCCCACAGTAATCATTCCATGCTGCTCCTGGGTGGTGCCTAGGTTGGTGGGTACAGAGTCTATGGGCCTCCCACAACATCATAGGGCTTGGCTGAGTTTTTCCTTTTTTCCTGTTCTAGGAATGCTGGCTGGTGGACTTGCTCATGCACAGTGTGCTCATCCATCTAGGCAATCCACAATCCCCAGCCCCAAAACTGCACCCCTGCCTGCACCACCCCAAGTAGTCACCCCAGTGGCAGTCATACGGCGGCACTGATCCCTCGTTACTCCCCAGCCAGCCCTCCAATGACCCAGACTCATTCCTGAACCTGGGTCACCAACATCACAAGCGGTACCATTACTGCTGTACCAGCAGACCTGCCCATACAGTGCCATTTCTGGCGATGGCCCCTGACCCCTTGGGGTAGGCTGGTTTGGTGCCATCTGTGATGCCACTTGACTCGGGCGTGGGGCTGTGTGGGTGTTATGACCTGGCTTTAGTAACACAAACTCAAACTTGAAAGCAAAATGTGTGGCAGGCAACCTGATTTACTTTATACTAGCCCAACAGCAAATCCCAAGCCCAGTGTAGTGGACCTCACATAAATCCCACAATGTTGTGAGTTTCACAGGACAAGCAGATAACAAGAAACCTGTACTATACCTTTCAATATGTTTTATTTTTAAGCAATACAGATCTGATTTTAGCTTCAAAATCCTGTGTAGTGTCTGTTGGTGGGTACTGTATATTCTGGGAGTGCTATTTCCCTCTGAGGGAGAAAAGGGACATTGCCTTTACAGCGTTCTAAAAATGGATTTGGTCCCTGACCTTTGACCTCCTGAGAGCAAGGGGCAAAGGTTCTGTGTTGCTGAAGCCTGCTTCAGTTTGATTTTGTCCTTTTGCGTAGTCAGGCACCTTAACTAGCCTTTTTAAAGGCTGGTTACCTGTCTAGCACCCCAAATTTTAACTTCTATTCCTTAAGGCTACCAGAAGTTTTCCACGGATGTCACTTCCAGTTGGGAATAAATGTAAGCAGCGCTTCAGTGAGCAGAGGCACGTGCTAGTGGTGGCGACGCTGGCAGAGGCAAGCTGCGTCTGCCTGTGTCAGTCGAGGCAGCAGAGAGAGCAGGCCATACTTTTTTTAGCAGATTTTAGACATTTAAGTAAGTAGTAGGTACTGCATCTGGAAGTTATAGACATGGATCAGCTCAAAGATATTCTAGATTTTTTGTTGAGACAGGGCAGTTTACAGAAATATTTTAGCTGCAATATGTGTACGACAGAGCTTTTCCTATCCACTGTGCTTAGTAAATGTTATAAAGTAGGGGACATTCAGAAGGAAATTGATGTTTTGAAAGCTTAACTTCATTGTGCAATTGAAATCAATAAAATGGAATGATTTGTAAACTGTATCAAAACTGAGGCTATAGTAGCTAACAGAGAGACACATGATAAGAGAAAGCGACCCAGGAACATGACTTCTCAAGTACAAGTTTATCACCTATTATCCAAAATGCTAAAAAAAGTTATCATGTCAGTGATACAGATTGGAGCAAAGTTACAAAGCGAATCCCCAAAAATGTAAAAGAGTGTTGCAGGATAGACCTGTTCATACTCAACATAGGGTTTCTGTCCTTGATATGGATGCTGTGTCCGATAGTATTAACAGAAGTATCTCTGGTAATATTGCACCATCTACTGAAAGGCAGAATAATCGGCCCCCTCAATTGAACATAGTGATTGGTGATTCCATTGTTAAATATGCTGACGGATATGTGTTTAGAAAGAACAAACTTAACACCGTTGTAATTTGCTTGCCTGGAGCAAAAATTGCTGACACTGTATTGACAACAACATAGATAGACTCTCATTTCCTTAAAATTCATTAATCATTTTGCATGTGGGCACAAATGATGTGGGGAAGAGCCACAAAAAAAAAGATATATGCACTGACCTTCTTGGTCTAAGTATGAAATTAAAAACTAGGGGTCATGAAGTTACTACATTGGGTATCTTACCTGAACCAGGGCGCATCCTGAAAAAATAACATAACACCATACTTAGGATTAATAGAAGATTAACAAACTGGTGCAAAAATAATATCAGCTTTATACAAAACTGGGACAACTTTGCACATAAGCATGAACTATTTTCCAAGGATTGACTACATCTTAATAAGTTTAGATCTAAAATACTAGGGGTCAATGTTGAACACTGTTTTACTGAACTAAATTTAAACGAAATATTATGGGGAATCACATAATCTCCCTTCTCAAGTATTAAAAGGAAAGTCTAAAACCAAGCAAAGAAAAACAAACTGATTATGACTTTTAGCTTTATGTTACTAAATGCTAGATGTTCAAACAATAAATCTAATTAACTGAAAGCACACATTGCACTACAAAGTCCTGAAATTCTAGCACTCACTGAGACATGGTGGGATGATAAAGCTGCATGGGAGTTTAAGATACAAGGGTATAATGTGTACAGATGCAATTGCATGTCTAGGAAAGGTGGTGGTGTTGCTCTAATCATCGATAATAAAATAATTTCCATAGAGGTAACTAATAAAATAAAAGTACATTCCTTACAAACAGAAACTATCTGGGTAAACCTTCATTTAGGTCAAGTTGTACCATTGTATTTACTTGTATGTTATCACCCCGGCCCCCCTATTGCCCAGCCAATACTTATAATGTTGTCATGTCAAAGACAGAAATTGCAGGTTAACTAGGGGAAATTGCCATCACGGGGGATGTTAACATATGTAAGATCAATTGGCTAAATCAGACAGCAACTAGTTTGAATGGAAAGAAACTATCATCAACATGTGAGCAGCTTCGTTTAAAACAACATGCAAATGCATCTACTGTACAAGAGGTGATACGATTTTGGCTTAGCCCTGTGTACTGACAGCCTATGTATGAACAGTTGTAAATGTGTTTCCCCTCTCAGTAACAGTGATCAGAAAGTTATCAAATTCAACATCTTGAGGGATGTCATCACATACAATAGTTGGACTACTATATTCCTTTAGGGAAAGGTGAACATCGAGGAATTAGTACAAACAATGAATGAAAACAATTAGAAGCAAATTCTGCATAATAAGCATGCGAAAGAAGTTTGGGAATACACCAAAAATACCATTCTTACCCTTTGTAGTAAATATATTCCAACAAAACAAAAATATTTTAACAAGAAGATACACCTCAAATGGATGAATAGAAAAATAAAGAGAATTATTAAATAAAAGAATATGGCTTATAGTAAATAAATCCGCCATAAAACAAACACCTCTGAGGAAGCATTGGTATCTGTGCAAAAAATATGCAAGAAAGAGATTAGGAAGGCCAAAAAAGATTTTTAACATCAATTGGCATTACGGCCAAAAAAGATAATTGTAAATCTTTTTATTTGTATATTAATTCTTAAAAAAAAGCACAACCCATGCAGGAACAATCCTACTTAATGGAGAACTAATCAGTGATAATATTAAGATGGCCAATCTCTTAAATAATGCTGTAAAACTAACATCCCTAGGTCCAGACAGGATTACAGGTGATATGTTATATATTATGGCTCATACTTTGACATACCCCTTGAAAATCTTGTTTGAAAACTGTACTAATGTAAGTTTTGTACCCTCTGATTACAAATTAGCATACATTGTCCCAGTATACAACAAAGTCTGGTCAGAGCCAACATGGCTGCAAAATTGGTTTAATGATGGTGGTGACCGTTGAAGATATCGGGAAGCAGTATGGTGTTCTATTTTGAAAGTGTTTATCACCACCACATGCAATGACGGGGATTACGTGTCTTGTATACTATGAAGAGAGTGCTCCCTTTATATTACACATGTCACAGCCTTAACATATCACTGCATATGACAGCTGAATGAGGTGGTGAGAGGAACGTTGTGCTGGTTGTCATATGGGTTTCCTGCAGCAGTGGTGATTGTAGTAAGAGGGGATGGGGTGGTGGGCTGCTGTATTTATATTTCTATCTAATATTTGAAGGAAATGGGTGATTTGATAGTTTGTACACATAGATTAGACATATTTGGCAATATATGAGGGCACTAGATTTACTGGCGCTGTCAATAACAGCACCTTCCACATCAGCGCCATTTTAACAGTGCTGTCCAATACAGTGGCAGGAACCAATGCCACCAGGAAACACAGCACCAACAGTAGTGGTTGGACACTACAGCGATGACCGCTACCATTCTAAATTAAATATATTCAGATTGCTTGTTTTATGTGGAGGCTCTGATCCTCCACACCTCGCACTCCTGTAACTAAATTATCCAACTCTAAGGGGAGCAGATCACAGGAAAAGTTGAAATTCAGTGGGGCCATGGAATTACTGATGATCTTACTTGAGAGGGTTCCTTCAATAGGTAAATACATATGGGACTGATGCCCTCATGCCCGGCCACACGGCAGACTTTTCTAGCAATCCCTGACGGGGACCACCCACCCGGCATCATGTGACCAATGTCAGCGTGACTGTATATAGTGGGGAGTCCCCACATCACCTCTCCAGCTCTTTCCTGCTGTCGCCGCGGTCAGTCGTGACAGCAGACTTCCAGTAGTGATCGCTATGTGAAGTTTCATGTTGATTTCTTCGGCCTTTTTCTATAATTTCGCTTATATCTTCTCCCAAGAAGAAGTGCTCATCCTGTGGCATGCAAATTCCTCATAAAAATGGTCATCTGAAGTGCGTTATCTATCTGAGCCCAGACCATCCTGTCTCATCCTGCTTGGAGTGCCAGACCTTCAATCAGACCATCAAAAAGCGGAGACAGCGGGCTTTGGAAGCCCACCTTTTAAAAGTCTGCCTTGCTTCATTAGAGAAGCAAATGGACTGCATCAGAGAGTCATCTTCTGAAAAATATTCTCCCTCCAAGAAACACCATAAGGAGAAATCTCAGGAGCAGGAGCACTCTACAGACCAGCCTGAGACCTCACAGCCCTCGATGAGCAAGGCCGCATCCCAGCCGCCGCCTAAGAAAACTTCAGACAGTAAGTCTGAAAAATCTTCCATGGGTAAGACGTCCAATGGCTCCTCCGATGGCCGCACCATTACTGCCACTAAGTCGACCCCTGGCTCCTCCGGGGACCGCCCGGCTGCCAGTAAGATGGCACCCCAGCCTATGGGGACCCGCCCAGCTCCAGCCGATAAGTCGGCTGGGGGCTCCTCCCCCACCCACCCGGCATCATCTGATAAGACATCCATCTCCAACAGCTGCCCAGATGCAGTTCTCCCATCGGGGCCTAATGGCACCTCATCCAATGTACGGCAGAATCAGGGGAAGAAAGCCCCTCTCTTTCCCCCCCTCACCTATACCCTCCCCTTCCCAGGTGGGTGCCTCAGGTGAAAATAGTGCGGGACCCCTCAACGTTGTAGACCATTCCTCAGGGTCAGTCCTGCATTTCCCTGGTGGGGTCATGGGGAAAGAGGCTCCTCCTCAGCCATCTGGCTTTACAGTAGAGGCCCCTCCTCCCCCTTCAGGTGGGATCTCTTCAGACCCAACTAATATCCTGGTCCTGATCCCACCGTCGTATCCAGCGCTACCAATTCCTGCACCGGAACCTTCGATGACTCTCCCTCAGCCAAGGCCCAGTGGTCTGTCCCTGCCTCCAGTTCTGGCACCAGACCCGGTCCTGCCATCAGGCCCCCTTCGTCCAGCTCTGATGCCAGCCCCTCCGACACGTATCCCTTTCCGGCACCAGATTGGGTGGTGCCAGTCCTGACGTCGGTCCCCCTGATACTGACTATCCCGATGCCGGGTCACAAGCCAATTTACACTATGGTGGGTCCAACGTGGTTCCCCCCACTGTCAGACCTGATGACAGGGATTTACTCAAGACCCCAGACTGCCCCTCATTGCCCCCTTGGGTATCCTGGGGACCATTTCCCGGCTGGTCCTCCTCTTGAGTGGAGTTCATTTGAGCAGTATTACCCTGGTTACCATCCTTACCACCATTTTCAGGGCTATCAGGGGCATCGTTACCCACCCCCACTGGCAATGCCACCTCCTCTTCCACCTCCTTCTTAGCCTCAGCCACCTCCACCACCCCCTCCACCTCCTCTGGCTATGCCAGATTTTAAGACCTTAATCCAGTCTTGGTGGCAGGGGGTGTGCTCAGAGTTTATGTCAGACCTGGAGACAAGACTCCCACTTCCACGTTCTCCCAGGTCCGCATCCCCGAGGAGCTCTTCCCCATCCACCGTCCATGTCTTGGGGACGACTCATCAGGACATTACCCTCCTGGACATTCGTCATCTTCCTGACGAGGGGGCTGACAATGACAATGATGATGATGAGGATGCCGATGAGTCAGGGAGGATGCTTTGGAGGAACCTGAGGGTCTGAAAGGCCAGGTTTCCCCCAAGTCCCCCCCAGAGGACCCTGCCTTCTCAGACCTTCTGAGGTCCATGAAAGATTTCTTCAACTGAAAGTCTGAGGAACAAGATCCCATGAGACAGAGACTAGCCAAACATTTGGACTTAGAGTCTCTGTCTCCAGTCCCCATTCCTCCCTGGATCGGACCTCACCAGGACCTCACCTCTACTGTCTGGCAGATGCCTCATTCTCTCCTGGCTGTCCCCAAGAGGGCAGACAGGCTCTACCGGGCACCTTGGGAATCTCCTTTTCTTAAGATGCATCCCAAGATGGACTCTGTCATCATTTCAGCTGCTCATGATCGCTCCACTGCACCCAAGCACGTGAGCACCTCTCCTCCAGACAAAGAGTCGAGGCAGATGGACCAGTTCGGCAGAAAAGTTTATGCTTCGGCCACATATGTACTCAGGTCCCTTAACTATGTGGCCCACATGGTTTCACACCAAAAGGCTACCTTTGCCAGGTTAGAGGCCCGAGTCCAGTCGATGGAACCCTCGAGCCTCAAAGAAGAGCTTGCCAAGGACCTTTGCCTCTCTCACTTTTCCTGTAGGCATGCTTTGCAGGCTATGTACAACTCCATCGACTCTGTAGCTAGCACCTCAGCAACTGCTGTCACCCTAAGATGGCATTCCTGGCTTCACTTCTCTGGCATTGCCAACGAGGTACAGTTGACAATTCAGGATGCCCCCTTCCAGGGCTTGGTACTTTTTGGCGGGGATGCCAAAGATATTAGTACTGATCTCCAGGACAGAGGCCTAGCCCTCAGATTAGTGAGGTCCATGTACTGATCGGGCACTCAACAGCAGCAGCACCCCTTTCAGAAAAGGACCTGAAGGCAAAGGGAAGCAGGCCCCAGCTTGATGCCAGGGCAAACGCAAGTCCATGGGTTCTGCCACTCCTCCAGCCTCCAAGAACCAAAGACACACAGAGGGCCCTCCCCCTGAATGTCCTGCCACTTCCTGACTCCCTATCCCCACTAGCTTCTCAGTCTCACGACGAGGAGCAGGTGGGGGGGTTTGCCCACCATGCGCAGGAATGGAAGGCAATAACCTCCAACGCATGGGTCCTGCAATTGGTGTCTGTCGGACATACCATAGAGTTTCTGAAAATTCTTCCAGAATCTCTGCTGAAAAGATCTTCTTACTCCAGGGATCAGGATCTTCTCATCCGAGAAGAAGCTCAAAGCCTCTTGCTCAAGTAAGCAATGGAGCACGTTCCCCTCCAGCAAAGGGGCAACAGGTTTTACTTCCATTTTTTCCTAGTTCCAAAAAAGACAGGAGACTTCAGACCCGTTTTCAACTTGAGCAACCTCAATCAGTTTTTCGAGTACAAAAAGTTCCGGATGTTGACTCTACAGAGTCTCCTCCCACTCCTTCTGGAGGATCATTGGTTGTGTGCTCTGGACATGCAGAATGCCTACCTGCACATCCCAATCTTCCCCAGCCACTGCCATTTCCTGCGGTTCCACTTCCAAGGGGAGCACTTCCAGTTTCAGGCGCTCCCTTTTGATCCGTCCTCAGCACCTCGGGTGTTTACCAAGTGCCCAGTGGTGGTGGCGGCCTCTTTACACCACTAGGGTACTGCAGTTTTCCCTTACCTAGACGATTGGCTGATTTCAGCCCCATCCAGGGACTCCTTACTGGAGGCTCTCTCATTCACCCTGGACCTCTTTGGGAGACTGGAGATTACAGTCAATATTCCCAAGTCATCCGTGATCCTGTCCCAGAGACTTCAGTTCATTGAGGCAGTCTCGGATATGGTCCAATGCAGAACCTTCCTTCCTCTAGACAGGGTGGAGACCCTGATCCATCAGGCTTCACAAGTGGCTTCGTCCAGGACCATCCTGGCCCCGGAGATCCTCCACCTTCTTGGCTTGATGGAAGCCTCCATCACTACTGTTACCCTGGTGAGGCTTCATATAAGAGTTACTCAGTGGTCCTTGTGTGCGTGAAGTGGGACCAACTCCTGGATGACCTGGACCCTCTGGTACTGGTCTACTCAGCAGTTCAGAAAGAATTGCTCTGGTGGAGGGACCCCTGCAACCTTTCCTTAGGTCTCCCTTTCAGGAGCCCAGCTCCTTTGGCATCCCTAACTACAGACACTTCGAACATGGGGGGGGGGTGCATCTGGAGGAGCACCAAGCTCAAGGACTGTGGTCCAGCTTGGAATCACCTTTACACATCAACATTCTGGAGATGAGAGAAGTCTTGTACGCCTTACAAGCCTTCCAGATCCTCCTTCCCAAGAGATCACTGCTGGTCCAAATGGACAATATGTGGGTAGTCTGGTACCTCAACAAACAAGGAGGAACTCGATCGTACCCTCTGTGCAGGGAGACGATGCGGGTGTGGAACTAGGTAGTCCAGCACAATCTGGCTCTAGTGGACGTGCATGTTCCAGGCATTCTAAATCTCCTGGCGGACAGTCTCAGCAGCTCATGAACGGGAATTAAATCAGAAAGTGGCAGAATCTTTCTTCCTAAGTTGGGGGCATCCAGAAGTCGACTTTTTCACCTCCTAGTACAATGCAGAACTTCCCAGTTTTTGCTCGCTCATTCCAGGGCATGGTGCTTTCTGGCACAATGTGCTGTTTCTCTCCTGGATAGGGACATTTTTGTATGCCTTCCCTCCGTTTCCCATGCTCCAGAGGGTCCTTCCAAAGCTTCAGGCAGAGAAGGTGAGGATGATTCTCATCGCTCCTCTCTGGCCGAGACAAATTTGGTTTCCACTGTTGCAACAGCTATCCAGGAAACCACCGATTCCACTTCCAGTGACCCATGACCTCCTGACTCAGGATCAAGGTCACCTGGTTCATCCGGGCCTCAGGACCCTGCATCTTCATGCATGGCTCCTGCAGACATAGCGATTTCTCACTTTGGAGTCTCCTCTCAAGTAGCACAGGTTCTTCTAGAAGCTAGAAAACCCTGCACTCGTTCCACTTATGCCATGAAGTGGAAACATTTTTCCATCTGGGCAACTTCCAAGAGGTGGAACCCTTTTTCTTGTTCCGCCCCACAAGTCATGGAAAACTTCCTTCATTTGTCAAACTCAAGTCTGTCTAATTCCTCCTTGAAGGTCTACCTTTCAGCAATTTTGGTGTACCATGAGCTGGTGGATAGCAAACCCGTGGCTCGCTTGGAGATCTCAAAAACCTCTCTGAAAGGGATCCTCCTTCTGAAAACCCCCATCCGCAGCCCAACTCCACCTTGGGATTTAAACTTTGTGCTAGAGAAGCTCACTCTTCCCCCATTTGAACTGGCCATGAGCTGTGATTTGTGCTTCCTTTCCCAGAAGACGTTATTTTTAGTTGCCATTATGTCAGCTCGAAGGATTTTGGAGCCTCACGCTCTGCTTTGCAAAGAGCCTTATCTTATTTCCCACAAGGCCCAGACGGTCCTCAGGACAAATCCTAAGTTTTTACCAAGGTGGTGTCAGAAGCCACACTGAACCAATCAGTAGAGCTTCCAGTTTACTTTCTCTCCCCTTCAAACAGAGGTGAGGCACTCCTGCACACCATGGATGTCCATCTGATCCTTCAGTGTTACACACACCGGACCAAGGATTTCCATAGCTTTTTAATCAGCTTTTTGTTTCTTTTGTCCCCAGGTCAAAGTGAAAAGCAGTTTCCAAGCAGTGCCTTTCCAAATGGTTAGGCAACTGTATTCAGTATTGTTACCAAAAGTACGAAAAACCTCTGCCGGGTCCTATCAGAGGTCATTCTACTAGTGGCATGGCTGCTTCCACTGCTTTTTTGCAGAACACCTCTGCGGCTGATATCTGTGCCGCAGCTACTTGGAGTCCTGTCCACACTTTTACTAAACACTACAGTCTGGACATTGCTTCTAGGCAGAGGGCTGGCTTCGGCCTAGCTGTACTGCAGGGCCTTCTGTCCTAGGCTGGATCCATTCAAGATTCCAGTTTCTGTTGGAGTTATTTTCTCCTCTTCCCTTGTTTCTCTCAGTCTCTCTTTGGAAGGACTGCTTAGGACTCTGTGTGTAATGACCTACTGAAAGAACCCTCTTGAAGTAAGATAGCACAGTTACGTAGGAACTTACTGTAACGGTAGATCTTCGAGAGGTTCTTTCAGTAGGTCATATTTTTCCCTCCCTCCTTCCCCTCATTTTCTGTTTTACAGGGACTCCAAATCCTGTTTGCTCCTGCTGTCAGGACTCTTCCTGGCTCCGGCAGGAGAACTGGAGGGTGGGTGTGGAGACCGCCCACTATATACGGCCCACTACATACGGCCACACTGACTTTGGTCACATGACGCCGGGTGGGCGGTCCCCCATCAGGGATTGCTAGAATAGTCTGCCATGCGGCCCGATGCCAGGGGGTGTCAGTCCTATAATTGATGACCTACTGAAGGAATTTCTCTTGAAGATCAACTGTTACGGTAAGTTCCTACGTAACTACTTTTCCACAGCCCTTTCACAAAAAACTAAGTTCCCAAAAGAAAATTGAATAGAAGGAGACCAGGATTAGAACTGGTTTTCTGGTCTGGCTGGCCAAGCCATGCCTTTAACTCCGCCTCCGCCATGGGGCAGCTCGGCCAGCAACTGCACTTTTTTCCTTCTTCTCCACCTCCTGCAAGCCAGCTAAATAGCAACAGAGGTAGCAGTAGTTGTTGGATGCTATCCTACCCCTGTCACTGTTCCTTCCTTACGTGGTCCTGACCACGCGGCTTAGACTTCGTGGTTCAGGCTGCGCTCTTCTAAGTGTGTACCATATATAAGAAGAGTAACTGTATACAGAACAGACAGAACACAGATATAAGAACCAGTGCTTGAACATCTGCATTCCTGTAAATCATGTTGCCAAAGGAAAGAATGTCATCTCACAACATCTGTCTGCATAGTAAAACTTCATTACTTGAATTATACATACACAGAAATAAACAGATGTGTGGGCCTGCCTGCATTGTACCTGATCCACACTATCTCTGCCTCAGTGTATAAAAAGAGGGTTCAGACTCCAGTGCTGTCGGTCCCTCACCTTTCACTAGCACATATACGTTACAGTATAGGGAGTCTGCACTGTACCTGTTCGTTTAGATAAACAGAGGGCTTCAGTCTCCAGTGTTTTCAGTTTCTTACCTTTCACTTGCACTAAAAATATCACAGTGTGGGGGAAATGCACATTGTTCCTGTTCCACACTGTAGATGTCTCTGTGGATCAGCACACGGTTCAGTCTGCAATGCTGTCAGTCCCTCACCCTTCACCCATACTAAATACATCTTACTCTGGAGAAAATATACATGTCCCTCCCCACACTCTACTGTCTCTTCGCAGATGACACCAAACTATGTGGGAGACTTACTGAGGGAATAAGGGATATGAAGAGGGACCCACAAAAACTAAAAGGGTGGTCAGAGGTCTGGCAGTTAAAATTCAATACCAAAAAGTGCAGGGAAATGCACCTAGGGAAAAGGAACCCCATGATGGAGTACTGAATGGGTGGGGTGAGACTCAGCAGTACAGAAGAGAAACAGGGTCTAGGAGTTATCATCAGTAACTCCCTTAAGAAAACGAGTCAGTGCAACAAGGCCTATAGCAAGGCTAACAGGATGCTGGCATGTATCGGGAGGGGGATTGACAACACAGAAAATAGGTAATATTTTCCCTATGTTGAAACCTGGTGTGGCCTCACCTGGTGAGGCCTTACCTAGATTTTAGTAAGACCTTTGACACAGTTCCACATAGGAGACTAGTAAATAAACTGGGCAGCCTGGCAGTGGGTCCAAAAGTGGTAAACTGAGTAAGGCATTTGTTAGGAGATAGGCGTCTGAGGGTGGTGGTAAATAGTGTTCACTCCAAGGAAGGGAAGGTGACCAGTTGAGTGCCACAAGGATCAGTATTGGGACTGGTCCTCTTTAATGTCTTTATTAGTGACGTTGCAGAGGGGCTAGAATTGAAGGTATGCCTTTTTGCAGATGACACTAAAATTTGCAATAGGGTAGGCACTCCGGGGGGGGGGGTGGAAAAAATGAATAGGGATCTAAGGTAGCTTGAGGAGTGGTCAGTAGTGTGGTAACTAAATCTCAATGCGAAGAAGTGCTCAACCATGCACTTGGGGCATAGAAACCCAGGAGTGGAGAACAAGATGGGGGGAGTTGTACTGACGACTGCTAAACTACAAACAGACCTGGGGATAATCATATCCAATTACCTAAAGGTGGCCAACAGTGGGACAAGGCTGTAGAGAGAGCCAGTGGGATGCTAGGGTACCTAGGGAGGGGTATCACCAGCAGAAAGAGGGAGGTGGTCATACCGCTGTATAAATGTGGTCAGATCACACCTAGAGTACTGTGTCCAGTTCTGGAGACCACATCTCTGGAAGGTCATAGAGTAGAGGTGATTCAGAGGAGGGCAACTAAAAGGGTGTAGGGCCTGCACCAGAGAACCGATGAGGAGAGACGGAAGGACCTCAATATGTACACTCAGGAGGAAAAGAGGAAAAGGGGAGATATGATAGAGACTTTCAAAGACCTCACGGGTATAAACAAGGTACAGGAGGGAAGTATTTTTCAGAAAAAAAGATGCTCAAGAACAAGTCGACATGCTGTGAAGCTGGAGGGGGTTGGACTCCGGGGAAAAGTAAGGAAGTACTTCTTCACAGAAAGAGTGGTGGATGCCTGGAACAGCCTTCTGGCAGAGGTAGTGGGGGGCAAAAACTGTAGTGGAATTTAAGAACGCATGTGATAGACATAAGGAACCTTAGTCATTAAGGAAGGGAGGGCTAAGCCGGAGATCAAGTAGGGCCTACGGTGTTACAATAGGTAAGGAAAATAGGCAGACCAAATGGTCCTTATCTTCCATCAAATTCTACGTTTCTATGTTTCTTTTAGTACTGTGTCCAGTTCTGGAGCCTCGCCTCAGAAAGTACAGGTATAGGTTGGAAACAGGGCAATGGAGAGTAACAAAAATGATTCAGAGCCAGCAGGGCAGATCCTACAAGGAGCACCTCGAGGCACTAAATATGTACTCACTGGAAATCAGAAGGGAGAGGGGAGATATGATAAAGATCTTCAAGTTTCTTAAAGAAATTATCAAGATAAAATGCATGGAATTATTTATCCTGTATACCGACTTAAGGTTACATGGTCAAGAGTAGAAATTAAAAGGAGGGAGGTACAGGAGGGATGTGAGGAAGTACTTCTTTACAGAAAGGGTGGTGGAACCTTGGAACAGTGTGTCAGTTGAGGTGGATGGCACAAACACAGTCAGGGGTTTTGAGAAAGCTTGGGATAGAATGAAGGGAATAGTGGTCACCTGTGCAACAAGACCAGGGCGGAGAATGGGGATGGGTCATGGAGGGTTAGTACCCTGGAGGGACTGTAGGTTCCAGGAAGGTTCCAGGGATTATAGGGAATAGGAGCAGACTGGCTGGACCTCTGGTCTTTTTCTGCTATCATGGTCTATGTTTATCTATTTGATCATCATGTTTTGTTTCCATGTACCTCTCTTGGTTATCTAGGGGAATCTTCAGTAGGTTATACCCTTAGAGTTAATTAAGTGTTAAAAAGTTGTAAGCATTTGTTTTGTAAGCAATGGTGTATGGATGAATAAGCACCACAAGCCTTGGTTTCCATTGAGGTGTTGAGATAGTGACATGAGGACCTTGAGAGTGAAACACAAGGCAAGTTGTGTATGGTCACCCATATTTTATTTTTCATAGTATATGGTTTTGTAGAGGAAACTAGTGAGCGGGACCTGCGAGCAGCACTTAGTGCCAGTACAGAGAGGGAGAACGAGCCAAGGAGTAGGCTATACTGCACTCTGAGTGGAATCCCCTCACACACATTGAGGGCGGGCATTGTGAACCACTTGTGTGGTCTTGTAGGCAGGCTGCAGCCTGCACAAGTCCATGCAAGTGGGAATTGGAGTGCTCAGTGAAAATGAAAGCAGGTGCCAAGTGGGAATCAACGTGAGCAGGGACACAGGTGCACTTGATGAGAGAGTGTGCACAACAGCTTTTAGAACATGCAGAAGAACTTTCAGACCATGCACCACAACATTTTAAGAGCCACTGATTTCCATACAGCATAATCCTTAACCATACACTATACTTAAATAATGGTGCTCTGAATACATTTAATAATTTATTATGTTGGCGTGCTTACCCAGCCAACATCGTGGGACAGTGCAGCTTTGGAGGCGGGGTCGCTGTTGGGCGAATACAGGGCACGCACCGGTAGGTTCATCCCTCATTCCTCAATCAGCCTGCATGCTGCGCCCACACCATGCGTACATAATGTGGTGAGCACGTCTAAGAAAAGGTCTGCTGCAATCCGAAAAGCTCGCCATACGCAGCCGGACCCTTCCCACGGCTCGCCGACATTATGAGCATGGTAGGCAAGTGGGCAGCTGCCCAACTACTGCCGACTTCCGGGGTGCCCAATCCCCTGTTGGTTAACCCCCACCCGCTTTCTTTGTGTGCCAATGGGGGCCACTCCCGTCAGCATAAACCCCCAATTGTTGAATGCCGAGGATGCCCAATCCCCGTCGGCTGAACAACCCTCAAACAGTTAGGTGGCAGCTGGGAGCCCACCCCAGCATGCCAAATCCCTGAAAAAAAAAAACTGTCCGCCCGATGTATTTTTTTTTCCATGTAAAATGAAACGGTTCCTCGTAGTCTCAATGCCCCTCCCCACCCGCACCACCCTCTCGCACCCTGCCTCCCCTCCTCACTCCCTCACCCCTTCACCCCATACTTACTCAGCGAGTCCGCACCGACGATCTTCGGTGGACCGGAACACGCCTGCACTCTTCAAAGCCGACCGTGAACTGAAGAAATGCCGGTAAGCTGTATAATGGAATGAATAGGGTTTTTTCAACTTTAATGCATATCTCGGGCATTTTTCTGAATTTTGGCCCCAAATTTTCAACATGGAGTTTTTGGGACCCCTTCTCATGAATTCTTGCACTGTCATGACGTTATTCGGTCCCGAAAGGTGATTTCGCAGTCATTGCGGAATCACCTTTCGGGACAAAGTAATGAAATGACAGTGCCACTGTTCATGAGAGGGGCTCTCAAAAAGCCTATGTTGCAAGTTTGGTGGAAAAATCCCCAAAATTACTGTTTTATGAGCGTGCGTAGCAACTGCGCAACGCATGCGCGTAAGTTAGCGCATTTGGACTATTTTCATGCCAGATTCTCAACATTGGCATTTTACCACACCTTCTTGTGAACTGTATAGCTGTCATTTTTTACTTTCTGGCCGAAATGTGTTTTCGCACTTCCAGTGCATAATAGTGTGGTCGCTGTATGAAATCAGTGTTTGGGACACATTACAAAAATGACAGTGACACTGTTCATGAGCAGAGGTCCTAAAATGCCTGTGTTGAAAATTTGGTGACAATACTCCAAAAATGACTGTTTTACGAGCGTGCATAGTAACTGCGCAACACACACTTGTAAGTTAGCGCATTTGCAATATTTTCATGCCACATTCTCAGCATTGGCATTTTACCACACCTTCTTGTGAACCGTACAGCTGTCATTTTTCACATCCTTGCCAAAATGTGTTTTCGCACTTCCAGTGCAGAATAGCGCAGTCACTGTGCGAAATCACTGTTCGGGACACATTACGAAAATGACAGTGACACTGTTCATGAGCAGAAGTCCTAAAATGCCTGTGTTGAAAATTTGGTGACAATACTCCATAAAATGACTGTGTTACGAGCATGCACTGCGCAGTTTGCCCGCACGCTCGTAAGTTTGCAAACTTATATTTTCACTCCACATTTTCAACAGTGCCATTGTTCTACACCTCCTAATGAACAGTACAGCTGTCATTTTTCACATACTGACCAAAATTTGTTTTCGCAGTTCTGGCACACAATAGCGAGGTTGCTGTGGAAAGCCCGTGTTCGAGACACATTATGAAAATGGCAGTGACACTGTTCATTAGCAGATGTCCTAAAATGCTTATGTTGAAAATTTAGGGACGAAAGTCAATAAAATGAGTGTTTTACGAGCACGTGTTGTGCAGTTTGCATGCACGCTTGTGACTTTGTGAATTTGTAATACTTTCACTCCAGCTGTTCATCATTGGCATTTTTCCATACCTCCTTATGAACAGTACAGCTGGCTGAAATGTGTTTTTGCACGTCCGGTGCAGAATTGCACGGTCACTGTGCGAAATAACTTTTTGGGACACTTTGAGGAAATGACGGTGACACTATTCATCAGCAGAGGTCTAAAATGCCTATGTTGAAATTTGGTGGTGTGAGTCAGGCGGCGACTGTGTTGCAAGGTGTATCGCACAGTTTCATGCCTTGTAACCCATCGGTCTGCAATATTTTCATGCCGCATTTTCACCACTGGCATTTGTCACACCTCATTATCAACAGTCCAGCTGCCATTTTCCACAGCCTGCCCAAAATGCATTTCCACAGCTCTGCCGCACAGTGGTGTACTCGCTGTGCAAAATCATCTTTTGGGACACATTAACAAACTCACAGCGCTATGCCTTTCCACCTCCGCCACTGCCAATGCCAGCACAACAACATTCGGCATTGACACCTGCTTGTTCTTATCATATTGGGGGCAGGATAGCAGTTTTGACTATATCAAATTTTAATGCTGTAAAATGAGAAAACAAGGGGCAATGTTCTTGGCAGTTCTATGATGGTTGATGGGTGGCTGTTTTAGTATTGTGACATTTTATTCATACCTAGCAAAGTTTTGGTTATATGAAGCACCTCAGCAGAATTAGCTGTGTAACTTTTTTTTCTCTCCCCCCTGGCAGGCAGTGCCTCCATTTGGACTGACCCCCTCCGGCCCCATCACCTGGCTTCCTCTGGACTTACCAGATTCCCCCCCCATCTGCTCCCATGGCTTGCCCCTTGTGGCAGAGTGTGGCAGGACCCCTAACTGCCATAGACCTAGATTTGGTTCTTTGGGGGGCTGCCATGTCACCATGGTCTGGGTCCTATGATGGGTCGGTCCTTTACCCTGCTCTAGCCTGCCCATTTTCTGTTTTCTCCCCTCCCTTGAGATGCCAGCCTTGAAGAATGATGCAAGCACACACACAAACAGAATTAGCTATGTAACTAATCTATTATGCTTTGGAAATGCTTCTTAGCTCTGGAGCTGGTAGCATATGAAATTTTTGGATGCTGTTATTTTTCTAGTCATCCTTTTCCCCCGAATGCTGTATCCACATGCATGCCAGGTTACCTTTACTGTATCTATATTGTAGAGACACATTTTTGTGTGATATATTTAATGTTGATACCTAACCTAGGTATGTATATGGACCTGTTCATTTTGAAATAATAAAATATAAGATAAAAAAAGAAGATAAATGACTGATCCAGCTGCCAACTGATGCTGTGTGGCATGCATGGCTTACACCAGCTCTACGATGCCGGTTCGACAACCCTTTTGTCAACTGGCATCTCTAACAGGAATCATGTCGAGCCGTAAGTTGTGGTTTACATAATTCCTGTGTTGCTCCTGGTCCTTTTGTTTTATCAGGGGCCCTCCCCAGATCCCCATGCGGGAGTCTGCCTCCACCCCTGTCTTTAGGATACTCAACTCCAGTCAGAGTTGATTTGGGGTGGGGTGCAGGACCGGAGACAGTGTCCCCCTGTCTCAGGCACACCAACACAGTGACCTGTCAGCAAAGTGTCGATTTTGCCAACAGGAGTGTATTTCATTGTGTTGGTGTCACTGTACGTGGCTACTACTTCTTGCACCACACTACAAGTAAGTAAAATATTTAATGGCAAAAATGAAAGTTTTTATTGCGATTAGACTTGTAATCTCAGCAAAAACCTCAGAGCCCATTATTTCCTTGGATAAGTGACCAGTCAGTCATTAATCCTGTGGAAATGACTTGCTTCTCAGTCATTATTGTTTAAAAAATTAATTGAACTGACTCCTGTATAGTTTGATTTGTATAATCCAACTGCCCACCTTATTAACAATTGGTATTTTTTACTCTACTATAGGGGCCAACGCATAGGTGGTACTATTGGTGGTATGGCCAATCAAGGCAAAGTCTGCCTCAGTGATTCCACAGCTGTTGTCAGTGTAAAGTATTGCTCTTTCACTTTTTGCATTTTCAAACTTAATGTTTATTAACATCTGTTAAGGAATACAGATCAAAGTATCAAATATAAACTGCTAACATAAATCTCTTTTTTTTTCATAAAACTTTGTTACAAAAGCCATAAAAAATTATTACTTTAAAGAGCAGGTGACATGTTCAGGACATCTTTAACAAAGCATAGTATTTAGGCATTGTCCAGCTTGTATTTCTCATTAGTTCTGTATTACTCTGCCCCATTATTTAGTAGTGCGGTGATCTGCATTAAAAAAGGATCTTTGCTCCTGAAGTGTTCATCTATTCCTGCTGCTTTCTCCCTACCTGAAGTCATAGAGCACTACTTATAACCTCACAGTTTCTCCCATGGCAACAGAGTGTGATGTCACATCAGAGGATTATGACTTGAAGTAGGGAGTAAGCTGTAGAGGCAGCTGAACTCAAAATAAACTCTCAGGGACAATGACCATATAGTCATCCACATTTCTTTAGTAATACATTATGGGGAGGAGAAATATATAAAATATAAATGGAATGCAAGCAGAATAGTACCTAATTATTGTGTTTTTTAAAGTTTTCTTTGAGGCATCAGTAGCTCTTTAGCAACCTAGTAGAATTAATCTTACTTTCTCCTCATAGAAAGAGGAGCTCATTCATGTGTTATCTTTTTTATTATGTTACAATTTACCTGAGAACTCCAAATAAAGGGGAGAAGCATACACCGCCACCTAACAAGATGGCAGCATAATCATATTCTACAGTAGCAATTATCTGAATCCTGCGGAAATTCTCCAGAAAATTTAGTTTGACAGTTCATAAAAATTGCATAGAACAGCAGCTGAACATCACCACAACAGTTACTGGGTGTTAAATTACCCAATTGTCAGTTCAATTTTCATTGTTTTTATCACTGAATTACAAGTGCTAATGTTAATGACTTTTATCATGTCACCGACTCCAAGTAAGTGAAGGGGTATGGGCACATCAAGCAAGGAAGGAGGGGTCTGCACTGAAAGAATGGGGATGTAAAAGCAGAGATATTCTAGCTAGGAAAGACGTGGCAGAACTGAAGTTTTCTGGGGGGCGTGGCTACCAGCTGAGCCGAATGGACACTTGATCTCTAAGCTCCTGCCAAATCCCTAAACAATCCATATTTTATCCCTTGTTCCTCTACCTAAACGGCATGATTAATTAATATCTAGTGCCCGGGTATCCTTTGCACGGTGTGAGACAGATTCCTAGTCCTCAGCTGATCTGTATTCGTTATTCTCGGAGGTTTGTGTCCAAGTCGCAGGGCCTAACCACTCGTCGTGATGGATTCGGTTTCAGATCCCAACCAGCGGCAAGGTGACATGCCCAAAATTCGTCAAATGTTTAAGGAGATTCTGCAGCGTATGGAGAAGCTAGATGTAGCAGCTAAACAAAATTCAGCTGACATTATCGACCCATCTCAACGGGCGTGTGTTACTGAGCACAGACTGGCCAAAGCTGAGGATGGGTGGCATAAAGTGAGCGCCCGGCTTCAAGAGCAAGAACATCTCATCCATGTTCTCTGGGGTAGGGTGGAGGATTTAGAGAACAGGAGCCGCCGGAACAATTTGCAGTTTGTCGGTTTCCCGGAGGGGTGTGAGGGAACTGATGCAATTCTCTTTTTGCAGAAAGAACTGCCCGGCTTGCTGGACTGGCAATGTATGGCCCCACCTGAAATAGACAGGGCCCATAGAACTTTAGCTCCCCGCCCCGAAGCTGGTGCTCATCCACGCACAATTCTGGCCCGTTTTCTTCGCTTTCAGGACCGTGAGTTGATCACCAGGCTGGCACGTACTAAGAAGGATCTGCAATGGAAAGGGCATAAAAAAGAAAGACAAAGGGAGGGATAGTGAGGCTGAATAGAATGAACGGTGGGTGGGCAGAAGGGGATAGTGAAAAAGCAGGGATACTGAACAAATATTTCTGCTCAGTATTTACAAAAGAGGAGGGGGAAGTGCCTAATCCAATTAACAGAAGCACTCTGGATAGGGGGGTCGATCCCAGTCCTTTCACAGAAGAAAGGGTTCTGAAAGAACTCCTAAAACTGAAGGTGGACAAAGCAATGGGGCCTGATGGAATTCACCCCAGAATTCTAAAAGAATAGCAAACCAAGCTCCAGCAGGGAATCACAGACACAAGCTTTTAGGGTGCACTTACCAGGGTAGTAAGCTTCAGTTCAAAAACACAGAGACCGTAGAGGTAATGGTCAGCACTCCTTCACCAAATGGATTCACAAAACACCCTAAAACCTCACAATTCAAACCATCAGCTTTTTAGTTTTCCAAAAGACAGCAGTACAATCCAGGTACCAATTGCTCAGGAATCTCAGAAAAGAAACATTACTGGTGTGGTCCAATTTGCAGCAAATTAAAAAAACTTCCAAATGAAATTTTATACCCGCCAACCACTGCATACCTCAGCAAGCACCTGACCCACGGAACTACTGATGGTTCAACTGACAACTCTGAGGAGGATATCACATTAACGCCTTAGATGTGAATTCTATCCTCTTTGTGTCCTCCTCTGCTCCAAAGTGTTTTCCAAACTTTATTCACTATGACCAGATTATTGAACAAGAATGGGCAGGTGCAGACCAACAAAAACATCTAACAAAACCCAAAGTACTGTGTTTCCCCCATGGAGGACAATACCCACAAGTGAGAAACCCCTCCCCTAGCTGATAAAGGTGTACATAATTCCATGAGTCATACAGTTTTCCCAGTTGAAGGGTCTTTGACCTTTGTGAACATGTATGACAAGCAAGTGGATGTTCCGTGCAGAATACCCTTTTCCTTTATTGTTGCCAGAGCTTTAAAGCTGTGGGTTACAATACTGGGAAGCTTCATTCCCCCAGATTCTGAGGGGGGGTGAGCATTTTCCATTTGGTATCTATGTCCTTCACCTTTCTGGGGGATGCCATGGTGGAGAAGGTATGCATGTTAGCTCGATCCACTTATCATATTGTCTGCCATGCAAGGGGTGTTCCTTCAGCACTGGGTTGCAGACCAAGCATCGAACAAGTTGTTTAACTTACTGTAGACTTCAAGGGAAGTTTATTGTTTGTTTCAGGCCTGGATGACATTTTGAAGGATACCCAGGATAAAAGGGCCACTTTCCAGTGCCAAAACAACAACAACAGGCAGGCTCAACCTCAGAAAGTCAAGGAGGTGGCTGACACAGGCAGTATTGAGGGGGGTTTCATCCCTTTCAAAACTTAAAGAACAAGAGGAGTAAAGGATCTTAGTCTGGATTCAAGAGCAATAGTGGTAGAGGAGCCCTGGCCCGACGATGCAACAGTGGCCCCCGGCAAAGAGGTGGCACCTCACAATGAAGGTATGCGGGCTCATTTCTGCCTCCCTTCCCTTGGTGGAAGATTGCACAGTTTTTACACAAGATGGATCCAGATTACATCAGGTGTTTGGGTTATGGAGATTTTGGCCCAGGTTACGCAACAGAATTTTTAACCATTCCCTCAAAGGGATGTTTTAAGCCATCTTCTGTACCAAACGATCTTGTGAAGAGACTCACAGTGTCATAGACATTAGCTCACCTCTCACAGATTGGGGCAATTATTCATATTCCTCCTGGTGAACAAGGCCAGGGGAATCTACTCAATTTATTCTGCAGTTCTCAAGAAGTCGGGGGGGGGTGGGTTCAGACCTATTCTGGATCTGAAACACTGAAACAAGTTTGTTCAACACATGACCTTCAGGATGGAGTCTTTACAGTCGATCATCCAGGTTGTACAGCTGGGGGAATATATCACATCCATAGACCTGAAAGATCCATATCTCCACATTCCCATCTGGCAGTCTCATCAGACGTTCCTGAGGTGCACAGTCCTTGGGCAACACTTCCAGTACAGGGCACTCTTGTTTGGGCTGGCAACAGCCCCCAGAGAATTCTTGAAGGTGCTCATGGTCCTGGTGGATCAACTATGACAGGCAGGACATTATGTCTATTCTTACCTGGATGACTTGCTCGTTCAAGCGCCCTCTGCTCCACTAGTGAGGAATTCAGCAACCAGTGCACTGGAGGTTTTGAAATCTCATGGCTGGGCAGTAAATCAGGATATGGCTCTCTTGAGCTATTGCAGACCCTGGAGTATCTGGAAGCAGTATTCAGGATAGACGGGGGGAGGTCTTCCTCTCATCAGCCAGACAGGAGACCTTGTTGAGAGAGGTTCAGTGGCTGAGAAGCCAATCATTGGCTTCAGCTCACAGTTTATTGCTGATCCTGGGCCTCATGATGGTGAAAACAGAACTAGTCCCATGGGCTCATCTTGACATGTGACCCCTATTGATCAAGTTGCTGTTGGCCTGTGATCCAGCCTTGAAGGACTATCAGGCCAGGATTCCAATTTCCCCACTATTGAGGCAGTAACTGAGTTGGTGGGTGAGTTCAGAGAATCTGAGCAAAGGGTCTATCTTGGAAGTCCCTCCATAGTTGATCCTGACAACTGATGCCAGTCTGTCAGGCTAGGGGGGAAGTGCTGGACCACATTCCCATGCAGGGGACTTGATCTGCATGGGAACAGCACCTACACATCAATGTCCTTGAGATGAGGGCTGTGCACGTAGCTCTCCTCCATTTTCAAAATTGTGTGCAGCCAAGAGCCTTGAAAATAAGGTCAGATAACACTGTCATATTGGCGTACAATAAACAGTCAAGAGGGCACAAATACCAGAGAGATGCTACAAGAAGCAACCAATCTTCTGTTGTGGGCAGAGGAGAACCTTCTCTCTCTGTGAGCTGTTCACTTGGTGGGGGAGTTGAACTTTGAAGCTGATTGACTAAGCTGTGAGAATGTCCACCCAGGGGAGTGGGTGCTGAACCTGGAGGCTTTTCTCCTTCTGTACAAAAGATTCAATCATCCACAGATCGAACTGTTCGCCACCAGCCAAAATGCACAAATGCAGTAGTTCTTCAGCTACTACTGGTGTACATAGTCGGAAGCAGTGGATGCTTTGTCACAGTTGTGGAATTTTGAAAGAGCCTATGCCTTTCCTCGTCTGCTGCTCCTTCCCAAAGTTAAACACTAAATAAGACACTCAAGATGAGCCTTTCTTCTGGTAGTTCTGGAATGGCCCAGAAAACCATGGTTCTTGGGCCTAGTGAAATTAGCTCAACATGCAACATTTTGACTCCCAATATGGGGGGACCTTCTCTCCCAAAGGTCCAATTCTGCATCCAAATCCAGAAGCAATGCTGCTCATGGCCTGGTTTCTGAAAGGAGGACTCTGCTGAAACAGGGTTCCTAGAAAAAGATAGTGGACACCCTGATGGCTGCCAGAAAGAATTCCATATCGGTAGCTCATTCTCGCATGTGGACCACATTTACAGCTTGGGTTCCGCAGATTTTGGACTTTCTGCAGGAAGGAGTGGAAAAAGGTTTGGCCTTGAGCACCTTGAAAGGTCAGGTGTCAGCCCTTGGAGCCCCCTTGGACTCATCTGAACCAGGAGGCTATTAATTTTCTGCTTGCTGTCAGCAGGACCCAACCTCTGTTCCGATTCCCTGTTCCTCCATGGGATCTGAATCTAGTATGGAATGCTCTTTGTAAAGAATCCTTCAAACCACTGCCTTTAGTTACCTTGGATGTGTTGTCCTAAAAGGTGTGCTTTTCAGTTGCTATGTGTTCAGCCAAGAGGATTGGTGAGCTCCAGGCCTTGTCCCACAAAGAACCTTACCTCGTCATGCATAAGAACAAGACAGTTCTAAGAATGGTTCCATCTCTCACTCTGAAGGTTCCTACAGCTTTTCAGGTGAATCAGGAAATTTGCATTCCTTCCTTCTCTCCACAACCAACTTACCCAAAGGAGAAGAAGTTGCACACGTTGGATTGCATCGGGCAATTAGGATAGACCTTAGATGGACTGTGGAGTTCAGAAAATCAGATAGGTTGTTTGTACTTTTTGGAGCAGCCACAAAAGGACAAAAAGCCTCCAAGGCCAACCTGGTAAGGTGGGTGAGGGCATGCATTGCCAAGGCTTATGTCACAGTAAAAAGAAGGGTTCAGTTCTCATCAAGATGCATTCCATCAGAGCTATGGCCACCTTCTGGGTGGAGAAAGGTGAGGTGTTTGTCTTAGAATTGTGCAAGACAGCTCTTCCATACTTTAAATATTATTATAATGCTGCTAATCTAGCTATTATTACATTGTGGTTTATTGAAGATAAGCATGATTCATCATACCATATTGAGACTTTTCGATTTCCCTTTTTTAATATTAAACAATCTCTATATATCGGCTCCCACAAAGCAAAACTTAATCATTTGGCATTATGCAATAAAACTGTACTCCATATTTGGTATAAAATATTTCCTATAAGACTACATAAATGCATATATTCAGATCATGCCCTAATCTATCTTAACAATTACTTCCCTCCATCACTGCAAGACCCAACCTTTAAAAATTGGCATAATAAAGGTTTAAGAGAAATTGGGCCAGTTATTGGAGATGGCAATATTCTAGATTGTGCCAGCCTAAAGAACAGATGTGATTTACCAAATTCCCAGTTTTTTTATTATCTTCAAATGCACAACTTTCTTAGTAAAAATATAAATAAACCACCCATTGAGAGGCTTAGTAATCTGGAATTTATTTTAAAACAAACCCCACAAATAAAACTGTTCTCTCAAATCTATAAAACCATTATACCTAAAAGTAGTCACTTCTCTAATAATTAAAATCAAAATGGGAAAAAAAACTTAATCTTCCTATATCACAAAATTACTGGAAGAAAATAACTAATATTAAGCTTTGGGGGTTGAAATACATTAGGTTACAACAAATTATGTTTAGTATTCTCCACAGAGTATATTATACACCTTATTATCTGCATTAAATGAATTCTAGTATTTCACCTCACTGTCCAAGGTGTGACACAGTATTAGGAACACTAGAACAAATGTTTATTCAATGTCCCAAATTAGATCTCTGGTTGGACTCTATTTTCTCATTTATATCAGATGCCATTAAAAAAACCCTTGTCAAAAATCATGCATGGATGTTGTTAAAGATTGCCACATCCTTAAACTCTATGGGCAAGATTCACGAAGCATAAATTTCCAAGTCCCACTCCGCAACTGTTGTTGCAGACTGTAATCACCCGCAGCTGCGGCGGCTGCGATTCACAGCTGCAACAGTTGTGGAGGGTGTTACAGCTGCTTCCACCAGCCGTAGCATTCCAGCGACTGCGGCCATCACCTAAGTGACACCACCGCAAGTGGCCGCCAACACTGTGAGCCGGGTAATCCGGCTCCACCTTCGTGAATACCCGCCACTGTGGGTGACCTGCGGCTCCGCAAATGGCAACCCACTTGCGCAGTGGTTTTCCCGCAGCTGCCAGTCTTTTGACAGCTTCATGAATCCTGCCCAATGTCTCTCCCAAATCAATGTCTAATAAACATTGGTTTGGTGCAAGCCTTTAAACAAATGTTACTTAAATGGAAGGACCCAGAACCTCCACATTGTAATGCCTGGTTAAATTCAATGGCAGGGATACATGCAGTAGAGTGAATACATTAAACCGTACCTCCATGAAACAGATGAAAAAATATGACAAATATGGCTATCTTTCAAGAATAAGTTGGATTCTCCCAGAAATCCTTGAAAGGGTTACCCACACGCTCCAGGATAAAGGATGAATTATGGAGTTAAAAACTGAAGAAAGTATTACTTCTTAAGGTTCTCAGGTAATAGGGTTAATAAAAATGATTGTCAAATTGTAATTTAAACCTAAACAAGATTGCAATAGGGTATTGGCTATATTTGATTTACAGCTATTTAAGGTAACACATGTAGATTTAATAATTTGTATTGATTGCTATTAATTACCTCTTTACTAGTAATGTACAATATGAGATTTTTCTCTTTTTCCTGTGAATTTATTTTTATTAACTGTGTCACTAAAATAAAGTGGATATTTATATTTAATGAATTAATAAAAAAAAAGAATTGTGCAAGGCAGCAACATGGTCTTCCATCTACACATTCACCAAGCCCTACAGACTGGATGTTCAAAGTTCCGCCTATGCGGTCTTTGGTGGCAAAGTTCTGCAGGCTGCCTTTAGCATGTAAACTCTTTTTCCTTTTTGCAGTTTGAATACAGGACAATATTCTCCCCCACCAGGTTTTTTAATGGGTATTGCTTCTTACAACTCATTTGTGCTGAATACCCATTGACAATGTGGAGTGCTACAGAAAGAATACATTTCTTCATAGTTACTGTCATTTCCTTTTCTGCTAGCTCCAACATTGTCAATGGGCCCCGCCCGGGAACTTTGCTCCTGTGGGAAAATATTGTTCAGTATGCCAGCACAGGGATGTTAGCCATTTTCTAATGAAATTCTGATTGTAAGTTCATCTGGCCATCCTTCCACGTTTTACCTGCTGCAATCATATATGTAGGAACACACAGTGTAATCTATATGGATCTACTTTCACATACTTACGGGTACTAAGGGAGAGTCCTGCTGTCTGGAATGTTCATGTGTCCAGGAGTTTATACTGTTAACAACTTGTGGGCTGTGTCATTTCCCCTAGCAGGGGTGCACATTACCCCATTTGTGCTGAATGCCCATTGACAATGTTGGAGCTAACAGACAAGGAATTTACGGTAAGTATAAAGACACTTCTTCCTTTGGGTGCTACAACTCTTTATAAAATGCTGTGGAGTGCTAACAGTGCACCTCAGAAAACTAGGACTCCCAGACATCCTGTATCTGGACCACTGGCTAGTCTCAAGCTCATCCAAACAGGAGACAGAACATGCAGTGGCTACTGCCTCTCAGTACCTAACATCTATGGGAGTCCTGTTGAACTCCTCAGCATCTCAGCTGGAACCCACCCAGGAGTTACTGTTCATAGTAGTTTTTTTGGACATGACCCGTGCTTAGGCCTTTCTTCCAGAAAGCTGACTACAAGCAATCTTACTTCGAGAAACAGCTCTTGCAGCAGGTTACACCATTAGGACTGAAGCCGGCAGGCGCCAGGACCCCACAGAAATTTTCTAGCTAGCAGTATTCAGTGGAGACCACCCCTGATGTCGGTCCCACCCCAGATGTCAGGCATATGCTCATTTGCAAGCCCTTCAAGCCCATCGTGACTTGTGACTTGAAGTTTCTAACTTGGAAAGCACCATTTCTGGTGGCTATCACCACTGCATGCAGAATGTATGAAATATGTGCTTTGGTCACAGATTCTACATGCACTGTTTTCCTTAAAGGCAATGCAGTGCTCCACATGCACCCAAGTTTTTACCTAAGGTGGTGTCAGAGTTCTATCTCATGCAGGCCATAATCCTACTTACCTACTTTGCTAACTTCCAGGATGGTGGAGAAAGGACTGTCCATTCTCTGGATGTTAAGAAGGTTTTTAGGTTTTGCCTGGACAGCAATAAGGACTTCAGACAATCTTAACAGCTCTTTGTCTCTTTTGACCCTAATTGTAAGGGACATCCTGTTACAATCAAGGGCATTTCTGTCTGGATTGTAAATTACCTTCCCCACTGCTATGCTACAGCTAAGGTTAAATTGGAGGACAGTATACATGCCCTCTCCACTAGAGTAGTTGTCATGTCCCCAGCAGAAACACTTTCTGTGCCTACTGGTGAAATTTTTGAGTTGCAACATGAAGCTTAATACACACCTTTACCAAGCACTATGCCCTTGATGTTCATGCCAGACAACATGCTCCATTTGGCAGGACAGTTCCAAATGGATTACTATCCTGAGTAAGCCCTCAGCTCAAGCCTCCCTAGTCCGGGACTTTTCTGATTTTGGTATTCTGATCCACAAGTGGAAATCAATGGTAAGCTTAATTCTTGGATGATATAGAGATTGTCTATGGGGAGTCATTCACAACAAGGATATTCTCGATCGAGAGGTATCCTGGCAACGCTCGACCTCAAGAGCGAAGCTCAGAGGTTGTCCATTGCTAGATACCTCGAGATCCGAGAAGATCCTTGTTTGAGAATGACTCCATAGACAATGTTTTATAGCGATGGGAGTCTATTCATTTCAAACAGGGAATGGAAGCAGCGTTTTTTAAAATAATGCCTTACTTGGCTTCCGTGTTCAGACTCGCTCAGCGCTTCTAGCTCCCTGTAATGACTTTTAAATCGCGCATGCACGAATGTCTCGATCTTGTTGTGTTGCACCGGTGACGCACTCAGGCAGCACAACAAGATCATGACGCACTGAGGCGAAGCACAACACTGTTGGGAGCATGGATTTCCATGCTCAACAGCGTTCCACCGTACACTATATTAAAGTTCCATACTTACCATAATTCTAGATATTTAAGAATGCCTTCTCCATTGATTGCTACACATGCCCACCATCGTCTGAACTCACTCCAGTATTGTTGTGTTGTGATCTTTGCCCCTTCATACTTGGTTTGGGCTGTGAAAACACTGTGTTACTGGATTTGTGGCTCTTTTTCACAACCACCAGGGCTATTTTTTAACCTAAGGCTAAGTGCGTAGGTCACTCCTTAGGTTCCTGTTGCTCAGCTCCTTAGTATTAAAAAGTATGGAGCTAGTTAGGGGCCGGTGCTGTTTCATACTAGCGGGCACGTGCATCAGTGCATGATGTCACACACGTGTGGTACTTACTGCATCACCAGCCTGGAAGAAAAGTTTTGGCTTCAACAGCATCCTATTGTCTCCAGCCCAGATCCACAAGTGGTAATTAATGGTGAAGATGTTTTTGAAGATCAAGAACTATGGTAAGTATATAATTCAAATTTTCACTACTGATATTGCTACAGTCACACTAAACCCTTTGTCCTCCCCTGGCAATCAACTCTCACTGGTTGCCTGTTGATGTGGCCTCATGTTTCCTGTGGTTCCTGTTATAATATTTGAGTCATTGAATGGCGCGGATGCGCGACAGAAGGGAGCAGCTGAAGTTGTGGCTAATGAGCTTTCTTTGGGCCTCACGATACTCAGATTATTGCATGAGTGTATTAGTGCATTCTCTAATCCACCAACAGACTAACTCACTTTCCCCTTGGTGGCCATTTTGTATCAGGTTAAGCAATGGATGGTTCAGACTTAATATGGAGTTATTGGAAGTAATGGGTAGTAAACCGATTTAAGTCACTTTGCATCTGCCTCCCCCTCTCCCTAGGACGAGACTGAAAACAACAAGTATTTCCAGTTCTCCTTCACAAGTTAGCAAAAAACAGAAGCAGTGTAACTGTGGAAGAAATACCAGTAGTGAAACAATAGTTGCAGGTGAATAACTGCATTTTTCTTCTCTTAAATGTAGCTTCCAGGACTTTCTGCCATAAGGTATGCAGTCATCCTTGCTCATGAAGTGGGACATGTACTTGGGCTGGAACATGATGGACCTAAATGCAGCTGTACAGCTGAAAGAGGTTGCGTAATGCAATATTTTGTAGAGTAAGTTTTGTTATTTAATTCAGTCTATTCTTCTTTGGGTTTGGTAGGACATAGCTGTACTAGATAAGCTTCTGCGTGGAATCCTATGGTGGCACTAAGTGCAAAACACAAATAAGGAAAGTAAAAGGCAGCCACATAAGTAAAACAACAAACAACAAAAGAAATGCAGACAAAGAACAACAAAAGAAATGCAAAGTTTGATGCCGCAAAAATAAAGCAATAAAACAAAAACTAATATAAAGCGCTACCAAAAGAAAATGACAAATAAAAAAGCAAACCAAAATAATAAAGTACATCTGAAAATCATAGATTTGAATTGAATTGTATTATATCTGAACTGGGTGAGGTAACAAAGCAATACCTGCTTTCTGTATCACTCCCTGTTATAGAGCACCCCTACTGGGGTAGTGGCACAGCCCAAAGCTGGCGATCAGCATAGAACCCTGGGCACATGAACATTCCAGGAGCAGAGATTCTCCAGTGTGCCACTGAAGGGTAGGACAGCATAGCAGAGCTCTTTCAAAATGTCTGTGATCTACAATTTGTTTGTTGTTTTTATAGGCCAGATTTGTGCAACTGTAAAGCAGGTTGGGGCTACCTGTTTTCAGGGAGCACCCTCTGATTTAGTAATTGTCCCTATTAAGATGCGACTTTCAAACTGAGTAACCTGCCTTTCCTTTTACCTCATTTTAACTGCTTGCTGTGCATGAATTGGGGGCCAAGTTCCAGTGCTGTATTAGGGTATTCTATGAGTCTCCCTTTTTCCTAGCCTGATGTCTTTTCTGATAAGTGAGTTCCTTTGGGGGCCAATCCATAGCCTTGGGGATCTGTCCTAATCTGTCCCTTGCCTTCTCCTCCCTTAGAGTTCTCTGGCCATCAGTCTCTCTTTTCCTGATCCTTCCTTCATGTTTTTCTGGTGGCTGTTAGGTGTATGATTGTTTATTACTGCCACAGCAGTGTGGGACTGTAAGTGCTGTCTGGCTGCCTGTGGTTTTGCTGGAGGACTCTCGCCTAACTTGTCAGAACAGTTCCTGTGCTTTTTTCCCCTTGGAGCCTCTGGTAGCACAGAGGTGCTCCTGATTGAGCTTGCACTGTTTAAGTGCATCCTTATCAACTCAGAGGAGCCATGCAATTTTCCATCATTACTGGCATCCTGCCAGTAAGGTTTCATTACTGCCCTGTCTCTACAATTGCTTGGATGCGAGTATTCATGTCATTGGTGCTCGGACACACCCACACTATATGCGTTGACTTCATGTGTATTGGCTTGATGTCATGGACCTGATGTGTGCCAGTGCATGTGCCTCTCAGCTCTTGCAGTATGTTTGCTAGTGTGGGATGCATTTTAGGGTGCATTGTGCCTTACATCTGCTGAAGAGCAATTCTCTTAAGTATTGTTGCATCTCCAATGTGCTCTGCATCTCAGGACATGGGACACAGCTTCCTCACAAGGGAGACGCTGCATGCTCAGGCAGGCTTCCAACCTCAGTAAGTGAATTTTTTTTTTCACATTACTCATCTGGGTGGAAGAAGTCAGAAGTGGGCTTTTAGTCCTTTTCTCCCTCTGTTGCTTAGAGTAGGGCATGTGGGGGACGTTTAGGAGGGAAGCCAGGAAGAATTTCTTCATGGAGAGGGTGGTGGCCTGTTGGAATGCGCTGCTAGAAGAGGTGGTCTAGTTGAAGAGGGTGGGCAGCTTCAAGAGAGGCTGGGATGATTTAAGGGGAAAATAATGGCCAGGGGTGAAGTGGAAGGAAAGGATGGGAGGGTTGGAGAGGGGGCAGGGTCACTAGCTTCAGGCTAGAGAAACAAAATGGCCTTGTTCTGCTGCCTTTTTTGTATGCTCTTATTTCTTACTATTACCACCTTTTTGTGTCTTTTTAGTCATTTGGGGCAACAAGGCAGTTGCACCACTACTTATCGGAGACTTGCTATATTTAATCCCCATAAGCCCTGCAGGGGAATGATGAGACCATCTCCACGGGGGTCTTACTGTCCTACAGTAACTGTGTAACACAACCTAACATATCTATTTCTGTCCCTCCAGCTGACTCCAGAGCTGGAAGGTGCATCTAGGGTACCGATTGGCAGTGGCAGGGTTGAGTTACACAAATCTGTTTTGCTGCTCTTAAATGAGCTGCTAAGTTCTAATATTCTGCTGGATATTACCACTAAAACAGCCGAACCCAAGGTGTGCCCCTCAGATCGGGGAGGCCATACGGGTACGTCCAGGTGCACCAAGGCAGAATGGTAACACTCACTCAGATCTTCAGGCAACTCCTGACCTTGACAATATGGAGGGTCAAGATGGGGACACATGGGACCAAGAGGAAAATCCTGACCCATCTGTACTATTTGATGAGGAGGAACCCTCTGAGGAAGAGGAGGAAGGAAGAGAATGGACGGAGCCTAAGAGAAAGATTAAGATCCCTCCCCTATTTGATACAAAGTCACTATCCCATCTTATAATGGAAGCTTGTCGAATGTTGCAGCTGAAGGAGGTGCAAGTCATGGAGTCCTTGGATATGAATCTGATTCTGTCTGCTTCGTCCTCAGCACTGAACTTTTTTCCATACTTTGTGAACTGAGAGAAGATTACTGATCTGGAATGGGGTGACAAGGATAAGCACAAGCATCTCCCTAGGCTGAATGTGAGATGTTATTCTTTTTTGGAGGAGAGCTGCCAGAAGTTGAAGGGTTCTTCTTTGGCAGATAAAGTCATGCATAATTCCATTATGCACACAACCATGCCTATTGATGGTTCATTGGCCCTAATCAATATCCACAATAAGAAGGTGGACACTTCATGCAGAAGAGATTTTGCCTTGAATGGGATAAATCTTCACACCTCATATGCATCTTTTATCCTTTCCAGAGCCTTGAACTCATTGGCATATGCCTAGGGTAGTTTCTTTCCTCTAGACTTGGAAGGGGCAAATATTTTGCAGTTGGTATCCATGGCATCCGCCTTGCTGTGGGATGCCACAGTGGACAATTTATGATGTCAGCATGCTTCACTTATCATATTGTGGCAGCGATGTGGAGTATTTGACTCAGGCATCGGGTTGCAGATCAGGCATCAAAGGCGAGGCTGGACCAGGGAAGGCCAGTGGATGTCCTCTTTCTGGACTTCAGCAAGGAGTTTGACTCTGTGCTGCACTCAGAGTTGCTGGACAAGCTGGGGGGAATGGGGGTGGGGAAAGGATGGTTAGGTGGATAGGGAACTGGCTGACTGGGTGGTTTCAGAGGGTGGTGGTCGGAGGGTATCATCACCTTGGAGGGTCATTAGCGGGGTCCCACAAGGGTCTGTGTTGGACCCATTCCTGTTTAATGCTTATATCTCGGACATCAGGGACAGTATCAGGAGTGAGATGAGCCTTTTTGCTGATGACTCGAAGCTGGGGAGGAGGTGGACGGGGAAGAGGGTAGAAGAGCCCTACAGGGGTACCTGGAGACTCTGGAGAGGTTGTCACACACTTGAAAACTGAGGTTTAATGCCAAGAAATGCAGTGTTCTCCACTTGGGACTCAGGAACCCTGATCATGAGTACTTTTTGGGTGGGGAGAAACTGCAGGTTTCGGGGTGGGGGACCTTGGGGTGGTTGTGGATGCCAAAATGAATAACTCTGAGCAGTGTAGGAAGGCTGTGGCTAAAGCAAATTAAATGCTTGGGTGCATTGCCAGGGGGATAACCCCGAGGAGACAGGAGGTGCTTCTCCAACTGCATAATTGCTTGATTAGACCACACCTCAAGTACTGTGAGCAGATTTGGTGCCCGTACTTGAAAAAGGACATAGCACTTCTGGAGAGGGTCCAGAGGAGGGCGACCAGGATGGTACAGGGTATGGGAGAAAGATCCTTTGAGGGAGAGACTTGATGAACTGAACATGTACTCCTTGGAGGAGAGGAGAAATGGGGGGATATGATCAGGGTTTTTAAATATCTAAAGGGAATGAACAGGGTCAGCCTAAATAGTGTTTTCCAGCTGAGGGAAGAAGGGGAAACCAGGGGGCATTCCGTGAGGCTTGTTGGTGGTGGAAGGTTCGGGGAGACCAGGAGACACTACTTTACCGAGAGGCTGGTGGATCCATGGAATGCACTGCCTGCGGAACTGGTGGCTGTTGATACAGTGGAGGGATTCAAGAGGGGCTGGGAGAGATATAAGGGTAAGGTAAAGCTGAGAAATGCCAGATCTGGAGGTGTAACTCTGATGGGGGATGGGGTCAGGGGGATTTACGGGGGAGGCGGGGGGGGCAGTTATAGTATCCTGACCGGGGTGCTGACTTTTGAGCGGACTAGATAGACCTTTAGGCCTATTCTGCTAGCATTTTAGTATGTTAGTATGTTAACCTGTCCTTTAAAGATGGACTTTTATTCACATCTGTATTGAACAACCACTTGAAGGACATCCAGGAGAAGAAAGGACAACTACCTGTGTCAAAATAGCAAGAGAAAACAAACTTAATGTCAAAAAGACAAGCAGGTGCATGGCAGTGGCTGTCCCAAGGTGGTTTTTGCACTCTGCAATTTCTGAAACCATTGGAATAGGGGAGCTTATTCCAGATTTAAGGGTAATAGTAACAGAGGATCTTTCACTCGCAGGTGTAAAAGAGGTGCAGGATGAAGAGGAGGTAACTTCCAATTAAGGTACATGGGCCCATCTCTGCCTCCTTACTTTGGATGAAGACTGCAGATCTTTTACCAGAGATGGGTCCAAATAATGTCAGATGCATGGGTACTGGAAAGCCTGGCACTAGGATACTGAATAAAGTTTGTAACTGTACCCAGGAGAGGTCATTTCCTGCAATCTCTACTGTGCCCCAAAAGCCAATGAACACTTGATACCGATTGGGGCCCCCAGTGAGGAGGGTCTGGACTTCTACTAAATTTTAATTGTGATCCCCAAGATGTCAGAGGATTTCTGACCAATCATGGATCAGAATCATCTAAACAAGTTTGTTCACCGCACAACCTTCAAGATGGAGTCCTTTTGATTAATCACCTGAGCTGCCCAACCAGGGGACTATCTAGCATCCATAGATCTGAAGAATGCCAATCTCCACATCCCCATTTGTCAGATGCACCACAGGTTTCTGAAGTTTGTGATTCAGCTGTAGCATTTCCATTGCTGGGCACTTCCCTTTGGGCTGGTGACAGCACCTAGAGTATTTTTGAAGGTCCTGATCATACTAGTGGTGCAACTGACATAGGAAGGGCATCATGTGTATCCCTACCTGGACTACTTACTCATCTGAGCATCATCTGCTCAGATGGTGAGGAGATTAGTGTTAAGGACCCTGGAGGTGCTGGAGATATACAGTTTCATCATCAGTTGGGAGAAGAGGTCCTTCATCCATCTTAGAGCTTGGAACACTTGGATGCAGTGTTCAGGACAGATGAGAGGAAAGTCTATGGCTGAGAAGTTAGTCATTGATCTCTGCTCACAGGCTTCTCCAGATTATGGGCTGATGACTGCAGCAGTAAAGCTAGTTCCATGGGTCCACTTATATTCATGGCCCCTCTAGAATGGGATGCTGGAATCCTGGAATACAGCCTTAGAAGACTACCAAGGCGTGATCGCACGTCCATGGTCAGTCTGGCAGCTGCTGGATTGGTGGGAAAGTCCTGAGAACCTCAGCAAGGGATCCCTCAGAATCCTCACCAGAGCTGATCTTCTTGAATGATGTCAGTCTATTGGGCTGGGATGCAGTCCTGAATCAAGTCCAAGTCCAGGGCACATGGACCCCTCAGGAGCAGCTGCTACAAATAAATGTATTGGAGATGAGGGCAGTGAGACTTGTTCTTCTTCATTTCCACAGTCTAGTAGGAGCCATCTTTTTGGTACAGAGAGTCCAACATTTTGTTAAGAACTTTGATTAAAACAGCCACTAAAAATAAATTAATGACTTTGAGCACATTTTTTTACATCAAGCAAAATACATTGATTCAGAAACCATATAGTGCCTTAAAACACATTTTTGGCTGTACCAACAGAATACATGTTTAAGAGATTTGAAAGGCCATTACTGCATACAGAGGTTTTTTGGAAACAAGTTTTCAAAGTGGTAACAAGCTTGTATCTTTACTAAGAAAAAATTAAGAATACAGTGTCTACAAGTTTATATCCCCGCGAACAAGCCCACTCTGTGGGTGAAACGTAGGGGACTGTTCAGAATAAAAAGAAAATTACAACACAGAGAACTCGTTTGAGAATTCTTCAAGGGTCCCCCCACCCTCATTGACTATATAGTACAGTACAAGGCCATGAAACTAAGATCCGAGAATGCTGCCACATTGGAGTACCTAAACAGCCAGGGAGGCACAAGAGGCAAGAAAATGCTGGCAGAAGCAATTGAAGTGCTGCTATAATTTTAAGAAAACCTTCTGACTCTCTCAGCTGTTCATCTAACAGGAGAACTGAACATCCAGGCTGATTAGCTGAGATGGGAGGCAGTCCATCCAGGGTAATCAATGTTGAACCCAGAGGTGTTCAAGCTCCTATTCAGAAGGTTTGGTTGCCTTCAAATCAAGTCTTCATATGAAAGGAAAATGCTCAGGTATCAACTCAGTCGGTACCAGTGTCCCCCAAGTGCAGAAGCCATAATGGCACCTTCTGGACTTGATTCACCAGGTCTGAGAACCATGATCTTCTTGGCCATTCTAGGTCTTTCAAAGGAAGCTTCCTTTTGAGCACCTTGTTTTGCGAAGAATCATGGAAGGAGTGGTAATGGAGGGGGCATGTATGCTTTGATGAAATCCAATGTCTGAGACAAGGCATCCACTGCCTCTGCCTGAGGACACTGGTACTGACTGAAGAACCTTGGTACCTAAGCATTTTCCTGTGATGCAGGTAGGTCAATCTGGGGGTGGCCAAACCTTCTGCACAGGATGTCAAATACCTCTGGGTTCAGCATCCATTTCCCTGGATGCACTCTCTCTGGACTCCACCAATTGGCCTGAATATTATGTGTTTCTGCCCCTACCAGTGATAGGACAAGTGCTTCCAAAGATCCGTGACACTAGCAGCACAGTACTGGTGATTGCACCAGACTGGCCCAGATGGACTTGGTACACACCAATCAAGAAAATGTTAATAGATAGTCCAGTGACTTTCACACCACACCTGGATCTTCTTATACAAGGTCCAATTTATCACGAGAACCCACAATCACTAAAATTGATGGCTTGGTCGCTCAGAAGTCTAGACTGCTGAAATTAGGGGTTTCTGACAAGGTGGCCAATACCATGTGAAAGGCATAGAGACTTTCTACCAATAGAACTTACAGCAGACATTGATCAATTTTTTCAACATGGTATGAGGCAAGAGCACTAGAACCTTCAGCCTGCTCTATTTTCCAAGTCCTAGATTTTTTGCAAGATGGATTAGACAAAGGTCTGGCATCAGCATCCCTCCAGGTGCAAGCAGCAGCAATCAGAGCAATCCGTGGTGAGACAGATGGACACTTACCAGGATCACACCCTCTGGTACAGACGTTCTTTTTCTATATATACTTTGTGCTTTTTCCCATTTTTCTGCCTGGTCACAATCCCCAGCCTCGGATGTGTGCACATGCATGTGGAGGTATGCACATGCCGAGTCTCAAGGTGCCCTCTTTAAGTGTCGCCCCCACCGCCAACCTCCACCCGGTGGCAGGGGGACTAAGGCAGAGCAGTGACCACTCCAGGAGAGGAGAGCTGCCTTCCAGCTGCTCAATCATGCTCCTATCCCCCCTCCATGCTGGCATCCTGATGACCCAAGTCCGTTTCCGAACCCAGGTCACCGGCGTAGCGCAAGGTAAGGCATCCAGTGCCTCAGCACCACCGGGCTGGCTGGTACAGATGTTCTTGAAGGCCGCAGTCAGTATCAGTCACCGCTCCAGACCCACTACGGCTCCATGGCACCTCAACTTGGTGTTGGACTCCATAATCAAACCACCATTCGAGCCACTTGAGAACGTCATTGCCAATACTCATCTGAAAACTGTGTTCCTGTTTGCTATCTCCTCAGCCTAAAAGACCAGTGAAATTCAGGCTTTCTCATGTAGAGAACCCTCTACAACCTTTTACCCTGACAGGGTAGTTCTCAGAACAGTACCCTCCTTTATACCCAAGGTTGCTACTCAGTTTCATCTCTCACAAGAGAGCTCAGTCCCAACATTTAACCCAGGGGAAGATGATCCCCACAGGGATATGCTTACCATATTGGACCCAGGAAAGGCTCTTAAGGCTTACCTCGAACAAATGACCAGGAAAAAGCATCAGACAGATTCTTCTTTATCCCACAAGGTCCAACACAGGGTCTACCTGCCCTCCCTGGTAAGTGTCCTTACCTCTGCCCTACACAATTACCTCTCCCTCAGCTGTTCCTGCTTTAACCCTCCTTCACACCTATCCCCAGTTTCTGCCTTCCTACCCTGACCCCCCCCCGGCAGGGTTCTCAAGGAAGGAGGAATCAGGAAATGGCTACCCCCTACTCCTCATATTCAGTTCTTGCCTCTCCCCCTCTCTTCTCCACCTTCCCTTCTGGGTCACCCATGTGCACAACCTACCCCATCCTTTTTACTCCAACAGCACTTGCATACTACCTCAAGCCTGCTCCTGGTACACTCATGCACTATAATGGTTTTGTTGCATTATTACTGTTTTGTACTATTTTGGACATGTATTGTAATTTACCCAATGTTCCACTACTGTTTATTGTGCAATACCTTGTGTTCCAACTGCTGCATAATCTTACAAATGTTGTATTGGTTGTACTACCCACATACTATTATAACTGATCATCCTTCACAACTCTATGTAACCCCCTTCCCCCAGGTCGCACCGTGAGATGAGCAACTTGTTGTTCAGTGTGCCCTCCTGGTGAAACATTTCAATAAATAAAAATACCTGCATCCAAGTCAACTACAGCAAGGTGGCTATTATCCACTATTGTTAAGGCTTACAGAGCAGGGGAATCAACCATGCCCACACACATTAGGGCCCACTCCACCAGAGCAGTAGCCATGTCTTGAGCAGAACGCAACTCAGCATCCATAACTGAGATCTGCCAGGCGGCTACATGGGCATCACCCCATACCTTCACCAGGTTCTACAGATTAGACACTGGTCTAACCAACAAATCTGAGTTTGGTCAAAGGGTTTTACAAGTTGTGTTTTGTCCTCTTCCTCCTCCTACCATTAGAGGTTGGAGACTGCTGTATAATCACCCACCTGTTGAGACTTGGAGTGCTGTAAAAAGGTGCGATAGAGAATGGAAGTTTACTCACCTGGTAAAGGTGATTATAGGAGCATGTTTTTACAGCACTCTGCATCCCACCCATTGAGGAGGAAAGATGATGAAGAGAAGATTACAGACATTGTGTTTTTTACAGTTTGGTAGACGGCAGTTAAGCTACAGGCATATATTTAACTGTACTCAATTCATAGTTAGATTCACTAAAAAAATAGTTTTTGAAAATGGTGTATATAATTTTGTCAAGTGGTTCATTCTCTACAGTGCCCCGCATGGAGCCTTTTGTTTTTTTCTGGTAACAATTACTTTTTTCAGGACTAACCTGAGCTATGGAAAAAGTCATACTTTGGAATGGGTGACCAAAGAGGGAGGAGACAGATCAGATTTTGATCTCAGAAGTTTTTTTGTGCATCAGCCTATGAGGAGATGACAGAATTACCCATCTGTTGAGACTCGGAGTGCTGTAAAAAGGTGCTCCTGTAATTACCTTTACCAGCTGAGTAAACTTCCATTTTTCATTGTTAGCAAAGAAACAGTTATAATGAAAACTATGAACAATACTTAATGTTTCTCATTTGTTTATGTGTGTAAGGCGAGTGTTATGACCGGAGAAATAACATTCAATTAATTAATTTTATTTTGTATTTAAGGTACTTTTATTTTTAGGGCCCAGTTGAAGGTTTTTATAGCGTAAAGGTAACAGGCATATTTGTGATGGTGGATCAGTTCTGCTCATAGGGGGACTGATGGAAGATCATTCTGATTGTAGAAGGACTGATTTGCTCATTGTGTGATGTGGTACAGGACCAGGATGACTGTGTATTATCCTCTAATAATTCGCAGTCACCTGACTGGTTTTAACAAATTAAGGTTCTTTGATTTTTAGACAAATTTTATAATTCCCGTGCAGCACATCAGGATTAAAAGTAAGCACTCCAACACAAAACTAATAATGTACTAAATATGTAAGTTACCAGTTTAAATGTTTTGTATATAAACCATAGTGCATGTCTATTAGATCTACACATATAGTACAAGAAATGGTTGTACTCTCCAAAGATTATACACTATTGAGCATCCAATCACAAATTTATTATTATAATAACTGGGGAGCATTTTCTCTCATAGGAAACTGGGTCATAATTCACCGTTATAACCCACAGGTTATAATGGCGAACACACGCTGGGTTTCCCTTGCTCCACGCATGTGCCTGCCACTGCTCTCCTCTTATGCATGCACCGGATACTTGGCCGCAACAACTATCATTCGGGGGTAAGTGTATTAAAAAAAAACTTGCCTCCACTCTCAGCAGTTCAAAACTCCAGGCCTTCCTTGGATAAACATTTTAAAAATCAAACAAAAAAGATTTCAGCAGCCGCTCGACTGCAGACAGCAGACAGTGCTGCACATCCCAACCAGAGCATGGCTGCTTTATTTTATATAATGGCTGTGGCAAGAAAACGCCCTCAGCAATTATATAGCGAATGGGGTGTATAACTGAGATTTACACACCCTTGGTGTTGGATGCTAGACCCCTCAAGCTTTGCTCTGGGTTTATGTAGCGTCCAACACCTCGAGGGGTTAAAAATCTCGTTAAACACACCACCCCATGTATTATTCTATATGTACAATGCACTCATGAAAACAAACCAAATTAACAGTCAGATACACTTTCTCAGGCAGATCAGATATGGTGGGCAAGGTTTGCACATCATCGTAGCAGACCTCATCATCTGATTATGTGATCTCTATTAGCAGTAATTGTACTAGTACACTACTAGCAGTAAGGGTGGAAAAAGCAGCTGTGACACCTGTGCCACCTGAAATCAAACAATCTACGATTGTTTGCGCGTATGAGGGGAGGGGCGAGGACACAGCCCCACTGATCATCTCCATTCCCATCAGCACAAGACACTGGTCCAACGACCATCTGTTCCATATTGGACATGCCCTAGAAACTACAGCTGCTTCTAAACTGTATCTAAGGTCAACAGTCATCCTTCAGAACTATTTCCCAATATTGCAAACTTTGCTAACCCTTATATTTTTCTGTTCTCTTTTGTTTTCCAGATATGTGCAACGACACAGTTGACAAACTACAATACATCACTGATATCATGACACGTGGCTTTAAAACCCTACCTCGTCAATATGTCGCGGACAGAGCCACGCATGGAATACCATGCAAAACATATAGCACAGTGTACTAGCGCTACAGGGTACAAACTCCTGCAAGGCACATGTATAGCACATGGTTTTGTACCCTGTTGTGCATGGGTGAGGAGGGAGAGTGATGCGGAGGTCAAGACCTCTGTTGGCAAGGTGATCCAGCAAGCTGCCATCATGGCTCAGTGGGATGTGCCATGGCATTGCAGGGTCACCATGCTTCTGTGGACCGGGGCTCGAATCCCATTCCCAGACTTTTGCAAAACCTCATTGTGTGGTTTCTTATTTTTCTCCCACAGTGGTGTTTCTCCCTGTCCTCATGTTGACCCCCCCCAGAGTTGATTATATTAATGGGGGGGTTCAGGGGTGCAGCCCCCCCGTAATGGACAGTTCAGAGGGTAGTGCCCCTTGCAGAAAACAAAGAAGCCACTAGTTTCTTTAGCTGAAATGTGTTTCGGCAGTTTGTCTCAGCGGCAGCAATGTATCCACTGTATTTACAGCGCTGTACATTGCTGCGCTGTTACGTTGTATGACATAATGACCCTGTGCCCTTTAAAACAACTAATCAGCACCTCACAGAAGTGATAAATAAGCAGAATGAGATTATTCACCTGCTTCACTGCCATGAGGTGCTCAATGACTCTATGTGTCAAGGTATCAGCAATGTGTCACAGAGTGTCCATGAGCTGTGTGACACACAGCAACAGCCCCAGGACCTGGCCCTCCCTGGCTTACATTGTCAGGGTCCTTAAACTCCTCCATGGCCCTAGGACATACCCCCAGCCCACCTGCTTCCACATCGCCTTTAGTTCTGAGGAAGTGGCTGAACTCCAATGCCCACATCATGATATTGGGAAAGATGCACCTCCCATCTATCAACTTTCTCAACAAAAGACTATATAACAAAAGGCTATATAACATAACCGTCTTTTGCTTTCTATTCTTTATTACTGATTTTAAAAACCTTAGTAATAGAAAAGCTTAGAATAATTTTATTTTGTTTAAAAGATAATATTTTAATAACGACAACAAAGTTTAACGTTTATTATATTGTAAAAAAAATTTTTTAAGTAAAAAATATATTGTGATTTATACAAAATGACTCATGTATTCATTTAATTGTAGCATTAACACAACAAGGCACTGGAGGAAGTGGGTTTCAGGGAGGGAGCCACTATTCAAGGTAGTTCAAACATAAAAGACACTATGGAGGCAGGGCAACAACATACATATCACTGCAGGACCAGAGGCCCATTCGGGCTCTGCTCTTCCATACCTACATACCTGCCTAATAGGGGGGTTGGAGGACAGGGTACATACTGTAATGGTATCCTTATTTACCTAAGGCAGCACATGGTCCTCCAGGCCCTGCACGCCCATCACTCCATAATTGTATCCTATAGCTGACTATGGGGGGGAGTTTGGAAGAGGGAGTGACATATGGTAATGGTATCCTTATTTGCCAAAGGAAGCGTATGATCTTGTATCCTTATTTGCCTGTGGGAGTGCATTTCCTGCCGGGCCTTGCATTCCCATCATTCCATAATCTTATCCTTATTTGCATGTGGGAGTGCAGGGCCCTCTGGGCCCTGTGCTCCCATCCATTCATAATTTTTCAGATAGTGTAATTGTATCAGTGGGAGCCCCGGACCCAGAGGACCCTGAGCTCCCATCCATTAACTATTTTTGACATAGGCCCTGCACTTCCATAGCAACATAGCTGACTACAGGAGGGGATACCCACTGTAATGGTATCCTTATTTCCCTATGGCAGTGCAGGATCCTTTGGGCCATGCGCTCCCATCATTCCATAATCATATCCTCTAGCTGACTACGGAAGGGGGGCAGTTGGGGGAAGGGATGACATATTGTAATGGCATCCTTATATGCCTGTGGGGTGCATAGTCCTCCAGGCCCTTTGCTCCCATCACTCCATAATTGTATCCTTATTTATGTGTGGGACCACAGGGCCCTCTTGGCCCAGTGCTCCCATCCATTCCTAATTATTTGCCTGTGGGAGAGCACAACCCTCCAAACTATGCACTCCCATCACCCAGCAATAACATCCTTATTTGCACGTGGGAGAGCTCCCATCCATTCATAATTTGTCAGATAGTGTAATTGTATCAGGTCCCTGTGCTTCCATCCCATGGTGCACAGTACCAAAGAAAAGTCTCACATTGCAATATTATCCTATAGGACTCACAGAAAATTTAGAAACCTGTATAACTCCACACCAAATGAATGTATTTTCACCAAACCAGCAAAAGGCACATCTGTGGGACAAGCCCTTTCTACCCTGAAAATTTCAGGCCAAAATTGCAAACCAGGGGTGGGATATTCAGAAGGGTTGCACATGGCACAACACAGTTGCACCATGCACAACCCACTGATGCACCCCGGCGTGATATTCAAAAGGGGAAAGTGCATGGCACAAATCCGATGTGCATCAGTAATGTATGCAGTGCAGAGTGGGGGGTGTGCCCACGACACCCCCGCACATCCCGATATTCAGCCCAGGATGTGCAGAGCCCATGCAGGTGCAAACCCTACATGCGCCACATACAGTTGTTCCAAAAAATAAAGGAGCAACAGCCGGCCACCCACAGGTGAGCTGCTGTATTGCAGGGTGCAACATGGCAGCAGCCAGCTATGTGTGGCCACCCGAGCTCCGGCAGCACCCTCCGTCGGGTAGTGCCCCCCCATGCCCGACCACAGGCATATGTATGATAATTACAAAGTCCCATATCCCTGGTGGTCCAGTGGACTGCTGGCAGCCCGATCGCGGGCATACATAATAAAATCAAAGCGTCCTATATCTCTGGTGGTCCAGTGGACCACTGGCAGCTCAATCGTGGGCATATGTAATAACATCAAAATGTCCTATATCCCAGTGGTCCAGTGGACTGCTCGCAGCCCGATCATGGGCAGAAGTCTAAAGAAAAATTAAATCCCATCCCTGGTGATCCAGTGGTACCCCCCTCCCCACCCTCCCACTGAGCCCCGCCACCCCGCTCCCTCCCCAGTCAGCGGCAGGTGGCAGCTCCCCACCCACAAGCCGCCCAGCTACCTGCCAACTGACTGCATACAGTACAGCTGTGATGCCCATTGGTCCACAGCATGCAGACCATACCGTACTACACAGTCCAGATATGTGAATGAATCCATTGACCAGGGGGGAGCAGGCTGGCAGGGTGCTGGGGCTCAGTGGGAGGGTGGGAACCACCAGGGATATGAGAAGTTTTAAATATATTACATATGCCCATGATTGGGCTGCGAGCAGTCCACTGGACCACCAGGGTTATGGGACGTCTTAAGATATATACATATGCCCGCGATCGGGTAGTGGGGCACTTTGTCGCTTGTGCAGGGGGCATCAGTCCCCGATGGCTGCAGCCTGGCAGGGTGCCAGATGCAAGTCATCAGGGATGGGCGCACCTGCATGCAAATGGGGCCATAATGACATGCAAATGGCCCCATTTGCACCTTGCATGTATTATGGCCCCATTTGCATGTGCATCTTTGAATATCACGGTTGATGTGCCTAGTGCAATGGCACTTGTGCTGGCGCATCCCCCTGCCCCTCTCTGGCCACTTGTGCTGGTGCAGTGCCACTGCGCCATGCACAATGCGGGTGGCCACAGAGCGATATTCAACGTGTTGAGCCATGGCACAGCACCATTGAATATCACCCTGTCAGCGCCCTGGCACATCCCAGTTGCACTGCACTCAGGCTTGCGCCACTGCCCGATGCAGTCTGAATATCCCACCCCATGTCTTCACAGCGGAGTGGTAAAGAAACAACTGGGTATACTTCACATTATAATGTTATCCTATGGGAAATAAAGGAAATTTTAAACCCCTGCTTTCACCAAACCAGCAAAATGCTCAACTGTGGAGCAAGTGCTTTGTACTCTGAAAATTTCAGACCAAAATTCCAAACTGTTTCTTCAGTGTGAAGTGACAAAAAAAAAAAAACAGCCGTATAAAAATTTTTTTTTCACAAATTACAAAACAGTTTCACGTTTCCTTTTTTGCAATTTGAGGAAAAAGAAAAAAACGTTTTTGCAAACTGTGAAACAGGATTCTGTTTCATGTTTCTTTTTCACAATTTGTGAAAAAGGATTTTGGCATGTTCAAAAAGCACATTTCCAGGTCACTTCTGAAAAGACTAAGAGCAGAATATGATAGAACAGGTCCTGATTAGCAGAACACATGTGCTCGATACTTCAGAAAACATCATTTTTTTCAGTTTTTTAATTTTGTTTGCCTTGCTAAGAAAAAAACAAGATGGCAGCAGCATGAAAAAAGATTCTCCATTTGCGACAAAGGATTATACATTTGCAACAAAGGATTAACCATTTGAAACAAATAATCCTTTATCGAGGCTCACATCTAACTAGAAAGTAAAATTCCCGTATGAAATAATGGGAAACTTTAAAATGTAGTAACTTTGGCACAGATTAATATTTTCACCAAACCTTCAAATAGCACATCTGTGACCTAAGACATATATACACTCAAAATTTCAGAACAAAATTCAAAACAGTTTTTGCTCAGCAGCATGACAAAGAAAAGAAAAAAATCAGCAATTTTCATATTTTTTCATACTCCGTATCTCCACATCCATGCATCTGATCAGAACAAAACTTGCCACATCAAGAGATCTTTAGTACTTGATGGTACATGTAGCATTCCATGCAAATTGCTTGAAAGGTTGTAAAGTACAAAATGTGGGGTTTAACATAGAAGTCAGCATTCAACCTTACCTATACTGGCATGAGCACGCCGTTATATATTATAATTTATCTATCTATATTTATCTATCTCTATATATATTATATATATTCATGGGATATGCAATGGGTCTACTGGAAATATCACTGATATTTCCCTTGAGTGTAGTTTGACCTTATGATTTCACGAGTGGCAGAGCCACAAGTGAGGTTACAAAGTCAAACTGCATGAGAGGAAAATAGCAGTGATATTTCCGGTAGACCCATTGAATATTTGTATGCAATGCTGCTGTTCTGTTGTTTTGGTTTTGATTTAATTTTGTTTCTTTACATACATATTTTCATTTTTTTCCATCCCGGTGTTTCATTGCTGCTCTTACTAGTAGGTAGGGATGCTAGCATGGTAGCTGGGGTCCCTATGTGCTTGTGTTGCCCAACATGGCATTTTATTGGTTATTTTTGTGTGTGTGGGCAGGCTGAATAAGTTTTTCAACATGGCAGTGGAAACTCCCACTTAGCGAGGGAGTAAGTTTTCAGGACGGTAGTTTATTTCTTTTAATTATTTTTCTGTTTTCCCTGGATTTCTTTGCATGGATCATTTATCTGGCTGATCCTACTTTTTGTTCCTGGGAGCTCTTTCAGGCAGCAGAGGAGGTCCTTGCCAGGTACTGAGGCACTGTGAGAGGTACGGAGTGGATGTCAGGGCTGGGAAAGGAGGGACATATTGACTGCCCTGTTCACTGTTTTTTCATGTGGTATTTGTTTACTTTTTTTTTGTATGCAAGTTGTAAGGGGGGGGGATGAACCTCTCAGTGTGAATGCTGATTTCACACTGAAGAGGTTCTGAGTTGGAGGTGTCTTGCTAGTGAATTTGGAGCTCTATACTAATGGTGAGCTCTTGTTGACTCCTGGGGTTGACTGCAGTTTATGGGCTGTGTTTTGATTAAGTACAGTTAGTGCCTCTTTGTGACCTACTGTGTGGATAAATGACCTACAGTGAGGATAAACGCAATATCCTCACTGTAGGTTAGACCACCCTACAGATATCGGAGATATTTGCCAAAATTTCTCCACACTGGCATTGCATATATATATTTATATATACACACACACACACACACATATATATATATATATATATATATATATATATATATATATATATATATATATATATACACACACACACACACACGCCACAAGCACACAGTACATCAGTACATATATGCATGCACCTAATCATATATATCAGATACAGTATCAGAAAATGATTTAGTGAGACAAAAAACTCAATCATGAAATCACTTCCAGAGATGACATAAACCATCAGATATTTACTGCTGGCAATAAATGAAACTGTTTAAACCGATGTAAGTTATTTTTCTTGCACCATTTAGTTCCTGCAAAGTACCTGCATTTATGCTAATATTTATTAAACTATTCACATCACAGTTTGCCTGCAGTGTTTTTAATGAAAAATGAATGAATTAAATGTACAGCTAGGAAAGTAAGAATGACAGTAAGAATTAAATACCATTTTCCAATTTCTTTTGTGGGATTCATGTAATATTTCACTTTAAATAAGCACCTATTGTTACACTGTAGTACAACCACACCCGTCACCAATATATTCTCTGCCATATAGGTGGAATTAGAAGCAGTTAGTACAGCATTATGCTCTCAGTCTTGCTTGAGAAATAGTATGTCTGTCTTCCTACAACCCCCCCAATAATGTAATGCTTTTTTTCTTTTTTGCAGTTAATAATATTTATTATAAAATTAAACCAATAAACAATACAATGACAGTACATAACACAAAACTATTGATGAAAACTACAATACTATTTGAGAAATGTGACCAAAACGAAGTATATGGTTAGTCTGCTTACACCACTACTGTATATTACCTTCCTATGATGGACATATAAATATAGGATAAAGTATGGGGTGCAGTGTGTTAAGCAAGCAATAACACACGACGAGGTGTGGGTTACGTGCTGATAAGAGCATGCCTAGGGGTGTACTAAGGCATGAGGCAGTTGTGCTGAGTGCCTTATGCCCCTGGGCGTGCTCTTATCAACACATAACCCACACCTTGGAGTGTGTTATTGCACCTATAAAATTTGTCCCCTAAGTAACTATTTAAGAAAAAAAAGTGAAAAAAAAGAGGAAAACATTTTAATAGTTTTAGGTTTTAATATCTGAAGTTAAAAAATAGTCCTTCTATCTAGGTAGTTTTTTTACTGGTTGATGTGGATTACATGCCCCACCACCGACACAGATATACATAGATACTGGTCAAGCTGTCCCTCTGCATACATTTTTAATTCCTTATCATGCTTTTATTCTCTGCATGGCATTATTCCCGTAGCATCCTCTACATTTCGACATACTGTTAATGTTGCCCTGCGATAGCGAGCGTGTCCTGTAGCAGCCATCGTACACAGGTATTTCCGGGTTGAACTTTTTTTTTTTTTTTAAACATTCGTTTTACTGTGTGGTGCGCTTTTGTTTAAACATTCATCCCACAGTATATAGCTGTTGGGCTGTGGAAATAAGAAATATAAAACTGCAGGGGATAAGGCAACAAGATAAGAGGCAGCGAAGCAGCGTGCAGAGAATGTGAAAGCCATCTGTACGAGCGGTTTCTTTTTGAGCAGTACATGATGTATTTGTTTTTTAATTTTTTACATGTGGCAAAGAAGGGTCTGGATGAATTTATTTGAATTAGTTTTCCCTAGAGAGACAGAAAGCTACGTGTTGGTTGCAATCTGGTGATATAGTGGTGCGAGGTTTTAGACTAGTGCTGCACATTGTGTGCCCGCTTCTAAAAACATTTTGCAGCTCAGATAGTGTAGGTGAATGAATTGTCAGCGTTGTGAGGTCACCCAAGGGAGAAAAGTGCCAGTTGGCATATATACATGCTGATAAGAACACGGCTTAAAACGTCCTTTCAGCCAATGAGATGAAGGCATTTCTTTTACCCATTTTATAAGAAAATTTAACACACACCTGAGTTATTGGATGACACATAAACCCCAAGGGCGAAGCCAGAGGGGCTTATGATTGCCATCCAACGAGGGTGTGTGTTAAATTCGAGTGAAACACATTGCACCCCATATTTTGTTTTATGTAATTGAAGGGTGCCATTTTTTTCCTGTTGAGGTTTGAGTGTGTAGACCGCGGTTTGAAATCTAGTAATTTTTTTATTTATTTTATGCATGTAATACAAGGGAAACGAGAAGGTTTAGTATGCAGCGAATGGCAGTGAGGAGGTGAGTGTTTATGGACAGTGCTTAGAAAGAAAAACAGCCAGTGTGAAGCTTGAGTGCATTTGAATGGGAAGGAACCGCATGAATGCTGTAATACCTACTCAGGTATTATGATATTTAATACACAGTTTTTCCCATTGAAAAAAACAGAACCCAGTAATTTTTTTTTTTTTTTAATTTTATTGAGGCTTCGGAAAAGTACCTTTGAGTCAGAGACTCCTTTACAAAGGTTCCATGTCACAGAAATCAGATACAAAACAAACATTACATGGCAATTCACCTTCACCAGGGCACAAAGCAAGCAATAAACATAAAGCAGGGAAAAGGCTAACAGTTGGACACTAGAAATAATAATCACAGTTCTTAAACAGTATGTTATTGCTACTCAGAAAATAAGCTGAACCTAACAGACTTAGGCTGGAGACTCAACGGGGGAAGGAAATAAGCCAGCCAGAGGCCTTAGTCAGGGAAGGAAAGGTAATCAGTGGCAATCACAGTAATTAAAGGACTGGAGGTGTTCTTTAAGCTAAGTTTTGAAGGTGCCAATTTGGTTTTCATTAGCAAGAGAGGTGGGTAGGCCATTCATCCAAGATGAGGCTCTGTAGCTAAAGGACCTTTGGAATTGGGAGGTACGGCAGTGGGGTACTGTGAGGATCTTCTTAACAGAGCTTCGGTGTGCTTAAGTGTCAGGGCTGAGTGGATTAGAGGGGTGAGCCCAGGGGGGCAAGGCCAAGGGTAACCTTTTTTGCTATGAGGCAGGCGTGGTACCGGATTCTGTTTTCAAGGTTGAGCCAGCTGGTAGTATTGTATAGCGAGCAAGTGTGGGTGAAACAGTCACAACCCAGGGTAAGGCGGCAGGCTTTATTAAGGGCAAGGCGGAGACTTGAAAGGGCTGAGGTGCTCGCTGCGCTATAGATAAGTAAGCCGTAGTCAAGTAGGGAGAGGACCGAGAGAGAGAGAGAGCCTAAGGGCATCTTGAGTAAGACAGTGTTTGAAGTGATGTAGTATCCCAAGATGAATGTTGAGGGTGGTGGATAGGAGGTGTATATGCTGATGAAAGCTTAGCGCTGGGTCTAAGGTAATGCCCAGGTATTTAAAGGAGTCCGCTAGTTCAAGAGGGGAATGATTGACAGTTAGTAGAGGGGGCCAGTGCTCCCTCTGGGAGTTCTGTGGGTGGGAGAAGATCATAACTTTCATTTTCTTATAGTTCAGTATGAGGCGCTGTGAGGAGAGCCAGTTTTCAGCACCACTAAAGGAGGTTTGAAGGGAGTGATGGAGTTGAATGGGGTCAGAACTGGAGGAGTATAGGACAGCGTCTTCCGCGTAGAGTAGCAGGTTGTCTGTGCAGGACATGGAGAGGGAGTTAAGGAAGAGACTGAACAGCAGTGGACCGATAATGGACCCTTGGAGAACGCCGGAGAGAATGGGCAGTCTACTGGACAAGGTGTTACCTACAGTATTTTGACTTGCTGGAATCGGTTTGAGAGGTAGTCAGTGAACCAGCAGACAGCATCCCGGGGGAGACCGAAGTTGGAAAGAGTGCTTAGTAAGAGAGAGTAGTTGACGGTGTCAAATGCCTTAGTGAGATCAAAGAAGACAGCACCAGTGATATGACCCCTGTCTAAGGCGGAGTGGATATGGGCAGTGAACTCCAGGAGGGCAGTAGTGGTACTGTGCCCCATGCGGAAGCCATGTTGCTGTTTGCAGAGAAGGTTGTATTTGTTGAGGTGGTCAATGAGCTGATCAGAGACAATCTGCTCTAGGGCCTTGGAGAGGGGCGGGAGAATGGAGATGGGGCATAAGTTGTTGGTGCTTGTACGGTCCCCGCTTTTAAATACTGGTGTAATGGAGGCAGATTTCTACCGGGAGGGGAATTTACCCTGACACAAAGAGTGATTTAGAATATGTGTGAGGGGGTTGAGTACCTCCTGTAAGGTAAGTCACAGGAGTTTCAGATCTAAGGAGTCACTGCTATAGCAGGAGTGGCTGAGGGCTTTTCTGAGGTATGGCTCTGCAGACTTTGGAGTAAGGCAGTGTAGATGGAAGGGGGGGCTTCAGTAGGGGGAAGTGGGGGCTAGTTGTTGGTTGGTCAAAGAAATTAGGAGGAAGGAACTGGCTGAGGTTTATGAAAGTGTCAGTGAAGGCTGTAGCTATACCTGTAGGATCAGTGGTCAGACACCCATCAACTAGGATCGGGTTGGGAACTGGTTGGGAACAGTGTTAGGGACTTTGCCGCAGTTATTCTTAATGTTGTTCCAGAAATTCTGCCCTGAGCCCCAGGTGGAGGTAAGGGAGGATTTAAAATACTCGGCTTTGGCTCTGCGCAAAGCCCACGTGCATTTATTGCGGGCCTCCCTGTACTTCTGTCTGTCTAATTATTAAAGTATACAACACAATGTTAAATGCAGATGTGAAATCTGAAATAGTAAAAGTCCCTTTTGTGAAACAATTTGATTAAGCTACACTGAATGCAGTTTTATACATGATTAGGGACTCTTTAAAGATTTACTATAGACTTTTGAGGTATTTTAGTAAACCTTAGCTACTGCAGACAAAAAGAAGTACATCCCCAGTGCTTATGTAATGTACACATTGCCATGAATCTGCAAGGGGCTCGTCAGTGTCACAACAATCATCAGCCAGGCTGGTCATGACAGTGTTCTGGCATGCTGACTGGAGACTTTGTGTATTTCAAAAGAAAGAGCTGACCCAATCATAGGTTTGCTCTTGCCTTTAATCTTTGCTGCCCAGCAAGCACAGCTGATCTGTCATGAATGATCAGCCAGTTGTAGTCTTGACTTGAGTGGGGGCAATTTTTTCCATTCCCTCTCCCCCACAAAGCAGTTGTCATCAGCTACCTATTTTGTATAGGACTTGTCTACCCCCCCACACCCAACCCATTTACACTATGACACCAGGAAACCCACCCTTGGTGTCGCCAAACATAACACCGACGCTGGGTTTCCAAACTCCAGTGTCAGTACCTGAAAGAAAGAAAATCATCTTGCATAGTCATTTTGAGAGAGATATATATTTAGATATAGATATAGATTTTTATTTATTTATTTATTGAAATGTTTCACCAGGAAAAACACACTGAGAAAAATAACTCGTCTCCTGGTGCAACCTGGGGGGGGGGGAGTACAGAGGGAGGATAACTCACAGGTTATCAAGTCAGGTTATCAAGTCACATTGTACAAGTTACAGTAGAACAACACATGGCACACTTAGGAACATAGTACATAGAAAACACGTCTCTGAGGCACATAGCACATATAGTAAAACACTGAGGCAGTATACAACATATGCGGAGTCCCCTAAGTAACTATTTAAGAAAAGCGCAAATTGGGGCAGGACGAGACCAGGCATGAGACACTAAGTGCAGAGTTGGACAAACATATAAGCCAGCTTCTGTAGCGCAAAGCTAGGTGCCGCTGGTCAGGCAGTCAGGAGGGTGGGGTTGAAATGGCACTTGTGGGTGTCAAGTGCAGGAGCAGTTCACCGTGAGGTAGTTTGCCAGGGTGGTGGATAGGGAGAGGGTGCTGGAGGAGAGGCGAATTTGAGGAGGAAGATCATTCCAGAGTTTGGGGAAGTGGTGTGAGAAGGCAGTCTGGCCTACATTGGTCCTGCGCCTAGGGATTAGTAATTGATGGGAGTCAAGGGACCTGAGGGCGTGAGCATGGGTGAGGGTTGGCAGTGGCATGGTTGACAGGTAGGAAGGGAGGGTGCCCATCCAGAATTCTGAAACAAATTTGGTACAGTGCAGAAGGCAGCGACTGTCGAGGGAAGAGAGTACAAGGGAACGGTAGAGATCGCAGTGGTGGGTGTGGGGGGATGCATCAAGAGCAAAACGACAGAAAGAGTTGAAGAGGGGGTCCAGTCGAGATAAGGTGGCCTTGGGCGCGGCACTATAGACTATATCACAGTAATCAAACAAAAGCAGGATCATCTTCTGCACTAGATTATGTCACACGACAAGAGGGAGGCTATTGCGGTTCCTATAGAGGGCACCGAGCTTGGAGCACAATTTTTTTAAGACTGCGTTGATGTGTTTGGAGAAGGAAAAGTGGTGGTCTAGCCATACCCCTAGGTACCGGAAGGTAGTGACATCCTCCAGTGTTGTCCCATCCAGGGTGTGGAAGGGAGGGAAGGGAGAGGGACCTAGACAGACGTTGTCTAGTCCCGAAGGTCATGGTGACCGTCTTTTTAGCATTGAGGGAGAGCTGTTGGGAGCTGAACCAGACCTGAACTTTGTTGAAGTCGGCCTGGAGGTTGGAAGCTACCTCTTCCGAGGAGGAGCCGATGGCGAATAAGACTGTGTTGTTTGCATACATATGGATGGAAGTAGATGAGCAGATTAGTGGCAGGTTGTTAAGAAAAATGGAGAACAGAATGAGGCCGAGTACTGTCCCTTGGGGGACACCGGTTGTCATTGGGGGGGAGGAGGTGACATCAGCAATTCTTACTGATTGAGTTCAGCCTGAGAGGTAGGCACAAAACCAGTTGGTGGCAGAGTCAGAGAGGCCAACTTCCAAAAGGTCCAATAACAGCAATGGGTGTGAGACCATATCAAAAGATTTAGTGAGGTCTACGAAGATGGCTGAGGTGGTCAGCCTATTATCCATTCCAGAGAGGATCGTGTTAGTGAGCTTTAGCAGGGAGGAGGCAGTAGAATGACCCTTCCTAAAACCAGACTGGAATGGCGTGACAAAATTGGAGGCTGAGAGATAGGAGGTAAGTTGGGCAAGCACTAGGTGTTCTTGTAGTTTTGCAAGACTTGGGAGGAGGGAGATAGGGCAGTAGTTTGAAGTGGAGGTGGGAGTCCACCCTTTGGAAAGGGGGATGACAACGGCATCCTTCCATGACTGGGAGACAGTTGCAGGGGCCAAAGAGAGGTTAAGAAGGTTGGCGAGTGGGGTTGCTACTGCTGGGGCGGAAAGGTATAGGAGCTTGGTGTCCAGCCCATCTGGGGATTTACCTTTCGATCGGTTGAGTGTCAATACGGCATCAAGGGCTTCAGTTGGTGAGATATCTTTGAAGGCAAAGGAGCATGGCCTGTGTGCATTCATAGTGTCTGAAGTAGGTCCGTGTGGAGCAGGATTGGACAGGGAGGAGAGAAGAGTTGAGGCACAAGAGGAGAAATATGTATTGAACTCATCGGCAACAGCGTGCTGATCTGAAATAGTGGTGTTGCTTACAAATAGGAGTGGAGTCGGATTAGCAGCTGGTGGAGAGAAGAGGGAGTGAATAACCTTCCAGAATTTGGATGGGCTGTTTAAGTTAGTCTGGAGGGAAGAGCTGAAGTATTCCGCTTTAGCTAGTCGAGTAGCTTTGGTGCATTTGTTGTGTAACATATGGTAGGTGGAGAGGTCTTGGGGGAGGTGTGAAGATTTATGTGCTCGCCATGCTTTGTTGCGTGCATTTTGGCAGGCTATGAGTTCCTGGGTGATCCATGGCAGGTGGTTGCCACATACCCTTGTGCAACTCAGGGGAGCATGTGTGTTCCAGACGTTGAGGAACGTGTTTTGGAAATGCAGGAGAGCCTCGTCTATGGAGGTGGTTATAGCGGGGGGGCCCATTTAGCCAAGGCTAAGTCATCGAGCACAAGGGCGAGATTAAGGGGTTTGTAGGAGCATTGGATGAGAAATTTAGGTGGAGTTTTGGGGAGGTGAATTTTCTGGACTATGTATATGGCACAGTGGTCACTCATGGAGTCAGGGAGTAAGCCCGTGTTGATGACTCAATGTGAGAGGGTGGTAAGACACCAGTCTAATAGTGAGTGGTTGCCAGTTTTGTGGTTAAGGCGGGTGGGGGGGGCTTGGTGATGGTTTGCGACAGGTTTAGTGAGAACATTTCAGTACGGGCTGTCTTCAAGGATGCAGCTAGCCAATTGCAGTTGAAGTCACCTAAAATATATAATTCGCATTTGGGGCTTAGGGAGGACATATGCGGGAGGAGGTCAGTAACTGATGTTGTCGGTGTACCTGGCCGGCAGTATATTCCTGCAATGTAAATAGTGATTGAGATGGGTAGCATCAGCTGCACCAGTAGAAGCTCATTGGCATTGGGCTCAGCCTTGGCTAGGACTACAGAGAAGTGTAAGTCTGAGTTTACATAGATGGCCACTCAGCTGCCTCTGGCTGATCTGTCCTGGTGAGCCAGGATGTAACCTGGTATTGCAATTGAGGGATCAGCAATATTTTTGTTTAGCCACGTTTCAGAGAGGGCAATGATGTCTGGGTCATAATGTGCTGCTAGTACTTGGAGTGAGTCAAGTTTGAGGGGTAGGCTTCTTATGTTTAGGTCCAGGAGTCGCAGACCACAAAGGAGGGGTCTCTAGCTGGGTTTGTAGTAGTTGATGTATAGGTGGAGGGGTCCACTACGTTTAGACAGGAGGAGGTAGATAGGGGGCCGGGGTTTGGGTGTATGTCCCCTGCAGCAAGGAGCAGGAGGATGATTGTTAGGTGGTGTGCTACCAGTTGAACACGTCATGCAGTGAGCGGGCGCCATCTCAGTTGTGGTCGACAGCGACTGTGGGTGGTTGGATGGAAGGTAATTAGGTGTATTATTACCCAGGAGTGTGAGGGATTAAAAAGGAAGCGGCATGGACATGAGGAGAAGTGAGTCCATTTTTGGAAGAATAGAGAGCTGGTCGCTGGGTTGGATGAGTAGGGGAGCCTAGTCAACTCAGGAAGGATAGCGGGTGGAAGTGTGGGGGAAGTGGGGGGCAAGTTGGACAGGTGAGGTGGGAGGCAGAAGAATAGGGTAGCAAGGAAGAGCAGGTATCTGGGTACTAGAGGATCTGCAAGCATTGTGAGCTGGAGCAGGAAATAGATGTAAAAGGGCAGAATTTAATGAGATTTAAATGCTGAGATCAGGTAAGCTTGACTGGGCCAGAAGGGAAGAACTTAAAGAATAGGGTAGGTAGGTTCCAGAAAGTTAGCTTGAGAGAAGTAGGTAGGAGAAATGCTAGGGAGACAACTAGTGGAGAGCACCGATAAGCTGCTATTGGGAAACTTGGGTGATTGGTTTTTACCAGTCACATGACCTCCTGACCTGCGTTGCATGTATAAATACAATTGCTCACCAAGGGTGGTGGTGGAGGGTGGTGGGGAGCTAACACTTAGCGTCAGCAGGGCACTCCTCAGTCTGAGGGTGTCTGCGGCTGAGAACGCTATACCTTGTTTGCTTCGGGGCTTCGGGGGGGGCGTGGCAGAATTCAGGGGAGGGCAACTATAATATAGATATAGATATATAGCTATAGATATATATGCTGTAATAAAGAAAACCATCCCTCGATGTCTCTTGTGGTCACTAGCCCACCACCGCCATTACTTCTCCCCACCTGACCCTCCCACTCAGCACCCACCACCCCACCACCTCCACAAACATATCACTGAAACTGGGGGTGCCCAAAGCCCCAGTTTCGCCACCTGAAATAAAGAGAACTGTGCCTTGTGGCTTTTTTGGTATATAAACATCTACAATGTAAAAAGAAAACAGTCCATCAATGTCTGTTGCTGCTGCCACTGTTAGTGCCCCCACCTGACCCTCGCACTCGGCACCCACCACCCAACACACCCCAAGCCATTACTTACCCATGGGGGGTCCAACACTGTAATCTTCTCTGGACTGCAGACACGTCTTCACTCTTCAATGCTGGACCACAAACTGAGGAAATCAGATATGTGGTTCAATGTATTTCAATGGGGTTTTCAAGTTAGTGGCATAAGGGTCATTTTTGAATATTTTTGCTCTAAATTTTCAACATGCTTTTTTGGGACCCCACCTCATGAACAATGGCAGTGGAATTAGGCAAATCTGTCCCAAAAAGTGATTTCACAGTCACTGTGCGAAATCCTCTTTTGGGCAGGAGTTGAAAATGTTCTCTACCCTTGTTCATGAGGTGGGATCACAGAAACATAGAAACTTGATGGCAGAAAAGGACCCAATGGCCCATCCAGTCTGCCCAACCCCCCCGTCCTTTTATCTTGCCCCCTTCCCTCCATGCCATTTTTTGCCTTTATTTAGCCCCATGTAGTTATCCCAAGCCCTCTTGAATTTGCTCACCGAGTCTACCCCCACCACTTCTTCTGGTATCCTATTCCAAGGACCCACCACTCTCTCAGTGAAGAAATTCCCCCTCGCATTTTCTCCAAATCCTCCCCACTCCAGCTTGAATGCATGTCCCCTCATTGATTTGTTTTCACTTATCCTGAATATGCTGCCTTTCCTCACCTTGTTTATTTCTTTCAGATATTTGAAGGTTTCAACCAGACTCCCCCTTTCCCTCTTCATCTCCAATGTGTATAAGTTTAGTTCCTCTGACTGCTGCTCATATGTCCTCCTCTGCAACCCTTGAACCATCTTGGTTACCCTTTTCTGAACCCTTTCCAACCTGTCTCCGTCCCCTTGCAAGTGTGGCCTCCAGAACTGGACCCTGTATTCCAGATGAGGTCGGACCATAGTTTTGTATATATCACGAGAAGGCTATGTTGAACATTTGGGGTAAAATATTAAAAAACAACAAAGTTATGAGCCTACATTAAAATTTACAAATGTAGGCTTGTAACTTTGGTAATTTTCAATGTTTTAACTCCAAATTTTCAACATAAACATTTCTTCACATCACCTCATGAATGTGACAGCTGACATTTGTCAAATCCTGTTGAAAGTGTGTTTCATGCCCCAAAAGCTGATTTAGCGGTCGCTACACAAAATCACCTTTCAGGCAAGATTTGAAAACTTTCTCCACTCTTGTTTATGAGGTGGGGTCATAAGAAGGCTATGTTGAAAATTTGGGGTAAAAATACTAAAAAACAACAAAGGTGTGAGCCTATGTTGAAATTTATGAATGCAGGCTCATAACTTTGGAATTTTCAATATTTTGACCCCAAATTTTCAACATACCGTAGCCATTTCTTCACCACCTCATGAATGTGACGCTGTCATTCTTCAAGTCCTGACCAAAATGTGTTTTCGCACTTGTGGTGTGAAATCCCATTTTGGGCAGGATTTGTATATGTTCTCCACCCTTATTCGTGAAGTGGGCTGATAAGACGGCTTTGTTGGGTCTTGAGACAGCTATGTTGAAAATCTGGGGTAAAAATATGAGAAAACCAAAACTTTATGAGTCTACATTGCAATTTTGCAATGCACACTCTTAATTGTGATAACTTTCAATATTTTGACCCCAACTTTTCAACATAGCCATTTTTCACACCACCTCATGAATGTGACATCTGTCATTTCTCAAATCTGACCCAAAATGTGTTTTAACATTTGTGGCAAAATGACATTTCAAGCATTATTTTATAAATGACACCTGTCATGCTCAGAAGGATTGGCTAGAAAAGATTATGTAGAAAATTTGGGGTAAAAATGTGAAAAAACAACTAAGTTATGAGGAAACGAATTGTTCCAATGTTTAATCATAACATTATTTTTTTGCAACTTTTGGCCCCTAATGTTCAACATATCCCTTGTGTTACCCCACGTCCTGAACATGGCAGGTGTCACTTTTCAAATCCCCTCTGAAACTTGTTTCCACAGTTGCACAGCAAAATCACCTTTTGGATGGGATTTTAAAAATTCCACCCATCTTGGTCATAATGTCAGGTCATAAAAAGACTGTTGGACATTTGGGGTCAAAATATGGGAGCCCACTTAAAGTAGGATATTGCCTCTCAGCTGCCCTATCCTGGATAATTACAGTCCAACAATGTGTCAAAGTAGGACATCACTGAAAATAAGATGTTGCATCTCATTTGCTCTCTCATGGGTAAATATATAGCAAAAATGTGTACAAGCAAGACCCGGTACAACAGTGATACCAGCGGCGAATATTTAAGCATTGACAAATGTCTAATTAGGTGAGTATATTCTCTGCCATAGCCTCTTTACAGGGGTTGGTTTGTTTCTGGTCATCCAAAAAAATCACAAAAGAGAGTTGACCACCCTGACGCCAGCTCTACCCACTCCCAAAAAGGGAGGGGGATGAGGGTTCTTAGTGACCTTTTCACCAACCCCCAAAAAGTTATTTTTGTGAGTGAGGAAGGTATCTCCATCTCTTTACTTTTCTTGTCCTCTTTTTTCCTACCTGGGGTATATACCCTTTCTGGATATATTCTTGTTGGTTGCTAAATGCAACTGGCGCCCTGGGCACTATGCAGTCTAACTCCACTGAGCAGCTGCTCTGTGTGTGGAAGGGTGCAATGCACGTTGCTTGAATCAATACAGTAGCTTTCATACCAGATATGTCACTGTGGTTGCAGGGAGAAACAGGTCATGTTTCTAACCCCTCCTCTATCCATGCTAGAATTTTTGGATTGGTATAACCTTTGCCACTTGTCTATGGGCTTTTAGGCCTTGGCCTGCTACCCCTGGGGAATGCCAGAGGAGATGACCACATCTTGACTCCCTGGGACTGCCTAGTCCTGCCACTCCAACTGCACCTAAGCCCGACTTTTCTTTTGTCACGAGGAAAAGAAGGCGACGAGTTTACTGGTAGCACAGAGTTATCCTTTTTGGGAGCCCAGATGTTGTTTTTCCTTTTTTGCCACATTATGCCACCTTATTTGCAAAGGGTTCCCAGTTTTTAATGTTTCCTTTTTTGCATGTGCCAGAGCCATATGCTCAGGGCTGCTGCATTGCTACTGGCTAGTGATATCAGGCTCTGGCTCCGCTCTTTAAGACCCCACTACCCTCGTGACACCTACTAAGCCCAAGCTTTAGGTCCCATGTTTGTAATCAGATTTTATTTTGTTGTTTATTTTGTTGTCCTATATCTTTTCTCTATCCCTTTGGCCTAGAAAGTAGCTCGTCCTTTGTTTGTTCTCTCTCCACTTTGTTTCTCTCCTTGAACAGAACAGAGGTGCATGAGGAAGCTGGCATTGGTAATTGGCTGGCTTGCACAGCACCACTTGGGATGCGCAGGTACCATTAGTGCCTGATGTTGGCTGCTTCCTTCAAAAACATGTGCTCCCATGGGATCTTAGTGTCTCCGGCCCCCAACCCATAACTGTGAATCAAGAGTCTATGTGATAACGGCGAACACCTAAAGGCGATCGCCGTTATCACTCAGTCAACGTGCCGAACATATTTTTGGCACTCTGACAACCCTGGCACACCAGCACAATGGTGCCAGGACATATTTTTACTACTTTCTGTGGGGGCAGCAGCCCCCCACACCCCACCCTCACGGGGGGCTTCACCCCCGTGCACCCCCCTACTTAAGGATTCTCAACTCCAGGGGGTGCATGCCGAGGGAGGGTGAAAGTAGTAAAAATAAAAAAGTTTGGGTCGGGTGCAATACAAATTGCACCAGCACTGGACCCGAACCCAGTACTTCAGCCACCCCAGCCATTGCCCAATCCCCGACGCCATGCCACAGCTCGACCGACGACTGCAGCACCACCCCCTACAGTCTCTCCACCCCCCAGCCCATGCTCGCCATGCTCGCTCCTACCCCCCCATGCGCATACGTACAGCGACATCCTGTTGCCTAGTTCACCACCCCTCATCCGCCGCCCGCTGGTCGCCATGAAGTCAATTCATGCCGGAGGAAGGTGTCGCTGCGAACGGACGGGCGCCTTCCTCATGCGCCCACTTCACGGGTTACCATGAATCAATGGTGAAGGTATCCTGGAAGATCAACAATTATAGTAACTATGTACAGTTTATTTTTGCACTAGTTCTATGGGTTACTTATAAAAGTTTCTGACCTTGAAAGCAGACTTACCCTTTCAGGTAATGTTTAATCCCCTTTGAAAAAGGTACTACTGTGTAGATTCAGGAAAGTAAAATACAGTGTGTCCAAGGGCACTGCTAAAGTATCATTGACATCCAATGTCCCCTGTGCCAAGTACCCTTGTGCCACCTAGTAGACCCAACCCTTAGGTACTATGTTGGTAGTCAGGTTTCATTTTGCTGTTTATTTTATGCTATATCCATTCCATATCCAGAAAGTATCATGTCCTCGCTTTGTTTTCTCTCCACTTTATTTCTCTCCTGGCAAACAGAACAGAGGTGCGTGAGGAAGTCAGCGTCAGTTATTGGCTTGTGTGACTGGCACCTTATGGGGTGCGTAGGCACTATGAGTACCGATGCTGGCTCTCTCCTTCAAACAATTTGCTTACTCTGGGTCCTAGTGTCTCCAGCAAACCCACTAGTGTCACTCAATGGTGAAGGTATAGTGAAAGATCAACAATTAAGAAAAGTATTTAATTTTTAACAATAGTCTTATGGGTTCATTATAAATGCTTCTGATTTTTAAAACATCCTTACCATTGCAGTGATGTTTAATCCCCATTGAATAGGTACTACTGTGGAGATTCCAAAGAGTAAAATATATAGTAAGTCCAAGGGCACTGCTGAAGTAACACTGACTTCTGAAGGCCCTTAGGCCAAAGGCAAAATTATTATAATTACAATGGTAATTATTATTGTACTTGTGGTCTAAGATATTTTGTTCTCCTGTTACAGTTCAAGTACAGGCTTTAGCAGCTGCAGTAAAAATACCTATTTAAATGTCATGAAGACGAGGACATGCATATTGAACACTCCCAGAGCCAATGCAAGATTCAGTCCCCCGGTCTGTGGCAACAAGGTGATAGATTCTGGGGAAGAGTGCGACTGTGGGACTGTTCAGGTTGGTAATTAAATGTAACCCTAAGTATAATAGATCTTGATATCTCTGTTTATGTTGCTAGCAGTGAGAGTGTATTTGTGATTTCATACAGATAGCAGCATCTCAGCTTTGAGGTATTGCATCGGAGATGAAACTTTAGAATTTTAAAGCCTAAACTCTGCAGTGTGGTCATGCTCCCCATGACATTCTAATGGAAGATTTTATTTCTCTGCTGAAGAGATCAGTCACCCCAGATTCCTGTTTCAGTCCCTAAAGTCTGCTTAGTTTTTACTACCATTTTATTTTGTAAAGTTTCTGGGCCCAATTCATAAAGTACCCCTGAATAGCGTAAGGGGCTTGCGCCACAAGGAATGGCATAAGGTGCAGCTTGTGCCACAAGATGCCCCAAGAGCAACTCACAAATGCAGCCCATGGTAGATGTAGCCTGCAGGTGCCAAAGGGGGCATGTGCTGTCCTTGCTGCACAAAATCAGCTGCAGCATGCTGCTGGGGGCTTGTGGCAGACTCAGGCTGCCATATCCCCTAACTCGGGATTCAAAAAACCCTGCCAGAGTGCAAATTTCGAAGTACTCTTAGACTAGCCAGGGCTGATCTAAGGGTACTTAGAAGTGAGTTCTCTGGTAGGGTTTTGTATCTTGCACCAATGTGCCATGGCCCCCCTTCCCAGCCCTGATCCCCCTTTTATTAAAATAATGATGTCCCTGGTGGTCTAGCAGATCCCTCCATCCCCAATCCCCTTTTTATTAAAAAAAAAATAGGTCACTGGTGGTCTAGTGGACGCCTGCCTTGATCCTCATTTATTGGAAAAATAATTATGTCCCTGGTGGTCTAACAGCTCCCCGCCACAAACTCCATTTTTTTTGGGGTACTATTTTCTCTCCTCCAGAGCTCGGCTACAACCCGCCCTCCGTTGTTCCCCCAGCGCCATCCCCAGACATCAGACCCCTCCCTTATGCGCAGCGACTTACCCTTCGCGGCAGGGTGGTGAGGAAGTGACTCGACCCACCTAGCGGATCCATGCCAGGGAGGCGTCCTTCCAGGAATAGCACCACGGGGAACAACTTTGTGCTGCGGGCTCGCTTTTTCGCTGTTTTTCCTCCCGGCGGGTCAGAAGTGCAATGGCGTGGCGACTGGAGTGCCTTGCGCTCCGTGCATGCCCCAATCAGCGTCTGCCACGACCCGCCCCCAAGCTTGCAGCTATGTGCTGTCGACCCCCAGCCTCCGCTGAGTCAGAGCCAAGCAGCTGACCGCCAAATCCCCCTCCCGGAGGTGGAGAGCAGTCCCTTGGATGCTCAATCCATCTCCTCCCACGACCCACAGCAACCCATGCCCGTTCCCGAACAGGGGTCGCTGGCGTGGCGCAAGGTGTGGCGACCAGCGCCTCAACCCTCAGCGCCACTGGGCCGGCTACAAACTCCATTTTTTGAAAGTTCATGTCCCTGGTGCTCTAGCAGATCCCCCAGCCCCAATCTGCCCATACAATATACAGATATCTGTCCCTGGTACCATAGTGGACCCTCCACCCTGATATGCAGTGACCCACAACACGTTTCCCCCATCCCATCCCAGAACCGCACCTGGCACAGCCCTCTGCTCTGCACCATGACCGGGTGCTGACTGAGCTGTCAAGGAGTGCTTACTGTATACAATATGTTCTCATTGATTGACAGCTCATGCATACTATAACAAACAATAAAGAGCGCACTCTTACTCTCGCTGCAGGAAAGCTTGAGAGTGTGGGAAGGGGACCTGAAGCAGGGACCCCAACTCCAGGCCATTTATCTGTCAGGAGTCCAGAACACTCTGGCACACCAGCTCATCTGAACTGAGGCCCTCACTCACGAATGGTCACTAGCTCAAGACATCATGACATTGCTATTCGATGAGTGGGGCACCCCAGATGTTGTCCCTTTTACATCCCCACTCAACACCAAACTGCCTCGATTCAGCTCCAGAAATCCAGGACATGCTGTTTTCTGTCAGGAGGCATTCAGACTACGTTGGCAAAATCTTTTTCTGCATGCATTCACTCCAATCTCCCTAGTGTGGATGGTATTGCTCAAACTGGAGATGCACAATGGCAAGAGCATTCTAACTGCCTCCTACTTGCCTCAACAGGTATGGTTTCCTCTGTTGAACAGACTGTCAGTCAACAAATCAAGGATCCTTGTACTCAGGACAGACTTATTGACTTAGGGTCACCAAGTCTATAGAAGTGAATGAGTACAAGATATCTCGGAAGGTCTCTGAAATACTTTTGGCTGCCTGTAACCTTCCACTAGGAGGTCTTACATGGGCAAAGGGAAAAGGTTTTCCATCAGGTACACTAAAACCCACATGGACCCCTTTGAGTGCCCACCTGACAAAGTTCTGGAGTACTTGCTGGACCTTTCTGATGCTGGCCTACAGTTTTCCATAGTTACGGTCCATTCGTGTGCCATTTCTGTATGCCTGGAGACCACTGATACCCTGTACCTGGCACACCTACCACTGTTCAAGAGGTTCCTTACAAGCATCTTACACACAAGGCCTCCCACTGGGACGTCAGTGGCTGCCAGCACTATCAACTTTGTGCTGGATATGCTCTCCCACAAGATGTGAGCTGAAGTTTTTTAACTTGGAAAGCGGTTTTAAGGGACTTTGGTTCATGGGCCCCCTTCAATCCTATTGTACAAGAATATGAAGCCAGCTAATGATGTGTCTCATTCATTTCTTACATGATGGCCAAATGTTGTATTGGCTTCCAAACCTTCTTGGTGCTTTGTATGAGGATGGATATTGCTTTGTCAATATGATAAAAATAATAAAGAGGGTCCTTATATTTTACCTGGACAGAACTAAGGACTTCTGGCAATCCAAACAGCTATTTGTCTCCTTTGATACCAGTAAAAGGGGTTAACCTGTTACAATCAAGCACGTTTCTGCCTGGATTGTGGTCTGTCCATGACAGTGTTATGCTATGGCACAAGTTATGTTAAAAGGTCAGGTACATGCCTACTCCACTAGTGCAGTTGTCACATCCCTGGCAGAGACTGACTCTGTGCATGTTAGTGATATATCGCAGAACTCAACTTGCAGCACAGAGTGCACTTTTGTCAAGCACTATGAGCTGGATGTCCATGCCAGGCAGCATACTACTTTTGGCGGAACTATTCTGAATGGACTTCTATCCCGAGCGAGCCCTTGGCTCCTATCCCCCTAGCCTAGGGATTTTTGTCTGAGCTTGGTACTCGGACCCATTAGTGTGAATCAATGGTGAAAATTAATTCCTGGAAGACATGAAAATGACGTACTCACCATAATTCTTGATCTTCTAGGAATATCTTCACAATTGATTCATACAATATGTCCACTCACCATCTACTGGGCTCACTTCAGCCACTCGATTAGTCTTCACTCCTTGTTCTTGATTTAACTGTGAAGACACTCAGCTACTAACTTTTTTTCAAATTTTACCACACAAGTTTAATATAAAGCACCACTGATTTCTGGTATATCCAACTGCCAGAAAAAAATTCCAATATGCACAGGGGAAAAAAAAATAGTCACAAAGACATACAGACTAAAAGGGGCATTTCCAAACTGCATGTGAGGAATGCTGCAGTCCAGTCTCACATCATCCAATGGCAAATTAAGTTAACGGCATAAACACTTCAAGAAGGTTATAATTCATATATCCTGATAAGCTGCTGCAGATGTGAAATTGTCTACTACAGTAAAAAAAAACTGCATTTACAAGATACTAAATACAAATATTTGTGTTAAACATTTTACAAGAGGTTAAGCTTACCACCTGTCCTGATTCTTGCAGTACAGTCCTGATTTGGGCAGCTGTGTACTGAAAAATAACATGAAAAATACTACATGTACTGACCTTACAGTAGTAAGCAATATTTCTAACGTTCCTGTTAACGCTGCAGAAATCTATAATACCTTAACTAAAATATCTTAAAATAAGAAACAATAGAAACAAATAAAAAAACTACAACACTTAGTCTTAATTCTAATTATGTAGAGATAACAAGTCTGTTGCATTGAACGAGGTTACTATCGTCCTGTGAAAAATCATGTTTCAGTAAGAAATGTCCCACTTTGAGCTTCTGAAAAGGTGGCAACACTACAAGAGGCGCTGCCAGTTCCCGGGGCGAGCAGAGCAAGGGAAAACAGGATAGTGGATAGAGATGTGCGAGGACTTCTGGCTTCGTGTTATCCTAATGTCAGCTTAACTCCGTCCCAGCCCTATTAAATCCACATTCATCAGTGACTTACACTGGAGGTTTTGCTTTCAAAAACAAATGATCACAGTCTACCTTATGCCTTCTAAACAATGTGGAAAAGATCGGCCACCGGGAACCCCGGGTAAGCCCTCAAAACATAGACTGGAGCAAACTCAGCAGGCCGTGCCAGGCTTGCCTGACTCCATGCCGACTCGATCTCCACTAGTAAGCGATACAGAAGAAGGTGATTGTACTTTCACTTCAACACAGCTTTGCTTAGCACTTCAACAAATGAATACCACACTACAACATCTTGAAAATATGATTTCGGAGGATCATAGAGACTTAAAAATGCTGGAACAGAAAACCGGAGAACTAGAGCAACGTGTCTCCGAGTATACCGCAACAACGGATATACACAATAAGGCCCTGCTAGACCTACATAGGAGAGAACAACTCCTGGCCTCAAAAGTACAGTAGTAGCCACAGACATTGCCAGCTATTTCCTGAAATTTCTGTGATATTTCCAGAGAAATCTCTTGCTTTCTGCATTTCCACAGAAGGGGAAGCAGAGAGAAACTCTTTAAAACTTTCACGAAATATATGGAAATAGCTGGCAATATCTGTGGCTACCACTGTAGAAGAGCTGGAAAACTGAAATAGATGTAACAATATTAGGGTGCATAGGGTTCCGGAGACTATGGAGAGCAGCAACATGGTGACATTTATGGAATCTTTTCTAAAGGAAATGTTATCCTTACCTGCAGGAAAATAACAAAATATTATACGTGAGCATCGATCCTTAATTCCTCGATCGAAGAATCCAAAAGCTCATCCAAGATCTATTGTAGTGGCTTTTTGGGACTTTCAGGTTAAGGAAGAGATTCTCCACCTTGCATGGTCCAAGAAAGAAATTGCTTTTGGTGACACGCAGCTCTTCCTGGATTACAATTAATAGCCGCAAACTATGCAATGACGTCAGGAAGTCTTTGCGGTCATTAAACGATTAAGGCAAGTGGGCCATCAAGCCTTTGTGGGCTACCCAGCCTGTCTCAAAGTAAACACGCCTAGTGGCCCTCATAGGTTTCCAGACTTGGAAGCTTCAAAATAATATCCCCATGGCCTTGGGATCGAGTTCGCATCTACATCAGACCGCCGTCAATACAAGGAACTCCAATCCCATAACTGGAAGCAAGCTGGATCCAAGGACCTGAGACACAGATCACCTGCCACAACACCAAATATCTAGGACACAGTAGCAGTTAAAAATAAGCCTGTATAATCCCACTGTACTTCACTTTGTGTAGACTCTGGACCCATTTTTCCTGGAACATCCCCAAGACAACAAGTGACGATATAAACTGTTATGAACTTGATACAAGGTTGGCTATTGTTTTTCAGATGAGTGAAAGTCCGGAGTGTGTCAACAAAAATGTTTTTCTCTGACAGCTCCATTATTTAACATCCTGGTTTAATTGGGGAGAACCTGTACAACTGATTATCTCCCTTTTTCTCACTCATGTATACTATGTGGATACTGATACTTTCTCTTCGGGGGAGGGCTTGTTATGAAGCTGATGAATTCATCTCCTTAAGAGTACCATTACTTAAGGGCTCAATAGTTTAATCATTGTAGCAGAAACTATTTCATCAAGGAATATAGCAAACTACCTTACAATTGCAACAGGGTCTGGCTAAAGTTTTACTGGAGATTCAGTTTTAACTCCAGAGAGGGGTGGGGGGTTGGATCCTTGTCCTTGTGGGACCCTATCCTCTGGGGGTGGGGGTGGAGTGGGTGTCAGGGGGACCTGGGCGCCTGTTGGAGCAGCCTCATAATGCAGACCAATTCTTTACTCTTTCTATCCTGTCCCTTCTCCTTAATGATAGCAAGAGAGAGTAGTAATACAAATCATTTAGCTCTTAAAGGGGTTTGAGAGCCTCCCCTTAAACAATGCTGCATTTGGGGGGGGTCTGGCTTCCCCTTGAGCTACCCGTGACTACAGTAATAAGCATTGGAGGCATGACACTGTAATGATAGGGAGCCCAGCATTATCGCACTATACTCCAATTTTTCATTGTGTTACAGCTTGATTAGCCTAGGTAGTCAGGATGGGGTCTTGGAGGAGTCCTTGCAACGACGAATGGCTTTAAAATAGCTGCACTCAAGCTTTATCTTCATGTGATGTGGGTCCCTGGATAGTGAGCTTATGGGTTATGTGATCATTGGAACTAGGTTCCTAAATATGGTTTGGCATTGGGAGCCACCCCCTACCCCATTTCCTCTCTTGAGGTTGTGGCATTTTATTTATTTCTTACCTCATTCTTTTTTATTGGTCTGCGGGGGTTCGGCAGGGGCATCTTTTTGCTCCTGCCTGTGCTGCACTCTCTGGTTTCCCTGCAGGAGGTGGGGGCCGCCGTGGGGGACGGGGTCTTGACTTCTTCCCGCGGGCCTCCTGGGTGACTTCAAAGGCCATGCCCCTCAGAGGGGACAACAGGGGTTCCACCTTTTTTTATTCTTTTGAATCTCCATTTCTGTATTCAAGGAAGTAGTAACAAGGGTCACAGGACTGCCTCGGGTCAGCTCTTGGCTTGAAGAGAGGTTGGGGGACACCCTTACTTCTCCTTTTCCCCCCATTTTTCCTGTTTGTGCTGATTTATACTAGAAGGTTGGGATGATAGATGGTCTTTAACCTGAGCTTATGATGTTTCGCTGCAATTTTCCTGCTGAAACACCTACCCCATTTATTGTTCCTCTTTGCTAAGCATCCCCCTTAAGGGGCAGAAAAGAGAAACTTCTTTCTTTTTTCTATCACATAGGGGTGTCTATTCTTTGGGTAACCACCTATTTTATAGAAGTTTTGGTGGGGGTGGAACTCCACACACCTTACTGATCTTCGGATCCTGTACTACACCTGAATCCTCACAATGGGGGAGGAGGTATTTACCCCCTCTAACATCTTTGTCCTGTTCCTACTTCACTGCTTCACAGTGACATAGTAAACCTAGGAAGTATCAGAGACATCGATACTTTATTGTTTTATTGTTAAATTTCTACATCAGGGTTAAAGTTTGTTGTTGTAGGATTATTTATATGGAAACTTCTAGACATTATTGTTGTCTTGTTCTTCTTGTTAAGACTCACTGCCTACATGACATGCCTACTAGTGGATTATACATACAGCCTATGTAATAACAAAAGGGGTTTGTTTCCATTTAATAATATTGTTGGTATTAGTTAATTATGGAAGGTCTACATATAATATCATATAATGTTAAAGGAGTCCACTCACCAGTTACACATACACGACTTTTGGGGGAACTGAAAAAACTTCAGTGTGATGTGGCATTCCTCCAGGAGACACATCTACCAGCTTCAGAGCATTCAAAACTTAGACAAGACTGGGTAGGAAGCGTAGAGGCGTCTTCATTCACTAAGTGAAAATAAGCAGGGGTAGCTATTCTAAATAAGAGGAATAGTGCACTTCACATGACCTCGGTTGAGGGTGGGTTTGAGGGTAGATTTCTTAGAATTACGGGGGAAGTGCAAGGTGAACAAGTCCATTTGATTAACATTTATGCCACTAATGTCAATCCAGAAAACTTCCACCAAGCAGTTTTTCACAAGATAGCAAACCTACCACCGGGACAGATTATTATAGGCAGAGATATCAATACAGTGGTCTCTCTGGGCGGAGATAGAGCTTCTGGATCAACAGTTACCAATAGAAAGGCCACAAAAACTTTGACAGCCTTGATGGATGAGCTTGGTCTCTGGGATATCTGGCATGAGCAACATAAGGGGGAAAAATATTTTTCCTTTTACTCACCTTCTCAAAAGTCATATTCACATATTGACTTGTTCTATACACAGCAAATGTGCATGTTTAAAATTCTGGAGTCTAGGATACACCATTTTACATTGACAAACCATGCACCCATATCGATTAGGTTGAGGCTTACCTTGGCAGACAAAAAGTCGATATGGAGAGTAAACGTTTCCTTACTTAGCAATAAACTGCTAGTGGACAAACTAAAAGACATTATCAAAGAACAATAGATGGTAAATATGCAACAAAAATGCTCAAGTTTGTCTACATGGGAAGTGATTAAAATGGTATTACACGGAGAGCTTATTAGTTATGCGTCGGCGGAAAAAAACTGGCTAACTTAAAATATAACTGACTCATATCTAGAATAGCAGAGTTAGAACAAACTCACAAAGCTAACCCCCACCTAACAAGTATTATGCAAATGTTAACCAAAGTTCGAGACGAGTTACGAGATACAGAAAAACAAAAAGCTGAAGGGAAATTAAGGTTTACAAACCAAAAGTATCATGAGACCGGGGAAGGCATCACAATTACTAGCCTTTAGGTTAAGGAAAGCTCACGCAAGTAGAGTAGTCCCTTGAATTATTAACAAGAATAACCCAGCCCAACCATGGTTACGTCCCAAAGATTTTGCCCTTCAATTTCAACAATATTACTAGCAACTCTATGCTGAAGATAAGGCAGGTACGGATGTAGTACAGGCCACAAAAGCCTTTCTGACTAACTTGCATTTACCTAAGCTTTCTCCCCAAGCCACAGACAAGCTTAATGCCCCAATTTCAGAACAGGAGGAGAGGCAGGTCATAAAATCTCTTCCATCAAGAAAATCCCTGGGTCAGAATGGGTTCGGCTCAGAAGTTTACAAAAAATTGATCCATAGTTTAGTACCTATTTTAACACAGGTTTATAATAATAGCCAGAAGGAAGGGAAAACCCCTTATACTTGGAGAGAAGCATTGATTGTGGTAATACCAAAACCAGGTAAACCAAGAGATTTATGCAAAGCTTATCTCCCCATATCTCTATTGAATCAAGATTTTAAAATTCTCACTAAAATGTTATCCGTCAGATTACAAAAATATATGGAAAGCTTGATCCATCCAGACCAAACAGGCTTTATACCCCACAGATACCTGGCTGATAATATTAGGTGATTATTAAATGTTTTAGCTTATAAATCTCCCACTACACTGCCCAGTTAGCAATCTTTTTAGACGCCGAAGAGGCATTTGATCAACTTAATTGGGACTACTTAAGAACTGTTTTGGAACACCTGGGATTTGAGAAGCGATTTCTTAAATGGATAGCCCTGTGCTATGATTATACTTTTGCCAGGGTTAATGGAACCATGTCAGATCCTTTAAAAAATTATAAGGGGCACCCAGCAGGGGAGCCCTCTGTCACCCCTGCTATTTGTCCTTAGCTTAGAACCCCTTGCCCCAGCCATTAGAAAGATGAAAAACATGCATGGTATAACAGTGGGGTACCATACATGTAAAGTTTATCTCTATGTAGATGACATCCTAGTATACTTGGAGAACCCAAATGTTACTTTACCATCTTTTTTAAAACTAATGGAGGAATATGGGAACATATCGGGCTTCCAGATTAATATGGAAAAATCAGAGGTGATGCTGGTGGGGGGATCACTTTCCCAAGAGCAAAAAAGCCGAGCTTGAGGACACATTCAAGCAGAGTTCCACTAGAGCAAATTTAATCTGTGATTTAAACAATCTAAATCTGCTAGTTTCCTGACAGCAATTGGATTAATCTTGAGAGGATAGTTCACTGCACTGAACAACCACCTTTACTGGATCTTTACTCACCTGAACCTCGATGTTATGGGGAGAACCAACAGAGTGGCTGCCGGAGGAGAGGGAGTCCAATCCAAGGATCTGAAACCAAGCATTAGTACTGAATCGAGACCAGTGACAGATGACTGTGCATTGCAACCTACTAATGCAGTTCTCCTAATGGCAACAAAGCGAATGGACCAAAAACTGGAAGATTTTACTTCTCAGTTTAAAATTCTGGATACCAAGGTTGACCTGCTAGAGGAAGAGTCAAAAGCTGCAACTGTTTTGGCTGCAGAGGCCATGACAGTGTCTACTGGCCTCATGAAAGAAAATAAAGGGCTCAGGCAATGACTAGAATATTTAGAAAATGCATCTCGAGCCTCCCACATTAGAATCCTTGGCTTACCTGAGGACTCCAAAGAAGAGGACCCCATTTCTTTCCTGAAGACATTTTTGGAGGAGGCCCTGCTGGTTCAGGAGCTGATCACCATCCTAAAGGTGTACAGGATCACATCACGTGGTAGGAGAAGCCACACAGCTATGAATCAGATGCTGCCCCAAACTCTCCTTGTGGTTCTGGGTTCAGTAAGGGAAAGAGACCTTATCATTAAAAAAAAAACTAAACAGCAGGGAATCCTGGAGTGGGACAATACTAAAGTGCACATTTTTCCAGATTTAAGCTTTGCCACTAGACAGCAATGGAAAAGCTTTGACGCTGTTAGAACCCACCTGAGACAATTGGGGGTCCACCGTGTTCTCCTGATGCCAGCCAGTCTCCAGATTACATACAGTGAGAAAAATGATCAATTTGCAGACTCAGAAGCAGCAAGCAAAATGTTGGTCTGCATTGAACATGAATTTCAAGCAAAAGGGGACAATACGGAGTGACTCTGGAGGCAATGAATGAGTGAGTGTCTGCAGTTAGGGCTAAGTTCCCTTGATTATACTTAAACACTAAGAAAATAATGTTTTTATCTACTATTCTTCCCGGCTAGGTATGCTATAATGGTCTTTTTTTTATTTTTTTTGAGATGTAATGCTGTGCTTTTGGGGAATGGCTGGGAAGGGAAATGTAGGCAAAGTCGAAAATGGCGGCTAAATTGTTTGTTTTAGGACAAGACAACCCCTCCTTTTTTTTCTAGCCTGGGAGGGCTGTTGGTACTGCCAGATCGCCGAACATGCGCACTGCAATATGTGTTCTAGGTTGAACAGCTTGAAATAAGTACGACCATTCAATGTCTGAATGTTCTTGCAATTACACTGACATCTTTTTTTAATTGATCTCTGCTCAAAGGTCTAAGCAGGAAGCTTAATTGGCTTTAGCCTATTTTCTTTTTTTTTTCAGTCTTTTGGTAACCGGGTAAGGCCCACTAAGCACAAGTGCCTGTTTTCATATAAGGGGAAGACTTCTGAATTGCCTTAATGCCTTAATAAAGTTTACAGATGAGGGATGTTTTACCCAACTGTAAGGGTGTTCATTAATCTTAAAACATTACAATGGTAATCCCGTCTCATGGCAGTATTGGCCTGTTATAAACTGATTTGAAAGGTTTAAATATAATGTTTCTCCCCCTGTGATGTAGCAATAATATAGGGGCTCATCTAATCCTTACTGTAACAATGATGTCATGCATTGTGTTCATAATGCTTCTCAAAACCTACTTATGAGGGTAGTGTACTATGTATTTTATATAGTTAAACTAATAAAAATAAAGTTAAAAAAAATAAATGGGTTAAAGATAAAGTACGTTATCTAGGAATATGGATCCCTTTACAGCTTTCTAAACTATATTACTATAACTATCAATCTCTGTTCAACCCGGTATATTCATTTCTTTAAAGGTGGAATACCCTTCCTTTGTCCTTCTCAAACCGCCTAGAAATGGTCAAAATGAATGTTCTCCCTCAATGTATTTTTCTTTATTCTACTCTTCCCCTGCCTATTCCCTCAACTGACTGGAAAATTCTAAATAAAAAGCTTTCATATTTTATTTGGGTGGGGTAGAAACTTCGAATAAAATGGTCAGTTCTGACAGAAGGTAAGAAAAAGGGGGTCTGGGGCTTGGCAAACTTTCAAAATTACTGCCTAGCAGCACAATTAACTCCACTGCTTAAAATGATTAATTTGACTAGGTTGGGTGGGTGGTTTCTCTTGGAGGAGGCAGCCCATCCCAACATTCCTCTTGGTGTTCTGCCTTGGGCTATATCATTAAGAAATCTTAGAGACGTTAAGAACTGGTAGACTAAACACACCCTAACCATATGGTTGAGAATAAGATGGAAGTGGGAAATACCCACACCAGTTTGACGATACATCCCCCTTCAATATCTCTGTGACAAGCTGGCCTATGGTAGATGGAGAGGCAACACGCTGGGTTTAAAGTTCACAGAAGAAAATGTACTTTTATTGCTCCAAATGTAAGTTATGGCTCCAGAAAAGCATAATCAGGCAGCTCAACTTCTTCAGCCTGGTCAGGTAACATAAAGGTTAACACAAAACAGTTCTTTCAGGCTGACTTGACAAAAGGAATCTTTGAACCACTCATGTGGGCCAGCAGTTTTTTTCAATATACAGTCTCAAACAAAACATAAACAGTTTGTGGGCCAGCAGTTTTGAATGCACAGTCTCAAATCGAACATGAATAGTTTTCCCTTTCAGCCTTATTTGCAGGCTGTTATTAGTAATACATTCCACTCACTGTTTTTGGCCCAGCTGGCTAGGCTGATCCTTTACCTCAGGACTCTCTGCTCTAGAAATGGTCCCTTTCTCAGCAGCAGGTTTCAACTTCTCTCCAAAGGCTCTCTCCAATAATTAACCATTCTCCTTGGCTTTCTGCTCTGGTTCCTGTCTTACATTCCACCCTCCATCTTGCAGGGTTCTCTGCCTAGGAGTATCTCCTTACTGCAGCAGTTTCCAGCTTCTAACTGACTCCTTGCTGGATTCTCTCTGCCTTTTAGCAATTCCTCTAATTAGCAACACCTGGGAAGGCACCCCCCCTTACCTGTTCATGTTGCATTCCCTCAGCCTCAAACAAGATGTTAACCTCTTGTTTATCAGTGTAGTGTTTACTCTGTCACATACCTCCCCCCTTTGTGCGAAGGCACAGTTGGTTGGCCCCTGACCATTCCCCTCCCGGGACAGGAAGTCCACATTTCCATTCTGTTTCCCGGCCCAGTAGTGCACCATAAAGGAAAATGACTGGAAGGCCAAGTACCACCTTGTGCTATGGGGGTTGTCATCCTTCATCACCTGTAGCCACCTCAGAGGGGCATGATCTGTGACCAGGATAAACTGCCGGCCTTGCAGGTAGTAGCGGAGGGTGTCCACAGCCCACTTGACTGCAAGACACTCTTTCTCTATCACCGCATAGTTTTTCTCCCAGGGAAAGAGTTTCCAACTGAGGTAGAGGATAGGATGTTCCTCCCCCTCAAACTCCTGGGAGAGCATGGCTCCTAGCCCGACTTCAGAGGTGTCCGTCTGCAGGATAAAGGTCCTGGTGAAATCAGAACTGCGTAATATTAGCTCTCTGCACAGTGTCACTCTGAGTCACACTCCTCTGACCATTGGACCTTACTGGGGGGCAGATTTCTGGGTGAGGTCTGTAAGGGGGCTGGCAAGGGTGGAGAAGTGCAGTATAAACCTGCGGTAATACTCTACCAATCCTAAGAAGGCCCTCACCTGGGTTTTTGTGGTGGGTATTGGGCACTTGGCTACAGCTTGGACCTTACTGACCAAGGGTCTCACATGTCCATTGCCTATACAGTACCCTAAGTACTTCGTTTCAGCTTTGGCCAAAGCACACTTCGCTGGATTGACCATCAGCCCTGCTTCTCATAAGGACTGTAGTACCACTGCCACCTTGGATACATGGTCTCCCAATCAGTGCTGTGGATCACGACGTCATCTAGATAAGCAGCTGCATAGTGGGCATGGGGTCGCAGCAAGTGATTCATGAGCTTTTGAAAGGTTGCAGGTGTCCCATGGAAGCCAAAAGGCATGGTACGGAACTGATGTAGCCCAAAGGAGGTAGCAAGTGCTGTCTTTTCCTGAGACTCCGGGGTCAAAGGGATTTGCCAGTACCCTTTCGTTAGGTCCAAAGTCGTGATGTACTTGGCTTCCCCTAGTCTATCTAACAGTTCATCTAACCGGGGCATAGAGTAGTCATCAAACTTTGAGATGGCATTGACCCTGCGAAAATCAATACTGAAGCGGGTAGCCCCACCTTCTTTAGGTACTAACACTATGGGGCTACACCAATCACTGTTGAATTCCTCAATCACCCCCAACTCTAGCATGTCCTGTAACCCCTTCTTAACAGTGTCTCATACGGCTACTGGCAAGCGATACGGTCACTGCCGCACCTTCTCCCCTGGCTCTGTTTCTATATGATGAGCTATCATATGGGTTGTCCCCTGGAGGAAGAAGAAAACGTCCAAAAACTGGCTTATTAACTATCCTAGTTGCTGTTTCTGTTTGTGACACAGCTGTTCTCCCATTGGGACTTGTATCCCCAGATTCTCATCCAGCACTTGGGGTCCTTGATCCACTATGTCTGGTTAAGGGTAAATCAATAGGCTATCCCTCTGGTTCCAGAATTTCAGCAAATTGACATGGTAAATCTGGGTCTCTTTTAGCCTCTTTGGCTGGCAAACATCATAGTCAACTGGGCCCATCCTCCGGGTAACTTTGTAAGGCCCCTTCCATTTGACTAGAAGCTTATTCTGGCTGCTCGGCAACAAAACTAGTACTTGATTCCCTGGTTTATATTCCCTCAACCAGGCTCTCTGATTATAGCAGTACTCTTGTCTTTGTTGATCCTTCACCAGATTTTCTCGGGCAAATTTCTCCACCCGATCTAATCTTTCATTCAATTGCAGGACATATTGCACCACATTTTCAGTCTTGGGGTCGGATTTCTCCCACATCTCCTTTACTACAACAAGAACACCTCAGGGGTGGTACCCATAGAGGAGTGCAAAAGGAGCATACCCTGTAGAAGCTTGAGGGACCTCCCACATTGTGAACATCAGTAAGGGAAGTAACTTGTCCCAGTCCCTGACCTCAGTGGTTATGAACTTTTGAAGCATCATTTTAAGGCTTGTATTGAATCGTTCCACGAGGCCATCCATCTGGGGATGGTAGATTAAGGTCCTTATGGAGCTGATTCCCAATAAAGCACAAACCTCCTGAGTCAAGCGGGACATGAAGTTAGTTCCCTGGTCAGTCAACATTTCCTTTGGTATTCCCATATGACTAAAGACCTTCAATAGTTCCCCGGCTACAATTCTGGCCGGAATGGTTCATAATGGGATGGCCTTGGGGTACGGGGCAGCATAGTCTACAATCACCAGAATGTATTGGTCCCCCCCGCACTCTTTTCAAGGGGTCCCACTATATCAACCCCAATCCAGTCAAAAGGTGCCTCCATAACAGGTAAGAGCACTAAAGGGGCCCTTGGACTATTCTTTGGAGCTACTAACTGGCACTTGGGACAAGATGCACAATAATCTTTAACATGTTGATAGATGCCCGGCCAAAAGAATCAGGGCAACAGTCGGGCTAATGTATTCTCTACCCCACAGTGCCCTGCCACAGGAATAGAGTGGGCAAGGTGCAGTAATTCCCCCTGAAAGACTCGAGGGATTAGCAACTGATGTTGCGTATCCCCTATCTGGGCCTCCTTACTAACTTGATACAGGATACCCCCTTGTAACTCAAAATGAGGATAGAGTGCTGCTTGACTCTCATCTACCACTTCCCCTTCCCTGACAGCCAACTGGGTGTATACCCGGCTGAGTATACCATCGGCCTGTTGTTCTTTGGCAATGTCCGGGCAGTGCTTTAACACATCTTGCTCTGATAGGGATGGCCCTCCTGGACTTTGGTTAGGTGGGTCAGTGTTAGGGTCGGGCTGTGGGTCTGGATCCACTTTTGCCTTTGCTTCACCTCCCTCCTGTGCACCTGCCCCTCGGGACCCCTTTCCTTTACTGCCCTATTTTTTCACTTAGATTTGCAGGTTCTCATCTGGGCATTAAAAATCCCTGGGTCTGGGAAAGGAAAAACTTCCCCCAGCTGCAGGTGGCTGCCCCCCCCTTTCAGGACCCTGAGACTGGGTAATTACCAAAGATAAGCCTGCTTTCCATAAGTCGTCAAACCATTTCCAATCTCTCCCCAGTAACACTGGATAGGGTAACCCCGGAGCAACCCCCACCTTTATAGTTTCTGTTTGGCCCCCCAGAGTAAGTGTAACCATAGCACCAGGGTAAGCCTTTACACCCCCATGCAGACACTGGATAGGGACGGGGTTCTGGTCCTGCCAGTGTCGGGGGTTCATAAGGGCCACCCTGACTAGGGTCTGGTGGCTTCCTGAGTCCACCAGAGCCTCCATCTCTATCCCTGCTACCTCAACAGAGGTTACAAAATCTCGGGACTCAGAGTCCCCACCCCCACTGTACAGTGAATATATATCTGTAAACGTGCAGTCTATGAAAGTACAGTCCATGTGGGGGCAGTTCTTCACAAAGTGACCCTTCTGTCCACATGAGAAACATGCTCCTGTGTCTTGGCTATGGGGTGTGCCTCCGGGTTTAGGCAGCAGGCCCTCAGGAAATGTCTCCCTGGGCTGCTGGGTTGTTGTCTTTTCCAGAGTCTGACCCTTATCTGGCCCATAACCCCCCTTCCTACATGTCCAAGGTCCCTTCACAGTTTCAGCCAATATTCCTTCAGTCTGACCCCCGGGATGATTCCCCATCTTCCCAGGTGGCCTTGTAAGCTGGGTCACGGGGCCGGAGGACAGTTCAGCATCCAACACTTGTTCTGAGATCTGCAATGCCTCTGCTAGCATGGTGATCTTCTGTTTGCGGACCCAGCTATGAATTCCCTGTTGGTAGGATGTTCAGAAATTGTTCCAAGATGATTAACTCAGCCACCTCAGGGCCACTGTGTCCTTTGGGTTTTAGCCAACACCAGCACAGGTCCCGAAATTGTTGTCCCACTGCTCAAGGTTATGCACCTGCTGTAAATTTGAAGTTCTGGAACCTCCAACAGTAACTTTCTGCCTTGATGCCTAGGCGGTCCAGAATTGCTGCTTTCACCTCTGTGTACTCCCTGGCTGTGGTACTGTCCATAGCACAATAGGCTGCTTGGGCTTCCCCAGTCAGACAGGGGGCAAGGCTAACAGCCCACTGGGGTCTGGGCCATCCAGCAGCTTCTGCTACTCGTTCAAACGTTACCAGGAAGGCCTCGGGATCATCCTCAGACGTCATTTTGGTTAGCATGGCGTTCATCCTAGGAACCCCTGGCCCCATGATAGCCAGACCAGCTTTACAAGTAGGATTTTGTTGCGGCTGTTGCACCAGGGACTGCAGGAGCTGCTGTTGTTGTTGTCCCAGCTGTATAAGAAACTGCTGTTGTGCCTCCTGTTGCACTTGTGCTTGTTGGGCCCGTTGTTGCACCTCCTGCTGCTGCTGAGCCAGCTGGGTGAGAACCTGTTGTTGCTGAGCCTGTTGTGCCCATTGTTGTGCCTCTTGTTGGGCTTGCTGTGCTTGTTGGGCCCATTGTTGTGCCCCCTACTGCTGAGCCCACTGATTGAAAGCCTGTTGTTGCTGTTCAGTGAGGAACTTCAGCAATTTCTCCATATCCATTTTACAGAATGTAACTAGTCCTGCTCACTCCAGTAGGGGTTCGAAACCCACTTTTGACACCACATGTGACAAGCTAGCCTATGGTAGATGGAGAGGCAACATGCTGGGTTTAAAGTTCACAGAAGAAAATGTACTTTTATTGCTCCAAATGTAAGTTAAGGCTCCAGAAAAACATGATCAGGCAGTTCAACTTCTCCAGCCTAGAAACATAGAAACAGAATTTGATGGCAAATAAGGACCGCTTGGCCCACCCAGTCTGCCCATTTCCCTACCTGATGGATAAGCTACAGATTCTAGTTAATAAACAGATTACTTCCTCCCTCCTACCCCCCCTAGAATTGCCTTATGCCTGTCCCATGCATTCTTGAATTCTCCCACTGTTCCTGACTCCACAACCTCCTCAGGAAGGCTGTCCCATGCATCCACAACTCTCTCTCTGTGAAAAAATACTTTCTAACATTACCTCTGAGCCATCCCCCCTCTATCTTCAAATTGTGCCCCCTTGTTCTTGCACATCTCTTCTTCTGAAAGATACTACCCTCTTGTACCTTGTTATTTCCCTTGAGATACTTGAAAGTTTCTATCATGTCCCCCCTCTCCCTCCTTTCCTCAAGGGTATACATATTAAGCTGCTTTAGTCTCTTCTCATATGTCTTTTGGTGCAGACCTTGCACCATTTTGGTTGCCCTCCTCTGAACAGCCTCCACTCTGTCTATGTCTTTGCGGAGATGGGGTCTCCAGAATTGCACACAGTACTCCATACGGGGTCTCACTAACTGTCTGTAGAGAGGGATAACAACTTCTTGTTTTCTGCTGTTGATGCCTCTCCCTATGCATCCCAGTATCCCCCCAGCCCTCCTTACTGCCTTCTCACATTGCTAGCCCACCTTTAGGTCATCTGATATAATTACTCCTAGGTCTCTTTCGATTTTTGTTGTTATTAACTCACCCCCCATTGTGTACTCTTCCCTTGTGGGTTTTTGTTTCTCAGATGCATTACCTTGCACTTCTTTTCATTGACTCTGAGCTGCCATGTATTTGACCATTCCTCCAACCTTGCCAAGTCCCTTTTCATTCTTTCCACCCCACCTTGTGTATCAACCCCATTGCAGATCTTTGTGTCATCTGCAAAGAGGCATACCTTTCCTTCCAGGTGCTCTCCAATGTCACTTATAAAGATATTAAAGAGGACCGGTCCCAGTACCGAACCCTGCGGTACCCCACTAGTTACCCTCCTTTCTTCACTGTGGACTCCGTTTACTATCACCTTTTGCGTCCTGTTGTCCAGCCAGTTTTTTATCCAGGCTACCACCTTGGGACCCACTCCAAGGCTGGCTAACTTGTATATTAATCTTTTGTGTGAGACTGTGTCGAATGCCTTGCTAAAATCTAGGTAGGCCATATCCACAGCCCCTCTGGTCTACTACTTTGGTCACCCAGTCAAAGAAATCTATTAGGTTCATCTGACATGACCTTCCTGCTGTGAAACCATGCTGCCTTGGGTCCTGTGCCCCACTGGCCTCTAGGTACTCAACAATTCTTTCCTTCAGAAGTGATTCCATCATTTTCCCTACCACTGAAGTCAGACTAACTGGTCTGTAGTTTCCTGCCTCTGCCCTGCTCCCACTTTTGTGAAGTGGAATCACATTTGCCCTCCTCCAGTCCTCAGGTGCCACTCCATCCTCAAATGATTTGTTAAAGAGAGTAGTCAGTGGTGTTACTAGTTCTACCCTTAGTTCTTTTAGTATTCTTGGGTGAATCCCATCAGGCCCCATTGCTTTGTCCACCCTCAGTTTCAAGAGTGCTTTCAAAATCCTTTCTTCTGTGAATGAACTGGTATCGACCCCCCAATCAGAGTTTCTCCTTTGTTTGGTTTAGGCACCTCCCCTCCTCATCTGTTGTGAATACTGAGCAGAAATATTCATTCAGTATCCCTGCTTTTTCACTGTCACCCTCTGCCCACTTTCCCTCCCCTTTATTAAGTCTCCATATCCCTCCCTTGGTCTTTCTTTGCTCCCTAATGTACCTATAAAAAGTTTTATCCCCCTTCTTAACAGAGTTGGCTATCTTTTCCTCAGTTTGTGCCTTTGCTATTCTGACTACCATCCCTGCTTCCTTCTGTTTTAACTGATAAAGTTCTCTGTCCTGTTCCTTCTGTGTTTCCTTATATTTCCTGAATGCTATCCTTTTCTCCTTAACCATCACTGCCACCTCTTTTGAGAACCATAGTGGTTTTTTCCTTCGTTTTGTTTTATTGATTTGCTTTACACAAAGGCTTGTTGCCTCTGCGATGGCTGTTTTGATTATTCCCCATTGTTCCTCCACCCCTCCTTCTTGCCCATTTGCTGTGCTTTTCTAAGGCACTCTCTCATTTTCCCAAAGTCAGCCTTCCTAAAGTCCAATACTCTTGTTTTCGTATGGCTTGACTTTATGGCTGTGTTTATTGTGAACCACACTGCTTGGTGGTCACTTGTTCCCAGATGGCTACCCACTTCTAAATCTGAGATCCTTTCTCCTTCCCATTGAGAGTACCAGGTCTAAGATTGCTCCCTCCCAGTGGGTGCCAACACTAGCTGTCTGAGGCATGCCACCTGTAGGGCATCAAGAATGACCATGCTCTTGGATGTGCCTGCAGCAAAGGTACTCAGTTAACATCTGGCATATTCAGGTCCCCATCAACAATATCTCCCTTTTTTCGCCATTTTAAGGATGCCTTCTATCATTTCCTTGTCCATTTCCTCCCCTGAGATGGGGTCTGTACACAACCCCATGCAGATTGTGGTGCCATTTCCTGTCTCAGGGTGACCATAGTGACTCATCAACTTCCTGTTTACTCTTTAGTTCTGTTGCTTTAATCCTTCCCTATATATAGAGCTACTCCTCCTCCTCTCTTTACCCACCCTGTCCCTCCTGTAGACTGTGTATCCTGGTATGTTGACTTCCCACTCATGGTTCTCTGTGTACCATGTTTCAGTGACTGCCACAATATCCAGGCATCCCTCTTCCATTAAGGCCACTAGTACAGGGAGCTTGTTGCACAGACTATGGGCATTGGTACTCATCACCTTCCATTTATTTTTTATGGCCTTACCCCTTTTAGTCCCATCCCAGTCCTTAACACCCTTTTCTGCATTTATCCCTGTCCTGCTCCCTGCTGACTTCTCTGCCTTGGTGTTTACCTCTCTAACTACTGCGCTTTGTGGGGGGAAGCTGGGATTTCCCTGTTCCTTTTCAGTGCCTCCCTCCTTGCCTAGTTTAAATGCTTGCCGATGAAGCATTTAAACCTGTCACCTAGGATTCTGGATCCTCCCCCGGACAGATGCAGACCATCGCACCAGTATAAGCCTGCATCCCTCCAGGTGGCTCCCCAGTGCCCAATGAAGCCAAAACCCTGAGCTCCACACCAGTTTTTCAACCATTCATAGAATCCCATGGTCTGGAATACTCTAGCACCATCCTTGCCATAGACAGGCAGCACCTCCGAGAAGGTTACCGTGCATGCTACTTGTCTAAGGCCCCTTCCCCAACTCCACAAACTCCTCTTGCACAGCTGTGATCCCATTTACAGCCAGGTCATTTGTCCCTAGGTGGACAATGACATCCAGCTCCCTTTCTCGTGCAGCTGCTCCTGCGATCCTGAGGATTCGCTTCCTGTCCCTCCAAGCCGTGGTACCAGGCAGGCACCTTACCTCCCTATCCCCTTCCTCCCCGTCTACCCCCCTAATGATTGAGTCCCCCACCAGGAGTTGTTTCCTTCTCTATGGGGTCTTGTGCCACCCTCCTGTGGGTCTCCTTTGTGGAGGTTCCCAGCATCCTCCTTGGTCTCCACTACAGGTGCCTCCATAGAGGAACCACTCTTTGCCAGAACAGCATATGAATTGTGGAGAGCTACAGCTGGAGGGATGCACCTCTGTTCAACCACCCTCTCCCTCCCTGAGCCCACATTGGTCCAACCACTCCTCTTTCTTGACAACTTCTGAGGTAGCGGTGGTGGCCTGGTGGTCCCTGGGTGGGGAAGAGGTTTCAGATCCTAGCCAGGTCAGCCTGGAGACAGACAACCTCTCCCACTGACCAGAGAATTGCTGCAAACAGGCAACATGCAGCCTCCAGAATGTCTCCCGGAACACTGCTGCTCCCCAGCCTTTACACTGCACCACTCCCATTTTGACGTATTTTGTGTCCCCTCTCCTGTTGCTTTGTATGCTTATTGTCTCCTCCCTCTATGTATTTTTACAGTTACTTTCCTACTGCCTATGTGCCCTTACAACTCTCACCCTTCCTGTTCTGGGACAGGAACTTTCTGTAGTCTTCAGTAGTCTCCTTCCTCCGTACTTGGATTCAGACCTCTGGCAGCCAGGGGGAGATAAACAGTTTTTTGTTTTTTTTAGGTTCTTTCAAGGTTGCTGAAACTGTGTCTCAGTGATCCTTCCCTTCCTACTGCCAAACAGGAAGTTCCTGTTGTCAGTCAAATTCAGTGGCTATAAAACTAGAACTGGCTTTGGGTGGGAGGGTGAGAAGGAGGGAAACTAGTAAAAAATCTGTAGTTCTGGACTTCTGTTTCTTGCTCTGCAACCAGTTCTCTTCTGCTAGAAACTTCTGCTAGCCTGGTCAGGTAACATAAAGGTTAACACAAAATAGTTCTTTCAGGCTGACTTGACAAAAGGAATCTTTGAACCACTCATGTGGGCCAGCAGTTTTTTTCAATACACAGTCTCAAACAAAACATAAACGGTTTGTGGGCCAGCAGTTTTGAATGCACAGTCTCAAATCAAACATAAACAGTTTTCCCTTTTAGCCTTATTTGCAGGCTGTTATTAGTAGTACATTCCATTCAATGTTTTTGGCCCAGCTGGCTGGGCTGATATTCAGGACTCGCTGCTCTAGAAATGGTCCATTTCTCAGCAGCAGGTTTCAACTTCTCCCCAAAGGCTCTCTCCAATAATTAACCATTCTCCTTGGCTTTCTGCTCTGGTTCCTGTCTTACATTCCACCTTCCATCTTGCAGGGTTTTCTGCCTAGGAGAATCTCCTCCCTGCAGCAGTTTCCAGCTTCTAACTGACTCCTTGCTGGATTCTCTCTACCTTTTAGCAATCCCTCTAATTAGCAACACCTGGGGAGGCACCCCCCCTTGCCTGTTCATGTTGCATTCCCTGCACTTCCTCAGCCTCAAACAAGATGTTAACCTCTTGTTTCCCAATATAGTGTTTACACCATCACAATCTCCCACAATTTCCGATCCCTTATCTTCATAGATGGGCAGAACATGGTTTGTGATTTATGACCCAGTTCATTCAAGGAAAATTTATTAAAGACTTCCCGATGTTGCAAAGGGAATTCAATCTGCCTAAACATGATTTTCTCTGGTTTTTGCAGTGCCACCACTATATTAACAAAAGAACATTAATATATAATAAAAGCCAACTTAGGGATACAAAACAATCAATAACACATCTCTACCAGCAGATAGAACAGGGGGAAGGTCAATTAGCTATACAGAGGATTCAATCCAAATGGGGGAGGAGAGTGAGACATCCCTCTTAGATGAAGAATGGGAAAGAATCTGGGCAGCTGTTCATAAAACGATGACCTCAGCCATCTGGAGGGAATTTAGGTGGAAAATATGTGGTTGATTCTTTATAATCACCACCATTTCTAAGTATTATATCAGAAACAATACAGACCAATGCAGGGGATCGAGGGGTACATTGCCGCAAAGGTTTGTTTAAACTAGGAGGGGGGGTGGTGAGTTGGCAGCTGGTAGGCAGAGATCCCAGAGATGGGAGCCAGACCAGCTTACCCCCATGTTAACAGGGTAGGAGTCGGGGTAGAGGCATGGAGGGGAGAGGAGGAGGGAAAACCAGGGAAAGGTAAGGAAGGAAATGGGGTGGAGGGTGGTAATGCTGAATGTGAGGAGCCTAGGTAATAAGTCAGCTGAGTTGCAGACTTTCCTGACAGTGGTGGTGAAGGTGAACATTGCAGCCATCATGGAAACGTGGGCCACCCAGTACCAGGACTGGGATATGGTGATCCCAGGGTATAGACTATTCAGGAAATACAGGACTAAGGGGAAAGGGGGAAGTGGCATTCTATGTATGGGAAGGGATAAAGTGTATAAGGGAGGAAGGCAGAACAGAGGCCCTATGGATGCAGTTTCAGGACTCTAAAAGTAGGATGCTGAGAATGGGGGTAGTATACAGACCACCAGCGCAAGGGGATGACCTGGATAGAGAGCTAGCTGAGCAAATCAGAAGGATCTGTAGGAAGGGGAACACAGTGGTGGTGGTGGCAGACTTCAATCTACCTGGGGTGGATTGGCGCACTCCAAACACCGCGAGTGCAAGGGAGCAGGTCACACTAGAAGCATTTCAGGACAGCTTCCTGGTACTGTTGGTACATGAGCCGACCAGATTGGAGAGGACACTGGACCTGGTACTTTCAAATGGAGAGGCTGTAAGAGAACTGGGGGGGCCCTCTGGTTGACAGTGACCACCACTCAGAGTGGTTCATGCTCAATATGGATAGGGAAACAGGGGGTACGGAGACCAGGGTGATTTACTTTAAAGGAGCAGACTTTAAAAGGATGGGGGAAATTCTTGGTAGGTCTCTAGCAGGAATTCAACCAGACATGGATGCTACTCAAAAATGGGATATTATTAAAAAGGGCTGATGGAGGCCACTGGAACTTGTACAAAGTCAAGGAGTAAGAAGGGAAGGGCAAAGAAGCCCCGTTGGTTGACTTGAGAGATTATGGAGGGAGTGAGAGCCAAGAGGAAGGCATTTCAGAAACTCAAGACATCGGGTGGAGGAGCTGACATGGATGAATATATGAAGAAGTCCAGGGAGAATACTAGGCTAGTCAGAGCGGCCAAGGCTTCAAGAGAATTGAGATTGGCACAGGGTATTAAGGAAGGAGAAAAGGACTTATAATAATAATAAAACTTTATTTTTATGGCGCCTTTCCAAAACCAAGGTGCCTAACAAAAAATTCAAAACATATCAAATTTCACAGCAACTTAGATGAATAAGACAGAAAAGCACTAAAAAATTAAAATAAATAAATCGGTCACTGAATGCTTGGTGCCAGAGATGGGTTTTCAAAGCTCGTTTAAATTCCTCCATGGTCGTGCACTCACATAACTGGCAGGGTAGAGAATTTCCAAGGGATGGGGCCGCATGCATAAATGCTCGGGCCCCAGAGGATTTTAAACATACCCTTGGAATCTCCAGTAACCCCTCACTAGCTAAGCGGAGCGATTGCCCGGGTATTTAAGGTAACAGAAGATCTTACTTCGAGAAGACTCTTGCAGTAGGTAATTACATATAGGACTGAAGCTGGCAGGCGTCAGGACCCCACAGAAAAATTTCTACCTAGCAGTCTCTGGCGAGGGACCGCTCCCACATCAGGTGACTGGCGTCTGGCGACGTCGGTATAAAGGGGTTGTCCCTCACGCCCGCTTTCCAGTTCTTTCCCGCCATTTGCTTTCGACAGCGCCTTCCGGTTAAGTTCCACTGCTCGTCAGTCAATCGTCGCTGGTAGTTATACCATCAGTTTTTTCGATTTTTCTAATATATTCATCAGGATTCTCTTACCTGCCGTGTATGTCGTCCCCTACCACGTCCGAGCACAAAAACAAGTGCGGCTCGTGCGGCGCCCAACTCCCACACAAGGATGGCCATTCTCTGTGTCTCATCTGCCTAGGCCCCGACCACCCCATGGATTCCTGTCAGCACTGCCTGAAGTTCAACGCGGCTACCCGCAGAAAAAGGCAGCAGTCCCTGGAGGCTCACATACTAAAGAAGAAGATGTCCTCCATGGAAAAGGAGCTGTAAAAGCTCTGACAGGCTTCCAAACCTCCCCCGAGGGCCTGAAGAAGAAGAAGAAGAAGGAGGAGAAGCACCGGGACCGGGACTCCTCATCCACGGCTGCAGCCACTTTGGCTGGGGTCGCCACCCTTCAGGCAACATCCCCTCCGGGGGACCATTGCCTGACGGCCATCTTGGTGGTGTCTGAGACAGCATCGGTCCCCCCGGCTGGTTCATGCTCAGGCCAGTCGGGAGCCTCCGGGACAAAGGAGGCATCTGCTCCCAGTAAGGCCGCCCCGCATGGCCTTCTGGTTCGAGCCTCTCTGGTAAGTCGGGCGTCGGCTCCTCTGACGTCCGCCCAGAGCCGACCGCTAAGTCGATCGACCCTTCTGGCAGCGACGGTCGTCAAGCTTACCGACAATTTTGCTTCTCTGCTGCCTCTTCGGGCGCTTGGGTCCAATCAGTTGGACACCTGGATCCCTCTGGTCAGATGCCTGCTGGCCCGTCCAGCGGTCGCTCAGGGATGGAGCCTATGCAGGATTCTTTGACCTTATCTGGCACAGCTGGCTCCCCGCAGCCTTTGCCACTGCAGTCCGAGGCCCCTGCATCTCCCCAGCTGGACCTGGAGGATCCCTCCGGCCCTCCCTCAGATGCTGCTAGGGACTCTTCAGCACCCCCATCAGGTCTCCCTCCCATAGGTCCGGATGGCCTGAAGTCAGACCCTCGGACGCCAGCCCCGTTGCCGTCCAACGTCCCCTTGCCAGACGTCACCCCAATGCCAGACCCGACGCCCGCTGGGCCGCCTGTCCCTGGCCCACCTGCAGGGCCTCTTCAGGGCATTCTGCGGTAGAGCCCCTGGTGCGGATCTTACGCAGTCTTATCTGGCTCCGCAGTATCCGGCACCGCAGTACCCGGTGCCTCAGTACCCGATGCTGGGCTTCCCACCATCGGGCTATGGATACTCACCCTACAGATACCCCCAGTATTTGTATCCTCCTCCTCCCCCCTCCTCCACCTCCCCCTTAGCTGCCGGTGGATCTGAGGGAGACTCTGGCTTCTTAGTGGGCTGAGGCCAAGGTTCAGCTCACCAGGGAGGTAGAGAGCCACCTTCCAACGATGGACCCAGTCCTGGATCCCCGTCGCTGGGGGCGAGAGACCCCTCCTCCCCCAACCCCAGAGACACTGCTACAGGGTCTAAGGCTGGGGGTGGCATCTTGCCCCCTAGGGGCCATGTTCCTCCCCCAAGTGGGGAGGGGTCTTCGTCTCCTTCTTCTTTGGACTCATCGGAGGACTCCGATAACAGCTCCAATCCAGACGAGCCTCACACTCCTGACAAGCCCAGGCCCAAGACTCCTCCGAAGTCCCCTCCGGAGGATCCCTCATTTACGGAGTTGCTAAGAAAAATCCAGGCTCTTCATCGGTGGAAATCTCTGAAGCCAGATCCACAGAGGCAGAAGCTAGCTGCCCATTTGGATTTGCCCGAGGTCGCTCCCACGTTAGTTCCACCTTGGATCGAGCCTCATGCCGACCTCGTCTCCACTATCTGGAAACAACCGTAGGCTTTAGCCCCCCTTCTTCAGAAGGCGGATAGGCTGTATCAGGCTCCCGAGGAGATTGACTTTCTTTCATCACACCCCACGGCTTATTTGGTCATGATCAGCGCGGCCCACGGCCGTTCAGCTAACCCAAAACACCTGAGCTCATCCCCACCCGATAAGGAATCCTGCCTTCTGGACCAGTATGGCAAGAAGGTCTTTTCTTCTTCCACTCTGGGTATCAGAGCCTTGAACTACATGGCTCACATGGGGGATTACCAGAAGGGTATCCTTAGCGAGGTGGAAGCCAAGTTGGACACCCTTCCTCAGTCCCAGACTAAACAGGAAGTGGCAGACCTAGTCCGCTCCACACGTTCGACCAGTAGGCACATGCTGCGCGCTACTTATGATGCGGTGGACATTTCTGGATGAAATTCGGCATTCGCCGTGAGTCTGTGGTGACATGCCTGGCTTTGATTGTCAGGTTTAGCCTCGGAAGTACAGTCTGCCATCCAGGATGCCCCCTTCTGAGGTTCGGTGTTGTTCGGTGGTGATGTCAAGGACATCATTACTGGACTGAGAGAGAAGAGCGTTGCTCTCAAGGAGGTTGACTCCATGTACAGAGCCCCTCAAGCACAGCATCATTCCTTTCACTGTCGCACACAGCCTAAGGTGAAACCACAAGGAAAGCAGGCCAAAAAACGCCGGGCCCCTCCAGCTGCGAGACCCCCCCCACCCAAACGGGCTGCGGAAGCTCCAGCCACGGTGCTGCCCCACACCTTCTGACCCCCTTCCTCTCCCACAGCCTCTGGTCAATCCAGAGGAACTGATAGGTGGGAGAGTCTTCCTTCATCTGCCAGGTTGGGAGAGGATCACTACCAACTCTTTGGTCCTTCAGCTCATAGCAGAGGGCCACACCACAGAGTTTCTTCAGAAACCTCCGAGAACCCCCCCCCAGGTCATTTTACTCCACCGAATATCTTCTCAGGGTTCAGGAAGAAATCTCCTCCCTTCTGTTGAAGGAGGCAATAGAACCCATCCCTCCCTCTCTTCGGGGGATGGGCTTCTACTCCCATTTCTTCCTGGTCCCCAAGAAGACAGGAGACGTGAGGCCCATTCTGGACCTCAGCTCTCTAAATCTGTTTGTGGAGTGCAAAAGGTTCAGAATGCTCTCCCTACAGAGTCTCCTGCCCGTCCTTCAGCCGGGACTATGGCCGTGTGCTCTGGACATGCAGGACGCATACCTGCATATCCTTATCTGCCCTTCCCACCACAAATACCTCCAGTTTACTTTTCAGAGGGACCACTATCAGTTCAAGGCCCTCCCATTTTAGTCTTTCCTTGGCCCCCCCCAAGTATTCACCAAATGCCTGTCTGTGGCGGCGGCCCACCTGCGTACTCAGGGAGTGCAGGTTTTCCCATATCTGGACAATTGGCTCCTGGTGGCCCCATCCAGGGAGGAGCTTCTGCATTCCCTTTGCCTTACCAGGCAGGTTTTTACCAGCCTGGGTATTACCATCAATCAGGCCAAATCCCATTTGATCCCATCTCAATGCCTCCAGTTCATCGGGGTGATTCTGGACATGACCACTGGTATGGCCTTTCTGCCCCCAGACAGGGTGGCCACACTCCAGGTGCAGGCAAACTTCTTGTCCTCTCACAGGTGGATTCCCACCAGGTCGGTCCTTCCCTCCTGGGGCTCATGGTGGCTGCAATTCCGACAGTTCCACGCGCTCATCTCCACATGAGAATCTCTCAGTGGACTCTTCGGTCTCAGTGGGATCAATTGGTCGATGACTTGGACCAAGAGGTGCTAGTCTCAACCCCGATGCTTCAAGATTTGCACTGGTGGTTGGTTCAGGAGAGCCTTTGTCAGGGAGTTCCCTTCTGACTTCCTTCTCCCTCCCAAACACTGACAATGGACGCCTCGGGCAAAGGTTGGGGAGCTCATCTGGGATCCCAGCGCACCCAGGGCTCATGGTCCATACTCAAGTAGTTGCTTCACATCAACATGCTCGAGCTCAGAGCGGTGTTGTACGCTCTTCAAGTGCTACACCCCTTTCTGCTTCCCAGTCACCTGGCTGTCCAGACCGACAACGAGTGTAGTCTGATACCTCAACAAACAGGGGAGGACTCATTCCTACTCTTTTTGTCAGGAAGCTATGTGGGTCTGGAAACAGGTGACCCTTCACAACCTTCATCTCACAGCGGTCCGCGTCCCAGGGGTAGAGAATTTGTTGGAAGATCACTTGAGCCGATCCTCGGCACAACCTCATGAGTGGGAATTGGACCAGGAAATAGCAGACAACATCTTCCTATGTTGGGGAACCCCTCGGGTCAACCTGTTCGCATCCCCACTAAACGCAAAATTGCCCACCTTTTGCTCGCTCATTCCAGGGCATGGGCGACTCTGGAGAGATGCTCTGTCTCTCGACTGGAAGGGCAGATTCGTTTATGCTTTTTCCCCCAATTCCATTGATTCCAAGGATCCTGCACAAGCTCAGCTCAGAAGGGGCCCGTATGATTCTCATTGCTCCCTTCTGGCCCAGGCAAGTTTGGTTCTCTCTTCTACAACAGTACTCAGAGGAACCTCCGATTCCTCTTCCTCTTTCCCGACTACTGTTGACCAGGATCGGGGATCCCTGGTCCATCCGGGCCTCAAGTCCCTTCAGCTGTATGTTTGGCTCCTACAGATGTAGCACAAGCCCATTTTGGGGTTTCTCCTCAAGTGGCAGAGATCTTGGTGGAGGCCAGGAAGCTGTCCACTCGCTCCACCTGTGCCATGAAATGGAAACGGTTTTCCATTTGGGCTTCGTCCAAAGACTTAGAGCCTTTCTCCTGTCCTGTCGGGTTGCTACTAGACTACATGCGTTATCTCTTCGACCTGGGTCTCAGTCATTCCTCTTTGAAAGTTCACATGGCGGCTCTGGCCGCTTATCATGTTCCCTTTGGGGACAGAACTTTCTCAGCTGGAGGTTGCGAAGACCTTTCTACGAGGGGTTCTTCATCTGAGACCCCCCATTCGGGTTCCTGCCCCTCCTTGGGATTTGAATTTCATTCTCGAAAAGCTTACGCTGCCTCCCTTTGAACCGGCAGCCTCAGCAGAACTTAAGTTCCTTTCGTGGAAGGCTCTCTTCTTAGTGGCCATTACTTCCGCTCGAAGAATTTCTGAGCTTCAGGCCTTGATGTGCAAAATAACATATCTGATTTTCCATAAGGAAAGTGTGGCTCTGTGCACCAATCCTAAGTTTCTCCCTAAGGTGGTAGTGGAATCTACGTTGAACCAGTCCATTGAACTGCCTGCCTTTTTCACACGGCACTCCAATCATGGAGCGTATCTTTTACATACCCTGGACAGTCACCGGATTCTGACATACTACACCAACAGGATGAAGGATCTCAGAAAGATGGATTAACTATTTGTTTCTTTTGCCAGCAAAAGAGAGGGAAATGCTGTTTCCAAATAATGTTTGTCCAAATGGTTGGCTCACCGTATCGCTTTCTGCTACGACAAGTATCACAAGACCTTGCTATGTCAGGTCAGGGGTCACTCCACCACCTCTGCTGCCTGTTTCAATAATGTGTTAGCGGCTGATATTTGTGCCACTGCAACTTGGACTTCTGTCCATACCTTTATGAAACACTACAGTTTGGACATTGCCTCTCGCCGTAGAACCGGCTTTGGGTTGGCTGTTCTGCAAGGACTTCTTTCTTAAGTCCTCTTCAGCCAGAGGATCTCTTATGAGTAGTTTCCTCCTCCCGTGTGCTTCTCTTTGTTCCAGACTGCTTGGGACTCAGTCCTATATGTAATTACCCACTGCAAGAGCCCTCTCGAAGTAAGATAGTACAGTTACGTAAGAACAGTAGATCTTCAAGAGAGGCTTTTGCAGTAGGTAATACCTTCCCACCCTCCATCCCCCTTAGTTTTTTTAGCTCCTTTTCCAGGAAGGGAAATATCCACTTCTCTCTCGTCTCGCCTTTTTGGCCTTTTATGGAAAGACCTGAGCAGGTGTGAGGGACCGCCCCTTTTATACCAACGCGTGCCTGACGCCGTCACCTGACATGGGGTGGTCCTCACCATAGACTGCTAGCTAGAAATTTTTCTGTGGGGTCCTGACACCTGCCGGCTTCAGTCCTATATGTAATTACCTACTGCAAGAGCCTCTCTCTCGAAGATCTACTGTTACGGTAAGTTCTTACGTAACTGTACTCTCTTTCAGGTAGTCTGAGCCCTATCCATGTAGGGCTTTATAAGTCAGAAGATTGACTTTAAAGATAATCCGCCATTGTACCAACAGCCAGTGCAGACCGCATAGCACCAGGGAAATATGGCAGGACCGAGAGGTTCCCTTCAAAAGCCAAGCTGTTGCTTTCTGCACTAGCTGCAAGTGGTGGATTTCCACCCAAGGTAGCCCTAGGTATAGGGAGTTGCAGTAATCCAAGCACGAGGACACAAAGCCATGGACCAACGTGGGAAGATCACCAGATGGAAGAAGGTGCTTAATCCTGGAGATATTCCTCAGTGGTAAAAAGAGGTCTTGACAACGGCTGACACCTCTCTTCAGCATTCAACACTGTGGACCATGGGGTTCTGCCCAAGTGTCTGAGGGTCATTTGTGTATTGGCTGGTCCAGTTCTTAGATGGTTCCACTCTTTCCTATCTGGCAGGTTTCAGAGGCTGGTGCTGAGGATTTTTTCCTCTGAGCCATTCTCTCTGCCATGCGGGGTGCCTCAGGGCACAGTGCTGTCCCCCATGTTGTTCACAGTGTGTCTGCTGCCCCTCGGAGACATTGTAGGATTATATGGGCTGAGTTTCCACTGCTATACAGATGAAACACAGCTCTATCTGTCTTTTGCACCCAACAAGGGTAGTGCGGTCTCGATGTTTAACAGCTGTCTGGTGGAAAGCCATGGCTGGATGAAGTTCAGCTGGTTGAAATTGAATTCCGGGAAGACTGAGATATTGGTGGTGGACCTGGGGTGCCAGATAGAGAGGTCAGTGGTGGGGTTACCATCGGGGTTTTGGATCAACAGTGTACAGCTACCCACCTCCAAACAGGTGCATAATCTGGGGGTGGTATTTGACGATGGGCTGACACTGTGTGCACAGGTGTCGGCAGTCATCAAATCTTCCTTTTATCATCTTAGGAACATCACCAGAATTAAGCACCTTGTTCTGTCCGATGATCTGCCCATGTTTATCCACACCTTTGTGACCTCATGCCTTGACCACTGCAACTCCCTATACCTAGGGCTGTCAGGGGTTGATGTCCGCTGCTTGCAGCTGGTGCACAATAACGCGGCATGATTAGTGACTGGGACTTCTCGTACCAGTCATATTACTCCCGTGCTGTGTGATCTGCACTGGCTGCATATACAGTGGCCGACCACCTTTAAGGTCAGTCTTATGACCTACAAAGTCCTACATGGACTGGGACCGGGTTATCTGTAAGAGCTTCTGGTTCCTTACAGCCCTGGCCAACCTCTTCGCTCTACCAAACAGGGATTGTTAGAGGTTCCCAGGTTAAGGCTGAAGACATCTGGTGCAAGGGCTTTTATGTTCATGGTGCCATCCCTGTGGAACTCTCTACCTCATCAGATTAGAGAGTGCGGGACCGTGGACAGTTTCAAGACCAGTTTAAAAATGTATTTATTCAAACAGGCTTTTAATATCTGAAGTATTGTGAATTCAGAAGATTTTAATTGAAGTTGCTGTGTATGTTTTATGTGATTTTACTGAGTTGCTTTAAGATGTTGTATGTAAAGCGCTTTGATATTTGAATTGCGCTATACAAATAAAAATATTATTATTTATTATTAAATGGGGGGAGGTCAGGGAGGAGTATGTGAGGAGGTCCAGGGAGGTAATCAAACTAGTAAGAGAGGCCAAGGCCTCCAGAGAGTTAAGGTTGGCTCAGGGCATCAAGGGAGGGGAGAAGGACTTTTTTAGATACATGAGAGGAAAAAAGGAGCTGTAGGGACTAAATAGTGCAGATCAGGAGGGGTGAGGAGTGGGTGGAAAATGGAGAGGAGCAGGCAGAAGCATTGAATGAATACTTCTGCTCTGCCTTCACCCAGGAGGAGGATGGTCCACTACCGCAGTGGACTGGAACGGTGGGGATGTGGGGGTGAAGGGATGACAGATTGGGAGATTATGAAGAGCCAAGTACTAGAGGGTCTGAGGGCACTAAGGGTGGATAAGGCACCAGGTCCTGACGGCATTCATCCCAGGGTGCTGAGAGAGATGGCAGAGGTGTTGGCTGGACCACTGGCAGACCTGTTCAACACTTCCTTGCACACAGGGTGCATGCCAAAGGACTGGAGGGTGGCTCATGTGATGCGTATTCACAAGACTGGCCCAATTAAGGGACAAGCCAGGAAACTACAGACCTGTTAGTCTCACTTCCATAGTGGGTAAACTTATGGAAGTGATCCTGAAGGAGAAACTGGTGTCTTTTCTCAAGGTAAACAACCTCCAGGATGGGCAGCAACATGGGTTTGTCTCAGGAACATCTTGCCAGACCAACCTAATTGAGTACTATGACTGGGTAACAAGAGAGCTGGATAGGGGCCATGCAGTGGATGTCCTGTATTTGGACTTCAGCAAGGCCTTTGATTCAGTGCCTCATGGGCAGCTGAGAGGGAAACTGAGGTCTGTGGGAGTGGGGGTGAAGATGGCTAATTGGATTGTGAACTGGCTAAAGGGGAGGCAGCAATTGGGTGGTGATGGTGGGGGGGACTCTCATCCCCTAGGCCTGTGACAAGTGGGGTGCCACAGGGCTCTGTACTGGGTCCGATATTGTCTGGATTGTTCATATCAGAGATCTTACAAAGAGTTAAGAGCAGGATCAGTCTGTTCACAGACAATACCAAGATAGGAGCAGTAGTGGATGATGTTGTGGGGTGGAAAGAGCTACAGGGAGACCTAACCAAACTGGATGAGTGGTCAGCGAAGTGGCAGCTGGCTTCAATTCGAAGAAGTGTAAGGTAATGCACTTCAGGTCAAAGAATCAGAGGAGGGGAATACTGGTTATGTGGGGTGAGACTGGGGATCACCAAGAAAGAGAAGGACATGGGGTGATGATAACAGCATGAACAACTCTGCCCAGTGAAGAAAGGCTGCAGCCAAGGCTAACAGGATGCTGGGGTGTATTGCAAGGGGAATATCACCCAGACATAAGGAAGTGATCCTGCCCCTCTATAGTTCTTTAGTCAAGTTGCACTTGGAGTACTGTGTGCAGTATTGGCAGCCATATCTGAAGAAGGATATCAGGCTGTTAGAGAGGGTTCTATGTGGGGCAACAAAAATGATACACAGGATGGAAGACAAACCCTACGAGGACAGACTGAGGTATCTGAGTTTGTACATCCTGGAGTAGAGGAGGGAGAGAGAAGGGGGATATGATTGAAACGTTTAAGTATCTGAAGGGGTTTAACAAAACTGACACAGATGGGTTATTTAGGCTGAGGAAGGGAAGAGACACAAGAGGTCATGGGCTAAGATTGGAGGGAGCAGATTTAGGAGGAAGATGAGGAGGCATTATTTCACAGAAAGGGTGGTGTCAAAATGGAATTCCATATTGAAGGTTGTATCATGTAGGACAGTGGGTACTTTTAAAAGGGCATGGGATGGGGTATGGGTGTGTGTGTGTGTGTCTGCGTAAGTAGTAATGATAAATTGCCAGAGGGGAGAGAAGGGGAGGGTGTGGGGCAGCTGCAATCTAGGGGTGTTAGCTGCACACTCGAGCAGACTTGATAGACCTTATGACCTGTTTCTGCTGGCATATTCATATGTACGTATGTATGTACAGTATGTGTGTATGTACAGTATGTATGTATGTACTGTATGTATGCACAGTATGTAGGTACTGTATGTATGTACAGTATGTAGATATGTAAAGTATGTATGTATGTACAGTATGTGTGCACTGTATGTATGTAAAGTGTGTATGTGCAGTATGTATGTATGTACAGTATGTATGTATGTATGTATGTACTGTATGTATGTAAAGTATGTACAGTATGTATGTGTGCACATTATGTGGATATGTAAAGTATGTATGTATGTACAGTATGTATTTACAGTATGTATGTAAAGTATGTATGTACAGTATGTATGTATGTACTGTATGTATGTAAAGTATGTACAGTATGTATGTGTGCACAGTATGTATGTACTGTATGTATGTAACGTATGTATGTACAGTATGTATGTACTGTATGTAAGTATGTAAAATATATACAATATGCATGTGTGCACAGTATGTGGATATGTATTACAATGATATATACAGCATACATGTATATACAGTATGTATAGTACAGTATATATGTATGAGTAAGGAAGGTATGTGTGTATGTATGTACATGTGTGTACAGTATGTGTGTACAGTATGTAAGTATGTAAAGTATGTACAGTATGTATGTACAGTATGTATGTATGTATGTACAGTATGTATGTAAAGTATGTACAGTATGTATGTGTGCACATTATGTGGATATGTAAAGTATGTATGTATGTACAGTATGTATTTACAGTATGTATGTAAAGTATGTATGTACAGTATGTATGTATGTATATACTATATGTATATAAATATATACAGTATGTATATATTACACAGTATGTATATACTATATGTATATATATTATGTATTATACAGTATGTATTTACAATATGTATATAAATATATATATATAAGTATGTATATATATATGTACTGTATGTATGTAAAGTATGTACAGTATGTATGTGTGCACAGTATGTATGTACTGTATGTATGTAACGTATGTATGTACAGTATGTATGTACTGTATGTAAGTATGTAAAGTATGTACAGTATGCATGTGTGCACAGTATGTGGATATGTACAATATGTATGTACAGCATGCATGTATGTACAGTACGTATGTACAGTATATATGTACAGTATGTATGTATGGAAGGTATGTGTGTATGTATGTACATGTGTGTACAGTATGTGTGTACAGTATGTAAGTATGTAAAGCATGTACAGTATGTATGTACAGTATGTAAGTATGTAAAGCATGTACAGTATGTATGTACAGTATGTAAGTATGTAAAGCATGTACAGTATGTATGTACATTATGTAAGTATGTAAAGTATGTACAGTATGTATGGAAAGTATGTATGGAAAGTATGTGTGTATGTATGTACATGTGTGTACAGTATGTGTGTACAGTATGTATGTATGTAAAGTATGTAGGTATGTATAAAATCAGCTAAATGTCCCATCGCAGATGCTTTCATTCTTTCTAGTCTTCGTCAGGTTTCTGTGCCTCTTCAGATTTCGTTTTTCCACTTTCAGCAGGCGCATCCTTTCCGGCTTCTGCTTTGTCTTCCTTCTTCCCCTTACCACCTTAATCGCCTTTTGCTGCAGCTGCATCTTTCTTAGCTGCTGGTTTCTTTGGTTTGGATTCAGGTTTTGGCAGGGCCAGTTTAGCAAATATTCTTATAGATCTTCTTGTTGGCTCTTTAGGTTCTTGCTTGTTTACTTTTGCTGCATCCTCGCCTTCAGCACCCTCTGGAGACTTTCTCTTCAGCATGATTACACTGTTTCGCTCCTAAAACAAAAGGATAAAATGTATATACTGCAGGCACACAACCTAAAACAACCCATGCTGCTGTAACTTTGTCATGCTACTGACTTGTTGACCCTTCCTACACAGGTCACTTGAGCTATCTTAGGCCCTTAGATTTAGTGCAAAAGTACTAGTTAGGTTATGCTGTACCTCCTCAGTCTCAAAGGTACTGAGGCAGTTTAGGGCTGGTGCCGAGGTAAGCCTAGCACCACAAGTTGCTCTTGCAATGCCATGCATGCACACAGCCTGCCTTGTCACCAGACCTCCTGAAAGTTCTGGTTCCAGCAGGGCCCTAGCACCTGTGCCTAAGACCCATTAATGTGAATCAATAATGACGATAGTCCTAGAAGATCAAGAATTACAGTAAGTACTTAGTTTTCATTTTTGATGCCACCCAGCACTGGCTTGGACCCTGGTACTGCTCATGGTGCTGAGTCAGGACCTGGTGCCACTCACCACACAGGTTTGGTTCTTGGTGCCATTTGCCTTGCCAGGGATGTGAATGAATCTGTAGGTGGCACCAAAATCATTGTTGTATCTGCTTTTGAGGACAGCATCAGCTATGGTGAGGGGTTGAAACCTGCCACTGGGCCTGCTACTGACAGTGAGACTGATGATACAGACAGCACTGGTCAGGGTCCTGGAAGTGGCCAGGAGGTGAGTTTCTCCTTGGAACCAGTGTCTGGCATTGTCACTGGTGAGGATTAGAGCTTCTCTATGGGGCCTGTACAGCTCTGCTCTCCTCACCTGGGGTTCTCCCTCTCAGGGACACTGACTGGGTCTGTCCACGGATGCTGGAAAACACCACTCAGGCAGACTTGCCAGGACGTCCTCTCGGGTGAAGTCCCCTGAGCACTGTCACAGCTCTGGCAGACAGCCTGGAGCCTCTATTTCCTCCTCCACTCCTTGAACTCTGTCACCTCTTCCTCAGCTGTTAGGTATCATGGGTCTTCTGAGTCCTATCAGCAGGTTTTAGTACAGGAGGGTCTTTGGTGCCTTACACCATTACCACTTACATTCCAACCATGCACAATTGAGGACTGTGACTCTGAACAACCTACCTCCCGAGTCCAGCTCCTCCTCTTCATCTTCTTCATCTGAGGAAGTGGTATACTCCATCCATCTGTCCTTGGATTCTGAATACTCTGTGTACCAGAGATTCATTACAGACATGCTGAGGGTGCCATAGATTGGTTCCTTTGTAGGTTGCAATCCTGTATCCTTTTCACTGAGACTTCTCTGAGATTTCAGTGATTACAACACTGTCATCTCTCCTTGATCTCCTTGAACTCGAGCCTGCGAGGAGGCATCAGTACAGTCTGGCTACATCCCTTTCATGCTGCCCAGCCCCTAGGGATGTCCAACTCAGGTATTGTGCCCCCACAGGATCTGCAGGAGCCATACCTCATTATACTTTGGGGTTAGGGTGCTACAGTCCCCAAATGGGCCTAAACTCCCTTTGCATGACCAACCTCCTGAGGCTGACTCTGCTAAGGTAGATGCTTTGGGAAGTAGGGTTTTTGCCTTGGCACATGCCCTTAAGTGTATTGCTGCACACCAGGCATGTCAGACAGCTTACAACAAGAGCCTGTGGTCACATGTAGGCCAGATTCTAACTAAACTGCCTTGCTGCAAATTAACCAGGCAAGCTAATTGCCTTTCTGCTCATGGCTGGAGTTGGCAAGGCATCAGTCAATGGGATTGTACAATGCCAGTGATGTGGCTATTGTTGATCTTTCAGAATTCCTTCACCATTCATTCACACACCCACGTACCATGCCCAGCTCAAGTACAGCCAGGCCTCTGGGTAGCTTGCCATGTTTTTCTGGTACATGCTTATTTTACTCCATGCCATTCCCAGTTGGTAGATTCTTTGATCTTTCTGGATTTAAAGTCTTCACCATTTAGTCATACTGTTGGGTTGCGGGCCAGAGGCGCTGGGACCCTGCGGGAGCCAAAAATCTTCAGGAGAGCCGGTGCTGCTTTAGACCTTACATGCCTGGCACCACGAAACTGGCTCGCGCCTGTGTAGACTATCTCGCCGTGGAACCTCCAACCACCTCAGTTCCTTTTTTCCCGCTGTCGAGTGTGCTTCAGTGATATCTAGCCCGCTGGGAGTCAAATCTCCACATCTATACAACAACAGAGTTCAGATTTACTTGTTTATTATTTTGTTTATTTAAAAAACAAAATAAGAGGAAATTTCTTATTTTCCTCACAGCTCTGCCATTTGAGGGAGTCGACCATGGATGGTGATTGTGATGATAGAGACTCTCCATTGGAAGGCTGCTCTGGCAACTGGGCTGTGTCCAGTCCTCTACCCTCTCCGGAAGGGGCATCTGACAATGGGCAATCTGGAGTTTGGGAGGGAGGACAGTCTTCCCGTAAACACAAAAAGAAGCAGGCCCATTCCCAATCTAGGTTGGGGACCCAGAACCACTTGGCTTCAAGCTCTTCCTCTTTCCGGTTGAAAGGGGAAGAAAAGGTACCACTCAAGGTCACCCTCTGGTACATCTGCCCAGAGGTCTTTGGTGGTCAGGAGTGGTAGGCCATCCCTGGTTTCCTCCAGTTCCACGATCACCCCTGCTCTTGGTCACTCAGACTCCTGACCCCGGAGACTTTCTCTGTCTTCTTGCAGGGTTTCCGGTAGGCAGTTTCACCAACGAGCTGCTTCCATGGAGCAGTGGGTACAGCATCTGTCTTGGTAGCCCCTCCTGGTGAACCCGGTCCCAGTGTCCTCGGGCCTAGGGACTTTGGAGCTGGGGTTGGGACTTTCAGGGCAGGTTGAGCATCCAGCGTTGGCAATGAATTTTCTTACATTGCTGGTGCCCACGCCACTGACGCCAGTTCCATGTGCCCTCCCCCCCTCACTCTGCTTCCTTGCAGGGGCCAGCACAGGTAACATCTTTTTCTACTATTCCTTCTAGTGTTTCTATGGATCTTCAGGTGACACCATCTGGTTTGCCAATGGCTTTGGTACCGTGTCCAGTGCTGACTTCTGTGCCTCATACAGCACTGACTTCGGTGCCACATGTGGCACCATCTCCTGGTGGTGCGGCGATGGGACCCGAGGCCCCTTGGGCAGATGCTGGTTCCAGTGGCTCCTGTTTATCATCTGCCAAGGCCAGGCAACAGCCTATTTGGAGCAGCTCCCACCCCTTTCAAAGGGGACTTGGAGCAAGATGAGTCTGACCCCGACCTTATCATTTCTGAAGAAGGTGACGAAGACTCATTCTATAGTTTGGATGGCATGCCCTTGCTTCCAACTGAAAGCCCAGTAGAGGATCTTTCCTTCTAGTCTCTATTCAGAAATATGAGGGCAACCATGGCTCTACTGACAGCTTCTGTGGACCCTGGTAGGCTTTTGCACCTAGAGTGTCTTCATGCTCCTAACTTTCCAGTGAACTTTACACCACCAGTACCCCCACCTTTTGAGACCTTGTCCGAGGCAATGTGGGCAAGGCCAGCCCTGATTCCTTCTGTCTGCAAGACCATAAATAGGAAATATGTCCCTCCCAAGGGGAGACTCATTTTGGCATCACAGCCCATCGCAGATGCACTGATTGTCCTCACTGAGAATGACAAAGCTGTTCTTCCACATAACGTTTTAGCGCACGTCTCATAAGACATCTCATAAAGAGCCTCATAAGATAGATACTATGGGAAAAAGGGTATTTTCAGCCACAGCCCTGGGCATGCGTATTATGAGCTATCAAGGGCACTTCTCCCAGTACTAACATGCCTTTTGGACTTCCCTTAGTTCCGTAATGTAAGGTCTCCCAGAGTTTGACTGCAAAATGAAGATATCACAGACTGTTTCTCGTGGGATCAAATGTAATAGCCATCAACTTAAAGCTTCCATGGATGCTTACGATACAACTTCTAGAGCAGCCGCTGCTGGAATCTGTATCAGAAGACATTCCTGGCTTAGGACAGCACGGTTTTCCTCAGATGCTCAGCAGCAGGTGATGAATGCCCCCTTTGATAGTACATATCTGTTTGGCCAACAGGTAAAACAAGCCCTGGAAGCCTCTCAGAAAACCATGACTGCCGTGAAAACAGCCAGACCAGCTCCCTTAGCTCCTCAGAGAGGGCAGGAACCATCAGTTTTTTCATAACAGGCAGACCTTTTGAGGAAGAGGTGGAGAAGCATCTAACCGGAACCAGTCTCCTCAGCTGCAAAAGAAAATGCAGCACAAGGCACAGGGCCCAAAAGTGCCCAGTGCCACCCTCTGAAAGCTTGGCCCTGATCTCACCTCAGCTGCCCAAGGTGGACATTTCCACGGCAGTGGGAGGTCATCTGACTCAGTTTTACAACCAATGGAAGTCTATCACCACGGAGAAGTGGGTCCTCAGGATTGTTTGGGAGGGTTACTCTCTCAGTTTTGCAGAGATTCCCCTGGATCTTCCACCCAAGTGACAGCACAGTCTGTCCACCGCTTAGTCAGACCTTCTCACTTCTGAGATACAGGGCCTTCTCAGAAACAGGTCAGTAGAAGTAATTTCCTGGGCAGAGAGGAACACAGGTGTCTACTTACTCTCATTACAGTGCTTTCTGGTTCCAAAGAAGACTAGGGGTATGTGCCCCATTCTCGACCTCAGAAAGTTGAAGAAGTTCTTGTACAAGGAGAAGTTCAAAATGATCTCCCTAAGGATGCTACTACCACTCCTCCAACAACACTACTGGCTGGTATCCCTGGACATGCAGGATGCCTACCAGCATGTTTTAGTACACCCAAGTCACCACAAGTACCTTTGCTTTGTGGCCTTGGGCCAACACTACCAGTTCAGAGTCCTGCTCTTTGGGCTCTCCTTGGTGCCTTGAGTCTTTACCAAGTGTTTTGCAGTCCTTGCTGCATACCTTCAAAAGCTCAGCATTCATGTTTTCCCATACCTAGATGACTGGCTTTTGGCAAGCCCGTCAAGTCAGAAGACACAAAAGACAGTTTCCCCAGCCTCTCAGTTCCTCACTGCCATGGGGGTTCTGCTGAACTTGGAGAAGTCACAACTTCAACCCACTCAGCAGCTCCTCTTCATAGGAGCTCTCTTGGATATATAAAAGTGAGGGATTTTCTCCCAGAGGACAGGAGGAATGACATTCTCCTGCTTCATCAGGGAAAACAATCCGGAGTGAGCTCACTCCATGCAGTAGATGTTAGGCCTTATAGCTTCATCAATTTTCACAGTGCCTCTAGCCCGTTTACACATGAGGACCACTCAGTGGATGCCCAGCACACAGTGGTCCCCAGTTACGCAACTGCCATCTTACCTCATCAAAGTGACAGAGCTCCTGCATTGGTCACTTGCATGGTGGATGCAGGAGAGCAACCTTCTACAAGGTCTGCCCTTTACGACGCTGGAATCTCAGATCACCATCCCCACAGATGCATTTTTGCTGGGCTGGGGGGCTCATTGCCAGTACCTTCACACCCAGGGGGAGTCTCATCTTCCATCAGTGTTCTGAAGATGAGGGCAGTCCTGTATGCCCTACAAGTCCTAAAAGAAGTGATCAGTCACAAGATAATTCTTCAGACAAACAACAAATCTGTGATGTACTACATCAACAAACAAGGCTGTCCACACTCCTGCCTTCTATGCAGAGAAGCTATGAGGGTATGGGAGTTGTGCCTTGATCACAATGTCCTGATTCAAGCAGTTTACCTACCCAGAGTCCAGAATGATCTAGAGGACCACCTCATCAGGACAGAAGCAAATCCTCATGAGTGGTCGCTTGCACCAGATGTAGTGCAGTCCCTCTTCAACGAGTGGGGCCATCCAGACCTGGACCCTTTTGCATCCACACTCAATGCAAAACTGCCTCTATTCTGCTCCAGAAATCCAGAACCTGTCATTTTCTGTCAAGATGCAGTCAGGCTGTGGTGTACAAGACCTTTTCTATACGCATTTTCTCCTCTTCCACTAATTCAGAGGGTGATGCTCAAATTGGAGGCACATGGGGGCAAAATTATTCTAATTGTGCTTATTGGTCTTAATGGATCTTCCTGTATGTATCTTACCATTCATCTGGTGGGTTATCATGCAGGCGCTATGACCTCACAGGAACTTATAGATAGAAAAATGTTTCTAGTGGGAGGTCAGTGCCAGGGGCGGCACCCCCCACGTGGACGTCGCACAGCATGCTGCTCGAGCGTTAGCGAGTAACTGACACTGACTCCTCCCTCACCTCAATTCTATTCTTCCCGCCATTGAGAGTGCACCTCGTGGGAGCTGAAGAGCTGAATTGCGCAGTCTGTTTTTCAAAGTCACTGAAAGTTCTGTTTGTGTTTACTCGGTGCCGTAGATCTGCAGACGGGCGAGACTGTTCCTTTTTATTATAATTCTTGTTTTATTATTTTTCTATGGTGCCGAGTCTTTACTGTATTTTATTTCATGTGCAATGATCATGTCCGATCCGGGGCCTAAGTCGAAGCCTAAGGTGGGACGTGCCCCCGTGCATCAGTGGTAAGTCTCTCTCCATATCGGATCACCACAATTGATATTTGTCTTGCCTAGGGCCCCAAAATGACATGGACAACTGTGACATGTGTTTCTCCATGGGCTGCTGAGTCCTGGAAATGCGCGTGCTGAAGGTGGGTCAGAAACCTCCTACCTTCGGAGGATGGCATCAGTCCAGGGACGCCAAGGTGAGAACTTTTGACCCTTCCCCTGGATTACCCTCTGATACTATACGTACTGGAGGGCCATGAGCCGTCGAGGGTGCTGGCCTCGCTGGCACCTCCAGCTCACTAGATGGGTCAGGTGGACAGTCGGCCTCCTCCAAGGGGTCAGTTGAGCACCCCTCTCAGTCGTCAGCCTCCTCAGAGCCATGACCACTCCCAGTGTCATGGTTGGAGCTATACACCGGATCCAAACCGGTGGGGCCCTTGACTCCATCTGCTGACTCCGCTCAGGCTCCTGGCCCCATTTCTGGGGCCGGTGAGCAGGGCAGTGTCGAGGCTGAGGCAGGGCCTACGTCCGGTGCCACAAGCAGAGCCAGATCCGGTAGGGTGCTAGAGGTGGCCTTTCTCCCCGTTATCCTAATCTCTTCCTCTTCGAGGATGGATCTGACCCGGAGTGGTTGCCCCACTCTGAGGAGTCTTCTGGCTCCGAGGAGTCATGGAGCCCTCCAAGGCCTAGCGGCAAAGTTCAGGCGGTATCGTCCTCTTCCACCTCCCTGACTGGTTCTGCTCCTGGGGCTGCCCTTTTCGAGTCTTCCAGCACCATTGGGGGTGCCAGGGACTCTCACAGCGCCATCTCTGGTGCCATATGGAATGACAGCGCCAATGGCGGATCTGGGTTGGGAGGTGGTGCCGGGTCTGGAAGTGGCACTGCACCCGATGCAGAGTCAGAAGTTGGCACCTCTGTTGGGGCCCAGTCCAGTGTTGAAGCTGGGAGCGGTGCTGTTTCTGTTCCTGGATCAGAGGTTAACTCAGGGATGGCTGTGGCAAGTTTACAGATGTCTGTGACTCTTCTGGAGTTGCCTCTGTCGATACCTCAGGGACGGACAAGGGGCAGGTCTCTCTGAGACAGAGGGCTTGAGAAAGCCTAGGATGGCTCAGAGGTTTTCTCCCAGGGCTGCTAGTGGCTCAGGGAGGAGCTGCAGTGCAGATCCCTCGCATTTTCACTCTTCTCAGTGGGGAGGATCTGCATTAGGTGGGGTAAGGGGTCACCCACAAGGGCCAGACTGGTCCCAATCTCCTCACCGTAGGGCTTTTTCCTTGGGTCACCACTTAGACCATGCCTGCATGGTTGTGTGACCTACTGTGGATTCTTTGCACAGCCCCACCCTTCTGCAGGGGTTGTGTGAATGCTCTTGAAGCTCTAGCAGGGATCCTTCTCTGGCTCACCAGACTTCTCCTCCTTCTTCGGATCCTCCTCTTTGCCCTTCTGCTCTCCCGGTCATTTCGGGTCCTGCGGGGCCCTTGTCTTGGAACCAGTTCAGAGCTTCAGCTGCAGCTTTCCCTTGCAGCTTAAGAGCTCTAGACAAGGTCATTTTTAGACCAGAAATCCCTGCTGCACCACAGTCTGAATTGAGCTCTTTTGCTTCCTCGTTTTCCTCCCCTGAGGAAGAAGTCTCTTTGGTCCACCTGTCCTCGGACACTGATATCACCAGCTATTAGCAGTTCTGGTTAAGGTTGTTGGAGAAGCTCCACATATCTCATTTTGCAAGTCGCGATCCTGCTCATGTGATGCGGACTCTCCTTGGAGAATGTGGTCATTCCTCCGAGGCCTGTTCCTTTTCAGGAAGCATCTTATCAAGTCTGGCAGAACCCCTCTGCCCCCTCTGCTGCCCTGAGAGACTGTCAGCACAGGTATTGTACCCCCCAAGGGTTCCCAGGTTCCATGCCTCACCCCACTTCATGGATAGAGCTACTGGATACCCCCTCTGGGCATTGTGGCCTGAGACATGACCACCCTCCCCCCGGAATTTGACTCAGACGAGTTTAACCCCTGGAGGAGAAGGATTTCCTCCTCAATGGGTCTCCTACTCTGCATTTCAGCCCATCAGGCCCATATGGCTGCCTATGCTAGGTGCTTATGGATGGTGCTAGGACAGCTCTTAGCCACTCTTTCTGACTCGGAGGTAACCAGGCAGGCCATCTGCCTTTCTGCTTCTGGTCTAGAGCTAGCGAAGTATCTCTCAAGAGCATCGTACGATGCTAATGAGGTATCTTCTAGGCTGGCAGGATCTGCAGTCTGTATGGGCAGCATGGCTCCACCTTTCCAGGTTATCACCCTTGGCCCGGTGTAGGGTGATTGCCTCCCATTTCCAAGGAACCCATTTTTTCTCTTGCAGGGTGAGACAGGAATTAGCAGGGCACCTTCCTTCTCCAAGGTCACAGGAGTCTCCATCTCACCCTGATCAGTCGCAGGCCTCTCTGGAACCATAGGGGGCTTCTTTCCCCTGTGGTTCTCCACCACAAGGGGCTAAGGGGAGGTTCTTCCCTCAGAGAAGTGCCAGGTCCCCTTTGGGGGGCTTAGTACTCACCCACCAGTGATAAATGGTGAAGATACATACAGGAAGACATGGAAATTATGTACCTACCATAATTCTTGATCTTGTATATCTTCACCATCCATCACTGCTTCCCACCCACCTTCCCCTCTGATGCCTCAACCTCTGAGCAGTACCTCCTCCCTGCTTGCTCTCCCCTTCCTTGAGGCCCTTGTGGGCAGAGACCTTCTGGGTTTGCTGAGTTCGCTATCCTTTATCTAATGGGGTCAGTATTCCTCCTTGGGGGGGAGGACAAGCGGGGTTGTTTGCCCTCTTCTAATGAGGGCTCTTTGAGACCCCTTCTAGACTCCATTCTACCTTATGTTGCAGGGACTGGAGTTCAGTCTGACATCCTGACTGGGTCCCTTGCGGATCCTGGAGAAGTCTAGGGGGGTCCGGAGAACCCTCCCCCATCTTTCTTTCTTTCTTTCTTTCTTTCTTTCTTTCTTTCTTTCTTTCTTTCTTTCTTTCTTTCTCTTATGTCTGATTAGCTTGGGGCAGTTTCCCTTCTCCCAAGACCTCTCTTCCCTTTCCTCTGGCTTGGGATGAGTTACCTGAAGTAATAACGATTAAGTCTTGGGTTAACTTTAAGGGGTCCTGCCCTTAGGGTGGGTCCTGTCCCCATCTCTTTGTCTTTTGGACAGTCTGTAGAGACCCTGGCACCCTGCTTCCTGGGTAATTAGGGGGCATCCCCCCTCTTGCCTCAGCCTCTGGCTTCTCCCCTTGGTGTCCATTTTAATGAACTCGGTTCGGAAATCCCACAGTCCTAGCACTCCTTTATGTGGAAGTGACTGGGAAGTACGGAGGTGGATGCTCCCTTGATATCTTGTTGCTCCTGACTCCCTGGGGGAGTGGGGTGCCATTGGGTCTCTCATTACCTTTTTCTTCTCTCTCTCTTTCTTTCTCGTTTTTCCCTACCCCACTGTTTCTGTATCCCCTAGGACTGCCCAATGGTTGGGGACTCCCTGTACCACACCCTCAGGTAACCTCCTTCTCCTCTTGTGTCAGCTTATTCTCCTTTCTGTTTATATTCTTTCCTATCTCTCAGGCTCCCTTGCCCCACCCTCTTTCTTCTCTATATCTGCTTTCACTCTCTCTGGCGGACAGAACTGAGGTGAGGCAGAAGTCCACGTCGGTTACTGGCTAACACTTGAGCGGCACACTGTGTGTCATCCTCATGAGTGGTGCCACCCCCGGCGCTGACTCCTCCCACTAGAAAATGTTTTTTCTATTTATAAGCTCCCGCTGGGTCATAGCACCTCCAACATATAACCCACCAGTGATGAGTGGTGAAGATATACAAGAAGATTAAGAATTATGGTAGGTACGTAATTTCCATATCTGGTTTCCCTTGATCATTAAGTTGTCAGAGGTCCCCACAAAACAATTGCCTCTTTGAAAGTACCTCCTGACGCAAGGAACTCTGGTCCACCTCAACTTGCTCTCCATTCATCTCCATGCCTGGCTTCTAAGGAGATAGAAGTCAGCAGGTTTCAAGTGTCTCAGAGTATCTTATAGATTCTCCTGATAGCTCATAAACCTTCCACCAGGAAGACTTCCACGGCTAAATGGAAGCATTTATTTATTTATTGACATGTTTCACCAGGAAGGCACATTGAGCGACAAGTCGCTCTTCTCCCGGTGCGACCTGGGGGGAAGGGGTACATTAGGAATGAGACATTAAACATGCAAGTTATGAGTTCAAAATTAACATACAGTTGTAAGGTAGATGTTACAAATAGTGTTACAACAGTGTTGCACATGAGAGGTAAAAACAGTGGACAATAATAAGTGCTGGGTTAATAAGTAACAAGTGCTTATGTGAAAGAAAAGGGGGAAAAGAGAGGCAGTGGTGAGGTGTGTGGGGAGGGAGGAGAGTTGTGTCCCTGGAGACCACTTCAGGATGCAAGGATCTGCACTGCACTAACCAGAGAGAAGGGGATAAGGAAGTGTCCAAGAGAGACCCCTTCAGAATGGTGGGGGAAGGGAGTAGATGAGAGAATACAAGCCCCTTTGGGGGCATTTTTTTGGAATGGTGTGCTAAAATCTTCTTAGACCCATTTCAATGTCCTCCAGAGGAAGTTCTGGAGTACCTGCTAGACCTTTCAGATGCAGGTCTGCAATACTCATCTGTAAAGGTGCACCTCCGTGCGCTTTCTACCTATCACGAGCCAGTCCAAAACATAACCCTGGCTCAGTTGCCACTGTCCAAAAGATTCCTTAAAGTTATCCTTCAGAAAGTCAGTTGCTCCCTGGGACATTAACCTCATGTTAGATATGCTCACTCACAAACCCTTTGAGCCTCTATCTACGAGTGATCTGAAGTTTCGGACCTGAAAAACTACCTTCCTGGTGGCCATCACTTCTGTTTGTAGGGTCTCTGAGATACATGCCTTAGTAACAGATCTGCCCTATACAGTCTTTCACAAAGACAAGGTAATTCTCCATACTCACCTTAAGTTCCTACTCAGAATGGTTTCGGATTTCCACTTCAACCAGCCTCTGGTTCTGCCTACTTATTTTGCTAACTTCCAAAATGAAGGAGAATACACCCTTCATTCCCTGGATGTTAAAAGAGCTCTACATTTCTATACTGATAGAACCAGGGATACCCATCAGGCCAAGCAACTCTGTGTGTCCTTCAGCATGACCCGAATGGGTCAGACAGTGTCCATCAAATGTATCTCTGCTTGGATAGTGGCACAGGCACTGCCCTATGTTGCATTGCCTTAGCCCTTAACAAGGCCTGCTGACTCCTTATGGGGGCAGCAGGGCTCTTGTATAACTTTTACAACTATGCACAGGTTAACTGGCTCAAGCTCAGTGGTAGAATCTCCTACCAAACCTGTCTTCTGGCAAAGAAAGTCTCTCTTGGACTTATGCCACCACGTGTCCAGAAGATCCTCAGCCCTTACAACAGTTCCCACCATACCAGGAGCTTGGAAAGCCTAACCTTCCAAGTGCCATGCTGTCATACTTCCCAAGGACAGAGGACATTTGCAGTCAGAGACCCAAAATGATTTAACTTGCTTCCTTGTGACATCACCAACACTACCACTCTTGGCCTGTTCAAGCAAAAACTTCGGCAGCACCTTGTAGCAAGTGGCACCTGCGATTGTGTCACGTAACCCCTCCCCTTCCTACTTTACACTGTCTTCTGTGAACCATTCCCTTAACTTCCATCCCTCACCACTCTCTCACCACCTCCCCTCCCTTCCTGCACCTCACCTTTTTCCTTCAGACTCCCCCCATCCTTTGCAACATCCCCCATCTTCCATTCCCTCTCTCATCTCCCTACCACCTCCCTCTCCAATTTCTGCCCTTGCACTGTTTTCCCTCCAGTCTGATTTTCCCCATCCCTCTCCTTACACTGTTCCCACCCCTACCCCACCCCTTCTCTCCCCTACCCTTCATTCTTTCTCCCGCTTTGACAAAGCCTCTGGGCTGCTTGTTTTCCTTATTTTACAGTAAAATGTGAGCATTTTTATTCTGCTGTGCCACATTCTGGCCCTTAGTAAGTCTCTCTTTACCAGGCATACATTGTTAGATGATAGCTGTATCCTTGACCAATGTTTGTACTCAATTTGTTCTTACTTCTTTTTCACCTTCTTATAGTCATTTCATCTTCTTGAATTGTTTGTGTTGTACCTTGACTTTGTACTTCAATGTGGAACCTATGTAAAAGAGTTTTTAGCTCAAAGGTGTCATCCAAAAACTAAATAAATAAAATAAAAAAAATAAATAAATACTATCCATTCTTTAAACACATACTATGTTTTGTCCTGTTCTCATAAAAGAGACTTTACTAAGTATCTAAAGCCTGCATAACAAAGTTCACCTCTGATTGTACTGATATAGAAATCCTACAAAAATACACCAACAGCACCTGCTCCTCACTTTGTATTTATTTATTTATTTATTAAATTTTGAGCCCCGAAGGTCCCTTTTTCAGGGGTGATCCAGAGTGACATTACATGGAGTGATACAGGCAGTAAACGGGTATCAACTAACATGCAGGTTCAATAGTTACAGTATTTGACATTGATTCATAACAGTAGTGGCATACTATCCATAATGGTTTGGCACGACTCATGAACATAGGTGAGTTTACAGAAGTAACAACTTTTTTTTGGTGCAACCCTGTTTTTTTTTAATCTTCAGTTTCATCATAAATCAGGACACCCAGTTATCATGTCACATCACTCATGAACCTTGGTCCAGTACGATACTTCTGTTAGTGTTCATGTTTTGCATGATTCCCTACTAGGAGTTGGACTTGAATCTTTGTCCTCACAAGCCAGCTGTACTTAATCCAGTAGCTATAATCTCAGAGCGAACATTGTTTGTAGCATGTGTGTTTCTCAGTCAAGACAGTTCAGGGAAGTACAGCCGTAGGTATTTCTAATTTTTTTCAATGGCAACTGTTTGTGGAAGCTCAGTTCCATCCAATTTCTGGTGCTCTGAGAAGCAATGCCATTGCCAACACAACTCACATCACATCACGACAAATCATATTTATAGTCATCACGAATCACACCACTTCAACTTTTTTTGGTGCAACCCTGTTTTTTTTTTTTTTTTAATCTTCGGTTTCATCATGAATCAGGACACCCAGTTATGATGTCACGTCACTCATGAGCCTTGGTCCAGTACGATGCTTCTTTTCATGTTCACGTTCTGCAGGATGCCCTACCTGTTGTGTTCCATGCCGAGAGCTGTTGTTGATTTTCCACAGAACTCCACTCTGACTGTTTGAGTCTCAACATCACCCCTGGAGCCAAGCCTGCTGCAGCGAGGCTTCCCCATTTTCCACAGAACTCCACTTGGAATGTTTGAGCCTCGGCGTTGCCCTGGAGCCCAGCCTGCTGCGGTGAGGCTTCCCCATTTTCCACAGAACTCCACTCGGAGTGTTTGAGCCTCAGCATAGACCCTGGAGCCCAGCCTGCTGCAACGAGGTACTTCAAAATCCAGTCACTGAGAGAGCTAACTTCTGACTGTTTTCCTTGTGTACTTTAATTGCTTTTCTACCATCAGAACAGTTTTAATTGTTTTTTTATTATACAACTTACTGCTTGTTCACTACAGTGTTAGCTAGCATATGTACTAGTGCCTTAAGATTCCTGCAGTCTTCCGGTGTAGCCCTCACCCTTAATGGCTGCTTAAGAGGAGAGCTCTATTCCCCATGCTGAACAAATTGATAATTAGCCGTCTGAACCATTAATACCCAGCATCATCTTGATAAGCTATGCTCATGGACATGACTACACATGGGGGCCTCCAGGTCCCCGGGCAGGGTGTTGGGCCTGGGTGGGGGGACGACTCAATTCTGACTCCCCCGCAGGGGAAGGGAGGGAGGTGTTGCTCTAGGGGCCCCTCTTCCACAGGATGGATTATGGATTTGGCTTTTCCACACTTCCAGACCTAGCCATCACCTAGGACACCACTCTCAAGGTGCCTAGTTTAATATCTCCCCATCACATCAAGTAGGCACAACTTCAGCCGGGGGAAGGGGAGACCATGATGGGCAGGGTAAAGTCACCTTTATTCACTCCTCGATCCACAGTTCCCTTCCTTTATGGGTTAGTTTTAGTTTTCTCAACATCTATCCTGATCCCTTACCCCAATTTTTGGGACGAATACAATCCTGAGGGAGCATCCCCCTGGATGGGAAAAATAAGTCTCCCCATGCAGGAAGTAATCCTGCCTAGGTCAGTTTGGCCGTTCGATCATTTATCTGACCATGGAAGTCATGTTTTGGATGGTTAATATGAGTCATCCCTTGGGGAGAGGAAATTGTGACTGCCTCAACCTGAGGGGAACCATTACTAGGCCAGATTGGCCTTAGTTTGGGTTCATCAGATGGTTAGTTAGTTTTTTTCATTTCTAAGAGTGTCCTAGTTAATTTTTTAATACAGGACACTAAGCTTAGTATATATGAAGATGTCATACATGGGCAAGTTCTAGCTAATAGTCAGCATGGCAGACTCCCGCTGACAGTGAAGGCTAGCTCTAAACCACAAAAGAGACGGTATAGCTTAAGTGTAGTTCAAGTCAGGACTCTGGGCTCTCCTTAGACGAGGTAACATAACACAATGGGTTCTCCATTTAAGATCCTTTCACACAATGTGAATGGGCTGACCAGGCCAATAAAACGATACCACACTATGACCGCTCTCAAAAAACATAAACCTGATATATTAGTACTCCAAGAGACCCACTTAACATAGACTGAATATCAAAAATTGCTGGAGTTTGTTTTTTCTTGGATAGTGGTGTAACCCCTAGGTGGCGCTATCCCAACAGCTACTACCCCTGCCTGTTTGACTACGGACAGGTTGAGGGGCCTCGGTCCTATGGCGGGTGCCTCCACCCAGAGGTCAGGGTTTGTAGTGGTTAGACTAACTTGGTCACAGCCCTCTGGGACACTGAGACCCCTTTTATCCCCCATAGTGGCTCACACAGTACACCGGAGTTACAGCCCCAATACCCCACGTTTACACACTGTTCACTCATACAGATACCACTTACCCTTGACACTGATTCAGCAACACATCTCTAAGGACCCCCTGTAAAGTAAGGTTAATCAACATACACAGCAAAACACAATACTATTTCCATAAGTGCCACCGTCATAGACAGTATATAGTATAACAACAACAAATCTGATTTATTTAGGGGACAGTAACATGGGAGGGGGAAATCAGGTTAATTAGTGACATTAAATCACAGTACTGTGCACACATACAGGGTCTGAAAAGTCACACTCTCGGTACCCAGGTTGGGGGTGGGGGCTAGCCAGGTCTGTTGCCCAGGGTTGAACGGCAGGTGCAGATGGCTAGGGCCCTGTAGAAGAAAATATATGCACAACACCCAATTGTAATCCGGAGCCGGAGGGCTCAGTCCATGAAACAAGAATTAGATGACACACTTGTGATTGAAAAACAAGCTGCAGGGGAATGCCCTGATTTGTACTCACAACACCCAAGCTGGGGATTGGATGAAGAATGTCCCTCTGGATTGCCAGAAGAGCAAGGGTATGAGGACAAGGTTCTTGTGACTGGACCCCAATGCAGTTGATAGCAAACGGATGTAGTCCGAATTAAGCTGGGGTTTACTTCCAGCTTCAGCACACAATTCACTGTACAGGGGATTTGAAATAACGATTCCCCACAAGCTCTACGCACATTTACATGTAAAAGGAAAGTACTATACCAGGCAGGCTGCTCCTCGATCCTGATCGCAATTACTGCAAAATACCCAGGAGCACACACAGCAGCTTCAGTTCCTGACAGACCGAGAGCGATTCAGCAATTTCTCCAGTCTTTTACAGGGTGAGCCTGGTTTCCACACTTCTAGTGCTTCTTTCTCCTCACAACTCGGATTCAGTCCAAACTGGCACTCACAAAGGCTGCAGACCGAAACTCAGGGCCTCACACGCGCTTCCCGTGCGAAAATATACACAGCAGAAGCACACATTTCCTTCTCTCTTCACTGCCACAACTGGTCTGATCTTTCCAGTCACAGAGCAGGGCATTTCCTTTAGCTCCACACTATTCTGTTGGCTGATTCAGCTGTCACTCACAATAAGACTCCCTCTGTTGGTAGAAAAAGGCGCCAAGGTCAAAACTACATTTCCTAGAGTCACTTCCCATACAATCCCCTTGTGGCTGGCTCAAATTAAGAGGCCAAGTTCTGATTCGTCCACAGGCTCCATTTTAGGGCTTCCTTAACCCAATTGGCCCAGCACAGAAGTTTAGGTCCAAAATGGAGAGGTAACACACACAGAGTCCCAGCTGCAATAAAGGCAGGTTAGATGAACTACAATTTTTGCTAATGCTTTAAATGATTACAGGCAAACAGTTACAGCTTTCAGATGGGCTCCCTTTGCACCTTCAGCGACCGCAAAATGGAGAGATTACTCCCGCAGCTCGGGTGGGATTTGAGCATTAAATACACAGTCCCCTATACAAACTAATTAAGCCTGCAAGCAGACAGCTCTTAAAGAGACAATGCATGGAGGCTCAAATTGCACTCACTTGCAACCACAGTTAAGCAGCTCAGACGCCGAACACCACCCAGGCTTGGTTCATTCAGGCAAGCTCCTGGAAGACTTTTGGGAACCCCCATTTGCAGGGGGGTTACACCCTTCCCTGCCTGGAAAAACTTGGCATCCACATCAAGTAAGTACCCCCATAAGTTTCAATACAACGATATATATTTACATCAGTATCACATTAGGCTTATACATGTAATTATCAGTCAATATATCACCTTACCAGAAACATATTTCTGAAACTTTTCAGTACATCACTTTTTCACAGTATTATACGCACATTGTACCATAACGCAGGTTATTACCTCCTGCACATGAAACCTGAAGAGAGGAGGCCTTTCCCTATCAGCTACCTTGGAGCTGGACGAGGCAGGGGCACCATACCTAGAGGGCAACACAAGTAACTTGGAGTTAGCACTGATGTTCAGTTTGGGCAATGAGCTTGGGGACACATACACTCCTTTATGGTCAACATTGAGAGGCAAGTCTACAGACCTCCCAGGGGAATCATAACTGAGGTGCACCACAGGCTTTACAGCTCGACCAGTCTTTCTAGGGGGAGCTGTTACAGTCTCTGCACTCTGAGCCTCATTTTCAGCATTGTCCTCACTTGTCGGGGAGTCTTCATTGGGGTAGAGAGACTAGAACTTGGGGCACTTTCAGCTCCAGGAGTTACAATCTCTGAGTCCACAACACTTGGCTCACATGGAGAGCTTTTGAACACTGGCAGTGGACCATCAGGGCACTCAAAATACTTTTCTTGTTCTGGTATATCACCAGTCTGTTCCAGTCCATCATTTTCCTCCTCTGAAGGCTCAAACAGTTCAACCATACACAATGATTCCATATCATCTGACTTGATGCTTTGCACTTCACTTTCTGGGAGCATTGGCTCCAGGGACAAAGCTGGGGGCTTAGACAGTCCAGAAGGCCCATCTTCATCTCCAGAATTGAGGAGGGGATTGCCCCGAAACAATTGGCTCAGTTCGTAAGAAGGGTAGTATTCAAAGCCACACTCACTTTCCTCTGACATGGACTGACAGTCATGTTCAACTGGGACTTGTGGAGGGCAACACTTTAATTCAGCTTCTGTAGGTGCAGACTTTCTTGATTTTTTCTTAGCAGCAGCTCTAGTCACTGGTCCAGAGGGGGCATTTTCTGGGGGCTCAGACTCAATCAAGATTTGTCCAATGGGCAGTAAATGATTTCTATGCATTGTTTTAACATATTTTGAGTTATTTTCAGGCCTTACTTTGTGCACAGACAGATCATCTAGTTTGCCCACTACAATGTGAGGGAGATGGTGCCATTTGTCAGCAATCTTATGTTTGCCATGCAGTCCCAGATTTCTTAGCAATACCCGATCTCCCTCCTGGAGTTCCTGTGCTTTCATCTTTTTATCATACCTTTCTTTGTTGGCCAGATTTCTTTTGGCAGTCATGGTTTGAGCCAGTTGGTATGCATAATTTAGCTGGGTCTTTAACTTTTACACTTACTGTAAATAGTTGTCAGCTCGAACCCCATCAGGAGAAACTCCAAAACATACATTTACTGGCAATCAAGCTTCTCTTCCAAACATCAGGCGGTAGGAGAAGAACCCAATGGCATCACTTTTGGTGCAGTTGTAGGCATGTACCAGGGTGCTAATTTGTTGGCTCCATCTAGGCTTGTCCTTTGGGTGGAGGGTGCCTAGCATATCTAGCAAAGTGCGGTTGAAATGTTCAGGCTGTGGGTCCCCCTTGGGGTGGTAAGGGTGGTTCTGGACTTTCGCACTCCCCACAGAGAAAGCATCTCTTTGATCAGACGACTCTCAAAGTCTCTCCCTTGATCAGAATGGATTCTTTGTGGAGCCCCATAATGAACAAAAAAGTTTTCTACAAGCACTTTTACCACAGTGGATGCCTTCTGGTCCTTGGTGGGGAAAGCTTGGGCATATCTCATAAAATGGTCAGTGACCACCAGCACATTACTAATATTTCTTTCATCTGACTCCAAACTCAGAAAATCAGTACAGACCAGCTCCATGGGTGCACTGGTGGTGATGTTAACGGGGGGGGGGCAGCCCTCTGGGTCAAAGCTTTCCTCTGTAAACAGCGACTACAAGTTCGAATGTGTTGCTCAACATCAGCCCCCATCTTAGGCCAATAGAATCTGGATCTCACCAAGTCAAGTGTTCTGTCTATACCAAGGTGCCCCATGTGGTTGTGTAAGGACCTCAGTACTGAGTCTCAAAAGGCAGTGGGCAGCATTAGTTGTTGTTTGTCTATTTGTTCCCCTATGTCCACTGTTTCTCTGTATAACAGTCTATTGATCAGTTTCAGCTTAGGACCTTCGTTGTATAACAATGCAGTTCTCAAATCAGTGGAGCGTAATTTGGACACATCTTTCCCTGCATAGAAGGCTTCTAAAGCTGATTTGATCACGGGATCTTGGGATTCAGCCCGCTGAATACTGTCATTGTCCAGCTGAGGCAGTGCACTAATGTCTGTTGCAGAAAAGTGGCAATAAGCAGCAGGTATGCAATTCTCAGAGGGTCCCAAACAATGCACCATACAGTCCACTGCGTCCGTGGACATTTGTTCCTCCCTGTCAAACTTCTGGCAGAGTGCTCGAATATCAGGTACTGACAGTCTGACCCAGTCATTCCGGGGAACAGGCCTCTGGAAGAGAGCATCAGCATCTATGTGGTTCAGGCCTGCTCTGTATTCAACAGCATAGTCGTATGTGGATAATGCAGAAAGCCACCTACGGCCAGTGGCATCCATCTTAGCTGAAGTCTGTACATAGGTCAAAGGATTATTGTCAGTTTTTACTAGTAACTTAGCCCCATACAAGTACTCGTGGAACTGGTCAACAATAGCCCACTTCAAAGCTAGGAACTCTAACTTATGTACAGGATAGTTCTTTTCGGATGGGGTCGGGCTTCTACTGGCAAAGGCCACTGGTCTCAGGCCATTCTCATGCTCTTGGTACAATACAGCCCCCAAGCCTTGCAGGCTAGCATCAGTGTGCAAGACACAGGGCTTCACTGTATCTGCATAGGCAAGGACAGGAGCATGGGTAAGTTGATATATAATCTCATGAAAAGCAGCTTCACACTCAGGTGTCCATCTGGCTCCAAATACTTCATTGGGACAGAAATACACTCTCTCAGGCTCAGAAGAAACCGACCTCTTGTATTTTTTGTGTGTAGGAGGGTAACCTTGAGTAAGATTAAGTAAAGGACGGATCACTCTTGAATAGTCCTTGATGAAACAGCGATAGTAGCCACAGAATCCCAGGAATCTTTGCAGTTCTTTTAGATTGTGGGGCTGTGGCCAGGTGGGCAAGGCCTCAACTTTACTTGGATTGGTTTCTATTCCCTCAGTGGATACTATGTGTCCCACATACTTTACAGAGGTTTGGAAGAACTGACATTTATCGATGGATAGTTTAAGGCCAAAGTCTTCCAGTCGGTCCAACACCTTGAATAATCTGCTCTCATGTTCCTCCAGTGAGCTGCCAAACACAATAACATCAACTAGGTATACAAGGCACTCTGATAAGTTCATGTCCCCCACTGCACGCTCCATCAATTGTTGAAAAGTGGCTGGGGTGCCTGAAATCCCTTGAGGCATCCTCATGAATTCATAGAAGCCAAGCAGACAGATAAAGGCTGTCTTCTCACGGTCTTCTGGGGCCATCAGGATCTGGTCATACCCACTGCGAAGATCCAGCACAGAGAACCACTTGCTACCATTCAGGCAGTCCAAAGCATCCTGAATGCGGGGCATTGTATACTGATCAGGGATAGTCCGCTGGTTTAAAGTGCGATAATCCATGCACATCCTTGCTGTCCCATTCTTTTTTCTCACTACCATGATGGGGGAAGCATAGGGGCTTCTGGACTCTTGTATTACACCAGCAGCTAGCATCTCTTGCAGATGCCATCTCACATCATCTATGTCAGCAGGGGCCAGTCATCGAGACCCCTCATGAAATGGCCTTTCATCATGCAGCCGGATGTGGTGCTCAGCTCCTTGCACACATCCTACATCCCATTCCTTTAAAGAAAACACCTGGTCTCTCTGGGCAAGCTTTCTACTGATTCTCATCTTCCATTCAGCTGGCAACAGGGAGTCCCCAAAATCAAACAAGTCGGGCATCACTCTGTCATTCTCCCCCGAACACTTGTTACTGGGCAGCACTGCAGTATCTGCACAATGTACATTTGCCAGGGTGCAACCTCTATTTAGTCGAATCTCTCTATCAGACACATTATGAACTTGAACCATTACCCTTCTGGAATAAGCATGGGCTCTGGCAGGCAAAATACTTGGCTTGACCAGCAGTCCTTCCGGCAATTTCCCATCGCCTGGTGTATCCAGCATGAGGATTTTATTCTTGACATCCTTTCTGATACGGACTTCCCCCTGTAAGGTACACTGGGCATTTGGCACCAGAATCAGAGACTCAGGATCCTTCTTCCAGACAATTCCAACCAATTCCTCTGGGTCCATTTTTTCAGCATCTCTCTGTGCCTCATAGGGCTTCTTGAACAAGGCCGGGATTCTCAAACTCTACCAGTCCTTGACCCTTGTTTCTCATAACACAACTACGCCAACCATCCAAACATATGTGCATTCATCCCAATTAGTAGAGGAATCCCATCATACAGTCCAGTAGGGGGACACACTAAGGCCAGGGTCTCTACTTGCTCTGCTACTCCAGCCACGGAGGTAAGGAAAGATAGCCAAACTCGCATATACCCGGAATAGGGGTAGGCCTTCTCACTTAACCCCCATGCATGCAGTCCTTCCAATGGTTGTAAGGGTACGTCTGACAAATGTTTCTGATATCAATCCTGGAACATAATTGTCTCTTGGGAGCCACTGTCCAACACAGCTCTGGTGGGCACAACATTCACTTTTACTGTAGCTTGCATTGAAGGGCCCACTATTCTGAACCAGTCTGGAGAGACGGTAGCAAGGGCCTGGGTAGGTGATCTAGCCACATAAGGACGTGAGTTAGCATTTTTGGGACCTTCACTGCGGTCATTTCATGCACCTCTTAACCACTGTTTTGTGCTCCAAAGCTCTCCTCGTAGCCAGCTCACCACTCTCTCTAAGTCTTTCCGAGACCAGCATTCCCTCTTCATGTGCCCACAATTATGGCAAAATATGTCTGCTGAAGTTTGGGGTGACCGAGGCATCACATTGGGGGCTGCGGAATCGGTATCATTAATAGAAAACCTTGGTGCCACCTCAGCCGGCAGTGGGTTGGACATTTGGAGACATCTCTTCAGTTCCCTCACTTCCATAGTCAAGGCATCAAATTTCGAACTGTTGTAAACATGAGGTGCCTGGGTAGGCACCCCCACCCCCATAGCAGAAGCAGTCGGGCAAGTGTCAGTGCCCGTACTGGTAGGAGCAGCCTTCATGATGAGACTGTCTGTTACTTTCCTAATCTCCCTCAGCAGTTCACCCCATGGTGGCACACCCTTTTCCTTCTCAGAGCACTCATTAACTGCCAGCCTCTGCCCCTGAACTTCACTTGACAGGTCACCCTCAGTCACTCGGGTCATAGCAGCAGCTATTGGTGCAAGTCCCTCCCGGGGTCGCCTTTTCTCAGCTCCTCGAATTTCTCTCATTAGCTCATCATAGGAGGGTGGGGATTCCAGTTGATTGGCCAGGCATAACTGAAGCAACAGCAGTTCTGAGAAGGGGGAAGACTTAAGGATCCTGTCCAGCCTGGTTCAGTCCAATTCAATCGCTGACAAACTACCCTTTCTGAGGCATTCTTGCAACAATTTTTCCAGCTGAGATACTTACACAGACAACAACTCCCCTTGGAACTGTTGTGCATTTCTTACTCTCCACCACAGATCCTCATCAGAAGCTGGGCTCCCATACACATTCTCCAAGGCCTCAAGATAGTCCTGTGCAGTTGCTTCAGGGTTACTGGCCCGTTTGGCACGGATGATATCCAGGGCAGGACCTCAGAGGCTTTCACTCACCTTCTTTTGCTTTTCTGCCTCCGAGCATTGCCATTCTAGCACTTGAGGGGCAACATAGTCTATCCAGGTCTCCCAGTCATCCTCCCCTTGTGGGGTGGGGAAGGTGCTGGAGAAAATTTTCAACCTGCGGTAAGAGTCATGACTATTGACAGGTACAGACATAGGGGCTAGCACTGGCACAGAAGGAGGGGCAATAACGGGTGCTGGAGGGGGAGAGGGTGTTGGGGGAGGAACGTTCTCAGGTGGCAATAATAGTTTCTTTAAATCCTCCACAGTTTTCCCTTCCTCCAGCAACAACTTAGCAAATTTCTCCTCAAAAGTTTCAGATAGTGGGGGAGGCTCATTCTCCCTGGGGTCTTTACTGTCTTTGGTTATCACTCTCCCGACAGTGAGGGTTTCCCCTGGTGTAATAGTCTGTGGCACTTTAGAACTGTCTATAGGATCCTTACACTCTATTAGGACCATGAAAGTTTGGGCGAGCAGATCAGCCTGTCGTCCCACCACCACAGGGTCTCGTAAACATACAACCTTGGAAAGTACTCCCTCTACAGTGTCCGTACTGGTACCCAGCGGGATATCCAAGATTAGTATAGCATTTTGGGGGGTCGATCTCCTGCCCAATACACCACTTTACCAACTGGTGTACAGCTACTTCTGTTGGGGTATCCATTTATTTTTAACAGTAATTCGTAAATGTGGTCACTAGAGGACACTAATCCCAGTGGTGCCTCCAAGATGTAACCCCTAGGTAGTGCTATCCCAAGGGCTACTACCCCTGCCTGTTTGACTACGGACAGGTTGAGGGGCCTCGGTCCTATGGTGGGTGCCTCCACCCAGAGGTCAGGGTTTGTAGTGGTTAGACTAACTTGGTCACAGCCCTCTGGGAAACTGAGACCCCCTTTTATCCCCCCTAGTGGCTTAAACAGTACACCAAAGTTACAGCCCCAATACCCACGTTTACACACTGTTCACTCATATAGATACCACTTACCCTCGAGACTGATTCAGCAGCACGTCTCTGAGGACCCCCTGTAAAGTAAGGTTAATCAACATACACAGTAAAACACAATACTGTTTCCATAAGTACCACCACCACAGACAGTATATAGTATGACAACAACAAATCTGATTTATTTAGGGGACAGTGACACGGGAGGGGGAAATCAGGTTAATTAATGGCATTAAATCACAGTACTGTGCACACATACAGGGTCTGAAAAGTCACACTCTGGGTACCCAGGTTGGGGGGGGCTAGCCAGGTCCGTTGCCCGGGGCTGGCCAGCAGGTGCAGATGGATAGGGCCCTGTAGAAGAAAATATATGCACAACACCCAACTGTAATCCGGAGCTGGAGGGCTCAGTCCATGAAACAGTGAAACAACAAGAATTAGATGACACACTTGTGATTGAAAAACAAGCTTCAGGGGAATGCCCTGATTTGTACTCACAGCACCCAACTGGGGATCGAATGGAGAATGTCCCTCTGGATTCTCAGAAGAGCAGGGCATGAGGACAAGGTCCTTTTGACTGGACCCTACTGCAGTTTATAGCAAATGGAGGTAGTCCGAATTAAGCTGGGGTTTACTTCCAGCTTCAGCACACAATTCACCGTACAGGGGATTTGAAATAGCGATTCCCCACAAGCTCTACACACATTTATATGTAAAAGGAAAGTACTATACCAGGCAGGCTGCTCCTCAATCCTGATCGCAATTACTGCAAAATACCTGGGAGCACACACAGCAGGTTCAGTTCCTGACAGACCGAGCGCGATTCAGCAATTTCTCCAGTTTTCTACAGGGTGAGCCTGGTTTCCACACTTCTAGCGATTCATTCTCCTCACAACTCAGATTCAGTCCAAACTGGCACTCACAAAGGCTGCAGACCGAAACTCAAGGCCTCACACGCGCTTCCTGTGCGAAACTATACACCACAGAATCACACAGCTCCTTCTCTCTTCACTGCCACAACTCATCTGATCTTTCCAGTCACAGAGCAGGGCATTTGCTTTAGCTCCACACGATTCTGTTGGCTGATTCAGCTGTCACTCATAATAAGACTCCCTCTGTTGGTAGAAAAAGGTGCCAAGGTCAAAACTACATTTCCCAGAGTCACTGTCCATACAATCCCCTTGTGGCTGGCTCAAATCAAGAGGCCAAGTTCTGATTTGTCCACAGGCTCCATTTTAGGGCTCCCTTAACCCAATTGGCCCAGCACAGCAGTTTAGGTCCAAAATAGAGAGGTAACACACACAGAGTCCCAGCTGCAATAAAGGCAGGTTAGACAAACTACAATTTTGCTAATGCTTGAAATGATTACAGGCGAACAGTTATCGCTTTCAAATGGGCTCCCTTTGCACCTTCAGCGACCGCAAAATGGAGCGATTACACTGCAGCTCGGGCAGGTTTCGAACATTAAATACACAGTCCCCTCATAAAAACTAATTAAGTCTGCAAGCACACAGCTCTTAAAGAGACAGTACATGGAGGCTCAAATAGCACTCACTTGTAACCACAATTAAGCAGCTCAGACGCCGAACACCACCCAGGCTTGGAGCATTCAGGCAAGCTCCTGGAGGACTTTCAGGAACCCCCATTTGCAGGGTGGTTACACCGGTATCCTCATACCAAAATAGCAGAACCGGGGGTGGCCATTCTGATTTCCAAATCGCCTTCATTTGCAATCTCAGATCAATATGTGGATAAAGAGGGGCGGCCTGCTATGGCTATAGGTTCCTTTCAATGATAAGTTATGATTATCTGCAGCATTTATATCCCACCCCGGGTAATGACGCTCCCACGGTCCAACAAATCGTTGACACAATTATCTCTCATAAGCAAGGAATCTTAGTGTTGGGGGGAGATCTTAATTGCCCTTTAATCCTTCCCTGGAGTCCTCTACCCCTGATCCTCATCACTATCCATTGGCCAAAAGCACCTGAAACGTTTACTCTGGGAAGTAGGCTTGATTGATGTATGGCACCACTTAAAACCCCTACAAATGGCAATTTACATTCCATTCACTTGTGCATTAGCATTATTCTAGACTGGACTATTTTTGTATTAGTGGGGAACATCTAAAGTATATTAAAAAAGTTGAAATCCATAATATCTGCCTCTCTGACCATACCCCTCTAAAACTTAGACTTAATCTCAAGGGACTGTAGGAACACTCAATGGCGCTTTAATCCAGCGCTTCTGGGGGATCTGGCCTTTAAGGAACTACTAAAAGAAAAAATCCCCAAGATTATCCAAGATAATTCATCCCCACAAGTTTCTTCTCAATTGTTATGGGACACTCTGATACTCGCTGGAACAGGGTTATCTCCTTGTACCTCTGGCATGGAGACAGACCATGGATTGCCCTTAGGAAATTACAGCTTCCCAAGGACATAGGGGGGTTAGCCCTCTCTATTATACATAATTACTCACTAGAGGTGATATTCTTACATTTCTCCTATTGGCTAGAGATATATCACCTGACCCCTCAATGGGTACAGATAGAAAGAGACCTGTCTGGGACATGCCTGAACTCACTGGTAGTATTTCAGACATGCCGAAGGACTCCCCCGGACACACAATCCTTTTTCACCAGATCCCTCCTGTACTTCTGGAGGAGATTTCTAAACCAACTGAACAACAGACAGGGGGGCAGTGTGGATTGGGGTGCCAGCTCTTGATCATGAGTTTCCTCCAGCTGGGCTGGACTCGGAATTTCAGGGTTGGCATAGGAAAGGTCTGATATACTCACACCAATTCTGCTCGAATGGAATATTCAAAACATTTTCCCAGCTACAGGCTGAGTTTGACCTCCCACAGAGGGATTTCTACAAATTCCTGCAAATTAGACATTATTTCTCATTCATCTTAGGGCTAGACTTATCCTCCATTGATATACCGCCAATATTTATCCTACTAATTCAGATCCTGAGGGAATACTCACCGTGATCCTTAATATCTAGCATAAACAAAGCAATACTATCCTCCAAAATGAGGTTGATGGAGACCACACAGAACTCGTGGGAGGCGGACTTGGTGACGCTTCTTACCCCAGGAGACTTGACCGGAATGTGGCAGCGGCAACATAGGGTGACATGTTCATATGGTTGGCGTGAATTCGGTTGGAAGGTGACAACATGATATTTCCACACTCCCCAGATCAAAGCCAAATATTTTACATCCGGGGACTCGTCATGCTGGAGACAATGTGGCAGTGATATGGCAACGTATGCCCATGTATTCTGGTCCTGTCCAATCCTAGTTGATTTCTGGAAGGCAGTGGGCGATACCGTAACAGAACTTTTCCCCTCTCTGGGACCTCTGACCCCGGAGACAGTAATACTATTACACTTCCCCAAAGCTTTTAAGCAGAAAACTCAGATTTACCTTCTTAGCATATTACTCACCACTGCAAAGAAAGTTATAACCAGACTATGGTTACAAGTAACCCCTCCATCAAAGGAAAAATGGGAAGATGCAATTTACGATATTTACAAAATAGAAGCTATGACTGCAGCCTTACATAACACAACTACACCCCTAACAAATAAATGGACCCCATGGTTACTCTATATTTCCCAGAGCAGGCCCACTTTTGTCCCATAGAAAAGATCAAGCTGGAGTTCGGGGATTGGCCAGCTCAGCCCACTTCCACCTAATAGTTTACAACCGGATGGCAGTCACATTAATAGTCCCACTAGACCCAGAGCCCTGTAGGATTAAGGAGCTAGGCATATCTGGACCTTACCTCTATAATGTTAAATGCCTATATATTTCTATTGTTGGTCATACTTCAGACCTGACTACTGCCATGGTAAGCTCTGTCATCATATTCATTGTACAGATAGATTTTATAGATGTCCAAGTATGATCTATGGGCATCCCATGAGAAGGGCGACCACTATTGAGCACTTACAAAAAGGGTGACTCAATAGCTGTGCCTGTTCTCAGGGCTACTGGATATGGGAGACTGCGGAGTATAGCGACATCCTGTTGCTATATGTACATCTTTGCAGGGGAGTGGCTTGACAGCTGTGAGACAGGCAGAAGGGGAGGGAGGGTTTGTGAGTGGTAGTGCGGCAGTCAGTTGCTGAGCTGGCTCTGTGGTGTGGTGTGGTGGGTGGGTGGCAGATTAGGGCTCGAGGGTGCTGGGTTGGGTTCCGAGTGCGCGTCGTTTTGTTGCGAGCCCAGTTAAAACTTTTGTTCGGTTTCACCCCCAACATGCACCGCCCTGTAGTTGAGAATCCTTTAGTAGGGGTGTGAATTAATTTTCACCAATGTACAATCGCCCTAACAGTGATCACCTTTGTGTGATAGCCATTATCACATACATCCGATCTAATGCTGGTCTGTGAACTTGATGTCCTATTTAAATACCAATACAAATTGAGTTTTAATAAAAAAAAAAAGATTCCTACAGTCAGCATGTTGCTCCGCTTCTATGTTGTATTCACTACATTATCTAGCAGATATTGGTCACTGATGCCCGTTTCATACAGTAGGCTTCCTCTGTGTTTTACCTTAGTTTGCTGTTAATCCAAATTTAAAAATCATCTCACTCTCCACACTGTGTCTCACAGTCTTACTCTGTCCACGTATGTGCAGTTTAGGCTTCCTTCCCCCATTCTCTTCTCACTGTACCTCCTGCCTTACACCATTTCTTTTGTTCTACTAAGCCCTCCCTTACCAAATCCCCTTTCTTTTCTTCAGGCTTCCTCATTTTCCACAGAACTCCACTCAGAGTGTTTGAGCCTCAGCATCGCCCCTGGAGGCCAGCCTGCTGCAGCGAGGTACTTCAAAATCCAGTCATCGCTTCTGACTATGTTAGCCTGTCGATGCTTCATGTAGACTGCTCCACCCACCCTGGTCTGGCTCTAGAGTTATAGGTCATATCCGGTCACATGACCTTGCCAGCCAGATTGTATCTCCCTACTTTCCCATTTGTAAATTATACTAAGCCACCACTAGGAGTCACTATCGAGCACTCCTCAATTCCCTTATTTATTTCTTTATTTCTTTATTTGGTTTTGGTAACCAGGTAAGTGCACTAGGCAAAATAACCTGCCTATTTTCAGGCACGACCCGGGAGAGTACAATATGTCAATACAGCAGAGTACAAAACACAATATAGCAGTGACAACAATCAAGAGCATAATGCAGTGGAACGAACTACAAAATACATCGGCAGAGGATGGCCATAAAAGATAGTACAACACCTAGATAACAGCAAAAACAGTAATGAAGTTATTGCAGCAAACCATTTTACAAAGAGCAGTACAGACCAAGTGTGGAGGCCTAGCTGAGGGCAAGCAGACCAGTAGGCCCAGCTATCCGTAGATACAAAATACAGGATAGATGAGTTCATCAGGACTAGGGAAGGGAACAGTAGATAGATTAGAAACACTAAGACAAAAGGCACAATTCAGAAGGGTAGGCAGGTCATGAGTTGATGGTCAACGTCGAGAGGAGTGAAAGAAGAGAGACAGAACAGAAGTTAAGTGCAATTACAGGTTCCAAGAGCAAGGAGGTGGGAAAATAGGGCTTCATAGTCCTGTATTAGTTCCCTACCACAGCCTATTCTTGCTTATCCTACCTTTTCTGCCTGCATTTCTGTACCCCTCCTGTGTAGCATTAAAAACATTTCTTTTTAGCCTAGCATATGATTTTTAAATGTTGCTGTCGTGAATTTTAATTGATGCATGTTTTTTAATTATTTGTTTATTGATTTATTTTATTATGTTATGTACAAGCGCCTTGGCTTTAGAAAGGCGCTTTTTATAAATAAAGTTTGATTTGCTCTGTGGTACCCGTCTCCCCCCGTATTCGAATCCCTGACCTCTGGCACACAGGTGGCAACACTATGACTGCACCATTGCAGTAGCTCCAATTGTTACTGCTCTTTTTGTGTCTCTCATCCTCCTCGCTAGCTTGACTCCCTACTTTGCCTCATACAGCCTATATCTCTAGATCCCCATGGCTTCCGTCTCACCACCCTACCTCACCCACATTACAACCATGAGCACCCTTTGTGCTCTCCTCCTCCTCCTCCCTTTCCTAGTCCTTCTTTTCCTCCCTCCTTTTGTCCCCTCTATTAATTCCCTAGCTTACTGCAACACCTTCCTTTCTGCCCACTCTGCAACTTATCTACTCCCACTGTCACCTCTCACCTCCCCTATAAATTCCACCTCCACATCTTAATCCACCCTGGGCTACTCAGCTGCTCTCTTAAATTTAGCGGACATTCATCAATTACATCCCCCCAAACCTCTCTTGCATGTCCCCCTTCAAGTCTACTGAATCAAGCATATGTGTCATGCCCCTCACCTTCACCTTTTAGTCCTTCTACTTCTCCTAGCAGGGGACGTCGAGCTAGATCCCAGCCCCTCTAGCCCTACCACCAACCCCCAACAGGCACTCCCTAAAGGCTTGCAGATGTTCACATAAATGCACGTAGCCTACTCCCCAAATTGGAGGAACTAAAAGTGTGGGTCACTGACATACTTTGAGTATCAGAAACTTGGTTGTCCTGCCATATCCCTGATTCCCAACTGGCCCTTCCAGACTTTAACCCCAATCGGCAAGGCCATGGAAAACGAAGAGGCGGAATGGCTATCTATTCCCGCAGCTCCTTAAAGTGCACTATCTCCCACCATGATGCAATCCCTTGCTCCCATGAACTCATCTTAGCAAATTTAGCTTTTCCATCTTCATCACTCCTTTTTGTGGGGGTTCTATACGCTTCCCCGAAACTCCCCCCCCCATCCCTTATATCTTGCATTACCACAGCTTCCGCCCATGCATCTACAGGTGAACTAATCCTTCTTGGTGACTTTAATCTTGACTGGATCTCCCCCTTGTCACTTAATTCCTGTCACCAGATTGAAGCTTTAAACCTTACCAAGCTGATTAAAGAGCCTACCCGTCCCAACCCTAGATCTCAGTCTCATCTCCTACTGGACTGGGTGCTCTCAACCCACCCTCACTGCATTTGCTCTGCTGGCATCTTACTCAACGGGCTCAGTGATCACTGCCCTATTTTTTTATTAGGAAGTCTCACCCTCCTCCCATTCCCCCAAAATACATCCAGTACCACCCCCTCAAATCCCTTGACAAGAGTAAACTGCTTCACGACCTGGCCCTGGCCCTGGCAAACTGGCCTCCAGTCCTTTCCTCCCTCTCAGTCGACACTGCCCTTGCTCACTCCACATCTATCTTCCTCAAAGTCTGGGATGCCCATGCCCCACTAAAAACTATACGAGTAAAATGCAGCCACCATCCCTGGATCACCCCTGCTATTTTGGCCATGTGCAGAGCTCACGATCTAACTTGGCACCACTTTAAATCCTCAGGTAACCAGGCCACCCTACAAGCCTTTTGTGCCCTCTGCAACAGTTGTACTATCAGTATCCGCCATGCCAAATCGGACTTCTTTAAGTCACATTTGCACCCCTCAAATAGTACTCCTTCCTCCTTCTGGCAGAATCTCTGCTCACTCCTGCACCCCCTCCCACTGAATCCCCTCTTCACTCTATCCGTGAGGCAGGTTCTCTAATCTCTGACCCCTCCCTTGTTGCTGAGGCCCTTAATAAGTTTTTCACATCCTGTGCCATTCCCCAGGAGCCCCCCTCTTCTCCATCCTGCACCCTCCAATCCCTCTCACAGTTTTCCGGTTTTCAGCTATCGCCAATTTCACTGTCAGAAGTTCTAAGAGCTCTCACTTCACTTAACCCCTCTAAGTCAAGCCCCAGTGGTCTGCACCCTCAGCTCCTCAAAATCTTGGCCTCCTCTATTGTTACCCCTTAAATCTTCATCTTAAATCTTTTGCTCTCCACAGCTACTGTCCCTACAGCTTGGAAGTCTGCCACAGTCCTCCTCCTCTTCAAAGGTGGTGACCCCACTATCCCTGGAAAGTACCGCCCCATCTCCCCTCCCTCGCCAAAGTTCAAGAGTCTCTAATTCTCTCTAGACTCAATAAATTCCTCCTTGCTTCCAAGTTCCAACACTCCCTCTCCCCATTTCAATAAGGCTTCAGGAAATTCCATTCTACCACCTCCTCCCTTTTACTCTTTGCTGATGCCATTCACTTGGCCGTGAACCTTGGCCAGATCACCTCGGCGATCTGCATTAACCTGGCTAAGGTCTTTGACTCTGTTTCCCACCCTCTCCTACTAAATAAACTATGCCTCGTTTGCCTATCCCCTGCTTCAGTGTCCTGGTTCAGTGCCTATCCAACTGACCAATCCCAGGCAGTTTCTATTAACAATATCCTATCCTCCTCCCTCCCCATCCTCACAGGCGTGCCTAAGGGATCTATCCTAGGGCCTGATCTTTTTTCCCTCTTCATTATGGATCTCCCCTCAGTATGCACCCATGCCAATATTCACATGTACACAGATGATACCGTCCTTTCCCTGTCTGGTCCATGTGTCCAAGCCATCTGATCCCCCTTCAAAGTGATCTCACAGCGGTCACAGCCTGGTTCCATGCCAATTGCCTAAAACGGAATATAAAAAAAAAACGTTGCCATGACCTTCAGCTCTAAACAAAAAATTGCCAGGCTTCTCACTCTACCAGTCTTCTTCTCTGCAGCCAACATTCCTCTAAACAATGTCCCCACCTACAAGTACCAAGGAGTCTGGCTCAATCCCTCCTCCCACTTTAGTGTTCTACACTCCAAGCTGTGCCCTAAACTAGGGCTACTCTACCACCACAAGGCCAGTCTCTCCCTTCCTGTAAGACGTGATCTCGTAGTTAAATGGATCCTCCCAGCCTTTGACTATGCGGACATAGTTTATAGTGCTGCCCCAGCCACCTCCCTTGCCAAACTATGTTTTGTTTCATGCCTTCTGTAGGTTCGCCTCTAACTCCCCCTCTTAAACTTACCACTGTGACCTATACTCCTCCCTTTCCTTCCAATTCCTCCCACAGAGATGCTCCTCACATTGCTCCACCTTCATCACCTAATTCTGGTATGGGACCCTTCCACCCTACCTTCCCACTGTCCTCAATCCAGCTAATCCCTCGCCCTACAACTCGAGGTTGAACTGCGCCCACACTTTTTCCCCTCCCGCGTGTACGCACGTCAGCCCGCAAACTTTCCTTCTCCTATAGACTTCCTTCCCTCTGGAATAGTGTTCCCCTCAAAATCTGTCTCTCTCTCTCTCCCTCCTTCCCTGCCCTCAAGTGCTTACTCAAGCCAACTGCTACTACTTCTTGTATCTGTTCTCCTCCCTAGAACTCACGTATTTCAGTTTCACTGTTCCCCTCTCCTCTTGCTGCAACTCATTGCATTTGTCCATGTAAATACTGTTTGCATTTATTAGATAATTCTCTATTGTAAATAGCATTCTTTTTGTTATGTATAATTTCTGTATTTTGTTCCCCCTCTGTTGTCAATGCTGTATTTTTCTTTTGTACCCACTCCCCCAGGTCACACGTGGAAATTAGCTTCTGCTCATGGTGCCTTTCGTTACCAACTTTTTTTTTTGGTTTTTTTACTTGCCTGGCTCCCATGGCTTTCAGAGGGAGCCTCATACCCCCTCCTACTCCATCCTCCTGGGTGATCTTCAAGGCTACCACACCCCAGTTTCATTGTGCTCAGTGGCCAGGGTGTATGAATTTTCCCCAATTTTTCTCCCTTTACTCCCCGAGGACGCCGGCGCATAGGACGTACATCCAAACAGATGATGTGCTGATGCACGTCATTGTCAAGCGCCCACAGCGTCCTCCCTTCCCCGACTCCGAAGAGCCACCGATGCCCTGAAAGCCTGTGCTTCCACCGGGCCTAGGAGCATCAGGTGCTGAGAAGCACCCCTGGTAACCCACCTCTGAAGGAGGGAAGCATCCATTGGGACACTCAGTCCTCCTTCTCCCTGCCGACCTCCGACACCCCGAGTCCGTTCCCAGACCAGGGTCACCAGTGCAGCACGAGGTGTGGTGTCCAGTGCCTCAACCCTCAGCACCACCGGCCAGCTTTGGTTACCAACTTTTTAATAAATAAATAAAATAATTGGTGACGTACATTACAAACACATTATCCTCTTCTACAAAAAGTCAGACTCAGGAGGCTGGTTTAAAAAAAAAATTGAGATCTGGGACTTGCCTGCCTTTAGACCATATCATCGTCATCCTTCAGTAGGCACGTCCACAGTCACATTATTCACTCCTCATCTCATTTCACTACTCATGCATTTTAGTACTACTGAATAGTGGTTTAATTGCTTTTTTCTATAGATATGTTGATTACACCTGTTTCAAAAATGATTTTTTCACATACAGTTACCATAAAATAACAAAGGTTGTAAAAGGTTCAGATAAGCATCCAAACCTTTTTTTTTTTTGCTTATCAGAACCTTTTAGAGCCTCAGAACCTTGAAAAGTTCTCTCATACCTAGATTTTAACTTGGTACTCTAACCCAGCAGTATGAATAAACGGTGAAGACTTAAAGTTCAGGAAGATATGAAAATGATGTACTCACCGTAATTCTTGATCTTCTTGGACAAGTCTTTACCATTATTCATATGCCCACCCACCATCCCTTGAGCTCACTCAATCTGTTTCTGTTCTTCACTCCCTCAATTGGTTTGGGCTGAGAAGACATTGTTTAACTGACCATTCTTATATGGGTCAACAGGACTATCTTATACCCTTGTTAGGTTAGGTGTACTTGACTTATTTTATGTGGCACCTCCTTGGTAAAAAAGGTACTGAGGCGGTTGGAGTGTCGATGCCAAGATAACCAACACACACAGGCGTGAGCCAGCCTCACGGTGACATGTATGTGTGGTTCTACCTCAGTGCCAGCCCTCCTGAAGATTTTTGGCTCCTGTAGGGTCCCAGAACTTCCAGCTTGCAACCTAGCAGCATGAATGAATGGTGCAGACTTGTCCAAGAAGATCAAGAATTACGGTGAGTATGTAATTGTCTTTTACAAGACTTTTATTATGTTTGCTTGCGCATGCGTGAGAAACATTTCATCACAGCTTAGGAGAAAAGTGGGGTTTTGGAGGTGTGGCACTGTGGGGTCCAATGCCCCCAGTGTCTTTAAAGATTTGGCCCGCTTTACCCAATGCAGTGGCACACTGCTGCTGACACTAGTTCAGCAAGCGTGCCACCACCTTGAAACAAATCTGCTGCTGCAATGAGGGAGCGCCCCGTCATTGCAGGGCAGTACCTTGCCATCTGCATGCCTCTGACCCAGTTCATTTATCGAAGGGGAAGCCCATTCCCTGTCGGCATACTGTAACCCCCTTCCCTATTTGTTATGTGCTGAGGGGGTGCCCAATCCCTTCTCGCATCATGCGCCCAACAGTCTTTTCACTGATGGGGGCCCCAGTCCCCGCCGGCTTCAGTCCCCTTCCCAGTTCAATTTGCTGACGGGGAGCCCACCTCCTTCGGCATAATGTCTCCCCAATTTGTTGTGTGCCGAGGGGTGCCCAATCCCCCCTCAGCTACAGCTCCCCCAAAACACTCAGATGGCACCCTGGGAGCCCACACCAGTGTGCCAAATGTCCCTGAAAAAAAAACTGTCCTGCGATGTTTTTAATTTTTTTTTTTTAAAACCTGTAAAACAGAAAAGGTCCCTCGTTGAGTTCGGTGGCCCCACCTACAACCCGCGTCCACCCTCTGCGTGCCCTGCCTCCTCACACCCCCTCACCTCTTACGTACCTCCAGAGCCCAGCGCAACAATCTTCAGTGGACCAAGAACATGTCTGCACTCTTCAAAACCGACCACGAACTGAAGAAATGCCGGTAAGCTGTATAATGGCAGGTGTAACCCCCCTGCAAATGGGGGTTCCCAAAAGTCTTCCAGGAGCTTGCCTGAATGCTCCAAGTCTGGGCGGTGTTCGGCGTCTGAGCTGTTTAAATGTGGTTCCAAATGAGTACTATTTGAGCCTCCACATACTGTCTCTTTAAGAGCTGTCTGCTTGCAGACTTAGTTTGTATGGGGGGGGACTGTGTGTTCCAATGCCCGAATCCCGCCCGGGCTGCTGTCAATTCGCTCCATTTCTGCCGTTGCTACATGTGCAGAGGGAGCCTTGTTGAAAGATATAAGTGTTTGCCAGCAATCATTTAGAATGACTGAGAAAATGTAGTTTGTCTAACCTGTCTTCCTTTCACTGTTTCAGTGTAGCTTTTTCATTTTGGTTCTGAATAGCTGACTTGGACCAATCAGGATGATAGGGAGACCCTAAAATGGAGCCTGAGGATGAATCAGAACTTGGACTCTCAATTTTGAGCCAGCCACAAGGGGATTGTATGGGCAGTGACTCTGGAAAATGTAGTTTTAACCTTGGCGCCTTTTTCTACCAACAGAGGCAGTCTCATTGTGAGTGACAGCCGAAACCAGCCAACAGAATGGTGTGGAGCTAAAGGGAATGCCCTGCTCTGTGACTGGAAAGATCAGTTGTGTTGTGGCAGTGAAGAGAGAAGGAGCTCTGTGCTTCTGCGGTGTATAGTTTCACACGGGAAGCACATGTGAGGCCCTGAGGTTCGGCCTGCAGCCGTTGTAAGTGCCAGTTCATACTGAATCCGATTTGTGAGGAGAAAGCAGCACTAGAAGTGTGGAAACTAGGCTCACCCTGTAGAAGACTGGAGAAATTGCTGAATCGCGCTCGGTCTGTCAGGAACTGAAGCTGCTGTACTGTATGTGCTCCCGGGTATTTTGCAGTAATTGCGATCGGGATCGAGGAGCAGCCTGCCTGGTATAGTGCTTTCCTTTTACATATGACTATGCGTAGTGCTTGTGGGGAATCACTATTTCCAATCCCCTGTGCTGTGTGCTGTGTGTTGAAGCTGGAAGCAAACCCCAGCTTGTCTCGAACTAAATCCGTTTGCTATAAACTGCAGTGGGGTCCAGTCACAAGGACCTTGTCTCCATGCCCTGCTGTTTCTGACAATCCAGAAGAATATCCACCATCCAGTTCTCAGCTTGGGTATTGTGAGTACAAATCAGGGTATTCCCCTGCAGTCTGTTTTAAATCACAAGTGTGTCATCTAATTCTTGTTGTTTCTTTGCTTCATGGACTGAGCCATCAGGCTCCGGATTACAACTGGGTGTTGTGCATATATTTTCTTCTACAGGGCCCTATTCATCTGCACCTGCTGGCCAACGCCGGGCAACGGACCTGGCTAGCCCCCCCCCAACCTGGGTACCCAGAGTGTGACTTTTCAGACCCTGTATGTGTTCACAGTACTGTGATTTAATGCCACTAATTAACCTGATTTCCCCCTTCCGTGTTACTGTTCCCTAAATAAATCAGATTTGTTGTTGTTGTCAAACTTTAAACTGTCTGAAGTGTCAGTACCTTCATGCCAAGCACTGTATTGGTTTGTGTATGCTGCTTAACCTTATTTTTCAGGGGGTTCTCAGAGACGAACCTGCAAATCAGTCTTGAGGGTAAGTGGTACCTTATGAATGAACAGTGTGTACATGTGGGGTATTGGTACTGTAACTCCTATGTATCGTGTGGGCCATTAGAGGGATTAGAACGGGGTCTCAGTGTCCCAGAGGGCTGTGACCAAACTAGACCAACCATTACAAACCCTGATCTCTGGGTGGAGGCACCCGCCATAGAACCTAGGCCCCTCAACCTGTCAGTAGTCAAGTAGGCAGGAGTAGTAGCCCTTGGGATAGCGCCACCTGGGGGTTACACAACACAGGGTTTTTCAACTTTGGTGCATATCTCAGGCATTTTTGGTAATTTTGGCACCAAATTTTTAATATGGGGTTACTGGGACCCCTCCTCATGAGTTCAGCCACTGTCATGGCGTTATTCGGTCCCAAAAGGTGATTTCGCGGTCACTGTGTGGAATCACCTTTCGGGACTGAGTAACGTAACGACAGTGCCAATGTTCAGGAGGTGGGCTCTCAAAAAGCCTATGTTGCAAATTTGGTGGAAAAAATCCCAAAAATGACTGTTTTACGAGTGTGAGTTGCACAGTTTCCACGCATGCTTGTACCTTCATGAATTTGTAATATTTTCACTCCAGATTTTCAACATTGGCATTTTTCCACACCTCCTTATGAACGATACAGCTGTCATTTTTCACATCCTGACTGAAATGTGTTTTTGCACTTCCGGCGCAGAATAGCGCGATCACTGTGGGAAATCAGTGTTTGGGACACATTAACAAAATCACAGTGACACTGTTCATGAGCAGAGGTTCTAAAATGCCTATGTTGAAAATTTGGTGATGAAAGTCCATAAAATGGCTGTGTTATGAGCATGCATTATGCAGTTTCCACATATGCTCAGAAGTGAGCAAATGTGTAATATTTTCACTCCAGATTTTCAACATTGGCATTTTGCCACATCTCTTTATGAACAGTACCACTGTCATTTTTCATATCCTGCCCGAAATATGTGTTTGCACATCTGGCGCACAATGGTGCGGTCGCTGTGGGAAATTAATGTTTTGGACATATTAAGAAAATCATAGTGACTGTTCATGAGCAGAGGTCACAAAATGCCTATTTTGAAAATTTGGTGAACTAATTCCACTAAATGGCTGCGGTACTAGCATGTGTTGAGCAGTTTCCACGTACGCTCGGAACTTCGAGCATTTTTAATATTTTCATTACAGATTTTCAACATTGCCATCTCTTCACACCCCCTATGGATGGTACAGCTATCATTCTTCACATCCTGCCTGATCTGTGTTTTCGCACATCTGGCACAGAATGGCACAGTCGCATGGGAACTCGAAGTTCGGGACACATTAACAAAATCATACTGCCACTGTTCATGAGAAGAGGACCCAAATGCTTTCATGAGGTGGGGGTCACAAAAAGGACATGCTGAAAATTTGTAGTGCCTATACCAACACACACCTGGGACATTAGGGTTTCTAACCATAACGTCTCCCCCTGTACAGACTACTGGCAACAGAGGTATAACTGGATCACCCCCACCCTGAAGCCAGTGACAGGCATCGAGGTGTGCCTTGCACTCTTCAGCCCCAGACTTCACCCCATTCTCCTGTACTGCACCCATTTCAGCGTATGTCTTTATAAAATGGGGTGACTATGAAGCCAAACACCCCAAGGCACATGTCAACACTTGTCGGTGTCTACAGGATAGAGTGAGATGAAATGTCATGAGCATTATGGGCAACGACCCACAGGCACACCCCAATGTCTGTCCATCTTTGCAGGGTGAAGGTGGGATTAGTGTGAGTTCAGTACTTCACTGCCATTCCTATTCTGCACCTGTTTAACTCCTGCATGACCAATGCTAACATTCGGCATTGACAAATGCTTGTTTTAGTAAAGATCTGCTGCTTAAATCATGCTTCATTTACATTATGGCTTTCATGTTTACACCCACAGAGATCTTATGAGAAAACAAATGGTTAAAATGCACTCATGGATAGGCCCAGTGCAAGGCAGGGTAGACCAACCCTAATCAATACAATAACCATACCTGGAGAAATGCACTCAAAAGATTTACAGTATCACAGAAGTCAGTGCCTAGGAGTAGCTTAAATGTTGAGCCCCCTGACGAAGAACAAGTACAGCTCAAACACTGGGCTGTTTGGTGGCATTTCCTCTCATGCTGTATGAGTTATGTAACCTTCATAAAATGGCAAGAGGAAATCCTGTGTCCTGATTGGTTGTTACTTGTGCATTAGATTTCTCTGTGTACTGTGAACCCATGGAAATCTGTTGATTATAATTCAGGTTGGCACAATATGAGCCAATAAAAGTAGTAAGCAGAGACTATATGAAACTGCACTACCAGTGGCGAAAGAATGACCAGAGAATTTTTTTATTTTAGGAATGTGGTACGGACCCTTGTTGTGTAGCAGAAACTTGCAAGCTGAAGCCAGGGGCAAAATGCGATTTTGGACAGTGTTGTGATAAATGTCAGGTAAGGCACTGTAACTTCAGAAGACAATTTGGCTGTGCTACCAACACTGCTCAGAGCTTCCTCCACATTAGCTGTTATAGTTTTAAACTGTATCCTCACCCCCTGCAGCCCCAGCCATGGGTCCACATCTCCAGCAGTATAACAAACATTCTCAGATCCCCACCTAACCACCCCATCCAACTCAGTCACCACCCAATAGCCTTGGAAGGCTAGCTTGTGCCCGTCTTTTGGGCAGGCAGTTCATGAATAAGAAGGTTTTCCTCATCATCACACCCTATGGGATGTAGGTAAGTCCAAATAAGTAACCAACCTGAAACCTATCAGATCACACAATACTAATTTCTAGGAAGAGAAGAAGATAAAATAGGTGTTCTGCTCAGCGTATTATAGGTGATGTCTAGTTTTATGCACCACCCTCTTGACATGCCATTATTTTGTAGCCGGTTCAGTTATGGGGATTACTGGTTTGGATTACTCTGCCCTTCTGAGGACTTGAATATGGGAACATCACTCCTGATGTAGAACCTAGTCTAGCAGTGTCCACGAGATGGTCAGCTAAGGTCAGTGGGTGGTGACAGAGTTATGGAGGACAGGATGGGATTTAAGATTGTTTTAATACTATGGGCATGGACCTGTGGCTGGGGACTGCAGAAGACAGGGCAGTTACAAATCTTAATGTTTGGGCAAGGTGGAGCAGGAAGGATTAGGATTCCAGAAAATCTACCAGCCAGTGGGTGGAGATGTTTTTCTTTTTAAAAACATGGTCAACAATCCAGACACAAGTAAATAAACGGTACCAATACAAACCATACACGTAAAGATTATAAATGCAAAAGATAAACTATAAAGCTATGTTTCTAATACCAGGAATCTATTAACAGTGCTGTACAAGAAGAATCTTTCTTCCTAGTAGAGTGTGATGCCCCGGAGATAGAACTGATGCTAATTAGGGAATTAGAACTACTAAGTTCAAACTCTGCCCTGTGGTCACACTCCCCCTAGTGTTCTAACATCAGATTTACTTTCATCACCTAAAGAGAACTGTCGCTCTAAGTGCAGTACCAGCCTTCTGGTCAACAAAATCTGTGAAATTACGTGTTTGTTATTTTCTAAAAGGTTTCAGTTAGTATTCACTATTCTGTATTTGGTGAATTTTTTTTAATGTTTTACTGCATTTGTTTGTTTTCGGGTTACCAATCGCTTACCAGGAACTGGAGAAGGCTGCACCATAATGGGCTTTAATATTGAAAATTACAAGGTTCTAACATCATAGAGGTGTAATAAGTTAGTTGAGAACATATATTGGTACAGTCGAAGCAAGACAGGGGATAATTCTTCAGAAAAAAGTTTATAAAAGTTAGATGGAAAGCCATCAGGGCCAGGAGCCTTATCTAAGGCTAAGTTACCTATGGCAGTTTTAATCTCCTGTAAGGAGATGGGTGAGGATAGGAGAGTTTGGTGATGTTCCAGGAGGTGCTGCAATGGGATAGTATCCAGATAGGCTGCCATGTCTTTTTCACTTGGTGAGGGAACACGCTGGCCATACAGTGAGCTATAGAACTGTTCAAACATCAAGGCTATGTCCCTGGGAAGGGTTTTAGTGGAGCCGTCCTGAGCTGAGATGGCTGCAATTAACCTCAAACTTTCTAGCTTTCTTAGACGGAGAACTACTAAATGCCCTGCTTTGCCACCCTGTTCAGTATACTTGGTCTGTGTTTTTAAGATAGCATATTCCGCTTTTTCCCGTAGGATATCCGCATATTTATCTCTAAGAGACAGAAAAGTGTTCAGAGAATCAGGGGAAGAGAGGGATATAGTGTTCTCTAGAGTGCGTATACGATTCAGCAGAGTAGTTGCTTCTAGTTCCCAAACTTTCTTCCTTTTTGAGGGGAGGTGAATGAATTCCCCTCTAAGGAAGCACTTCAAGGCACACCATTCATGATCACCCCGGGTACAGAGCTAACATTGGATTCAACATAAGACTGAATAAGAGATTTTATTCTTGATACAATAAAGTCATCTTTAAGGAGTTGTGTATTAAACTTCCAGGTGGTATCACGGTGCAAATCAGAGACAAAACTAAGAGCAAGCCAGGCTATTGCACGGTCCGAGAGAACTATAGGTTTGAGACTAGCATCACAGACCCCTCTAAGAAGAGAGAGGCTAACAAAAATGTAATCCAGCTTAGATGAGGTGTGATAGACCATTAAGTAGAATGTATAACTATGGGACAATGGGTTAAGGATTCGCCAGGGGTCACAAAGCCCTAGCAAATCTGTGAATTCACTTAAGGCTAGCTGAGTGGAAGACGGAGCTCGAAGTGGTTGGTTGGAATGGTCTAGGTTCTGTGAGGGCTGAACGTTCCAATCTCCACCTGGAACCATAGGGACTGGCAGAAGATGTCCCAATTTATCTGCAAGGTCGATGAAGAAGCAAGGGTCTCCCCCCACTGGACCATATATGCTACGCAGAAAAACCCATCCTTCCAGTCTAGGAGGCCCTTAACCAGCATACAACGCCCCTAAGGATCTGAGGCCACCTGTTCTGCCTGAAAGGAGACTGCTTTTGTGATTATATAGCCACCCCCCTACTAGAGGAGGATTCACCAGCTGCAAATACCTGAGATATACCCTGTCTTCTCAGCCGATTAGCCTCCCTGGTGAGAATGAGTCTCTTGTAAGAAGATAATGTGGCCATGAAGCAACGATATATACTTAAAGATGTGGTAACGCTTACAGTACATTGCGCTCTTGCTCCTCTCACATTCCATGTCAACAACTTAGTAATTTCAGTCGTCATAGCCAGAATACTGATAAGTTAAACAGCTCCATTGAGTTGAAAAACATGCACACTCTGTCCCTCCCTCTACACCCAATTCAACAATTTGAGAAACCCATAAGAACAAGCCAAACATGAAGGAACAAATACCACACCAGAAAGAAGAAAAATTATCATACCTCAGTACCTCCCCATCCACGTATTGAGTTGCCCCCAAGGAACCAGGCCCAGTGAAATATGGTTAGCAAATCCTTGGAACCTCCTAGTCAGATCACCTGTGAAAGGGAGCCAGGATGGGTAACCAAAGCCAGGAAGTTCACCCCATCCCCAAAAAACAATCCCAACAACTATATACAGAGGTCCTCCTGGGTGACCTGCTATTTAATGATCGAACAAAAAAGAAGGTCAGAAGGAGCCATACCCCAGTAACCCTGATGGAACCCTCCTCCATTTGAGACTTCCCTGGAAAACAATTAGCAGGAGGAAGCCAAGCAGGAATGAGGAGAGAACGGTGGATACCAAAATGATCTCCAAAAAAGCACTCCCTCCCTCCGATTTCTCAGGCCATATTCCTATCCATGAAATCTGAGTCAGGAAAAAGCCCAAATGGAGCAGACTCAGAGCTAATCCCCCCAATATCCAGTACATGGTGAGTGTCAGCCCACAGGAGACTCAGCTTTCATTAGCACCCCATCTCCCCACCCACCCATCCAGACTGAACCCTCTGCAACACTTTAAGTGTGACTGCCAGATACCACTGGGAACGTCACAAAGCAGGCCTACCTGAAAAGGACTGCATCTGCGGGTAGTTATACCTCATGTGCCATCTTGGTTCACCCTGTGCAATCAACTGCACGTGGAGCAAGGTCAGGGAGAGAAAGCGAGAAGAATAAACAAAAGAAAAAAGGGAAATGAAGGGGAAGCTGATGTGTGGGAGAAAATTAACACCATTCATGAAGTGTAAGAGGGCAAATGTCCCATGTAGAGGAGAGCAGGGTGGAGCATGCAATCCCTCCATGCGTGGGGGGTGAACAATGAGGCAGCCAGGAACTGAATGGCTGATACTGCCCTATTCTCATCATGGGGTGGGCATCACAAGGGTCCAAAAAACAAAAGCTCAGACCCAGAACAGAATAGAGATTTTATAACCCATGGTAGTAACTCTAGCCAGCACAACTAGACATAGATGGAGCAACCCAGGGAGACCCCGCAGTGATTAAACAAATGGTTAAGTCCAGATCGGTTCAGTAGGAAGGTAAATAACGTAGGACTACGGTAACCCAAAATTAGTCCCACCAGAACCATAGACCCCTCTGAGAGTTCCCTGAGTAATGAAGCTCAGGCAAAGCCCCACAGCACCGTCCCCAAGGTCCCATGGATGTTCCCACTGTTACAGGCCCCTTGAGTCCAAGCAAATACCAAGTCACCCATCTGGATAGCATCCATCCATGGAAGCATGATGGGTCCTCAGCACTGGAGGGAGACATAGGCCCTGAAGAGGGGCAGGCACCAGTCCACCTACAGAAGAGAAACAAAACAGGGAAAAACAACTAAGGTATGCATTTTTAAACCACACTAAGGCAAACAGGAACAGCTGTGCAGTACACTTCAAGTGATCTTAAAGAGGTCCAGCAGGTGGCTAGACAGTTCCTTAAGAGTTTGATCGGAAGTGTCAAAGGAGAGACAAAAAACAGCAACCATAGCTTGTAGGCGGGCAGGGCATGCCATTTTAAACTTAATGCCAGCCGCTATCAGCTTGTTTATGATTGGGTGGAAGGCAGCTCATTTCTGGTGAGTTTCCAGTGGCAGGTCTTGTGTGAAACAGAGGGGTTCCCCCTCCAGAGAATTGACTGCAGTGCCTTTGTCTTAGACAACACATATTGCTTCTCCAGATAACTTAGAAATTTGAGAATAATGCGCCTGGGAGGAGTGGTCTCAGGAGGTCTGGGCCAGAGAGATCGGTGGGCCCTTTCAATCTGGTATGAAGTGTTGTGTGGAGAGGGACCACCTACTTTGGCTAATAGCTTCTGTAGGAAAGCGATAATGGAGGGGCCTTCCTCCGAGTCAGGCAGCCTGAAGATCAAGGTGTTATTTCAGTGGCTGCGACCTTCCAGGTCCTCCGTTTTGAGTTGTAATTTTGTGATCTGCTGCCGGAGTTTGGCAATCTCAGGGTCTGTTCTGTCCCGCCAACCCTCTAGCGATACTGTACAGGCCTCCGTATCTCCAATCAGATTGTCTCCTCTACGTGGGACATTCGCCCTCTTACACATCATGAATGGTGTTAATTTTCTCCCACACATCAGCTTCCCCTTCATTTCCCTTTTTTCTTTTGTTGCTTTCTCTCCCTGACCTTGCTCCACGTGCAGTTGATTGCACAGGGTGAACCAAGATGGCACATGAGGCACAACTACCCGCAGATGCACTCCTTTTCAGGTAGGCCTGCTTTGTGACGTTCCCAGTGGTATCTGGCAGTCACACTTTAAGTGTTGCAGAGGGTCCAGTCTGGATGGGTGGGTGGGGAGATGGGGTGCTAATGAAAGCTGAGTCTCCTGTGGGCTGACACTCACCATGTACTGGATATTGGGGGGATTAGCTCTGAGTCTGCTCCATTTGGGCTTTTTCCTGACTCAGATATCATGGATAGGAATATGGTATGAGAAATTGGAGGGAGGGAGTGCTTTTTTTGGAGATCATTTTGGTATCCACCGTTCTCTCCTCATTCCTGCTTGGCTTCCTCCTGCTAATTGTTTTCCAGGGAAGTCTCAAATGGAGGAGGGTTCCATCAGGGTTACTGGAGTATGGCTCCTTCTGACCTTCTTTTTTGTTCGATCAATAAATAGCAGGTCACCCAGGAGGACTTCTGTATATAGTTGTTGGGATTGTTTTTTGGGGATGGGGGGTGAACTTCCTGGCTTCGGTTACCCATCCTGGCTCCCTTTCACAGGTGATCTGACTAAGAGGTTCCAAGGATTTGCTAACCATATTTCACTGGGCCTGGTTCCTCGGGGGGGGGCAACTCAATACGTGGATGGGGGAGGGTACTGAGGTATGATAATTTTTCTTCTTTCTGGTGTGGTATTTGTTCCTTCATGTTTGGCTTGTTCTTATGGGTTTCTCAAATTGTTGAATTGGGTGTAGAGGGGGAGGGACAGAGTGTGCATGTTTTTTCAACTCAATGGAGCTGTTTAACTTATCAATATTCTGGCTATGGCGACTGAAATTACTAAGTTGTTGACGTGGAATGTGAGAGGAGCAAGAGCGCAATGTACTGTAAGCGTTACCATATCTTTAAGCATATATCGTTGCTTCATGGCCACATTATCTTCTTACAAGAGACTCATATTCTCACCAGGGCGGCTAATCGGCTGAGAAGACAGGGTATATCTCAGGTATTTGCAGCTGGTGAATCCTCCTCTAGTAGGGGGGTGGCTATATGATCACAAAAGCGGTCTCCTTTCAGGCAGAACAGGTGATCTCAGATCCTTAGGGGCGTTGCATACTGGTTAAGGGCCTCCTAGACTGGAAGGATGTGATTCTGGGTAGCATATATGGTCCAGTGGGGGGAGACCCTTGCTTCTTTGTCAACCTTGCAGATAAATTGGCACATCTTCTGCCAGTCCCTATGGTTCCAGGTGGAGACTGGAACGTTCAGCCCTCACAGGACATAGACCATTCCAACCAGCCACTTCGAGCTCCGTCTTCCACTCAGCTAGCCTTAAGGGAATTCACAGATTCACTAGGGCTTTGTGAACCCTGGCGAATCCTTAACCCATTGTCCCATAGTTATACATTCTACTTAATGGTCCATCACACCTCATCTAAGCTGGATTACATTTTTGTTAGCCTCTCTCTCCTTAGAGGGGTCTGTGATGCTAATCTCGAACCTATAGTTCTCTCGGACCATGCAATAGCCTGGCTTGCTCTTAGTTTTGTCTCTGATTTGCACCGTGACACCACCTGGAAGTTCAATACACAGCTCCTTAAAGATGACTTTATTGTATCAAGAATAAAATCTCTTATTCAGTCTTATGTTGAATCCAGTGTTAGCTCTGTACCCAGGGGTGACCATGAATGGTGTGCCTTCAAGTGCTTCCTTAGAGGGGAATTCATTCACCTCGCCTCCAAAAGGAAGAAAGTTTGGGAACTAGAAGCAACTACTCTGCTGAATCATATACGCACTCTAGAGAACACTATATCCCCCTCTTCTTCCCCTGATTCTCTGAACACTTTGCTGTCTCTTAGAGATAAATATGCGGATATTCTATGGGAAAAAGCGGAATATGCTATCTTAAAAACACAGACCAAGTATACTGAACAGGGTAGCAAAGCAGGGCATTTAGTAGCTCTCCGTCTGAGAAAGCTAGAAAGTTCAAGGTTAATTGCAGCCATCTCAGCTCAGGACGGCTCCACTAAAACCCTTCCCAGGGACACAGCCTTGATGTTTGAACAGTTCTATAGCTCACTGTATGGCCAGCATGTCCCCTCACCAAGTGAAAAAGACGTAGCAGCCTATCTGGATACTACCCCATTGCAGCACCTCCTGGAACATCATCAAACTCTCCTATCCTCACCCATCTCCTTACAGGAGATTAAAACTGCCATACGTAACTTAGCCTTAGATAAGGCCCCTGGCCCTGATGGCTTTCCATCTAACTTTTATAAACTTTTTTCTGAAGAAGTATCCCCTCTCTTGCTTTGCCTGTACCAATATATGTTCTCACCTAACTTATTACACCTCTCTCTTTTAGAAGCAACTATTGTCCTTCTTTTAAAACCAGACAAATCCCCACTACTCCTGGCCAGCTATCAACCTATCTTTCTTCTAAACTGTAATATCAAGATTCTTGCCAAAATCCTGGGTTTGAGGATAGAGAGAGTATGGTCCTTCCTGCTTAGTCCAGAACAAGTCTGTTTTGTTCTGGGTAGATCTTCGGCTGATCACTTATGTAAACTGGCCCACCTCATTCAAACTGCTAGGAACTCCCCCACACCTAGGGCCCTGATCTCACTGGATGCTGAGAAGACCTTTGACAGGGTGGACTCGGTCTTTTTATGGTCCACCCTGTGGAGGATGGGGTTCCCCAACACTTTTCTACAGTGGCTTCAGACAATTTATTCCTCTCTGTCTGCCAGAATATACTGTAACGGGGTTTTCTCATCTCACTTCTCCTTTTTCACTGGCACCCGTCAGGATTGCCCCTTAGCTCCCTTTCTTTTCAGTCTTTACCTCGAACCTTTAATTAGACAACTTAAATCTTCCCCTGGTATTTCTGGTATTCCTGTCAGTGACTCAGTGTACATGGTTTTAGTATATGTGGACGATTTCCTTCTCCATCTTTTGCACCCCTTGGTCTCTCTCTCTCTTCTCTCTCTGAAACCTTAAAAGGTAATAGATAGATACGGCTCCCTTTCTAATTATAAGCTTAAGTGTAGTAAAACTGAAATTGTTTCTCTTAATGTTCGAACCCACAAAGCTGATTTTTTGCTCTACGGCATGCGCTGGTCTCCTAGGTACATCAAATACCTGGGATTCTGTCTCTCTACTGAGCATTCCCGTATGAAAAAACTGAACCTCGATGATTTGGTTACTACAATCCAACAGGTTTTTGCCAGGTGGAAAGCATTACCGATTTCCTTGTGGGGCAGGATCAATATTAAAAATATGAATATTCTACCTAGGCTTTTCTACCCTCTAAACATGTTAAATCTCTAGCTCCCTATATCCTTCTTTAAATGCATTCATGCATTCATGCACTTATCTCTTCATTTATTTGGTTAGACAAATCTCCTAGATGGTCTTATAATAAATCAGGGCTCCCCAAGAAATTGGGGGGACTCCAGCTTCCAAACTTCTTGTTTTACTATTGGGCCAGTCACCTGTACAAATGTGGCAAATGGTTCTCTCCACAGCTAGATCCATCAGCAGGAGACTATATGCCTCCTTGGTTACAACTAGAGGTAAATAGGATCTGCAGCTTTAACCTATCTACATCTACTATTCTATTCTCCTCTTGGAAATCCCTACCAAGGGGTCTGAGAGACTCTGTGATTGGTACTTATGTTAAAGTTTTCTCTGAATTGTGTATATTTCTCAAATTCCAACCTTCAAAATACATCTTTCAACCACTTTTTTCAAATTTGAATATTAAAATTGGGGATAATATTATTCCACCCTCATGGTTGCCTCAACTTAGGGATGTCAGAATTTCAGAGCTCTCCTCACAGGGTACTCTCCTTTTCTCCCTGGATATCCTGGTGAAATTTCACCTTGCCCATTCACATATTTTTAAGATATACTAGTTAAGGCACCTTCTAGTACAGCAATTTGGTCTCTTACCAGTGCACTCCGATCTAACTTTATTGCACAATTTCAAGAACTATCTCAAAAACCGCATGGCACCGCTTTACTTTACTCCCTTTTACTGGCTAGACTCTACCCTGAATCACCCACAGGATCTAGGGTTTGGGGGGCTCTTCTACCAGATGCCACTCTTCACTGGGAACGCATCTGGAAGGATCTCTAGAAGTATACCACTCAAGACCGACTGAGACTAACCCAATTTCAAATTTTAAGTAACATGTATTACACCCCTTTTAAATTGACCAAGATGGGTTGTGTTAGTTCTTCCTCTTGTGCCAGATGTGGCAAGGAGGAGGGCACCCTTCTACATGTTTTCTGGTTTTGTGAGAAGGTCTCTCTTTTATGGAATCTGATTGAGTCTTGAGCGGACCTCCTTTTAGGGTTAGAGGGTCTCTTTTCCCCTGAGATTTGTATTATTGGGGATTATACTTGTACTGTGGTTAAGGAGCAAAAATATCACATGGCTCTTATTTCATTGGCAGTCGAAAAACTGGTCCGCAAATATTAGATGGATCGCTCCACTATTTCATATCGAGAATGGCTACACAAACTCTCTTTCCACTTGGGGACAGAGTGTTTAATTGCCAGTACCCGTCATAAGCTACCTCTTTTTACCAAAAAATGAAGTAAACTTTATGCCTTGTATTTAACTTGAACCCTTTCATGCCTCTCATGCTCCTCCACTGCTTTGCCCTGTTTATCAGTATTTGATACTTCATGTAGAGCACACTCAGGGGTGGGTGGGCAGGGAGAGGGGAGGCTGGAAGGGCTGGGTGTGGGTGGAGGGAGGTACTGTTGTTGTGACCAGTGAATTCATGTCTTGCCCCACTTCTTCTGTCTGTATGTTTTTTTAAAATTCAATAAAATCTTTCAATTTCAATAAATAAAATCTATAGCAAAATTGCCCCCATTCAAGTCAATGGGGCATGCACACACAGCCTTCATTTTATGACATCACAAAATGTGCGTGGGGGAATGGCTTCAGGTTTAGGAAGTGGCTCCATTTTTCATGGAGTAAAAATTACAAGTGATAAAACTTTTTTACCAGACTGTAACTTATGGAATTATTGCTACCCCTCAACACTGGAGCAGGTGAGCTGTCATAAATGTTTGGGGGCTGAAAAACAGAAGTGCACACCTGCTCTTTAAATAGTAAATCACTAATTACATCATAGATATATACCAATGAATGCCCTAAAAAATTCATTCACCAACCGTAAAAAGTTATCAAAAAGACAAGTTACAATTAAAATTATTAGCACACCACCACGCTGGTGACCCGTGTTCGGGAATGGGCATGGGTTGCCATGGGTCGGCGGGGAAGAGATGGATTGAGCATCCAAGGGACTGCTCTTCATCTCGGGGAGGGGGGATTTAGGCGGCTGGGCACCTGACCCCTAGCGGAGGCTGGGGGTCAACAGCACGTGCGCTGCAAGCTTGGGAAGCGGTCGTGGCAGGCGCTTGATTGGGGCATGCACAGGAGCATCGTGCACCCAGTCGCTGGCGTCATTGCATCATGACCCGGCGGGAGGAAAACAGGAAAAAGCGAGCCCGGCAGCACGGTTGTTCCTCTGCTGTGCCATTCCTGGAAGGGCACCTCCTGGCATGGATCCATTGGGGTGGGTTGAGTCTCCCCCACCACCCTGCCGCCAAGGGTAAGTCGCGGGGTGCACAAGAGAGGGGGTCTGATGTCCGGGGATGGCGCTGGGGGGAACAACGGAGGGCGGGGGTCACAGCCGGAGCTCTGGAGGAGAGAAAAATAATACCAAAAAAAAAAAAAAAATTATTAGCACACAGTTGCTGCAAATTGATGTAAACCCCCACAGTTAATTATATTACACAAGTCCAAAATATTTGACTTCCCTATATCATTAGCTAAATACCACTTCATACTGTGATCTCCAAAACACTAGTTTTTATCAGAAGGGGATCCACATGGATTGACTGAAATCAACAGGCATAGGTATAGTTTGACTTTGACATTTGGGGGGCAGGGGGCAGGATTTTTGTGTAATTAATTTGATTGAAAAACATGTCAGTCAGGACAAATTTGGGTGGGCAACGCCCCCCCCACCACAAACTATGCCTATGTCAACAGGTGGTAAAAGCAAGAACAGCATAATGAGGGGATCCAAAATACTCTGAAATAAAAGGAAGAAATGCATATTAACTTATAATACACTTAAACTTTTCATTACACCCATCCAAAAAGGGAGGTGGGGACAAGGGAGCTAATAACACCACCAACATGCCAAATAAAAAAAGAGTCACAACGAGGAGGGGTGGGGGAAAAAGGGTAGGGGTGGGGGGAAATTACTTTTTCAATATATACAATATGTATATCATTAGGCTTAAAGAGACTTCAAGTGTGTGAGCTATGAGCAAGGGAAACCTTTACTCTTATGTACCCAATAAAAATGGATTGAGGTCCCAAATTTCATTCAACCCATTTGGGTTAATGGGTTGGAGCTTGTATGTCCAAAAGCTCTCTTTCTTTTCAAGAGTAAGTTCATTCTGTTACCTTCCTTCTAGGAGCCTTGTCTGCTTCAAGTCCCAAAGATTTCAAAAATGTAGGGTTCCCATTGTGAACATCAGAAAAATGCAGTTTGAATGTGGGTAGAACTGTTCGATTGTTGAAAGAATGGATACAAGACAATATGATGTCCATAATTAATAAAAGAATGGACACCTTAGCAGGCAGACATTTTTCTGACATTCACAATGAGGACCCTACATTTTTGAAGTTACAAACAGGCCTCCTAGAAGGGGATAACACAGTCAGGATACTATTGAGAAGAGAGAGCTTTTGGATCTACAAGTTCCAAACCAAATAATCCAAATGGGCTGAATGAATTTTGGGACCTCGAGCCTTTTTTATTAGATAAATAAGAGTAAATGTTTCCCATGCTCATAGCCATTGTACTTGAAGTCTCTTTATGCCTAATGATATACCTGCTGTATTGAAAAAGTCCTTACCCTCCACCCCACCCTTCTTTTCCACCTGCCTCCCCCATGACTCTTCTTATATTGAGCATATGTTAGTGTGTTATTAGCACCCTGTTCCCCACCACCACCAACACACACTTTTGGATGGCTATAATGAAAAGGTTTCAGTGCATTATAAGATAATACGCCTTTCTGTAGTGCTCCACATTGTCACTAGGTAGTTAGTACAGATGGGTAATGTGCACCTCTATAGGGGAAATGGCACAGCCCAAGGCTGCAAACCAGCATAGAATCCTGGGCACATGAACATTTCAGATAGCAGCAACTCTCCAGTCTTTGGTGTGCCATTGAAGGGGAAGCAACATGGAAGATTTTCTGAAGAATAATTTTCCTTTTTTTGGTGTTTCATCCTTAGGGCTGTGATTCTGCTGAGCAGGCTGGGGCTACCTGGGGAAGGGAAGCACCCCTAAATTTAAAATCATGCCTGTTAAGCTGCAGCTTTCAAATTATCTAACCTGCCTCCCCCCCCTTCCATTTCCACTGCCTGTCTGCGCTTGGATTGGGGGCCATGTTCTGTCACACTTTTTGAAGGATGTTTATTTTGTTCTTTTATCAGGTCTCCGATTCCCTTTTCTTTCTGGTGCTGCAGGTAAATACCTTCACCTTTTGGGGATGATTGTTATGGTCTAGTAGTCAGGTTGACTAATTATTTTCTTATTTCTCTCTAGCATCTATATTGACGTTGCCCTCCCCAGGATTGTTAGAGGGCTGTTATTTACATTGTCTGTGCTCTTGGTGTTTAAAACTGCTTCTGGTGTGAGATATTGGTTTTTTTTTATTTTACTAGGCTCTGTGTATTGTATATGTCTTCTTGTCTGAGCCTGTGCTGCTTCTGTAAGACTTACTTATTTTTTTCCTTTAACTCTTTTTTATGGCCACTGATTTAATTTTAATGGCTCTACTGAGCCGTGCAGATGACTATCAGTTTGGCTTGTGCTCCTTTGCAAGCCAGGTGGCCATCCCCTATCAGATTTCATACCTCTTAGCTTGGGTGCACGCCCCTGACATGGTGACATGATGTACTGCGTTGTGACATCACATGCACATGCTTTTGCATGAGTATGTGTGCATCTGTGTTTTTTCAAGCACCAGACATGGCAACAGGTTTTCCCAGCTCAGCTCCTCTTTCTTCTGGTTGCGATTGTTCCTACTGCAGTCTGTCTTTTCTGTATGCTGGTAGGAATGCTATTGTGTGACAGTTTTTTTTGTGTTTGTTTTTGCCCTGTGTTTCAGTTAGTCTTCAGTTTCTCAGCTGTTGTTTTTTTCTTTGGGATTCTCCACCACAGCAGGGAGGAAGGGGATCAAAGTAATGAGTGCTATTATGTAAAAAAACAGACAATTCTTTTTGGCATATTCTGGGCTGTGTTTTCTATTATACAGTCATTGGCACCATGGCATATCAGAGACCTCTAGTTTTTAAAAGATTTAAGACCTGCAGAAGGGTACTGTGGCCCTCTCCAATGGGTTCCTATTACTCCCATTGTGTTGCTCAAGCTAATATATCTTCCACTATTCCCCCCAGTCAGAACCCCAACATGAAGGGTGCACCTGGTGTACCAGCTGGCAGTGGCAAAGCAGAATAGTGTAAATCTTTGTTGCTGCTCTTAGGTGAGCTTTTCAGCCCTGATGTTCCACAGGACATCCCTTTCAACACACCCTACCCCAAGCTGGACCCTTCATGTCAGGGGGCCCGCACAGCCATGTCCAGGTGCGCTGGAGCCGGACAAATCTGCTCACTTAGATCTGCAAGTAGACCCTGACATTGACCATGCACAGGGTCAGGAGAAGGATACTGGGGATCTTGGGGAAAATCCTGACCCGGAAGTGTTACTTGATGATGATGTGGATGACCTCTTTGATGAGGAGAAGGAAGGGGAGTGGACGGAGCCTAAGAGGAGGATTCCAGTCCCTCCCCTGTTCGATACAAAATCTCTGTCCTATCTTATAACTAAGGCTTGTAGGACATTGCTGCTGAAGGAGGTGCAAACCATGGAGGCCTTTGATCTGAATACTATCCTGTTCTCTTCCTCCTCCACTCTGAAGTGTTTTCCTAGCTTTATTCATTGTGACTAGATTATTGAACAAGACTGGGCAGGATTGACTTAGAGAAAATATTTGCAAAGACCAAGGGTTCGGAGTTTTCCTTTTATGAAAGAAAATACTCACAGGTGGGAATCTCCACCCCTGGCAGATAAGGCTGTACATAACTCTGTAAGGCACATGACTATTCCTAATGAGGGGATCTCTGGCACTTAGCGGATATGAACGATAATCCACTGGATGCTTCATGCAGAAGAGCCCTCGCCTCAATTGGAGCAAACCTGCACACCTCCTATGCATCTTTTATTGTTGCCAGAGTACTAAACTTATGAGTTATGGCTCTAGGTAGCTTCAATCTCCTGGATTCTCGAGGCGTGAATATTTTACAGCTGGTATCCATGGCCTCCACCTTTCTAGAGGATGCCACAGTAGAAAACTTATGGATGACAGCTCTCTCCGTTTATCAGATTGTGTACACCATGCGAGGTATATGGCTTAGGCATTGGGTCGTGGACCAGGCATTGAAGGCCAAGCTGTTTCATCTGGCTTCTGAGGGAGGCCTGTGATTTGGATCCGGTCTGAATGACATTTTGAAAGATATCCAGGATAAGAAGGGACATCTTCCAATACAAAAAAAAAAAAACAAACAGCAAGAGGCCAGCCTAGCCCCAAAAGGTCCAGGTGGTGGCCAACAGAGGCAGTATCGAGGTGGGTTTTATCCCTTTCAAACATTTGGAAACCACAGGAATAAGTGGTCCTACTCTGGGTTCCTGAGCAATAGTGGCAGGACTGCTTTTCCCAAAAACATAATGGAGGTCCAGGACAAATAGGTGGCATATCACAATGAGGGTACTGTATGCGGGCCCATCTCTGCCTCCTTTCCCATGGTGGAAGACTGTAGCATTTTTACACAAGATGGGCCCAAATAACATCAGATTCTTGGGTCCTGGAGATACTGACATTATGTTACACAATAAAGTAGAGCTGTGTTGAATGAGAGAATTCCTGATCACAGAATTTTGATGAAATGTCATGAAATTCTGTGAAATTCCATGCAATTTCAATGATTTTTTTTTTACTTGGTCATAACCCAGTCCTCCATTGAGCTACAGCTCTGAAATTTGGCATGCCTAATATCTGGGAGGATTTCTAATGACAAATATCATGAAATTAAGATGGATTGTCTCAAAATTATAGGTGCTCAAAGTCTGTCATTTTATTTTTCATGGGAAAATGTCATAACAATTTTATCTGCATATACCTCAGCCAGATATTGGGCCAGACATCTTAAATTTGGTATGATTACTTGATGGTAAGTGTTCTAACACTGTACCAAATTTAATTATGTTAGGGTGGATTGTCTCAAGATTATAGGTACTCAGAATCTGTCATTTTATTTTTTTGTGGGAAATTTCATGAAAATATCTATCTGCATATACCTTGGCCACCTACTGGTCCAAAGATCTTAAATTTGGCAAGATTACTTAATGGTAGGTGTTCTGATAATGTGTCAAATTTCATAACTTTAGGATGCATCGTCTCAAAATTATATATGTGTAAAATCTGTCATTTTATTTTTTGCAGGAAATTTCATGAATAATTGTTTCTGCATATAACTCAGGCATCTTTGGTGCTAGACATGTGTAAATGAGCACAAATAGTGTTTTTTTAATGGTTATAGAATTATCTAAATAAGGAAAGAATTTGATTAGAGAATTTTAAGTTACATGGGGTTCAAATGTTTACTATGTAAATATTTAGAAAATGTGAACACTCTCCAAAAATGTGGATGTTTGTAACTTCTCTGCTCTTGCAGGCATAGATTTAACAGTTGACATGCATACCCAATGTGTATCCTAGTGTCTAACACAACTGGAGAAATTGTTTTAGCAGTTTTGAATTTACAGTGACAAAAATATTGGTAACATTTTCTCAAATATTTGTGGTAGCATATAGAAGAATCATTCAGAATTCTTTTTGTCAAATTTAACATCCACAATGCACATATCACTACTTCATTTGATAACTGGGCTCAGCTTTTTGCAGTGCTATTCCTCTCTGGGTGACTATTTTGCCACCCCCTTTGCAGAGCCAGATTGACACAGTAGAACTATTGATCCCACTGATATCTTCTTTGTTCTTTACAGTGACAAAATCCATTAAAACAAGAGTCACTTACTCATTTTCTTATAAACCTATCCTGTTGGAATAGCCAGAATTCTTCCCTCCCAGTGCCCTAGACATTGTCTTTCCCCACTATATATTTTTCAGTATCTCTAAGTCCCAGACTTGCACATACATCCGGCTCCCTGGATCATCAATTTACTGGGTATGATCCTTATATATCCTGTATTCAGATTGTAATTGTTGACACTCTGTGCTTCCTTGCTCCAACTCATGGGTCTACCACTGGTGTGCTACCTAGTTCAGCTGTCCATTTCTTGGAGAAATGATGCATCTAACTCCTGAACCTGGTGACCCCCTACATTACCTGCCTGTCATGCACCTATCCTTTATTCCAAAGACCATTTGTTGTCATGCTGAACTACATGAAAGTTTTCTGTAAACTCTTTTCTTTACCAAGAGGACACAAAGCCTAGTGCCTACAACATTTAAAAGAGGTCAACCCCATCAAAAGAGCCATTATGCCATCTGACCCCTGCTCTACACAACGGTGCTCACATTTTAAAGCTGTAGTGTACCATAGAGACCACATTATGTTTCAAAAAGAATTTGTGGCAAAAGAGATGACATTTTTTTTCTTTCTTTTTTTTTAAATGTTATGACTCAGGGTGTGGGTGCTTCAATCTAATCATTTCTTGAAGACTTCATGCAACATCACCACCATACCATTTTTCAAAGCCAAATTTAAATTTTATACCAAATTAAACAAATTTTGCTGAAAGGGAGACCATATTAAATTGTGTGTCTCTATTGCATTTTCAGATGTGCACACAGCTCTATCTAGCCTAGCTTACTCCAGCATTTTTTCACTCCATTCTTTCTTAGAAGGAGCTTCCACTTGTTACCAATGCTAGAGCATTACCTTGCCAGTCATTAATATACCAATATTCCAGAGAGTCCTTCATGTTCCCCGTGGGTCCCTAATCTGGTTCATATCAGTCTTATAGCCAAACATTGCATTTCCAGGATCAAGGGGGAACAACAGACCCGGTGGTCTCCCCAATAAAGACCATATATGTTTCCAAAGTGGTATATGTTTCTCACACTTAAACAACATATGGGATAACGAACCCCTTTCTTGATGACATCTTTGACAGAATTGTGAAATAGTATTATCTATCTTATGTAATCTAGAGGGTGTAAAGTAAGTTCTATGAACTATGTTAAAATAGATTTGCAAAAGCCTATTTTTTCAAATCCAGATATCTTCTATATTATTATATTCTATCCATTTAGTCTCTGAGCTCTCTAGTTTCAAATCTCTCTCTCCCCCATGCCTGTCTGGTTGTATCTGTCTGATTAGGGAACTTCTGTAAGAGAGCCTGATATATTTTGGAAATCAAATGTTTATTTGAATCCATTTCCTCAAAAATCTTCTCTAGGGGATCATCTCAGAGAACAAATGAATTATGATTCTTTCTAAAGACAAGGTGCAAGATTCACAATGCGGTTTGGGACTAAGTCCCACTCCACAACCCCAGTGGTACACCAAAATCGCCACAGCTGCGGAGCGCCAGATTCACAGCCGCCGCAGTTGTGGAGGGTGTTACGGTGGGTTCCACTGTCCATAGCAGCCTTCTGCAGCTGTGGTGCTGTCCCTGGCAACAGCACCTGAATGCTACCGTAATCCGTGGAGCCAGTCATAATCCGGCTCCACTTTTGTGAATACCTGCCACTGCAGGTAACCAACCTGTGGCTTCACAAGTGGCAACCCTCTTGCGCTGAGGTTTTCCTGTAGCTGCGGGACCTTCCACGAGGTTTGTGAATCCTGCCCAAAGTTCTTAACTTGATTAAACTGCAAATATTGGTTACTTCCTATACCATAATTATCTTGGAACTGGGTAAAGGACATAATATCCTTCCTAATGTAGAAGTCCCTTATTTCCTTAATATTGTTTTGAAAATACCAATGCTTAAAAGTTCTATCTGTCTGAGCCAGTTTAAAGTCTCTGTTATTGTAAACAGGTGTTAGCGCAGAAATCCCTTTCTCCTTTTTCATAATTTTAGATGATAATTCCCATGCTTCTACTGTTGTTTTAGTTGTGGACAGCATGTCCATTTTTGTAGATACCAGAATTTGTTTCAAATCTAACCCAGCTACCTTTCCATTTCCATTCCCATCCCTGCCTGTGAATAATTCTGAGAATCACAAATCCAGTAATAAACTATTTCTAACTGTGCAACTAAATAATGTCATTTCAAATCTGGACATGCTAAGCCAGCTTCTGACTTATTTTGATATCATTTTTTAATGCTATTCTTGGAGGTTTTTCTTGCCAAATAAATTTCCTCACCATATGTTCTAAACTCTGGAAACATTTCTTTGACTGACTTATAGGAATAGATTGGAATAGAAAAAGCAGTTTAGGGAGAACATTAATTTTCAGTATACTTATTCTACCTATTAAAACTAAAGGTAGAGATTGCCAGTTTGTCAAGTCTAATCTTATTTTATTCATAAATGGGTCATAATTTAATTGAAGCATCCTATCAGTTTCCACTGCCAACACCACCCCTAAATATTTTATTTTATCTTTTTGTATATCTTTCAATTTCTGATTTTCAATAACATCTATTGGTCCCAGATAAAGCATCTCAGATTTCCCCCAATTCACTTTATAACCCAAAACATTTCTGAATTGTTCCAATATTTCACAAACCTTTGGATATGTTGCCTCCATGTTTTTTAAAGCTAAAAGCATATCGTCCACATGAAGCATTATCAAGATCGGACCCATAGAAGTCTGTAATCCAAGTTTCTGAATATGTAATCTCAAATTGATAGCCAAGAGTTCTAAGAACAAGGCAAACAAAGAGGGAGAGAGAGGGCAACCCTGCCTCGACCCTCTAGCCAACTGAAAATATGAAGACAGAGCATTGTTCATCCTCACTCTAGCCCTCGGTTGACTATTTTATTTATTTATTAAATTTTGTTAACCGGGTAAGCCCACTGGGCACCGAAGGTCCCTTTTTCAGTAGCAACCCAGAGTTAGTTACATAAAGTAGAGTGGGTACAATCCAAGTATACACAGTGGTTACATAGAGCAGTGCAGGTACAAGCAAAGTATATATAGCTGTACAGAACATACAGAATATTTAGACGAGGTACAATAATCATTGAAAAGGGGTAACTTTCAACATTATGACAGAGACAGCAGTTAGTTAGAGTAGGCAGAGCTATTGCATCAGCACCCCGATCAGTGCAGGACAGCAGAGAACAGGTTACAGTATAGCTAACAAATTGACAGAGGAGAGAGTGACTATTTACAGAAATGGGACACCAGCTCAAGGGTGGCAAGTATATGTCAGTTAGATTAGACATTCCCTGGACATGCAACAGGGGGCATATTTAGGCTAATCTACAGGACAGGTGCAGGAGCTTAGTTTCTGGTGGTAAGTGCGTAGGCCCACCTGAAAGGTTATTAGTAATGGGGCTTCTTGGAGTTGACTCAGGAGCTTCTTCCACAATGTGGGGGCTATGTGGGCAAAGGATTTGTTGCCCACTGCAGACCTGGACCTGGGCAGTTCTAGCAGTGTTTTACCTGAGGTCCGGAGGGGCTGGCTGGACCACTTTGGGGCGAGTAGTCCAATTAGCCCTGCAGGAGGATCAGCAGAGAGGAGCTTATAAGCCCAACTTAACAGCGGGTACTGTAGCCTAAGGTTCAGTGAGGGCCATTTGAGGGTGGCAAGGGCTTTGCAGTGGTGGGTCCTTGGGTGGGCACTTGTGGCGAATTGGGCGACTTTGTGGTACAGTGTCTGTAGTTGGCCTTGTTCGAGTTTTGCTATCCCGAGTAGGATAGGGGCTGCGTAGGTAAGGGTTGGTAGGAGGACACTCTGAGCTATTGCCAGTCTTGTTTCAGGTATCATATTTGCACTAAGTCGGTAGAGCAGCCCTAGTTTTTGGTGGATATTCTTTGTCACTAGGCCTATGTGAGTCTTCCCTGGTCCAGTGTAAGACCCAGGTATTTGATGGATTGGGCCACTTCGATAGTGGCACCCGATGTGGTGACCAAAGGCAGATGTTCCCAGGAGGGACCTAGGGATTTAGGGCAAACAGAAGAGCTTTGGTCTTGCTAGGGTTGAGGACCTGGCAATTCTCAATCAGCTACTCTTCAGCCTGGGAGAAGTCAGACTGGAGCAGGGGTCCCAGGACATCCTGGCGCGGTTCCATCCTGTAGAGTACAGCATCATCGGTGTACTGCACCACAGAGCTGCCCCCACAGTGGAGGTGGAGGTCGTTAACGAACAGGGAGAACAGAAGCGGGCCAGGGATGGAGCCTTGAGGCACCCCTTCATTTAATGGTAGCGGGTCACAGGTAGCACCTCTCCACTTGACCTGTTGGGTTCAGTCAGTTAGGTAATTATGGAACCAATTCAGAGAGTGTTGGTCCAGTCAAAATGTGCTCAGCTTGGATAGCAAGAGAGGGTGGTCGACCAGGTCGAATGCCTTAGTTAGGTCTATGAAGACAGCCCCCATGGGGATGCCTTTGTCCAAGGCAGCTAGGACGTCAGTGGTGAGCCTGATGAGGGCAGTGTCTGTCCCATGCTTGTAGTGGAAACCATGCTGTGCACGTGCCAGAAGCTGGTTACCTTCCAGGTAGTCCCGCAGCTGGCCATAAACCAGCTGCTCCTGGCTCTTTGACAGGTGGCAGATAATGGAGATGGGTCTGTAGTGGCCAATATTGTCTCTGGAACCACCCTTATGGATTGGGACCACATGGGCCTGTTTCCATATTTTGGGGACAGTTCCCTACAAGACGGATCTATTTATTAAAGTGGTGAGGGGTAGGGCTATAGTGGCGGCGGCAGCTTTGAGCAGTCGTGAATCCAGTCCATCAGACCCTGGACATCCCGTGGGTTTTAGGGACTGTAGGAGGAGTAGCATGTCTTTGACTCTTACAATTCTTAGGTGGAAGTGGGGGGTCAGAGGGTCCTGTGTTTCAGCGACAGGTGGACTAGGGAGACTGTGAGGGAGGTTGCTTCTGAAAGTGCCCAGGTTAGCAAAGAAGCTGTTGAAGCCTGCAGTGGCCTCTCCACCACTGTTTAGGGTTGTGCCATTGTGGGCTATGTTACCAGGCTGAGGTTTGTTTGAGCCTTTTAATAGGGAGTTGAAACATGTCCAGAAGGACCTGAGGTCTGCCAGGGTATCCTGCTGGAGAGTTTTGATATAGTCCTTTTTAGCGGATTTTGAGGTTTTCTTGCACTTGTTCCTCAGGGACCTATAGTCAGCTAGGTCAGCTGGACTAGTTGAGCACCTAGCCTTTTTCCAGGCCTTGTCTCTTCTAGTCATTAGGGATTTCAGTTCCTGCAAAATCCATCTGTGGCATTGCCCTTTCGCACGTCTTTTCTTTACTGGGGCATGGAGATTGGCAGCCACAGAGAAGGTGTGCTGGAAGTACCATGCCACTTCATCAATACTCCCTAGTAGACTTAATGGCACCCAGTCTACATTTCTTAATGAGCTCTGGAAGGCCAAGGGGGAGAAGCCCGAGAAGTCCCTGGCCACTATGAGTCTTGGGGGAATCCTGGGTGTCCTGTTCTTCCAGATGCAGAAAATGGGGGCGTGGTCACTCAGGGTATCGGACATCACGCCCGCTGCTTGGATGTTAGCAGAGTTAGAGACTAGGATCCAGTCAATGGTGGAGTGGTTCCCTGTCTTTAGGTTTAGCCTGGTGACTTCAGTTATGACTTGAGTCAGATTAGCTTCTAGGAGCGAGGCCCTGTGGGTTTGCTCGCTGGTGGGGTCCCACCTCAGACTGAAGTCCCCTAGGACCAGGAGCTCTGCAGGTGGGGACTCTGCGAGGGACCGTGCTAGGTTCTGGAATGCTGCGCTGCCACCAGTGGGGGATTATAGATGCAACCGATAATTATGTGTTTTGCCTGGCCCAGTATGACTTTGATGAAGAGGGATTCCAGTCCTAAGGAGCTTGGTATGTCGATAGGGGATGTGGTGGCCTCCAGGGAGGAGTTCACATAAATTAGAATGCCCCTCCTTTTTTACCGAGTCTGTCCTGTCGGAAGGTGTTGTAATTGGCCAGCTCCACTTCATGTTGGAGGATGTGGGGCTTCAGCCAAGATTCCGAAATGGCCAGCACATCCGACTTATATAATTCTACCCAGGGTCTGAACCTTATGGATCTTGGGTCGCAGGCTGCAGACATTCATGTGGGCAATTCTCAGTCCTCTGGTGAGATGCCATGTGGGGTCCCTGGGGGACCCTAGAGTTGTATTAGAAATGATGGGCCCAGGATTGGGTTGGGCATCTCCTGAGCTCAGTAAAAGAGTACAGTGAGGTGGAGGACCCCCTTCATGAACCTGTGGGGCAAAGGTCGGCACTTTTTAGTCACCCCAGCTAGGATGTGGTACCAGACCCCCTTATTCATTAGGCCGTGCAGCGATATCATTGCATCCATGATAGAGGTTTCAGGGCAGATTGTCAGATACGGTAGATGGTGGCATGGGTGTCTCCCGGGCGGGTTAGAGCTGTTGTGCTGTGTAGCATCTACCCATACTAATGCTGCAATGTACAAGAGAACCAACCCATGAACTCTGCAGTGGGCGAGGCTAAGGGAGAGCCAAGAGACCCATGGTTTCTAGTAATGTGACCAAGTAGTGTCAGGTAGAAGTTTTGGATTTCCATCCTTCGTTCCCATATTGGTGGTGTTTATGACCCAACTATAAATCATTTTAACCAATGTTTGAAAATTACCTTTTATCGCATAACCATTCAATACTTCCACCAGGATGGGCTACTGTACCCTATCAAATGCCTTTTCAGCATCTAATGAAAGGAGAGCAGTGTCTGTTCCCCTAAAAGCCTCAATAACATTAATTGCCTTCCTTGTATTGTGCTGAAGTCGTCTCCCCATAACAAAACCAACCAGGTCCTGATGGACCAACTTTGGGACCACCTTAGACAATCTTTCTGCCAAGGTTTTAGCAAATATCTTGTAGTCACTATTCAATAGAGAAATAGGTTTATAAGAGCCACATACATTTTCTGGTTTATCTTTTTTTAATATCAACACAATTTGTGGCTCACTGAAAGAGTCTGGCAAGGCCTCTGATGTTATAAAACTATTGAAGAGCTTCACTAAATGTGGCACCCAGATTTCTGGTTGATTTTTATATATTTCAAATATTAAACCATCTGGGCCTGGGGTTTCGTTATTCGGGACATTTCTTATCACTTCTATTATTTCTCCAATTGTGAATTCTTCATTTAAGTCTTCTAAATCTAGTTCTACAACCTTCTGAAGCTGCAGAGCCTGTACATATGATTAGATTGTACCAGCTTCTGGTAATACTTCTGGAGTATATAATTTCTCATAATACTCATGAAATACTTTCAGCATCTCTATTGTTTTTCCAGTAGGTGTCCCATCTTCCCTGGATATACTCTGAATTATATTCTTATTCCTATCCGCTTGAATTTGGTAAGCTAAAACCTTACTTGGTAACTCCCCATAATAATAATATTTTGCTCTAGCTTTATTCAGCTCTTTCTCCACTTTCTCCTGTAGGTTTTTGTTCTATTATATCTCTGATCAACTTATATTTAAGTTCCATTTGTTCTGTCTTTTGATGTAAATATTCATTTTTGGCTATTGCCAATTCTCTCTCTAATTCTACTATTTCATTCTCCTGTAATTTTTTCCCCATAATTATCTGAGAGGACAATCAGCCTTTCAAATATGCCTTTTGTGCATCCCATAATACATTGATACTTATCCCTTGTCCCGAATTCTGTTTCCAATACCTTTGAATCCCATTTTGCAGTTTTTCCCTAAAGTTTGGAAGCATTCAAACTAAGCTATCCATTCTCCAGGATTGGGTCCCACGAAACCAACTACCCTTATTTTCTTTTTCTATCTCCATTATTACTGGAGCATGATCTGAGACCCTAATTCTTTTATTTCTTTTTGTAACTCTATACTAACAAAAAAATAATCTAGCCTTGTAAAAGACTTGTATGTTTTTGAATAGTATAAATATTTACTCAAGCCTAGATAAAGCTCCTTTAATGGATCCATCAACGTCAAGTCCTTATGTGCTTGTTTTACTATTTCTAAAGCCTGTTTTTTCCTCTCCATAGCTGGAGGGTTTCTATCCAGTCCAGAAAAGGTGAGATTAAAATCTCCTCAAATTATTCTAGGTGATACAGATTGGGACAGTTCCAGATAAAAATCTGAAAAAAATCCCGGATCATCTTGATTAGGACCATAAATGGAAGCTATAGTCAACTTCCCTCCTTGTAGCCCTATTTCTACTATCACATACCTGTCTTCCCCATCCACTTTATAATTCCCTACTGTATCTCTGAGATGACCCCCCAGAAAAATTGCTGTACCCCTAGCAGTGTCTGTAAAATTAGACACAAATCCTTTTGCCCTCATCAGATTCCCAAAATACCTCACATCTTTTTGATTAAGGTGTGTCTCTTGTAAAAGAAGGCAATCAATATTTTTTCTTTCCATTATTTTAACTATTTTTCTTAGTTTCACTTTATCCTTTCACTCATTCAGATTCCAAGTCAAGAATCTCAACCTCTCCATAAATATAAGAAGAGAAACCCCATTTTTATATATTTCCAATAAATTCTGTCAAAGTTACGAATATCCCAAATGTTTCTATTGATTCTCCAGGTTTTACAGCTCTGGCACCCACACTTTTTTGAGACTTTTCTGCTTGTTGTTTTATCCATATTTGTTCTGTTTTTTGTTTTTTCACTCTACCTAAATACCCTTTTCCCAAGCGTTGCATTCGACCTTAGGTACTACCCCCCCCCCCATTTAGAGATTGCCTAATCTCTATTGGGTGCAAAGTTGATTATTAACTTGGAGTGAGAGTTAGTCCACTAATAGTTTACATATTATTACCCCCCTCTTCTAAATGATAGGGAAAGATAGAAGAGCCTCCATCTCTCCTCCCCCCCACCAACCTTCAAGTTCCTTCTAAACTAAGAACCCTTTCTTCTAAACAAGCATTTGTCAAAGCTGAATGTTGATTGCGTTGGTCTGTCGAGCTCACTCAGTGGCCCTATGTCACTCGCTCGTTCTGTTTCTCCCGATGCTGCAGGCTGCACCCTTGTATGGGGCTCCTGCCTGCGTTGGCACATTTTTCTGCCCACAAAGAAATCTGCAGCTGTCCTGACAGAGCTGTGTTGAGGTGGGTCACTCGCCCTCTCTCACTAGCTAATTCTGTTTCTGCTGGCGCTGCAGGCTGCCCTTTTGTACTGGGCTCCCGCCTCTGTTGGCGGCTTTTTCTGCCCACAAAGAAATCTGCAGCAGTCCTGACACAGGTCCATTGAGCTACCTCACTCCCCCTCTCTCGCTCGTTGCGTTTCTTCCAGCACTGCAGGCTGCCCTTTTGTACTGGGCTTCTGCCTCTGTTAGTGACTTTTTCTGCCCACAAAGAAATCTGCAGCAGTCCTGACACAGGTCCGTTGACATAGCTCACTCCCCCCTCTCACTTGTTCGTTCCGTTTCTGCTGGTGCTGCAGGCTGGCCTTTTGTACTGGGCTCCTGCCTGCGTTGCCGCCTTTTTCTGCCCACAAAGAAATCCACAGCAGTCCCGACAGAGTTCTGTTGAGCTCGCTCACTCCCCCTCTCTCACTCACTCGTGTCGCTTCTCCCAGTGCTGCAGGCTGCCCTTTTGTACTGGGCTTCTGCCTAGATTGGCACCTTTTTCTGCTCACAAAGAAATCTGCAGCTGTCCCAACAGAACTCTGCTGAGGTCGCTCATTACGCCTGTCTCACTCGTTCATTCTGTTTCTCCTGGTGCTGCAGGCTGCCATTTTGTAGTGGTGTCCTGCCTCTGTTGGCACCTTTTTCTGCCCACAAACAAATCTGCAGCAGTCCCCACAGAGCTCCATTGAGCCCGCTCACTCCCCCTCTCTCACGTGTTCATTCTGTTTCTCCTGCCGCTGCAGGTTGCCCTTTTGTATTGGCCTGTGTGTGCATTGCTGCCTTTTTCTGCCCACAAAGAAATCCGCAGCAGTCCCAACAGAGCTCTGTTGAGCTCACTCACTCCCCCTCCCTCACTTGCTCATTCTGTGCCTCCCGCTGCTGCAGGCTGCCCTTTTGTACTGGGTTCCTGCCTGCGTTGGCGGCTTTTTCTGCCCACAAACACATCTGCAGCAGTCCCAACAGAGCTCCATTGAGCTCACTCACTCTCCCTCTCTCAGTCGCTCGTTCCGTTTCTGCCAGCACTGCAGGCTGCCCCTTTGTACTGGGCTTCTGCCTCTGTCAGCATCTTTTTCTGCCCACAAAGAAATCTGCAGCAGTCCCGACACAGCTCCATTGGCCTCACTCACTCCACCTGTCTCACTTGCTCACTCCATTTCTGCCAACGCTGCAGGCTGCCCTTCTGTACTGGGCTCCTGCCAGCATAGCCACCTTTATCTGCCCACATAGAAATCCGCAGCAGTGACGATAGAGCTCCGTTGAGCTCGCTCACTCCCCCTCTCTCACGCGCTCATTCTGTTTCTCCCACCGCTGCAGGCTGCCCATTTGTACTCAGCCCCTGCATGCATTGCTGTCTTTTCCTGCCCACAAATAATTCCACAGCAGTCCTAACAGAGCTCCGTTGAGCTCACTCACTCTCCTTCCCTCACTCGCTCCTTCTGTGTCTCCTGGTGCTGCAGGCCGCCCTTTTGTATTGGGCTCCTGCTTGTGTTGTCACCTTTTCCTGCCCACAAAGAAATCTGCATCAGTCCCGACTGAGCTCAGTTGAGCTCGGTCACCCCCCCCCAGTTGCAGGATCTTAATCTGTCCCAAACATTGATTTCTGACAGTGACTGCGGTATTGTGCGCCGGAAGCACGGAAACACATTTCAGCCAGGATGTGAAATATGACAGCTGTACTGTTCATAAGGAGGTGTGAACAAATGCCAGTGTTGAAAATGTGGCATGAAAATATTATTAATTTGCGAAGTTACAATGGTGCGTGGAAACTGCACAACACACGCTCATAACAGTCATTTTATGGAGTTTCATCACAAAATTTTTAACATAGGGAGTTTAGGACCTCTGCTCATGAACAGTGTCAGTGTGATTTTCTTAATGTGTCTCGAACACTAATTTCCCACAGCAACTGCGCTATTGTGCACCGGAAGAATGAAAACACATTTCAGCCAGAATGTGAAAAATGACAGCTGCACTGTTCATAAGGAGGTGTGGAAAAATGGCAATGTTGAAAATCTGGAGTCAAAATATTGCAAAGTCGCGAAGGTATGAGCATGCGGGGAAACTGCGCAATGCACATTTGTAACACACTCATTTTATGGACTTTCATCACCAAATTTTCAACATAGGCATTTTAGGACCTCTGCTAATAAACAGTGTCACTGTCATTTTCATAATTTGGCTCGAACAGGGATTTCCCACAGTGACCGCACTATTCTGTGCCGAAGCTGTGAAAACACATTTCGGCCAGGATGTGAAAAATAACAGCTGTGCTGTTCATAAGGAGGTGCAGAAGAATGGCAATGTTGAAAATCTGGAGTGAAAATATTATTAATTCGTGAAGTTACGAGGGTGCATGCAAACTGCGCAACGCACGCTTATAACACAGTAATTTTATGGAGTATCATCACCAAATTTTCAACATAGGGATTGTAGGACCTCTGCTCATGAACAGTGTCACTGTCATTTTTGTAATCTGTCCCGAACACTGATTTCCCACAGCGACCTCACTATTCTGCGCCGGAAGTGAAAACACATTTTGGCCAGGTGTGAAAATGGCAGATGTACTGTTCACAAGAAGGTGTAAAAATGCCAATGTTGAAAATCTGGGTGAAAATATCAAATTCATGAAATACGACATGTAGTAACCGGCGTTAACGCACGCTTGTAAAACAGTCATATTTTGGATTTTTTCTACAAATTTGCAACATAGGCTTTTGAGAGTCCACCTCATGAACACTGGCACTGTTGTTTAGTTAATCAGTCCCGAAGGTGATTCCGCGCAGTGACTGCAAAATCACCTTTCGAGGCCGATTAACACCATGACAGTGATAGAACTCATGAGGAGGGGTCCCAAACCCATGTTGAAAATTTGGTGCCAAAATTCAAAAAAATGCCTGAGATATGCATCAAAGTTGAAAAAAACCCTATTTATTCCATTATACAGCTTACCGGCATTTCCTCAGTTGGCTTTGAAGAGTACAGACATGTTCCTGGTCCACCGAAGATCGTCGCGCCAGACTCCAGAGGTAAGTATGGGGTGAGGGGGTGTGGAGAGGCAGGATGCACAGTGGATGGGTGCGGGTTGCGGGAGGGGGGCAGGGAGACTGCCAAGGGATCATTTCCTTTTTCACAGGTAAAAAAAAACAAAAAAATACATTGCGGGACCGTTTTTGCAAATGCAATGCAAAGAAGTGCAAAATAATGCACCTGGGAAACAAGAACCCAGGGGAAGAATACACAGTGGGTGGGGAGGTAGTAACAACAACTAAAAAGGAAAGGGACCTGGGGGTAATCATATCAGATGACCTTAAGGTTAGCAAGCAATGTGAGAAGGCAGTAGGGAGGGCTGGGGTATACTGGGATGTATAGGGAGAGGCATCAGCAGCAGAAAACAGGAAGTTGTTATCCCTCTGTACAGACAGTTGGTGAGACCCCATCTGGAGTACTGTGTCCAGTTCTGGAGACCCCATCTCCAAGGACATAGACAGGATAGAGGTAGTCCAGAGGAGGGCAACTAAAATGGTGCAGGGTCTGCAAGAGAAGCCGTATGAGGAGAGACTAAAGGAGCTTAATATGTATACCCTTGAGGAAAGAAGGAGAGGGGAACATGATAGAAACTTTTAAGTACCTCAGTGGAATCAACAAAGTCCAAGAGGGTAGCATCTTTCAGAAAAGAGACGGCACAAAAACAAGGGACACAATTTAAAGATAGAAGGAGAGGCGGTTCAGGGCAATGTGAGGAAGTATTATTTCACAGAGAGGTAGTGGATGCATGGACAGCCTTCCTGAGGAGGTTGTGAGGGTCTAAAACTGTGGGATAATTCAAGAATGCATGGGACAGACATAAGGCAATTCTTGTGGGGGCAGGAAGAAATAGGCTGTTGGTTAACTAGGATCTGCGGCCTATCCTGTAGGTAAGGAAATGGGCAGACTAGATGGGCCAAGCAGTCCTTATCTGCCGTCAAAGTCTATGTTTCTATGTTTTTGTTTTCAGGGACATGTGGCATGCTGGGGTGGGCTCCCAGTGTGTCAAAAGTCTCTTTTTTGGGGGTGCAGCTGTAGCCGATGGGGGATTGGGCACCTGCGTTGGCACACAACAAAAGGGGGGGTGCTGGCGGACTGTTACGTTAATTCAGTTTCCAAAGAATTTGCTTTCTTCTCTTCAGTGCTTATCTCTCCTTTATGGCGTGGTCTGTTCACCTTTATTTTCACTTCTTCAGTATTGCCCCTTGGAATTCAGGCGATATTACAGACCTTCTGGTATAACCCCGACATACCACGTAGCCCCCCCCAGAAAATAAAGCCGACTGTATGAGGCTAGGGACCGTAAGGATAGAAAACGGCAAAGGGAATGCTGCTCAGTGTTACCCACTCCCGACCGGAACATGAACGCCAATAATTTACTCAAAAAACGACGTTTCCAACGAGAAAACTCAGAAAAGAAAAAAAACCTTTACCGAGCACCCCCAGAACAGAATTTTTGCTTACTTACTCCCAACCAGAATATAAATGCCAATGATTTACTTAAAACAACATTTTCCCGGGAGAGAAAGAAATACCGAGCAGCCCCAGAGCAGAGTCTTTGCTTACTCCCAACTGGAAACATAGATGCCAGCGTATCTGTTAGTACGCGTTTTCCTCTGAGAGAAAAAAAGACATCGAGGAGTTCTGAAGACAAAAAAAAAAAGATAAAAAAGTGAACAAAGCGCCAATTCGTCAATGCAGGTACAGGCTAAACTCCTTGTTGTCATAAGTTTTTGTGACCGAACTAATGAAGGAGGGGTTCTTGCTTGACCAGCATCACGAATGGACTGCCTCTGCCCTGCAAGCAGCTAGGCACAGCTGATCATTCTGACACGCGCAGAATGGTCCTCTCAACACATCGGCAAAAGAGATGAAGTTAACAAAGACCCTGTGTACATCGCTTTTGCTTTTTGGTGTAAGTTTTCCATTGTTCATATTTCCACAGCATGAGAGCAAGGGTATTTTTAATCTGATTCTGAATATAGATAGATTATTATCCTGTTTTCAATCACATGGGTATGATGTGCATATTTATGGAACACATACAAAATAGAGAAAAAAGTAAGCACCTCAGCTGAGACATTTACTTCATTCTGTCCTCTGTATAGATTATTATACCATTAGCTTTCAATAGAGACCACATTATGTTTCAAAAAGATATTGAGTGTTTTCAATCTGATTCTGAATATTTTCAATCACATGGGTGTGATGTGCATATTTATGGAACACATACAAACGGAGGAGAGAAAGAAGTAAGTGCCTCAGATGAGGCACTTAATTCTTTCTGTCTTCTGTTTGTATAGAGTATTATAACAACTAGATTTCTTTGTATACTTTTTCCTCCAGATTGGGGTTCCACAAACATTCATACTGGAAATAATGCCTTGTATCAGCAGGAATTGAACGTACTTGAAACTTGCATAACAATACACTTATGCAAATGTTATCTGATGACACTCATCAGTTCATAAAACTAAAAATGGAGGTAGCATTCCTTGCTGACAAAACTGCAAAACTATGTAGCCTGCTGGACAGGTTTCAGTCTCCAGTGCCATGACGTCAGATGTTTTGGACACTCTGGAGGAATTACAAATTCACCTTGAATCAAATAGATAGTGCACCATCGAAAGCTGTTGACAATTCATTGACTTTTATGATGATGACGATGATGATGATGATGATGTGCCTCTCTCAGTCATTACAGAAACAGTCACCAGTTGTAAGATGGCCTTCCAAGGTGTGGCTGAAAAATTAACAACATACATGTTAGCAAAAAAAGCACTTCTCTGTCTTTTGCCCCCTGGAACTGCGAACCTCCTTAGCCCTCACTCCAGCTGCCAACACACTCGAAGCTCAGCCCATCAATCTCTGAAGATTCTTAGGTGCAGGACATCTGAAGGGCAGCGGTCATTTGCTTACAGAGCCCCACTCGGGTTCAATGCACTTCCCATGAAATCCTATCCATATCAAGATTAGGTCCTTTCAAGCACAGGCTCCGGCAGCATCTTACAACAAATAGTTCCTGCAACTGCTTCAGCTAAAGATACTACCACCTGTGCACACTCCAGTTCCCTCTTCTCCACCTCAAAGCTTTACCTTTCCAACCCTTGCTATATCCTCCTACTCTCCCCCCACCACCTCTCCTCCTACCTACTACCCGCTACTCTTTCTACTCCTATTGACAAGGCCTTCTGGCTGCTTACCCCTCTTCTTCTCTCTTATTACCCCCCCGCTCCTTTCTTCACTACTAAAGATATTAATTCTAGATAATTAAAGTATGCACTTTATTGTTTTTTAAACCTAGTCTTTGTATTACCCAGGGATTGACACATTTCGAATTTACATGCTAGTCCAGGACGAGTGGCCTAGCCAAAAATTGTAGTCCCAATGTTGCGAATGGTAGTCCATGGTTGGAAGGCTATATTTTAAAGAATTTTTTTAAATTATGTAGCAACAAAATACATGGTGTGTATGGGGGGGGGGTTGTGTTATTTATATTATGTAGATGTAGAGTATCGGAAAAAAGGAAAAACGCTGTATTTGTAAATTTTTCTATTAAATGAATACAGATTGAAGTCTAAGTCAAGTGCCAGTCCCATAACAAACTAGAAAGAATTAAAAGGATGAGAACTCGAGGAACTGTCCTCAAGAATAATGCCTGGTAGGACTAGGACAGGAGGACAATAGCAGACAGTGGTTGATTGTCTGCTGGTCACTTGTTTATTTCGATGCTAATAAAATGTATTTTGCTATAGTCACTGTGTGGTGTGTGTCCTTCACTGAGGATGGGTAGACTGAAATGGGAGGGGACAGGCAGACACTAATAAAAAAAATGAGATACATAGAAACATAGACTTTGATGGCAGATAAGGACCACTTGGCCCACCCAGTCTGCCCATTTCCCTACCTACTGGATAAGCTGCAGATTTTAGTTAACCAACAGCCTACTTCCTACCACCCCCCACTACAGTTGCTTTATGTCTGTCCCATGCATGTTTGAATTCCCCCACTGTTTTGGACCCAACAACCTCCCCAGGAAGGCGGTTCCATGCATCCACCACTCTCTCCGTGAAAAAAAATTTCCTCACATTACCCCTGAGCCGTCCCCCCTCTATCTTTAATGGGAAGGAATAACAAGTCTACACTCTACAGTACAGGACATTGTTGCTTACTTTATTTTTATTTACACTGCACTTTGTTCTGTGCCAGCCCAACCCTCACATCACCCAACGCAACAGCCCCCCCCCCCACACCAGGCTAAGTTCCCTTAATCCTACCAGACCACCACACAGTACACTTTTTATTTTATTTTTTGTTCCTTAGGCACCTTTAGATTTTATATTTTGTCGGCGCTTGTTCTTTAAAGCAAAGTCCAACCCTCTCTCTCGCAGTTAGTACTGCTCAGTCTGGCCCTCCACCCTGTCCTTGCCTTTTGTTTTGTAATGTTTTATTTTAGTTTCTTAAAGACAGCCTTTGCCATTTTCTTTTGGGTGGGGGGCAGTTGTGATTGTTTTTCCACTTTCTTTCCTCTTGTTTTCTCATGGCAAAACAAAGCCCAACCCTGACCCTCTCAGTACTGGTAGTGGTAGGTCTGGCCCCCCTTTCCTTTCTGTAATGTTTTATTTCCATAGGCAGTTTCTGTCTATTTATTAGTTTCTTGCTCAGCTGCCTTGCAACTGTTGTGCATGCATGCAGCTAGCACATATATCAGTGGCTCAACAGTGAAAAACTGATTTCTTTTCTCTCTGTACTTCTCTTCTCCCTAGTACTCCTGACCCTGCCTCCCAAATCCGGCACTTTTCTGTGTGTTTTTTGTTTCTCCCCCCAATTCTTTTTTTCTGACCTTTCTTCCTCTTTTTGGTCAGTTTTGGAGAAGGCAGTTGGCAGTCCTGACCTTCGTGATGAGGGCTTCTGCCCCTCCACCACCACACACACACACCTCACCACCACCACCGGACATCAGTCACCTTCCCTTTGCCACTTTTCTCTTACTGTTTCAATCACTTTGTGGAGTGGAGGCAGCTCAGCTCTCCCCTCAAATGGCAACAGCAAAGCCAACATCTCTCGTCTGACAGACACATCCTTTCCCCTTGATGAGCTCTTCTCCCCCGTATCCTCCCAACCCAGCCTCCCAAGTTTACACACACTACACGTTTCTGTGTGTTTTCTGTTGTCGTTCTCCATTCAGTTCTTTGTTTTCTTGCCTTTTTAGTCCCGACCTTGCTGATGAACATGCCTCACTTGTGACTCCCAGGCCTTCCGCCCTTCCCTCAGCTCACCACCAGTCATTCTCTCCCTCACCATTTTTCCACTTTTTTTTTTATTTCAATACTTTGCTGTTGCCCAGAAAATAACTGCAGAACTCAGGTTTTCCCTCAAATGGCAACAGAGCTCAGCAAAGCCAGAAAATAGTTGTGCGTTTTCATTGGTTTCAGAAGAGACAGCCACAGCCACACACGTCCTTTCCCCCTTGTTGGATACAGTGAAATGAAAGCCCACCTCCGTCCGTTTTAAGTGACAACTCACAAGTCACCACCACAGCCACTGGGTTCCCTTCCCCTGCAGTACATGTTAATACAATTGGCAGCATGACCTGCCACTCATACTCCTGCTCCTCCCTGCTGCTCCAATGACTAGCTGGCTCCAAATAGACTCCTCTCTATCTCCCTCTCTCTCTCCTGCGCTCACTCTCCTCTCCACAGTGAATTCTTGGGCTCCTCCTCATGTGACTCCGCTACATGGCACTCCGGTTGCACATGGCCAGGGGATGGGATGGTCACCGGTTGGACTCTGAAGCACCCTACTGTAGGAAACAGCATAGCAGGCAGAAAAAGGTAATTTTTTTCTTAAAGCAGAACTAGTTGTCCGTGGACTACTGGCTCCATAGAAGCTACTTGCCCCTGACTCTGCAGTGCTAGCCCGGGACATTGGGCTATGGGATTTGTCGAACCCTGGTATTACGACCTCTGTATGTTTGTTTACCGCTTCCCACTGACGTGGAACCTTTGTAAATGAGTGCCTTGTGCTCAGAGGTATTGTAATCCAAGATTGAATAAATAAATAAATAAATTAAAAAACTGTCCACAGAAGGTCAGCCAGGCTATCCTTACCTCAAGGAAATCCAGATTTGTAATCGAAAAAAGGTCCCTTTCAAACAACATGAAGTCTTGCTGTATTCTGACTATTGCAGTTAGGTCCTGCCTTTCAACTGCCCCGGAGAACAAAGAGTTAACTTTCCATGGCCAGCACGGAACGTTCAGTGCAAGCTCGGTTGAAGCCCCTGCCTGCTGTTGTTTAAACTCCAACCATCAGATTCTTTACTCTGCCTCACTGAACAGTCTCTCTGGAGATTTCTCCTTTGCTCGGTTCAAAAAAGTCGGTTAAAGTGTCGTTTTTCGCTCGGTTTCTACCGTATTTCTGCTACCGAATCTGTCAGTTTAAGTCTCTGTCTGTGGTACCATGAGTACTAGATAGGTTTTACATTTAGTTTCTGTGTGGAACTTGTAAATTTCGGATCAGTTCGGCTGAACCGATCAGTTTAGTTTAAAAAAGTTTGTGAATTTACTTAGAGTGTGGTAACTGGTCTGTATCGGTTCTAAAAAAAATGGATTTTATTACAGTTTTTCCAAGACCCGTAACACGGTCAGAAACCGATAGGGGAGTCTTGCCTGGCAGATTGCCGAAAAAAGGGTACATTTTGGATAGAATTGGCCATGTCTGAGAAACTCAAGAAAAAAAATGGGCCCACTAGGTTTCAACACTGCAGTGTGTGTGGGGAAGCCTTTGCTAAGGCTGATCCCCACACCACCTGTGTTTATTGTCTGGGGTTTGACCACCTCGATTCAGACTGCCAAATTTGTAAGAATTTTCCCAAAGTTACCCTGGATAAGAAAGTAGGTAGACTGAGGGAAAGGGAGGCCGAGAAGTCTGCTGACCCAGATGGCCAGCCCGGTTCACTTCCAACCAAACCAGAAGGAGTGCCCTCTGACCAGGGCGAAACTTCGGGCAAAAGGAGAGCCAATTCTGAGAAGTCAGTTCCGGTTAAAAGGAAGAGAAGAGATAAATCATCCAGTTCGGATCCAGAAATTCATACTCCAACCGCTGATGAGATAGCCAAAGTGATAAGAATAGTGCAATCGCTAACTTCGGTTCCGGCCGAACCGGCACCATCTGGCAGGGACTCGGTTTGGTCAGTTCCCCCGGTTCCGGATTACACTTCAGAAGAATGTTATGGACCGGAGGAGAAGGAGGGAGAGTATGAGGATGACGATGGTGATTATGAAAGTCTGGATGTGCCTATTGTCCCGGACATCTCCCCAGACAGACCTTCAGGTGTTTCTCCTCCTAGGCTTTCTGAGTCCCCTTCCCACTTTAAGTTTTACAAAAAGTGGCTGAAACCCTCCAGCTTCCAATGGAGGAAGCAGTAGAGGATCAGGAGGAGCCGGATTTTGTTGAAATGATGGACATCCCAGAGTCCAGGAGACTGTCTATTCCCCTCCATAAATCTTTTGGGAAACAGACAATTAAAATTCTAAAGACTCCTAACTCCATACCTCCTGTGGACAGACAAATGGACAAGAGGTACACCCTTTCAGGCTCAGACACGGAGTTCCTTTCTCAGCAATGCAGCCATGTTGGGGTAGTACAGGCTGCTGCCTGTGATAAGGCAAATATTCCCTTGGCATCACACCCCCCAGATAAGGACTCTAGGAGGACTGATGCCATGGGAAAGAAGCAGTACATGGCAGCATCTTTGGGACTCAGGCAGGCAAACTATATGGCCTACACAGCTAGATACCGGAAGTCCAGATGGGACACTGTGGTGGCTCTGGCTAAACAGGCCCCTGACCAGCTTGCCAAGAAGCTGGAGCAGGTGGCTGCAGATGGGATTGAGGCATCCAAGGTGCAATTTCATGCTGCTGTGGACTCCAATGATATTTCATCTAGAATCATGGCTACATCTGTGGCCCTTCGGAGGATGGCTTGGCTCAGATGTACTAGCCTATCACAGGATACCCAGACTAAGGCCATGGATTTCCCTGTCATTGGTAATTCTCTGTTTGGGGAGCAGACAGTGAACTACATGAAAAAGATGGACGAGTACAGGACCACCTACAGGAGTGCTCAGACCAAAGAAAGGCAAGCCACTCCTTAAAGGCAGCAGTCCAGGGGCAGGGGCAGGCCTTTTCAAAGGCCTTTTTTGCCAAGCCCAGGCCTCCTCTTCTTCCTATGCTCAGAGGGGGTTCTTCAGAGGGAGAGGCAGACGGGGAATGAGCAGGCCTGCTTCCACACCTCAGCCTAAAGCCCCTGCCAAGCAGACACCCTGATGGGTCTGCCCGGGCCGATTCTCCAATACCTGTAGGGGGCAGACTGGCTTACTTTGTCCAGGACTGGAAGTCTCTGACATCAGACAAGTGGGTCCTGGAAGTAGTAGCCAGGGACTGGTTCTCAGCTTCAAAAATTTCCCAAGATGAGAACCAGATCCTTTCTACCTGCAAATCCATCAGAGACCCTTGCCCTAGAGGCAGAGGTTTCTTCCTCCTGGCTCTCAGAGCCATAGAGAGGTTCCTACCACCACACAGGGCAAAGGATTTTACTCCAGGTACTTCCTCAAAAAACAGGAGAATGGTGGCCCATCCTGGATCGAAGATATCTGAACAAGCACCTTTTAAAACCAAAGTTCAAAATGGTGACTCTGTGAATAGTTCTGCCCTCTCTAAGGCCAGGGGACTGGCTAGCCTCCCTGGACCTCAAAGATGCCTATTTTCACATTCCCATCAGGTGCTCCCACAGAAAGTACCTCAGGCCACTATCAGTTCAGAGCAATGCCCTTTGGTCTAACATCAGCCCCAAGGGTGTTCACAAAGTGCCTGGCAGTAGTGATTGCTTTCCTAAGGAGAAAAAAGATCTCCATCTTTCCATACTTGGACGACTGGCTCATAGTGGGTCAGTCTCCAGACCAAGTCAAGTCACATCTGCAAATAACTCAGCAAGTGCTCACTTCCATAGGATTCCTCCTCAACCTTCCAAAGTCAGTTCTCGAGCCAGTACAGCTCCTCACCGTCATAGGGGCGGAACTGGATACAATAAGGGCAAGAGCCTGCCTTCCTTCCCCTGAACAGGGTAAGGACCCTTATGGAACTGGCCTCTTCATTCACCCTTCAGGTGTCTCGACCAGCAAGGCATTTCCTGCAGCTTCTGGGCCACATGGCAGCCTCTACAGCAGTGGTCCAGGGAGCAAGATTTCAGATGAGGGACATTCAGTTCCACTTAAGAGCCTTCTGGTCCCAAAGAAAGGATTCCCTTACCAAACTAGTCCCAGTGACTCGAACCCTGATCCAGGCTTTGCAATGGTGGCAGGATCAGGACAATTTGAGTCAAGGAGTTCCTTTTGTCACTCAGTCTCATTCAGTGATACTCATCACAGATGCCTCCCTGCTAGGCTAGGGAGCCCACCTGGGGGATCTTACCACCCAAGGGCTGTGGTCACCTCAAGAATCTCTGCTTCACATAAATCTCTTGGAACTCAGAACAGTGTTTCTGGCACTCAAGCCTTTTCCAAATCTGTACAGAACAAGGTGGTCCAGATCAGAACAGACAATACCACCACAATGTGGTACATCAACAAGCAAGGAGGCACTCGGTCTACGGCCTTGTGCACAGAAGCAATGAAGTTGTGGTCCCTGGCCTATTCTCTGCAAACCTCTCTGATAGCAGTTCACCTCCCAGGGAAGGACAATGTCCTAGCAGATGCTCTCAGCAGGATATCCCAGGGCCATCACGAACGGACCCTAGATCCCCTAGTTTTGAAAGTGATTTTCTTGAGATGGGGCACTCCACAGATAGATCTTTTTGCAGCCCCAGACAATCACCAACTTCCTCTCTTTTGTTGCAGACCCCAAGTCTTGGGCTCAGTCCCCCTGGATGCTCTGATTCTGAATTGGGAAGGGAAATTTCTGTATGCTTTTCCCCCCTTCCCTCTCCTGTTCAAAGTGCTAGTCAAGATAAGGTCACAACCATGCAAAGTGATTCTGACTGCTCCAGACTGGGCCAGACAGCCCTGGTACCCCCTGTTGCTGTCCTTAGCAGTCCACCTTCCCCTGTCGCTTCCCAGGAATTACAACCTGTTGACATCCTCCCAGGGAAGGATTTGGTATCCGAACCTCAAGTCTCTCAATCTCAAGGCATGGCTCTTGAAGAGTTAGAGTTTGCTGATCTGCACCTTTCTCAAGGGGTTCTGGATATGCTTAAGGCTTCTCGAAAGCCTTAAACCAGAAAGACTTACAACTCCAAATGGAAAAGGTTCACTATTTGGTGCTCTAATAAGCATATTTCTCCAGAATCTGCCGGGTTGCCTACAGTTCTGGACTATATGGTCCATCTTAATGGCTTAGGACTTAGGCCAGCTACACTTAAAGTGCATTTGGCAGCTGTTTCTGCCTTCTTGTCAGTAGGCAAGCCCTCTTCTCTGTCAGCCCATCCTGTGTTTTGTAAGCTCTTCAAGGGATTGCTGCACACCAATCCCCCCCTTTAGGGACCCTGCTCCTGCTTGGGACCTTAATGCTTGCATTGCTCAGCTTATGCAACCCCCCTTTGAGCCTTTGTCCTCTGCAGAGCTTAAGTACCTGACTTGGAAAACTGTGTTTTTGGTAGTCATTACCTCTGCCAGATGTATCAGTGAATTGCAAGCCCTGTCAGCGGAGCCTGATTTCATCTCTTTCCATAGAGATAAAGTGGTACTAAGAACTAACAGGAAGTTTTTGCCTAAGGTGGTTTCAGATTTCCACCTTAATCAGTCTATGTCTCTCCCTGTTTTCTTCACTGACATTCCTCCTATGGAGAGAGGAGGCTGCACAGCTTGGATGTTAAAAGGGGCCCTCAGCTACTACATAGAGCACATCGAGGGTCACAAGTTTGAGTCCCTCCAGTTGTTCCTCACATATGGAGAGGTCGGTAAGGGCAAACCTGCCACTAAGAGATCTATTGCCAGGTGGATTGTCTCTTGTATACAATTCTGCTATGAAAAACTGGGTAGAACCCCACCCTCAGGCCTGAGGGCTCACTCTATTAGAGGTACAGCTGCTTCCCTTGTTGCTGCCAGGGATATTCCTATCTTAGAAATTTGTTAAGCAGCCACCTGGAAAACAGTCTATACATTCACCAAGCATTACTCTCTGGATATCCAGGCTAGGAGTGATGCTCGGTTTGGCACAGCAGTACTTCAGAGCCTATTCCCAAAGTAGGTTCTGTTCCTCCTCCATGGAGGTACTGCTTGGTAGTCTGCAATAGTCAGAATACAGCAAGACTTCATGTTGTTTGAAGAAAAAATTACTCACCTTAGTAATGTTGTTTCTTCTAATGGAGTCTTGCTGTATTCTGACCTCCCCGCCTCCCCTCTCAGAACCTGGTTTTTGGGATGTGGGTGGGCAGGAGCAGTGTTGGCACCCTAAGGGTGCCCCTTTTTCACCCTCCTTTACTTTGGGTGTGTGTTGTGTTTTGTTTTTTGGGTTTCCTGACTTGAGTCTTTGCTTTGAAACCAAAAACCTTTTTAATAAATTTAGTTGCCAGTTGGCTAGTGTGAGTTTTACAGTTTCCACACAGAACTTCTAGTGAGTATTGCTCATAAAGATCTGACGGTTGGAGTTTAAACAACAGCAGACAGGGGCTTCAACCGAGCTCACGCTGAACATTCCATGCTGGTCATGGAAAGTTAACTCTTTGTTCTCCAGGGCAGTTGAAAGGCAGGACCTAACTGCAATAGTCAGAATACAGCAAGACTCCATTAGAAGAAACAACATTACTAAGGTGAGTAATTTTTTCTTATGCCACAAGAAGAGTGACTATTGCGCAGTTCCAGGCTGGGATGAAAGTCCATAAGAAGAGTACATTTTGTACAAAGAAATATTAGTAGCCAGGTGTCTGGAAAACAATAATGATATGTCCCTTAGCATGTTCTGGTGCTCAGCACAGGACAGAGTACCCAAACTGGCAGCACTAGCAAAGACTTGTTTAAATTCAGTGACAAACTTTGCTGATGCTCAGAGCAGCTTCAGCATCCAGAACTGGATTTTTTCTAAAAGAAGGTGTGGTTTCTCAGAGGACAACATACAGAGGCTATGATTCCTGTGTTATAATTCACAGATCAAAAGTGTGGTGGACAATGATTCTGAGGACTCTCGTGTTGATCTAAATCTTTTGGATCAGTATGTTTGTAACTGAGGAAGTAATACAGTTGAAAGATAAAAATTGTTTTGAAATACAGTTCAACAAAACTGAAGTATGAAATATGTTGTTTTCAATTCAATAAAAATCACTCAATTTAAATAAGTAACACTTGTATGTTTCAATTAAGAATGAATGTTAAGGGACAATATTACAATATAAACACTTTACTAAGAAAAAGTCAAACATGGAGAAAAACATTGTTTAATTGTTTAATTAGTATTTCGGAAAGACCTTTGAGCGTGAGCTCTTCTACAAAGGTTCCACGTCAGGGTGGACAATAAGACAATACCCATATTCAGTGGTTAAAGAGGCCTGATCATTAGGAATTAAAGAGCGATTACATGACAATTAGACAAATAGGAGAAAAAAAACTGAGCAGTTGTAATTGAATACTAAGCTATTTCTAATCGGTTGCCCTAGGTAGCACACCCCTTGAAACCTCCAAATCCATTGATAGACTATGGCAGAGTAACTGCATAGGGTTTAACACTATCCCAGATGGCGTGAGGCTGGGTGACAGTGAAACAAGAGGGATCGGGTTTGAAACCAACCGCAGAGAGTGAGAGGTGGGAGGATAGTGAAACGAGGGGGCTGTGATGGGGAGCAGCTCCAGAGGGCTTTGTCAAGTATGTGTGTGTGTGTGGGGGTTGGGAGGGCAGTACCAAGTGTGTTTAAAGATGACTGATAGCTTACTTAAGCCCTTGGCTAGGCTGGAATGGAGGCAGGGTTCTCTAGGTAGCCCTGCTGGGTGTTACCTTGGGGGTAGACCTGTCTATCAAGTGGGGCCTGAGAAGCAGGTGCATTTTGAGTTAGACATTAGGTGCTGTTTGAGACCTACTTTGAATTGAGACAAGCTGTTTGTTTGTAATTTCATCGGGAGTTCATTTATCCAGAGGAAGGCCCGACAGGAGAAAGCACGTTGCCCTAGTGAGGTTCGGCGGAATGGTATGGACAGTGCTCCATTAGTATAACATATATAAAAGTATAACATAGTATAGTATAACATAAAGTATAAAAAGAAGGGGACTAGTGTGAAAATTATGTTCCACAGAATTGCCTCAGAAATACCCATCTGCTGCCACAGAAGTTCTGCAACAAATGGGAACCCTGCTGCAGAACTTTGCTTCAAAGTGCCAAAGAAAAATTGGGGCCATGACCTTCTCTCTCTCTGTCACCAGTCTACTTGGCGGGGGAGTTGAACATTTGGGTCAATTCACTAAGCCATGAAAATGTTCATCCAGAGCGGATGCTGAACTTGGAAGTGCTCGACCTTCTATGTCAATGTTTCGGTCAGCCTCAGATTGATTTGTTCACCTCCAGCCACAGTGCTCAGACTTCAAGGTTTTTCAGCCATTACCGGTGTCCACAGGTGGAAGCAGTGGTTGCTCTGACTCAAGAGTGGAGCTTCAACAGGGTGTATGCCTTTCCTCCGCTGCCTCTACTCCTCAAAGTCATATGCAAAATAAGACACTCAAGAGGAAGCTTTGTTCTAATAGCATCAGAGTGGCCCAGAAGACCGTGGTTCTCAGACTTAGTGAACCTAGCTCAGCAAGCCCCCTTTTGCTTTCCAGTGCAGGGGGACCCTCTCTCTCAGGGCCCCATTCTGCACCCAAATCCAGGAGCGATGCAGCTTGTGGCCTGGTTCCTGAAAGGAAGAGACTCTGAAAATTAGGTTTCTCTAAAAAAGCAGTAGACACCTTGATGGCTGCCAGGAAGACTTCCAGTTCCATAGCTTATGCTCATGTATAGACTACTTTTTTGGCTTGGGCCAGGGAAAAAAATATCCATCCTTCCAAGGTCTTAGTCCTGCAGATTTTGGATTTCCCGCAGAAAGGAGTGAAGGAGGGCTTGGCCCTGAGCACCCTGAGAGATCAGGTGTCAACCCTTGGAGCATCCTACAGTATGTCTTTAGGGACTAATAGAGAGGTTATTCATTTTCTGCGGGCTGCGAGCAGGAGTTGGCCTCTGTTCAGATCCCCTATTCCTCCATGGGATCTGAATCTGCTTCTGAATACTCTCTGTAAAGAGTCTTTCGAGCTACTGCCATCCATTCCACCAGATGTGCTGTCTTAAAAGGTGTGTTTTTTGGTTGCTATGTGCTCAGCCAGCAGGGCTAGCAAGTTCAGTCCTCGTCTCACAAACAGCCATACTTTGTCATGCATAAGGACAAGGTAGTGCTCAGAACAGTTCCAGCCTTCATCCCAAAGTTTCTCATGGCCTTCTATGTGAACCAGGAAATATGTCTTCCGTCCCTCTGTCCACAACCATATCATCAAAAGACAGAAGAGTTGCACAAGTTGGATTTGCAACAGGCCATTTGAACAGACCTTAAAAAGACATGAGTTCCAAAAATCAGATGCCTTGTTTGTCTGTTTCAGAATGGCCAAGCAGGGTCAGAAAGCCTCCAAGGCCACCCTAGCTAGGTGGGTGAGGGCCTGCATTGCCAAGGCTTATGTCGCAGTAAAAAAGAGGCCTCCAGCTCTCATCAAGGCTCACTCCACCAGGGCTATGGCCACCTCCTGGGAGGAAAGAGGTAAAGCATCGATTTTAGTATTATGTAAGGCAGCTACGTGGTCATCTGTCTCCACTGTCACCAAACACTACAAATTGGATGTTCAAAGCTCTTCTGATGCAGCTTTTGGTTACAGTGTGTTGCAAGCAGCAGTTTGCAGGTAAACTTCTCCCATACATGACTGCTAATGGTACAATATCCCCCCTCATGGTTTTTCTGGGTACTGCTTATTAGAACCCAGTGATTATGAATACCCATTAACAATGTGGAGCACTACATAAAGAAAAATTTTTTTCATACTTACCATAATTTCCTTTTCTGTTAGCTCCAACATTGTCAATGGGGCTTTCCCAGGAGCCTCACTCCTGCAGGGGAATATTATCCGGTATGCCAGCGGGGGATGTTCGTTGTTTGATTATAACACCTATTTATAAGTTTACCTAGACATCTATTGTTTACATGCTGTGCTGATCATTCCTTCCTGATGACGCCATATGGCATCATAAAAAAAATACTTTTTCCTGATGACGCCATATGGCATCCTAAATCATGTGCTGTAGTGCCTGATGATGCCAATTGGCATCCATATCTTTCTCTTGGTGCAGCTCAAGCATTTGTTTACATTTGATGAATTGAGTTATATCAGCTAATAGGGGACATTGTACCCTTACTGATTTTACCTAATATAATATGTGTTCCCATTGGCTATTTTTGAGAAAACAAGTCTTAATACATAAATAAATAAATTTACTATTTTTGCATGTGCTGTGAAAAATGTATTATGTTCATTCTGCCATTAGTTTGTCTTGTAACAACAAATCATCTTGTTTTAGTGTAATATGGTAAGGTGATCAGGTTGACACTATAAATCATTTCATAACTTATATTTTTTTTTATTCGAGCAATCCGATTGGCCGTCACCACTTTTGGTGTATTTTTTTATGTTTTTTGGGGTATTTTTCTACAATAGCATGTCACTGATATCATGATTGTTATAACTATTAGTCCATTTATACCACTAAGTGAGCTGAATATTTCTGTATTTAAAAATCGAGCTCTGTGATTGGTCGGATTTTCTGACATCATCAGTTCTGAATTTAATTGGTATAAAGGGATTGTCTTAGATGCAGGCACCATCCCCCTGATGAGGCCTTAGTTGTTGAAGCACCAGGGAACCTGCACGCAGAATCTTTTGTTGTGCCTTCCACTATTCTATTCAATGTGTGCCTGAAGCGTTAGACTAAATCCTTGTTTAGCATTCAAGCAAGGACTCGTATTTTTTTACAGCCATCACTGGAGGGAAAGTGGCTCTCTGGGCTCTGGAGTGTACAGTGATTTTTTTTTTGATTTTTCAATTAGGGGTCGCAGCCCTCACCTGCACCTGCCCTAGCTCTGTAGTGCGTCACCATTTGGTCATATTGATCCTCACTGTTGCCATGCTTGCTCTATGTTTATTGTACACGTCACTATTTCCATTAACCAGTCAGAGCACACTCTGGTGCAGGAAGAACATGGTGACTAGAAACTTAGTTTCAAGATGGAGGTGCTGCTCTTATCCTAAAACACTCACTTCATTTTGGTGCCAAAACCTCGATTTGTAATCTGTATTTACTTTATTTGTTTTTATTTTTATTTATGATAAAAGTTTTCATAGTTGTCACTTTGTTTATTTTGGGATAATTTCTGGTCATCCTGTGTGATGACATCTTATGGATCCGGCTGGCATTCCTGATGGGAGAGAGTGTTTCTTGTGCATGTACTAGATGAGGTCACATGAATTCAGCACCTTTTGTTACTTTTTAAAGAGTTTATGTTCGGATTATGGCTATATTAAAATCTATGTGGCATGTTACTCCCTGAGTTATGGTTGATAAGTGGGTTAGGGTTAGTAGCTTGTTTGTCTCATGCTCTGCAGTTGAGTTTTCTCCCTAATACGCAGTTGCTGATTGTTTAAAATGAAAAAATAATGGTGCTGCCTTCAACTTATCTGGCATCAGTCCAGCCCCAATCTCTGATGCACTGTAAAGGCCAAATCAGTTTTGAATCCCTCCACAGTCACTGGTGTTGTCCATTGACTCATATGACGTCAGTCCAGACTCAACCTCTGATGCACTGTAAAGTGTTCTTCAGGTTAAAATCCCTCCACAGCTACTTGTAAGATCTAGCTCCTTACCGTGCATCAGTTGAGCCTCAAATTGTAGTGAACAGTGAAGTGCATTTTAGGTTCTGATCCCTCCTCAACTGATGGCGTTGTCCAGCGACTTACTATGCATCAGTCCAAACCAATCCCATAATGCACTATGAAGTGCATTTCATATTCAAAACCCTCCACATCCACTGGTGTAGTCCATCAATTCATGCGACATCAGTTCAACCCCAATCTCTGATGCATTGTATTCTTCAGGTTCAAATCCCTCCACAGCCACTTGTAAGATCTGTCTCCTTATCATGCGTCAGTCGAGACCCAAACTGTAGTGAACAGTGAAGTGCATTTCAGGTTCAGATCCCTCCGCAGCTGATGGTGTTGTCCATTGATTTGCCATGTATCAGTCCAGACCAATCCCATAATGCACTGTGAAGTGCATTTGATGTTCAAAATCCTCCACATTCACAGTTGTAGCCCATCAATTCATACGACATCAGTTGAGCCCCAATCTCTGATGCACTGTAAAGTATTCTTCAGGCTCAAATCACTACACAGCCACTTGTAAAATCTATCTCCTTATCATGCATCAGTCGAGCCACAAACTGTAGTGAACAGTGAAGTGCATTTCAGGTTCAGATCCCTCCACAGCCAATGGTGTTGTCCATTGACTGATCTGGTGTCAGTCCAGCCCCAACCTCTACTGCACTATAAAGTGCTGTTCAGGTTCAAATCCCACCAGAATCACTGATTTAGTCCATCTGTTCATCAGTCTTCAGTCAAACTTTTATCTCTGACACTCTGTGATGTACATTACTGATATGGATCCCTCCTCAGTCACCATGGTGTAGTCCATTGTGCACATTAAGATTCATTTCAACACTACCCTCAGATGCACTGTAATGTTCTATTCAAGTTCAAATCACTCCACGGCCACTTGTTTAGTCCCTAGTGCTCATAATGCTTCAGACCAGCCCTTACCTCGGATGCACTGTGAGTGATCAGTGCCAGTGTATGACTTATACAGTCCATTCAAATGAAACATAGCAAGTAGTACACATGTGCACCAATGAGCATCACTCCATGGTGCAGGCATACCCACACCCCTTCCCACCCACACAGTGCATCATACTGAATGCTGCAACATATCACATGTGTATGCAGGCAAACCATGTGACACAGCACACAGTACACAACCTTTACAGGTGCCCATGTCATCACCCTGTATTGTACCCACAATATCTCTGCATGGTATATGAACACCATTACCAGGTGCAGGCAGCCCCACCTGCTTCCCTACAACTGAGTATACCCCAAGGACAGGTGCCAATTTATGACACAAAATGACTGCAGTGCCTATGAGCATCATTCCTTGGTACAGGCCCACCACCCCCCTCCCCATGACACAGTATACTCCCAAATTACCAGTGTCTTTTCAGCAATTTCATCATCCTATACATATGCCCATAATGTATCTACAGTGTCTGTTAGCACCATTATTACATGTATACAGCCCCTCTCATTTCCCCAGAACATATGAAGTGCATCTGAGCATGCATTATGAATGCAGGACACCCCCCCCCGTCACTAACACACAGTGCTTCATCATACATTCATTCCCTCACCTTACACCATCCCATAATACAACCCCCCAAAAATAAACTATGTCAGACAATTAAATAATACACAGATTTATGTAACATGATGTTTACTGAAAGACTGTGAACCTTTACATGAACATACTTCATTTACAGTATGATAAAGCAAACAGCACAAATAAAATACAGTTTCCTATACCTATTATGGGATTTTATTACAAAAATAAAATTGTTTATTTGAATGAAATTACACATTTTAACTACAGCAAATATACAATTAATCATACAGAGACCTCCAGCACTAAAAAATGTCTCCATTTCCTGTGTCAGCTCACCGACCTACACTGGAAGTGTTCTTCCTATTTAGATCACTTGACCTCACAAAGCACTTCTTTCCTGTATCACTTCCTGATATGTCCTTCTAAGGTAATGCGCAAATATGTTCTTACTAAACTAGGGGAAAAACAACAAAATTGATAATCAGATTCATAAACTAAAGTCAGTGGGTAAGAAGAATTAAACACTGCAAAAATTCCAACCAGTGGAGTGGAACAAAAAACTCAAACTGTAATAACAAGAGATTCAGATATTGATTTCTGACTAAAAAAAAATGATAAAAAACTTGCAAAATTTATATTTAGACAATGACAGATGTTTATTGTATATTTTTAACAATTTTAACCAACTGTTTTATAGAAATGTAATATTTTTGCATGACTAAGTAAACAGCATAATTATATTTAGATAAAATCATCAGAATTTATTAAAATATGAAAACAACCTTACACAATAATTAAAATCCAGTTAAATAGACATTACCAGACCTCAATCATTTTCAAAAATGTTTTGTCCTGAAAAACTTTTCTTTTTACAGTTTTAAAATTGGATGTATGGTTTCTAAGATATGTAGGTTTAAGCACAGTGTGTTTGTATGAATGCTGCAGATCTAAAACCCCTTCAGGAACACAGGTGTTCTAGCAGCAGGCAGAGGGTACCTAAACATTCTAAGTGACAATAAGATAGAATGAGTTAAAAAAAAGAAAGAAAAAGTGTTTTCTATTTGGCTGTTTTAATGTACTTTTAACAGGTTCAAATTTGAAGATAGCCAAGTCTGTCTCCTTGTTACAGGTATTGTTTTCACTGTGTGCAGTTTTTTGGCAGGCTAATGATTATGTCTTCTTGTTTCAAATTAAGAAATTTGCAGAATGATCTTCAAGTTGTAGTCTCTCTCTCTCAGGAAATCAAGGCTCCACTAGCTGATTGTTGTCACCAGAAAAGAGAGTTGTTCGGACCACAATTCTCTGTAGGTAATGAAGTCCACTGACCACAGGGCATCTTCCTATACATTTTTATGGTATCCAGTCATAATCGTGCAACCGGAATAGCATGAGTTAAAATAGCGTAAGCATAGTAGCGCAGTGTCAAATAGTGCTACAGCACTATGTTGCATTTACAGAAACATGCCAACCTTTAAATAATTAGCATTTGGAACAGAATTATGAACATGGTGCCTGTCCTGTATCTCCTGTCCATTCACTGGCCCAAATTTACTAGCCATGCACAAGAGTACTTGCCATGGTTACTTATTCTAGCTAGTCTGTAGGTGCAGCAGGTTCATGGCAGTATGGTTTAAGAGTCAGAAGGGAGGAGAACTTGCCATTCTTGATGGCTGCCTGTATCGACGAGAAAGAGTCACCACCAGCAAATTATACTTCAAGTGCTTGGAGTATGATAAGGGACATTGCTCAGCATAACTGCATTTAAATGGGGAGACCATGCTCAAGAAACTAGGTGAGCACAATCATGTCCCTGACCCATCAGTGGGTGCAGTCAAGGAGGCTGTTGCATCCATGAAAGAATGGGCAGCAAGCAGCAATGAAACAACACACCAGATAGTTGCTGGTGTTGTCACTAAACTCTGCCCCGCTGTTTCTTCACAGTTACCTGCCATGCCACTACTGAAGCGAGTTGTGTGATGTAATCGCAGGGCTGCTGCTTGCCCACCTCCCAAATCTGCAGATGCTGCCTCCCTGGTACTTCCAGAGGAACTGCGTCTAACGTTGCAGAAAGATAAATTTCTGCTTTATGATTCTGGCCCCTCCCTATACCATGTACTAATTTTCTCCACTGCGTTTGACTTACAACACCTCCAAAACAGCTCCCATTGGTTCGCAGATGACATGTTCAAAAGTTGCCCTACCATTTTCCAGCAGCTATATACAATCCATGCCATACGTAACAACACAGTGGTTCCATTAGTTCACATTCTGATGGCGAATAGAACCGCAGCCACTTACGGTAAAGTGTTCCGTGCACTACACAACCTATGCACCACACTTCAGCCTCAGTCAATTATGGTTGACTATGAATTGGCAGCAATTAAAGCTTTTAAAATTGCATTCCCCGCTGCTCAAATTTGTGGCTGTTTTTTCATATGTGCCAGTTGGTGTGGTGAGAAATACAGGAACTGCCAGATGTGTGTTCTCAGTATGTATCTGACCCAAACTTTGCATTGAATCTATTCCTTGCCAGCACTTGCTTATGTCCTGTTGCTGATGTAATAGCAGCCTTCTAAGAGCTTCTCAATACAAAATTCTATGTCGAGAATGGAGAGCTGTTATCAAACCTACTGGACTATTTTGAGGATACTTGGTTGGGTAGGTCACTGGGAAGGGGAGGCCATAGACAACCAATGTTTGCGATCAAATTGTGGAACTGTTTTGATGCTGTGCAACATGATATACCCAGAACAACAAATCCTGTCGAGGCATGGCACCACAAATTCAACCATTTCATTGGTTCACACCACCCATCTATCTGGCACTTTATTGAAGTACTCAAAGAAGAATAGCATTACAGCACTGTTCAGATGGAGCAGGCAGTAGCTGGCACTGCTGTTACTGGAACCAAAAATAAATATAAAGACTCAGCAAATCGAATTGCGGCGATTGCTGCTGAGTACCATGTGCTCACAAAAGAAGAATACCTATGGGGCGTAGCGTACAATTTTCAGTTGCAGGCCTAATTAAATGCGTAAACAGAACACAACAAAGTTGTGTGCACAAGTTTTAAAGAAAGTTAAATAAAGTTATAGTTTTCAAAAATGGGGCCATTTGCACAAGCATTTCCCCAACAGTAAAAACAGAAGCACTCAGTCCCTGCAAAATACAACAACAGTACCTGTATGCAATTCGTGCTCCCAGTATTCCACATGCTTAGTAGTTGTTCATTAAATGCTCTAAATGCTCTAAAGCTGGTGGAGGAACATAGTTGGTCAGTAATTCACAGGGTGTCCTAGGAACTAAACATTTATCTTCCGATATGGGGAAACAAATAATGGTAGGAGATGAGTGTGCAACAGGGAACAGAGTCTCACATAAGCACGAGTCTCATATAAGGAGGACAACACATCAAATCGTAAGTTGTTCTGCTAGATACAACATTTACTGAAGTGCTAGAGCTATTTTGGGAAGCGCTGATAAGACAATGTGCTATATTATTCACACACTATAAAGGTGGCGTGATAGTGGCTAGCGCTATATTTGTTGCGTGATTTTGACAGTAACCCCATTTTTTATGAAGACAGTCATATCTACAGTATATAGATAGCTAATTGTGTGCTTTTCATATTCATATAGCAATTATTTCTTTTTTTGAGGCGCTGCAAGGTCAGTAGTGACTGGAGAGTTGCTGCTGTTTGGAATTCTCATATGCCCAGCATTCTAAAACTTTGGGCTATGCCATTTCTTCTACTAGGGATGCACATTACCCAGTAGTTATGAATACACATTGACGATGTGGAGTTAACAGAAAAGGAAATTACGGTAAGTATTAACAGATTTCTTCTTTCCCGCTCCTCAAATGCTGTTTCAACAATCTGGAAAATGGCTAATATAGTGCTCGTGTTCAAAAAAGGGAACAGCAAAAACATTAGTAACTACAGACCTATTGCCGTCCTACTCGTTCTGGGTGAGGTGCTGGAAAAGATTGTCTCCACCCATCTTATCTCCTACCTCACTATCCACAGTCTCCTCTCCCAGCTCACCATGGCTTCCACCAGAACCACAGCACCACTACTGTGCTTCTCACTCTAACTAACAGTAACTACACCTCTCTAGACAAAGGCAAGTTTACTGGAGCCATATTCATTGACCTCATGAAGGCCTTTGATATGGTTAATCACTCTCTCTCCTCTACAGCAAGCTAAGTGTCCTGGGAATCTCAAAGCATGCCCTACCTTGGTTCAGGAGCTACCTTACCACTAGACAGCAACACATCAGGTTTGGCTGCTCTCTATCTGATATCTTACCCACCACTATTGATGTCCCACAAGGCTCCATATTTGGGCCTCTCCTTTTCTCACTACATGTCAACTCAGTTCACCATTGCTTCCCTAACAGTACCGCTTTCCTCTATCCTGATGACCTGGTCTTCTTCACTAGTGCACAGAATGTAGCTGACATTAGTAATACCCTCACAACAGAGCTGAAGGCTGTTCAAACTTGGATTTATGAGATTAGGCTACTAATGAACCCCCACTAAATCACAAGCTATACTGTTTGGAACCACACACTGGTTAAAAAAAATCATACTCTTCTTGGTGTGGGCTGTGATAATGGTTTCCCCCAGACTCTGTAAACTCTTTCAAATACCTGTGCATGATACTCAATCCCTCCCTTGACTTCTCACTACATATAACATCCATCTTTAAGGCTGTTAACACCAGTCTTGGACTTGTCTATCGAGCCAGTACAACTCTTTCCCCATCAGCCCAGTCTACTACTCCCCAAATTATCCTATGGCCTGCCCATCTTTTCTAATGCCTCAAATTCTATCCTGTGTAAATTGGAGGTGGATAATAATATCTGTCGTTTTTCCTTTGCATGCAATAGACATGCTTATCACTGTACATTGTACTCCAAATTAGGTTGGCCTCCCCCCTGCTGCTCTAAGGGATCTCTTATCTGGCAGCATTATCCATAGTGTAATGCAGAACCAAACACCCCAGTCCCTTGCCTCCCTCCCTCCTGGTGCCTTCTAAAAATACCTACTCCCTCAGCTCCTCTGACCTAGACTTTCTATCCCTCCCCAAGACTAGAACTTAACACGGAGAGATGTCCTTCACTGTTGCTGCACTGAAATCTTGGAATAGCATACCAGGTCATATTAGGCATTGCTCAGTTGCCCGCACCTTCTTGCACCAATGCCGGTCACATTTGCTTCAACATACAGGATACTCCTGTTGCTAGCCATTGCCTACAGTGTTCATCTAGCCACCAATATTTAGTTTAGTTTTAGTTTTAGTTTTTTTTTTTTTTTTTGTTGACCGGGTAAGTGCACTAGACAAATCCTGCCTACTTTCAGGCATGACCCGGGGGAGGGGGATACGGATGAATGCCAACTGACCTTGAACCAGATTAAGCTGTTGGTGGTATTTTTTAGTGAATGAGGGAAATCTGGCCAGGATACTGGGAAAATTCCCCTACTCTTTTCAATAAGTGCCATGGGATCTTTAACATCCACCTGAACTACCACCAATCCAGGCAGATGGGACCTCGGTTTAACGTCTCATCCGAAAGACGGCACCTCAGAAGTGCAGCACCCCTCTCATGCTGCACTACAGTGTCAGTACTGGGATATTAACCCAAGTGCCAGATGTGGGAACTGAACCCACAGCCCTCTGATCTCCCGGCCTCAGAGGCGAGTGTGCTACCTGCTGAGCCACTGACACTGCAGTAGTGCCATTTGACTGCTTCTTGCACTTGATTAGTCTGTTATCTGTTATAATTGCCCATACTTCTGTGTTTCTACCAGTTTACCCTTTTCCTGTGCTCCCTGTCTTTTAGACATGTGCCATATCAGGTTTTTTTTCCGCTCTACTCTCTGCTCACAGTGCTGCCATATTCACTGTCAGTGTATAGAATTGTGCTCTTCTGGATTCCATTGCTAACTTCTGTGTTGTGCACAGAAATGTACTCCTCTGGTTGTTATATTGCTTCTATATGTTATCGCTCTCTGCACTGTAATGGTCTAAACTGGTTGTACTCTCCTGTGTCATGCCTGAAAATAGACAAATGTTTGCCTACTGCACCTTACCCAGTAAATAAAACTAACTAAATAAATAAAGGTGCCCTGGCATTTGCCCTGTCTAGGGCTTCATCGTGGGACATATCAGAATTTTGTATTGACCAACATTTATACTGTACTTTCCAGGGATCAGTCAGAGTAAACATGCTTTGTTTTTAGAAGTAAGAAAACATGCCACATAAAATAGGTGTGTTAATATCATGAATTATAGCCTACAGTGAAAAATGCAGAGAGGCAGAAAGAGAGAGAGAGATTCATCATTTTAACCTGTCTTACTTCTGTCCAACAGTTTCATTTAGCAGGTTATGTATGCAGAACAAACAAAAGTGACTGTGACTTTCCTGAATTCTGTGATGGGAATTCGAAATACTGCCCTCACAATGTTTATAAGGAAAATGGAGTTGTCTGTACAGGCAACAATGCCTACTGCTTCAATGGAGATTGTTATAGCTATGATGAACAGTGCAAGGCTATGTTTGGGCCAGGTAAGTGCTACTGGCTAAATTTTGTAACTCCAATGAAATGATGAGACAACACAAAAAGAATGATATGAAAAAGTAACTATCATATGATCATGATTTTTTGTGATTTTGTGGATAGAACAGTGAATGCACCTTCTCAGTGGAGTTCTATTTATAGGTCACAGGGCCAGAGGTGCTAGGATCCTGTGATAGCAAATCTTTTGGCCAGGAGACTGGTAATGCCTGCATGACTCCACATAGTGTCATGCACCTGCCAATAACCATTATCTGCTCCCTCACCTACCTCAGTTCTGTTCTATCTGTCATCCAGTTCACACTGTAGGAGTGCATCAGTGCCTCAGTTCCTAGTACATTCATCCCCATAGTTAGTAGTCATGTTTCTTTTATTATTTTTCATGATGCCTAACTTGTCAAAGAAAAAGGGAACCAGACAGACTTCCATTTTTCATCACTGTCTCTGTGGCAACAAAATCACTACCAATAACTAGCATCAACTTAGCTTCCCTTGGACCTACCCACAACATGGACTCCTGCAACATCTGCTTCTCCAGGGACAAGAGGAAACAAACTGCACATTGAAGTGGGGCTGCCCAGCCCCTACCTTCAGAAGCAGGCATTGTACCATGAGGTCCTGATGTGAGGAGACTGGATCCTTGCCAGAGATCCCCTGAACAAGCTTCATGATCATCTGAGGTATGGAGTTCTTCATCACCTCACTAAGTTGGGGTGACAGAGACTTTGTTGGCAGCATTCAGTGAACAGCCGAATCCTTCTGGGTGGTTGGCTGAGAACATGCAACAGTTTTCTTGCTTTGAGTAGCAGTGGTCCCTGTCTTCAGAGTCAAGGCCTTTGACCTTGTCCACTCTGGTGGCATCCTCGATGCCAGCTGTTGCCTGAGCTGCTGTTGACACCATCTACAATGTCAACATAGAATCTGGTGCCAGCAGTGGTGTGACCATTGAATTTGGCCTGGATGTTGCCCTGTCTCTAGTGTTGCCTGCAGCACTGAGGAAGGGAATGGCATTAGGCATGATGTCAAAGCTGACAGCAGTGCGAGTGTTGAGGCTGATGCTGACATCAGTGCTGAGGGTCATGATGATTGGGATAATGTCTGCTCCAAAGTGCAGCACTGGCTCAAGGTCTGATGTCAGCCTTGATGTCAAGACCACTACTAGGCCAGTCTCTGCTGTCAGTGCTGATGGTGGCTCAGGCCTTCCAGAGTGGATTGCTTCACAGCAGGAATCCTCCATTCTCTCTGGGGTCTCCTTTGGGCCCACCATTTTTTCCTCTGTAATAGGAGTGTCACATATGGGAAACTCCACCAACTCTCATCTAGAGTGAGGAAATCACTGGAGCCTCAGTGTGGTGGCACCTTTGTGGTGCCTCTTCCCCTGGTACAGATGCTTTGGGACTGGATTAACAGCTTCCCATATTCTTTTACCTTCCAGGCCACTAAGGTGTGACCAGTTCTGTGTTTGGATCGACATCACACAGCTATGGTACCAGGATACTGACAAGGCCCAGTTCAGAGTCCCTTCCCCAATTCATGACCCAGCAAGTCCCAGTGCCTCTTTCCATCATTGTCATTTTCTGAACACAACAAACTCTCTGTCCACATGGCTTCTTCAGCTAAGTATATCCTATACCAGCAGTTTGTGCTGGAGATGATGCAAGCAGTGGGCATTAATGCAATTCCAAGCTGTGATCCTGTTGCCCTGCCTTTGGGTATCCAGTATTCTATAGATGTATTTAAGGGCTGCTGCCCACTTTCATCCAGCAGTTAAGCTATAGTAACCCAGAGTATACCCACATACGTACTCATGTGTTTTACAGACACTTTGCCCTTTATTGTTGTTACTATGTTTTTATTCAGTTGTTTATTTTTAATTCCTGTATCCTTTTCTATCCCTTTAGGGTATCATTCCTCAAGCCCCAGCTTATTTTTTTCCCCACTGTTTACTTACTCCCTGAGGAACGTAACTAAAGAAGGAGCCAGCAATAGTTATTGGCAGACATGTGGTACCATGTGGTGTTGTGCAGACACCATAGCCATTACCAGCCCCCGGTCAAAAGATTTGCTCCTGTGGGGTCCTGCTGCTTCTGGCTCTGATCCTTAAGTGGTACTCCATGAAGGTATTCTGAAAAATCACTAGTAAGTATGTCACTTTCAATTCTTTCACTTTTGTAGCTTTCAGTTCAAAACAAATTAATTAGTTTAATGTTAAATGTGGGCACTGGGCAAGCAATGACAAATTTGAACTGATAGCTTCTAAGTGTAGCAAAACCTGTATTGGCTGGTCTTGTACCTTGGAATTTGTCTATGAAATGAGAGCTGTAATAAACCTTGAAGTCATGTTGTCCTGTAGCATCTGTTTTTGTTTGCTTGCACACATGTGCAATCAAACATATTGGTGGTGCATGGGCAGTGTAGGGGGCTGTGGAGGTGTGTACTGTATAAGCCAATGGATGTAGAAATGCAGTAGACTCCTCTAAACCCAGCCCCACCCCATCCCATCCCCATGCAGACAACCAATCACTCATAAATTCTTTTGCAGATTTGTCCAGGATGTAAGGTGGGTTGATGTTTAGAGATCTCTACATCCTGGAACATACTAATGTTCATTTTACTCTTCAATGTATGGGACATATTCCCAAATAGATCATGTGTATACCCAAATGGAATCTCTTTCCCTAGTCTCCTCTTGCTTTATGGAGGATATCTTTCTTTTTCATTATTTTCAGCTCAGCTGTCAGTAGGGATTGGTTCCTCGAGCACAGAGACACCAAATGGTGCCTAAACCCATATTACCTCAAATCTAATGAATTTCAAAACTTTCTATAGGAATGTATCCCACTGAATTGTGGGGGAAGTCTATATGGGCTTGGCCTTCTTGACTTCCTTAAACCTCCAGTATGAAATCCAGCAACATCTCACTGTGTTAGAAAGAAAAGGAAGTGCAAAAGAAGAAGGAAACCACTTTGATTCTCAAAAACAGTAGCAGAAAAGGTCAGAGCCAAAAGTCTGGCCTTCAGGAAATATAAGGGAATGTAGCAGGATGAAGCTAGGGAGGCATACCAAACTTCCCTAAGGGAATCAGGGAAGGCAGTGAGGTAGGCAAAGGCCCCAACCGACGAAACACTAGCACAAACAGTAAAAGAAGGTGACAAGACTTTCTATTGATACATTAGTGAAAAGAGAAAGTCCAGAGGGGGTATTGCTAAGATCAAAGGGGATAAGAGGGCATGTGAGGAGGAGGACCATGTATAAGCATCTATCCTAAATAGATACTTCTGCTCAGTATTTACTAAAGAGAAGGTAGGGCAGAGCCCACAGCTCAGTACCATGGACACAGGGGGGAGCTAGCTGTGCACTAGACCCTCCACCAAGAAAGGATCCTACAAGAGCTCGATAAGCTCAGGATGGACAAGGCAATGGGACCTGATGGCATACATCCCAGGGTACTATGGGAGCTAAGGGTGGAACTAGGAGAGCCACTATCAGAACTGTTTAGTGAGTCTATGAGCACAGGAAAGGTCCCAGAAGACTGGAGAAGGGCTTATGTGATCCTGCTCCACAAGAGTGGTAGCAGGGAGAAGGCAAGGAACTACAGACCAGTCAGTCTTACCTCAGTAGTGGGCAAGATTATGGAGGCACTCCTTAAGGAAAGGATAGTGCAACACCTGGAATCCACAGGAGCACAGGATCCAAGACAGCATGGGTTTACAAAAGGAAGGTCCTGTCAAACTAATCTCATAGATTTCTTTGACTGGGTAACCAGAGTGATGGACCAAGGGAGAGCAGTTGATGTTGCCTACCTTGACTTCAGCAAAGCTTTCGATACTGTTCATAGAAGATTGATTAATAAGCTGGGTAGGCTCGGGGTGGGTCAGAAGTTGGTCAACTGGGTGCCAAACTGGTTGACGGGCAAAAAATGGAGAGTGGTGGTAAATGGTATACAGTCAGAAGAGATGCAAGTCATAAGTGGGGTACCTCAGGAATCAGTCCTGGGGACAGTCCTCTTCAATATATTCATCAGTGACATTGCAGATGGACTGGAGGGTAAGGTTTGTCTGTTTGCAGATGACACCAAGATCTGCAACAGAGCAGAATGAGAAGAGATCTGGATAAACTGGCAAAATGGTCGGAAGAGTGGCAACTGGGGTTTAACGCAAAGAAGTGCAAGATCATGCACATAGGGAAGAGAAACCCTGAAGCCACTTATAGGCTGGGAGGGCAGTTGCTGGCAGTCACAAGGGAAGAAAGACTTGGGCATCATCATCACCAATGACCTAAAATCATCCAAGCAGACCACTTAAGCAGTAAGTAAGGCTAGGGAGATGTTGGGGTGTATTAGTAGGGGTATCACAAATCATAAGACGGTAGTAATAATCCCTCTTTACAAGACACTGGTTAGGCCCCATCTGGAGTATTGCGTGCAGTACTGGAGGCCACACCTTCACAAGGACATTAACCAAATTGAGGCAGTCCAGTGAAGGCAACCAAAATGGTGCAGGGACTGCATCAGAAAACATATGAGGACAGATTAACGGAGCTCAATATGCATACCCTAGAGCAAAGGAGGGAGGTGATATGATCAAAACATTCAAACACCTTAAGGGCATTAACAAGGTGAACGAGTCTAACAGGTTTCAATATAAGAAAAATAACAGGACAAGAGGACACAGCATGAGATTAGAGGGAAGCCGATTAAGGGGTAATATGAGAAAGTTCTTTTTCACAGAAAGGGTGGTGGATGCATGGAACGGCCTATCTCAGGAAGTGGTGGATGTGAATACAGTTCAGGGCTTCAAACAGGTATAGAATAGGCATAAGGGAGCAATACAGATGAGTATGGATAGATAGGCCATTGACAGAGCAAAGGCCGATGGCACATTCCTAAGGCAGAAAAAGAAATGGGCAGACTGGATGGGCCTTGCAGTCCTTATCTGCCATCAACTTCTATGTTTCTATAAGTTGTGTTCCGCTAGTCATCCCCTTATGGATTCCTGGACACAGGTACCTTTGCTCTAAGTAGCCTAGCCCAATGTCCTTCTCACACTTTTCTGCCCTGATGGAGTGCCTAGTGGTAGTAATGCTGAGTCTCATACTGTGTTCTTTGGCCAAACGTCAACCCAGGGAAGGGTAGAAGTAGTAATGGTGTGTGGATTAAAGAGGGGAAACGTAGAAGCTGAGACTTCAGCCACTGGCTGAGATTCACTCTGCAGAGCTGAAACTTGGAGTGCAGTGCACACTTTTACTAAGCACTATGCCCTGGATGTCCATGAGAGGCAGTATGCCACCTTTGGTAGGACAGTACTGAATGGAAAATTATCCTGTGTGAGCCCTTGACTTCTGCTGCCCTAGTCCAGGGGACTGTCTGAGCTTGGTATTCTGACCCACTAGTGAACATCAGTGCTGAAGATTCATTCTGGAGATATGACAATGATGTACTCACCGTAATTCTTGATCTTCTAAGAATATCTTCACAACTGATTCACATGCGCATCCACCATCTCCCGTACTCACTCCAGCATGTTGCGTTGGTTTTTATCCCTTTATGTTTGGTTTGGGCTGTGAAGACACTGTGTTGCTGGTTTGGTGGCCCTTCTTACACAGGCCACCAGGGCTATCTTATACCCATAGGTTAAGAGCACAGGCTCTTGTTAGATTATGCTGCACTTCCTCAATAAAAAGAATACTACGCCCATTGGGGATTGGTGCTGATGTAAGCATGCACCTGCGTGCTCCGTCTTGTGGTGCTGTGCATGCACGATGGTTACCTCAGTACCAGCCATCTGAAAAGCTTTGACTCCCATGGGGTCCTAATGCCTGCCGCTCAGACCCACTAGTGGGAATTGCCTGTGACAGGTGGAGGTGTGCAGATGTGGACTAAATCTGATTGAATGTTTCCAGGTTCCAGCTTCATGAGCCAGGAGCAATGTAATGTAGATGGCTACAGATAAATAACTAAAACAGTTACATGTGAGTAACTAGACTTACCTTTTCTTACAGCGTCACAAGCTGCTTCCAAAATATGTTTTGAAACCTTAAACGAAAGAGGTGACCAATATGGACACTGTGGTTTGTCAGATGATAATTTTACCGCCTGCGATACCAGGTACAGTAACTTCTTTCTTCTCTTTGAGATTCTATGTGATTGCTTTTAGATGAGCAAAGCTCTAATGCATGAATTCCAAGGTCTTTGAGGACATCTCCTCTTTAAAGCCCCTTTCTTTGGACTACACTTCTGGCACCAAGATCTGGCAGGAACATTCCAATGTTGCTGCCCGCATCATAGGCATACAACTTTGTGCATATTGATATCATATATGTGAAGTGAGCATGCCCAACTGGTTTATTCTTTTTTCCAATGAGAAACTTAATCAGTGCGCACACACACACATTGAGCACTAACTCATTCTAACAATAGGGATTTGATTTATTACGCAACACTAACTGCATCTAGTCCATGTCTATGTGATGCCCCAGAGAATATTGAGATTTATAAAGGATGCCCTTTACCATTACGCTGGTCACATGCCCTTGCTTTCCAATGGATGAACTTTTACTATGCTGAAAAGAGGTGGCTTGTCCAGGATATCAGCTCCTGCTGATACATGGCAAAGATTTTTATTTTAAGCTGAAAATGTATTCTTTTAAGCTGTAATGTAGTGTTTATTTCTTGATTCCCACGCTGTATTTTTAATCATTTTAAATGGTTTGCATCTTTTTTCTTGGTTTTCTGGTCTGCATTTTTCACTAGTTCCCAGACTCTGGGGTCTGTTTTTAAGTTTGCTGTGCCTGCACACGCAGTGAGCTTCTTGCTATGACTGCCTTTTGAGGGGTGTGACACTGTCTGTCTATTAAGCGTGCAACATTATGACCTGGTACGGTGCCACCCTGACTGCATGTGGTCACCAACACCAGTAACGGTACCATTTCCCCATTACCTCCAGAAGCTTCTCTTTGGGTGATGCACCACTGCATCCTTCCCCAGGAGGGCTGCCTCTTCGCATATGTTGTGTTACCCTTCCTACTAGCCTCTGCTTCTGACCTCATGTTATGAGCTTGGAGCATGAACCCAGATCGCCAGTGCACCACAATGATGCCCCACCACTTGGCACCAAGTAGCTGGCTTAGTGTTACTTTTTATGGAGCATAAACCTGGCATTACCCTTTTTTGATATAATTGGATATTTCAGCATGTAAATTACCTAATGAACTTTTCTTTTACTTGCTTTGAAATAATCTCATTTTGTACTGTGTTAGGGTCTGTTGCTGACACTGCCCTTTCTAACCCAATATTAATTTTTATGGTTGCATAGCAAGAGCTATACTGACATGTAGCAAAGAGGAGGAGGAGAGAGAGAAAAGTGGGGCTCAGGGTATGACACAATATCGAATGCAATGCCCAGTTAATGGAGTTGAAGCACATACACATACATTTAGTTTTCAGTCTGTCCCTTTTTCTGCTCTCTTGTTTTAATATCTTGAGTCCTCTTTTTATGATCTGTAACATCTGAGATGAGCTTTGAATTTCTTGTAACTATTGTGAAGTGATGCTCCCGGGATATCAAACATTCAGGAAAGACAGCTGTGGCAAGAGAGGTGGAGGAGTCCTTATCTATGCTAGGGATTACCTATGCTGCTCGGTCCTCCTGTTACCAGGGTCGAGGATGATCATGAACTACTAGCAATAAAAGCACAGGTCAGATGGCACAGGAAATCTCTAATCTTAGCCTTGGTTTGTCTTCCACCCACTAAAGCCAGGGATGGCCTCCCAAAAATACTGGATACAATTTCTAGCCTTCCTAAGGGCACAGAGCTTCTCATAACAGGTGACTAACATCAACTGGGAGGGCAGGGAATCCATGCCTTTCAAGGACATGGTCGCTACTTCCAACCTGACCCAACTCATAGACAGCCCAACAAGGCGGAACCACAAACAGGAAAAGACACCCTCCTCGACTGGCTCCTCTTGAGTTCCCCTTCTCAGATCTCTGAGCTTAAGGTCCTGCCTGACACCTTAAGTGATCACTCCCCAGTCACTTTCACATGGTCAAACAAATTGAGCAAGCCCCCCGCCTATCATAATAGTAGGGTCTTGGGGAAGGGCAAGTTTGGGGCCCTCTCCTCTGCCCTCTCCCAGCATGACTGGTCCCCCATTGATCATGCGCCTAATATTGACCAGGCCCTAAGTTTCTTTATAGAAGGTTTCAACAACATTTGTGATATCTTTGCACCATGAAGGAAAAGAAAAATTTGGGGTCAGGTTAATGGCTGGATCACAGGGGATCTCCTCGCCCAGATGAAGGAAAGGGACAATCTCTGGGAAAAAGCCAGGTCCTCTTGCAGCAAACACAACTTCCAATGCTATAGAGCTGCAAGAAACCACTGCACCAACCTTATCCGCCAAGCAAAGGTCAACTTCCACAAGGAACAACTTGATAAAACTTGGGGCAATGGGAACAGTTTTTGGGAGAACATCAAAAACCTTCTTGGGAAGGATGAGAAGAAGATCCCCCATTCGCTCAGCATCAACAATATCACGATTACTGACCCACGGCACATTGTGGATTCTCTCAACACAGCGTTTACTGACCTGACTGGAGTGCTACCCCCCCCAACTACCTGTACCCTGCTGGGGAACAAACCAATTGCACGCCTCAAGGGGGCTCAACCCCTGTCTTCTACTTCAAAAAAGTGTCAGTGAAGGAGGCTTACAAACACATAAAAAAAATACTAGGCAAGACCAGAATGGGGAGTGATAGAGTCAATATGAAACTCCTATCCCTAACACAATTCCCTGGGATCTGGAAACAGGCTTTTGTGATGCCAGTGCTCAAGAACGGTGATGCAACATACACCGCCATTATCTAAAGCCCTGGAAAAGATTGTAGCTGCCCAACTTACAGATTACCTCTACAAATACAACCTATTATGTCCCAACCAACATGGCTTCAGGCAGAATCATAGTACCTTCACTGCCTTGCTGGACTACACTGACTACTTGCACAAGACACTAGACGAAGGAAAACTGGTGGGGTCAGTCTTCATAGACCTCACCAAAACCTTCAACATTGTCAATCAATCTCTCCTCCTGACTCAACTACAGAACCTGGGGGTTGCAACCACTGCTGTCTGCTGGTTCAAGGACTACCTAACACACAGAAGCCAATGTGTAAAAATTGGGCACACAGTATCTAGCTCCAATGAGGTATCTTTAGGGGTCCCACAGGGGTCAATATTGGGGCCCTTACTATTCAGCCTCTTCCTAAATAATCTTTCTGAAGCCTGTGACACTAAACTGATACTTTACACAGACGATGCTGTACTTCTCACCAGCAGTTCATCAACAGTCGCCCTCCACTCCGAGCTGCAGGCATCCTTCTACAAGCTGGAAGACAAGTTCTGTAGCCATAAACTTCTATTAAACTACAAAAAGACCAAGGTGATGCTCACAGCCAGCCCACAGCACAAAAAGAAGCTCCCTCCGCTCACCATCTCCAATAAAGTCAGTGAGCTGCTAGAACAAGTTCACTCCTTCAAGTACCTGGGGTCACCATTGATGACTCCCTCACCTTCACCCAACAGATTGACACAGTGGTAAAGGCAGTGAACACCAAGCTGGGTGTAATCTATAGGCATAAGAAGTATCTCACTCCAGAAGCCCTCCGTCTCTCAGTCTCCAGCTCCATCCTTTCTACCATCGACTATGGATTAGTGGTCTACCGTGCAGCAACAGACACTGCACTAAAAAGGATTCGTATTGCCCTCAACAAGACATGTAGGCTCACAATGGCTGCAGATCGAAATACCCACACCTGCTCCATATATGAGCAGACCAATTGGCTGCCACTAAAGAACAGGATTATATTCCAAACATGTCTCCTTGGAAAAAAGGCACTAATGGGTAAAACCCCCCCATGCATTTCTAGCATCCTAATACCAAGTGCTACCAGCTATACCACCAGAGGCAGGATGAAGGGGCCCTATCAACACCTTTCCATCAAACTGTGCAGGGACAGCATGCTTTCAGCTATAGGGCCCCCCAATGGCTCAATGAAATCCCAGTGCACATTCTAAACTCCCAATGCATCTCACAATTCAAAAATGACCTAAGGCAACACCTTCTTACTAGGACAGTTTGTGACTGCCACTAGGACTCTAACACCCATAATGCCCACTCACCCACACTGCTTTCCCTTCCTTTACCCCCACTCTTCCCTCTTGCCCTATCCCTCTGTCTTTCTCTCCCTCTGTGCCTTTTCCCACACTGGATCAACCTTATAACCAACCTACTACCACTACCTCCCAACCTCTTAGACAAAGCCACTTCTTTTGGCCGCCCACTCCCCCCAGTCTCCCCTTCCCCTCACCTTGACTCCTTCTTGACTCTCACACTAAGTGTCACACCTCTTTATCTCCTTCGCTACATACAAACACTGTCCTTTACCCTAGTTGAATGCTCTTGATGCTGTACTATCACCATTGGTACTATGAATGACATTGTAACCTTACTGTATACTAGCTACCTACTATTGAGTATTGTATATAAACTGTTTGTTATTGTTGTCATTGTCACTGTTTGACGTGGAACCTTTATAAAGGAGCTCTGAGCTCAAAGGTATGATCAGAATCCTAAATAAATAAATACAAAAATAAAAAGAATTGTCAAAGAAACATCTGCTAGCCTGATTTGTTCTGATATTTCTGATCATGATCAATAAAAGTCATTTTGAACTAAAAAAAACACAAGATCTTTATCCCTCAGAGTTCATCTGCCACAACAGATGAATCCTTACTTGAAGTCATAATGATCTATTGTGACATCACAGTCTGTTGCTATGGGAATAACTGTGATGTCACAAGCAGAGTATTATGACATCAAGTTGGGAAAAAGCAATAGGAGCTGATGAACCCTCAAGGAACAAATATCCTGTTTTCATACATTCGACCTCAGTAATAAATAATCTGGAAAAAAAATTGAGAGCTAATGAGAATATAAGCTGCTTTGTGTCCAAATATTATGTTTTTTCAAGTTCTTAGTGAGGCACCAGTGGCTCCTTAAGAGCATCAGCAGGAGACTGTCTTTTCTTATTTCACATATGTCACATTCCCATACACCAACATTTTGTGGCACATATGGAATCAATGATGAATGCACATTTCATTATTCATATTGAGGCCAATCAAACCAAACATCATGACTCAGGTAAATCACACTAAACTGAGCATATCTGAGGCAATATCTGAGATACAAATACAGGTAACTACAGCAGTAATCAGTTAGAAGCAGTACAAGTCAAAAATAAGCCTTATCACAGCCCCTTAAAGTGCCAGTGTAAAACGAGCAATTTCCCCAGCAAATCGGTCCAGAGTTTGTCCAGCAGAGTCAATCAGTTGAAGTGTGGGGACAAAAACTCTTAAAGCTGAGCCCCAAACACCCCTCCAGAAACAGGTAGATGAGGGAGGTACTTTGTTACCTATTACAGCCTTGATTCCTGGTCCCACACTGGGCAGTGAGCTCTCCTGCGCTCCACTGAGTTCTCCGAGTTGGGGGGGATAGGCTTATTACAGCCTTGATTCCTGGTCCCATGCTGGACAGTGAGCTCTCCTGAGCTTCACAGAGTTCTGCGAGTGGGGGGGATGGAATAGGCCTATTACAGTCTTGATTCTTGGTCCCACACTGGGCAGTGAGCTCTCCTGAGCTCCGCTGAGCTCTACGGGGGGGGTAGGCCTATTACAGCCTTGATTCCTGGTCCCCTGCTGGGCAGTGAGCTCTCCTGAGCTTCACTGAGTTCTGCGAGCGGGGGGGATAGGCCTATTACAGCCTTGAGTCCTGGTCCCATGCATCCGTACCCACAAGCCACTTCCACAGTTCCAAAACATGCAAAAAAAAAAATATATAGAGAAAACTAAACTGTTGAAATGATGGGGGGGGGAGACACCAGAGCTAAGACTGTTTTTAATTAAAAAATAAACAAATAAAAAAGGAAAATTGCATCTTTCATCAAACTGGTTCCTGCAAATGATGGCAGTCCTGAGACAGTTGTGTTCCTTTGTTGACTGTAATTTATATAAAAAAGTCATGGTATCCGTGTCCCAACCAGACTATGAATAGTGGAACAGAAAGACAGATCTATGGAACACAGTGTAGGCCTGCGGGAGAGATTCGCTGTAGATTTTTAAAAACATGCTAGCATGTTAGTGCTGACTCAAATACAATAATTTGATCAGCAGTTCTCAGTTCACTGCTTGTTGGCTGATCAATAAAAAAACACTTATTTTGATGAAAAGTGACAAAAAAAAATCTGAGGTGCTGATAAGGTTTCATTTGTTTCACCAAATGCATTTCCACTGCGAAGCACTGCTTAAAATGTGCGTTGGAGGGACACCCACAAGACAATGTTTATTTGGGGAGAAAAAAAGAAAGGAAGTGCATAAGTAAATTAACATATGGAAATAGATAACTGTACACTTAAAATGTACAAGGGGACTCACCAAGATGTTCATCACACTGTCATTCTGTCATTGTCTGTTTTTTAATGCTTCCATTTTTAAATATTACATGAAGAAAATGTGACTTAGTTTGTGAGTTATCCCATTGTCTTTGCAGATCTTACTGTCCGGTTATCTGTTTCTATATGTTGATTTATTAATGGGCTGCTTTTCTTTTTTTACACAGCCTGCTCAGCCCTAACTATAGTGGCGCGGTATATATAATGTGTCACTCTCAATATGGTTATTGTGACACTTGGACAGCTGGTTCTGATTGCTCTATGATTTTGTAATATAAAAATGTGTTATTGAGTGTCTCTCATGAGACATCCTGTGCTCCTGGGATAACCCCCCCCCCGCCAGGTTTCAGTTCAAAGGACAGGATATGCTAAACAGCAGATCTCTGTGATGTGATTAACTTCCAAGAACTCGCATTTTATAGCCTTGTTTAGGATCTATGTTAACCTGAAAGCCAGGAGATAATTAAAGACTACAGAGACATAATTAAGGGTCTGCTGTTTATCTGACTTAATTGTAGCTGACCAGTTGCAAGGAGGGATTGTAAACTTTTATGATGTTTCAGAGGAGTTGCAATTTATGACCTCCTGCCTTTGAAGTATGGAAATAGGAACTGCTCAAAGATCAAAGAGGAGCAGGAAACTACTCAAGATCAAAGAAGTCATTGGGAAAATGAGCTTTTGCTGATGTCACATTATTTAATATACCCCCTGAGTGATGGGACATCCTGTGTGTATTAATTTTTATATTTTACAGGGAGGAGCTGGGTGACATCATGGAAGGGGCAGGTTTAGAGACATTTTAACTGTATTCTGTATTTCCACTTAAAAACATTCCTGTTAGACTCTGAAACAACAACATCTACTTTAAGCACTGTTTTAGAAGGTAATACATTAAATAGACAAGTCTAATTGTATTATGGTGGTAGGAGTTTGCACTTTTTACTTGTTTTCTTTTAAGTGATTGTATGTTTGTGATATATGGTTCTGTGTTTACATTTTACCTATTTTTATCCATTTTCTAAGTAAATCTTTTATATTTAAAGAGACTGCCTGGTGCATTTGAAGGTATTTCTTTTGCATGTGAATTACAGGCAGTTAAGGCTGACTAAACTGTTCAAAGCTTGATGGTAATACCAAACTGGGAAAAGGTAAGAATTTATCTAAGGTCGTACATAGAGTTTTTAAGGGTTCATTTTGTATATCTGGTTAGGTGCCCGTAGATGAAAGATATCTGGCATTCCCCAAAGAGCAGAATTATCTGAGCCAGTACATTTGGGTACGCTAGCAAAGGTTTCACAGTTTGAATCCCTCCAGAACTTGAGACCAAAGGTGATTCGGACCCACAAAACAGACAGGAGGGTTACCCTGTTCTGTTACCGTGTTCACAATACTGCGCTCGGAGGTTGGCACTGTGGGAGCAGAGGGTCTGACCTGCTGAGTGGGGTTGTGACAGTTATTACATTTATAATTTTATTTCCTGAATATGTTAAAATAATCTCTTCCCCAACAAACAAAACAGGTATTGATAAATGAAAAGCAGGCTGTGTAATTTTAGACCCGATTTACTGCACCTTAATAACTTTGCCATCGTTTTTTTCCCCAGACACTCAGGAATGGCCTTTTACACATGGCAGTGATGCCATACCATTATTTTAACATGCCCTTACCCATGCTTAAAATGTACATAGACTGCCACAATGAAGTACAAGCATATCAATAAATAGATAACAGCATCTGAGGTAATAGCAGCAAGGCAAACCGTGAATACTTTCTAATCACTGCACAACACATAACTTCAAGTACTCTAGGGTCACATATTTCATGAAACAAAAAGAGGAAAACTATATTGCTTCTGTTGCAGTAAAACTGAAGTGCCATTTTTCATATGGTAAGATGCCTCCCTTAGACATGTATTCATCCAGCTGCAGTGCAAGTAGGCAATGACATTTAGCATCTCATTTCCTGCAGTGTCCCAGCATGGCAACTGTCATCTTTCAGTTCGCTGTGGCTTCAGATTGTGATTACAGTCCCACAAGTAAAAATCACATTTGATGTGGTTGGAGGATCAGCCACATCAAATGGAGTTTTTCTTTAACAGTAGAAGTGTTGATGCTTTTGATTGCATCACCATGATTAAAATCGGAAGTCACTAGGAATTGAAAGATGTGATTTGTTTGTTTGGGACCATGGAGAAATTGAGTGGATAGATGTAACTGGCTAACTGGACTTCAGCTGAATAAGTATATGCTGCAACGGGGAATGTTATCTTGTAAAAAGTGGGATTTCTACTCCTTTTCCGCCCCTTATGTCATATCTTCAATGTTAATCCTTGTGAGTTTAGCCTAGATTTACTTAATCACAACGCTGTAACTTTATGACAGAACATAGACTATATAGCTTCTATTTTAAGCTGTTGTTTAATGGCCAATACGTTGTCATATCCTGTAACCATGTTATTCATATTGTCTCTTATATGTGGAATTTGCTGTCTTATTTTATTATATTAATAAAAAGATTAACTGCAAAAAAAGTGGGATTTCTAATTCTAATTTATTTATTTAGTTTTTGTTGACCGGGTAAGTGCACTAGACAAATCCTGCCTATTTTCAGGCATGACCTGGGGGAAGGGGATACAGATGAATGCCAACTGACCTTGAAGCAGATTAAGCTGTTGGTGGTATTTTTAGTGAATGAGGGAATTTGGCCAGGACCCCGGGGAAATTCCCCTTCTCTTTTCGATAAGTGCCATGGGATCTTTAACATCCACCTGAACTACCACCAATCCAGGCAGATGGGATCTCGGTTTAACGTTTCATCTGAAAGACGGCACCTCAGAAGTGCAGCACCCCTCTCATGCTGCACTACAGTGTCAGTACTGGGATATTAATCCAAGTGCCAGATGTGGGAACTGAACCCACAGCCCTCTGATCTCCCTGCCTCAGAGGCGAGTGTGCTACCTACTGAGCCACTGACACTGCCAAATGTAGTGTAATACACACTGTCTAATGTAGTGTAATACACAAGAAGTACCCATTTCCTCTGTGTATGTTCAAAAAAATATGGGACCCTATTGAAGGACCTTCATGGTGTATAGAAATAGGTGTCCCTACACTGATGGACATTATGTGTTGTGGAGAAAGTAGTGGTTGTTAGTGTTATGGGTTGCTGTTATTATGTCGGACACTGTTATACTCCCGTTAGGTAGTTTACACCGTATGGTATAACTGTAGTTAGTTCAAGTTCAAGTTTATTGACAGGAAAAAACTCCATTGAGCAGGCTCATTTACAAGGAGATCCTGATTAACAACAGGGACATTACACAAGCATATACAAAGTAATATGCATTAAACATACGACTAATCCATGAGAAGAAAATAGAACAATAATATTTACATCATGTATACCTAGGTGCACTAAGGCTAGGAGTTAAATAAATGGTTAGCACTGGGTAACAAGACAGTGCCACATGAGGGAAGTAGAATTACAAGGCCAGCAAGGAAAGCAAAGATAGTGGCACAGGCAGGGTGCGATAAGGTCAGAGGGAAGGGGGGACAGAGGATGGTAAGACGGAGGTAGGAGGGGGCAGACAACAAGGTGGAGGGGTGGGCAAAGTGAATGTAACAGGGTGGCTATGTTGGCTGAGGCAAGGGCACTATGGAGGTGGCGGGGAGAAGAGGTAGAGATAGAAGGGAAAGAAAGGATAGCTGTAGATAAGAACAGGGACTGTTGAGTGGCGATAGTGTGGGATACAGACTAGGGGTAGATCGTGTGGTGATGGTAGTGTAACATGGAGAGGAGAAGGGGAGAGGAGGTAGAGATGGAAGGTAAAGAAAGGATAGCTGTATATAAGTGCAGGGACTGTTAAGTGACGATAGTGTGGGATACAGACTACAGGTAGATCGTGCGGTGATGGTAGTGTAACATGGAGAGGAGAAGGGGAGAGGAGGTAGAGATGGAAGGTAAAGAAAGGATAGCTGTATATAAGAGCAGGGACTGTTGAGTGACGATAGGGTAGGATACAGACTAGGGGTAGATCGTGTGGTGATGGTAGTGTAACATGGAGAGGAGAAGGGGAGAGGAGGAGGAGGAGGAGATAGAAGGTAAAGAAAGGATAGCTGTAGATAAGAGCAGGGACTGTTGAGTGATGATAGGGTAGGATAAAGACTAGGGGTAGATCGTGTGGTGATGGTAGTGTAACATGGAGAGGAGAAGGGGAGAGGAGGTGGAGATAGAAGGTAAAGAAAGGATAGCTAAGGTAAGAGCAGGGACTGTTGAGTGACGATAGGGTGGGATACAGACTGGGGTAGATCGTGTGGTGATGGTAGTGTAACATGGAGAGAGGAAGGGGAGAGGAAGAAGGGGGAAAGGATGTATAATGGCAAATCACTTAGGGGTGAGGGAGGGGGGTGGACAAGAGGATAGAGTAGAGTACTACCTGGATTGCACACAATCTCATGTCTCCCTTAATATGCTGATTGTTGTAATAGCAGTGTTCTGAGCTTTATGCAGTATGTCAGATTATTGTGATTTACTGCTCTCAATTCTGCTTTTACAGGGCAGTCTGGCTACTCTAAACTATAGGTTTTGCACCAGGAAGGAGTGACAAACAGGTTGTTACACTACAGTGGCAAATGCCGGCTTGCATTGAAGGGAGATCATGGGTTCTGGGCAACAGGAATGGTTGGTGGGAGGGTTGCAGTACATTATCTGCTTTCATATTTGAACAGGCAAGAAAATATTTTGAAAGTATGTATAGCTTTCTACATGCCCTTAGCCATAGATTTAATGTGCAAAAGAGCGAATCACAAGGTCCACAACTCCATGTGGACAAGCAGCAGAACACCCAGTCAGGTTGCACCCATAGCCTTTATCAACTCTTGATAAAGCCTACCATCAAAACCAGGTTGGCTGTTCTGCTGCTTGTCTACAGTGACTTGTGGACCTGTGTGATGCACTCTTTTGCACATTGCGTCTTTTAACTGGTAAGCATTGTTCCAGTGTGTTCTGTTTGCTGTTTGTTACATTTTCACCAGGTTCAGGCTAGTAGGAGTGGAGCAGGACGTTGGTTCTATTTTGTAATATAATGTAGACAGATGATCCTTATACAGTATACTGTTTTTGTGTGGGGGAGCAGTATAACAAATCTTAATAAAAAATATACACAGGTTAGTACATATTCACTAATAGACTTGAGATCAACTTCCCTCTACCGTTCATACACTGAAGCAGGATTGAGAATACATCATAGTAGCACTGGTGACCTGTTTCAGGCTATATATATCTACATTATACATAGTTTGAGGTGAACAGACATAGCATTAGATAGCACTTCTTATGTGCTGTACTGTAAACAAACCCACAGCTGTGCCGCCTCTAACTGAAGTACAGGCATTCAGAAGTGCAGTAACAGCTATACTATTTCTAAACATCAGTTTTGTTGCAAAGGTTGAACAAAATTATTATAGTTTTTTTTCTCAAGTAGGTAATGTGAATTTACAACTTTTTTATATTTAAAACCATCTGTCTCAGTGAACTGTTACTGATGAGAGGGGCAGTTTGAAAATGAGACAGAGAAATGCACTCTCTCCTTAGTGGTATATGATATGCCAGTGGAGGGTGTGACAGAGATATTTTAACAAATGGAAGGAAGGAATGAAGGTGCCAGTGTCAGAGATCAAAGCACACTACTGAATGGACTGGCCAGAGAATCTGTAAAGTGCCTTATGATGGCTTGACGTGGGGACAGGGGATTGTTTTTTGGCACCGTAGAGATACATTGAAGTGAGTAATGGTAGTTTACTCACCTGGTAAAGGTGATTGTGGGGGAATACATCTCTGAGGCATTCCACATTCATGACATCATGGGTTGTATATACCTGATAGGTCGCTTGATGCACATATGACTTGAAGGAAGTCCATCCCCCACCTCTGCTAGGGTGGGTCAGATGTGTTGTCATGTACCTAGTCCTTATATGCTGCTAAAGATTTCCTCTGCAGTATTCCCATTTTTCTCTGCCCAGGAAGTTGTGATTGCTCTGGTAGAGTGAGCCTTCAGATCTCTTGGTGCAGTTGAGTTATTCACTCTGTATGGTTCCGTGATTGCTGTTTTAAGGTACATGGCAATCAAAGATTTTGAAGCTGGTTTTCCTTTTCCATACAGCACTACAAACAGTCTGTTTTGTATATTTCCTCTGTCCTTGATAGGAATGTGCTAAGTATCCTTTTCATACCCTGTATTTTAAGCTGAGGGTTGTTTTGTATTTCCCACTGAGGGGGTTCTGCAGATATTTCAATAGTTTGGTTGATGTGGACTGTCAATGATACTATTGGTCAGAATGACATTATAGGTCTAAGGGATATTCAGTCAGTGTAGAATGTTAGGAAAGGTAAAGGGAATTTCAGTTTACAGCTTAGTGCTTTAACCACTAGGCTACATAGTCTGCATGAGTGTGCCTGTAGTTCTCCTCCACGTCTGGCAGATGCTAGTGCCATCAGGGAGGGTGAAAGTGCTAATGTCTGTGCCAAGCCTATGTCATGCACTGGGCCCTGTTTGTTCAAGAATGGTACAAGAGGTCTCATGTTGTACTTGGCCCATGGCACTATGTCTATCAATGATGACATTACTCCCAGTACTTGTGAAACTGTTCGAAGTTCTGGATTTCTGTGTTTCTGTAATTGTGTAGTCTGTGCAATAATTGAGTGGACTTGGACATTTAATGGGTTTCCGAGACCTGGATTTGTGTCGATCAGTGAGCCTAGACTATCTATAGACTGGCTGGGGATGATGGGTAGCTTTCTGATAGGTTATTACACAGCTGTGATTTTGTAGGCAGTGTACTACTGCATTTGTTCTCAAAAGGACTGTTGTACTATTCTGGTCTTGATCAGCCGGTCATTCAATAGGGTATTACTTGTATGCCCTTAACTCTTTTACCATCGTGAACACGCTTGGGGTTGATGGTAGGTTGAATGGTAACACTTGTATTGGTATCGTTTTCCCAATATGTGAAATCGATGGAATTTGTAGTGTGATGTATGTGTCCTACAAATGTAGTGAAGTTAGGTAATCTCCTGAGCTTATAATCGTGAGAGTGTGCCCGATTGTTCCCATTTCTAGGGTTCGAATTGTACAGAACTGGGCGTAGCCCTCTGGTCCCTTTTTGGGTACCTTGTCAAATATGGAGGATCCTCCTTTTCCCTGTTTTGTAATGTGTTACCCTGTCTATGGTCTTGTTGTGTAGTAAGTCTGCCGGTACTGTTTGGACTTGTGTCGGGGTAACGTGTTTTTGGCACAGAAAATAGGACTAGAATGTTCTTTGTTGGTATGCGAGAAAGTTGTATCACATATCCTAGTCTTATTACTTGTAGGACCCGTCTGTCTTGTGTGGTTTGCTCCCATATTTGCATGAATAGTAGTAATTGGTCACCGACTGGAATGTTTTGGTATTGCCTGTAGCAATAGTAGTTGTTTCAACTGGGATCTGCGGGGGGGGGAGTAGTTTCCTCTACCTTGCTTAGGAACCCTTCTAGCTCGCTATCTGATGCAATTTTTTTTTGTGTGTGTGTGTATAGCTGCCTGTAGTAGTGTAACCTGTAGTTGTAATTGCCCCTGTCTTGTCTCGAAAGGACTGAGAATGGTATGTTTGTCTAGCTGGCAGATAACTAGATATGTTTGACTGGTCTTTGGTATCTTATCCTCTTTTCCCTTGAGGTATCTTTCTAGACCTTAACCGAACAGTCTGTTTGACTCCTGTTTGCGCTTGGTGGAGTTGAAATGCTGCTGTTTTTCAGTGTGCTGGGGGCATAGGTGGTAGTTATCGTGGGATCTCCATGATGGTGAGATCCTGCTGTTTTGCCCCTCAGAAAGATGGCAGCCGACGGCTCGCGAGCATTGGGAATCAGTCAAAGGGCTGCTCCCATGTTGAGCGAGATCTCAGACCGGAAGAGACGTGGGGAAGAGGAGCGAGTCATTTGGGCATTTCTACGGACATGGGAGCCATAAAAAAAACATTTTGGTCAGCTCCATGTTGGTCCGCAGCCTTAAATACCCTGTATGGGGTACACCAGTAGCGTTGAGGTCGCGGAAAGCTGCGTTTCAGTCAGGTTCCACCATGGAGCTAGATGCCGTTTGAATGGTGACATGCCACAGAGACTGGGATACCTGGAATGGAAGTAGGGCCACTGTCCTGCACTGAGACACTGCTCTAAGGGGTGCCAAGTTGATATTTGCCTTGCTCTCCTTGTACAGGTCATTTGATGAGCCCTTTTTTTTGGGGGGGGAGCGTTTGCTCCTGTAACCACTAGCAGAGGTATCCAGTTAGTCAATCTCCTTACATTATAAGGCCCAGTGGATACTTTATGGATGTTTGCACCTGGAACCGCTAGCAGGGGTATCCAGAGTGTCAAATCTCCTTACATTATAAGGCCCAGTGAATACTTTATGGACATCTGCACCTGAAACCGCTAGCAGGGGTATCCAGGGTGTCAAATCTCCTTACATTATAAGGCCTAGTGAACACTTTATAAAAGTTTGTTCCTGGAACTGCTAGCAGGGGTACCCAGGTAGTCAAATCTCTTTACATTATAAGGTCCAGTGGGTACTTTATGGACGTTTGCTCCTGGAACTGCGAGCAGGTGTAGCCAGGTAATCATTTTCCTTAAATTATAAGGCCCAGTGTATACTCTATGGTGGTTTGCTCCTGGAACCGCTAGCAGGGGCTTCCAGGTGGTCAGTCTCCTTACTTGTAACTTGCACTGTTCCACTTAAAAACCTTGTAAACCAATATTGTGATATACTCAGAAGCTATACATCATGCATTAGTTTTCTGTACTTTTTGCCTGGTATATTCTAGTGGTATAAGCACAAACTGATAACCAGAATGCTGGATCTTAATAGCATCCTGTATTTAGTGACAATTGTCCTATAATTTTTGTATGTATGGCTTATACTGAATTATTACAAGTCTTACCTTTGCCTCTAGGTTTGGTTAAATATGCTGGAGATGTAGGATATGCTGCAACCTTGGTTCAGCTGCGGCTCTTTGTTTTGGCCCTGCAGTAAGCTAAGAAAGTACAATGAGAGGGTGTTTTTTTTATTTTATTCTTCCCCTGCACAGTAATCAATAATGTTCTGCACTGTGCAGGCTATTGCTGAGCCTGTGCATTAAAGTGTGCACTGTCCCTTTAAATGTGATTACAGTGAGTGAGGGGCTCAGTGTTATGCTGCCTTGCCCACAGCTGTGGTAATGGTGCTGCCCCCAATGTATTTTCCCCATTGTTAATTGATTTGCAAATCATTGCCCTTACATTTAATTATTCACATTGTGGTCTGCTGTTGCAGATCGGTTGGTGCTTTTAACAAATGTGCTTTGTGCTGGTTGAACGTTTATGGCATAGTTACATTCTCTGCAAGATGGTAGCAGCGACTCTCAGTCAGTCTCCTGTCTGGCAGCCACCTACACCCTTAATCCTGCATGGGTAAGGGGTGAGTGGAGAGCTTTTCTGAGATCACAGCAGCAAGTCTCACAATATTCTTTCTTGCGGCTGCCGATCTGGATAGGCAGGTTAGGTTAGTTTCTCAGTGCTCCTCCTCCTCATGAGACCTACTTGTTTATGGTGTTTTGGTCAGGTAGATGATAGAGGAGTTCCCTCCACCTTTTGATAGAAGAAGGTGATGAGTTTAAAAGACATAATGTGTCATAAAAAGGTCTAGAGAGCATGTCATTTTGAGGTGAGACACAGAGGGACTGAGAAATTTCTTCAGAGACTGTTGTGTAGTGATGTCTTGAGTGAGCACTTCAGGTGCTACTATGCTTGTAATGGTGAACTGTGGCACATTACTTAGTATTTTAGCATCCTTTAAATTTAGCGTCCCTTAAATTTAAAAATGTGATAAATTATCTTGTTCTGGCCCTTTTTTATTAAATTAATAGGACCAAGTCATGCATTCACATTGGTATGTATTACTTTTGTCACACACAGTACATAGTAGCAGCTCCTCAATTAATATGTGATTGTGCCTTTAAGAGAGAAAACGAAACTGAATATTAGTGAAAGAAATGACTATTAAAGTTCACTATTTTCAAAATAGTTATTTTAATCAAACTTCCTTGTATGTTCACCCAATATAGTACAGTGCTGTGTATCATTTTTGGCCCTTTTTGTATGCCTTGGTTATCGCTGGGAAAAAGTAGGCATGTGTCTGCGGGGGAGCAGGCTGCTTTAGCTAAAACTTGCCTTGGCTGTGGTAAACTGAGTGAGGGATATCTGCATTGCAGGTCAGCCCTCTACTCCCAAAGTGCCAACCTCTGAGCGTGGAATTGTGAACAGTTTAACAGAACAAGGTAAACCTCTTGTCTGTTTTGTGAGCTTGAGTCACCTTAGTCCCAAGTTCTGGAGGGATTCAAACTGATAACCTCTTATTAGCGTACCCAATTGTCAGGCTCAGATAATTCTGTCTTCGGGGGGCCAGATATCTTTGCCTACGGGCACCTAACCTGGTATAACAAAATGAACCCTTAGAACTCTATGCAAGACCTAGAGTACTCTATTTCCCAGTTTGGTATCACAATAAGCTAATACACAGTGTCAACTATAACCTTCAAAGCTTCACTTATATAAAAAGAAATTTCAAGGCACACCAGGCAGTTTCCATTTTTAAAATATATACTGTATCTTTACTTTGAAATAGGTAAAATAGGAAAACAGTAAAATTACAGAACAAAATATCCCAACACATACAGCCTTAGAACAAACAGGTTTAAAAGTGCAGATTCCTACAAATAATAACACTCAGACTGGTTTTATCTAAGGTCTCCTTACTTCTTAATCTTTCAGTGCTTTGATGTTCCTCCTTCTCAGTCAGAAAAATAAATGTCTCTGTGTGAGGTCTGTTCAGTATATCTTAAAGCAGTCTTGAGCCGGCCTTCTCGCTGAGGTCACCTAACTCTGCCTTGGTGTATTAAAATTTATATTTTATAACACAGGAAGTCCTAATAAGATATTTTAACATAATACTGTATCTGACATTGATGAATCTCCTCTCTTCATGTGATTTCCCCAAAACCAGTCTGATCTGCCTCACAATACATCAAAGCCTCTTTGATGTAAGTCACTGTATATTCCAAGCAAATGTATATTGGACTCCTTAATTTAGTCTGGGACCTGGTATACCCAGACATCAAAGGTCTCATTGATTAAATGAGCTGGCTTCCTGGGAGGATAGCCATAACACTGGCCTGTGTCCCTTTTCTCCTGATACCTAGTGCACATCAAAGGATTTCCCTGAGGGCATTATAAAATGGATATCTTGGTTCCTGCCTTCAAAGCAAACTAACAAGATTATTGCACCTCAGATATCTGCAGTTTAAGCTACCTCCTGTCCTTTGAACTTATCCGGGGGTGATGTGTCAATTTCAGCAAGCCAGCATTTCCTCCTGCCAGACAGTCCATCACACATTTTTTTATATTTACAAAAAAATGATACAGGGATCAGAACCAGATGTCCAAGTGTGACAGGCAGTAGTCAGGCTGGGAAGGGGTTCAAGGGGGATGGGAGGAATAAGGCAGAGAAAAGGGGTGAGGTGGAAGTAGGGGATACAGATACAGAAGTCACAGAGGGAGCAGCTGGAGGGGGTAAGGGGCAGGGAAGAACAAATACTGGGGTGGTGGAAGGGGCATTAGAAGGAAAGGGGTAAGGGACAGGGGTACCTGTCCTGGGGGATTCTATACTGAAAGGGTGAGATGGGGCAGGAAGGAGGCACAGATGTATTTGGGTTGAAACTATCCTCAGGTTGACTGCAGGAGGGAGAGGGCAGGCACTGCTCAAGTGTGCAGTGGGGGGGAGGAAGAAACCTCATTTAGTGTTGCATGTGCTTACAAATGACTTGGTGGGGGAGACTGTGGAAGTAGTGAAGGGGAGGTTTGAGTAGTTGGGCAGGCAGTGTGAGGGGGTGGGGGAGTCGGTGGCATTCTTGGAGGTACTGCCGGTACCATGTGCAAGCATGGGGAGGAAGGGTTGGCTTGAGGAGTTCAACGAGTGGTTGAGGGATTGGAGCCACACCAAAAATTATGGGTTAGTGACCACCTGGGGAAGGGTCTGGGGGAATAGTGACTTGTACATGGGGGACAGGGCACACTTGAGCAGGAAGAGGAGGGGGTTATTAAAGGCAGGATTAGAGGGGTATATCTCTACTAAGATGAATTTAAACTAGTGGGGGGTGGCCAAAAGACTGAGGTTGGTAGAAAGGTCCAAACAGGGGAGCCTAATGAGCTCACCCCCCTAGATATAGGATATAGGTAAAGGAAGGAGGCGAAGTAACCCTGGGAGGGGGTGGGCAGAGTGGTGTGAGTGTAATACAGAAGGCACCACCACCCGGTAAGAATAAGGAGGAGAAAGGGTGCGGACTACAAGGAGGAGGTACACAGACCAAGGAAGAGAAGAGTGAGGAGAAGGAGGGTTATGGGTGGAAGGTGACCTGACTAAATGGATAGAGAACTGGTTACAGGGGAGAGTGCAGAGGGTGGTAGTGGTGGGGTAGCTCTCGGCACCAAGAGCTGTGACAAGTGGGGTGCCGCAGGGGTCAGTGCTGGGCCCGGTGCTATTTGGGCTCTTTATCTCTGATACAGCACATGGAGTGGGGAGCAGGGTTAGTCTGTTCGCACATTATACCAAATTGGGGGTGGTGATGGATGAAGAGGACGGATGGGAAAAGTTGCAGGGGGACCTAACCAAACTACAGACATGGTCAGTGGAGTGGCAGCTAGGTTTCAGTGCAAAGAAATGTAAGGTGATGCACTTCAGGGCTAAGAATCAGAAGAGGGACTACTGGTTGGGGATCACAGAGGAGGAGAAGGACCTAGGGGTGTTGGTAACTGGGAGCATGAACAACTCGGCCCAGTGCAGGAAAGCAGCAGTGAAGGCAAACAGGATGCAGGGATGCATTGCAAGCGGGTTCTCATCCAGACACAGAGATGGGATCCTACCTCTCTACAGATCACTGGTCACAGCACACCTAGTACTGTGCAATACTGGAGGCCATACCTGAGGAGAGATATAAAGTTACTGGAGAAGGTGCAAAGGAGGGCAACAAAAATGTTAAAGGGGATGGAAGGAAAGGAATATGAAGTTAGGCTTAAGGAGCTGAACATGTACACACTGGAGGAGAGCAGGGATGGGGAGATATGATTGAAGCATTTAACTACCTGAGGGGGTAAATAAACCTACCACCGAGGGGGTGTTTAAACTGGGGAGTGGAAGAGAGACAAGGGTGATGTCTAGTTGGAATGCGCTGCCAGAGGGGGTGGTAACATGTAGGACAGTCAATAGCTTTCAGGAGGAGTGGGATAAAGCAAGAGGAAGAGTCGGGGGCAGGGGCTGGGACAAGCGGGGGAGGAACTGAAGGGAGAAGGCTGGGGCAGCTGCAATCTAGGGTGCTAGCTGCACACTCGGGCAGACTTACATAGACCAACTGGTGTGTTCTGCTGGCAGATTCGTATGTTCTTATGTTCGTATCTAAAATCACAGTGACACTGTTCATGAGCAGAGGTCCTAAAATGCCTGTGTTGAAAATATGGTGAAAAATGTCCATAAAATGACTGTGTTACAAGCGTGCGTTGTGCAGTTTTCACGCACCCTCGTAACTTCACAAATTTGTAATATTTTCACTCCAGATTTTCAACATTGCCATTTTTCCAGACCTCCTTATTAACAGTACAGCTGTCATTTTTCACATCCTGCCTGAAATATGCATTTACACATCTGGTGCAGAATACCGCTGTTGCTGTGGGAAATCAATGTTTGGGACAGATTAAGAAAACCATGGTGACAGTGTTCATGAGCAGAGGTCACAAAATGCCTATGTTGAAAATTTGGTGAAATAATTCCACTAAATGACTGTGTTATGCGCATGCGTTGCACATTTTCCACGTACGCTCAGAAGTTTGAGCATTTTTAATATTTTCACTGCAGATTTTCAACATTGCCATCTCTTCACACCTCCCTATGAATGGTACAGCTGTCATTCTTCACATCCTGCCCGATCTGTGTTTTTGTGCATCTGGGCCCAGATATTCAAAATGGTTGCGCATGGCGGGCGTGATATTCAAACGGGGATTGTGCCTGGCACAAATCCTGATGCGCCAGAGCACATCAGTAATGTATGCAGCACAGGTGGGGGGGGTGTGCCCATGCATTCTCTGCACATCCCGATATTCAGCCCGGGATGTGCTGAGTCCATGCATGCGCAACCCCTACTTGCGCCACACACAAGTGAGCCAAAAAAAAAAAGGAATAACGGCTGGCCACCCACAGGTGAGCTGCCATATTGCAGGGCAAAACTCGGTGGCTGCCACCTGTGGGTGGCCGCCCGAGCTCCAGCTGCACCTGGCGGCGCCCCTCTATGCCCAATCGAGGGCATACATACAAAAATTACCCTTCAAAATCCCTGGTGGTCCAGTGGATCGCTGTCAGCCCGATCGCGGGCATGCGTAAAATAAAATAGAGTCCTATATCCCTTGTGGTCCAGTGGACCGCTCGCAGCCCGATCGCGGGCATGTGTAAAATAAAATAGTTTCCTATATCCCTGGTGGTCCAGTGGACCGCTCGCAGCCCGATCGCGGGCATGTGTAAAATAAAACAGTTTCCTATATCCCTGGTGGTCCAGTGGACCGCTGTCAGCCCGATCGCGGGCATGCGTAAAATAAAATAGTTTCCTATATCCCTGGTGGTCCAGTGGACCGCTCGCAGCCCGATCGCGGGCTTAAGTATAGATAAAATTAAGTCCTATATGCCTGGTGGTCCAGCGGACTGCTCGCAGCCCGATCGTGGGCTTAAGTATAGATAAAATTAATTCCTATATCCTAGTGGTCCAGTGGACCGCCGCGCCTTGATCGTGACATTGTATTAAAAAATGGCGTCCAATATCCTGGTGGTCAGCGGTACCCCCTCCCCACCGCCCACTGAGCCCCACCGCCCCTTCCCCGGTCAGCGGGTGACACCACCACCGCCTGCCCGCCGCGCCTGCCATCTGACACGTAGAGTAGGACTGTGCCTATTGGTCCAGCACGGGCCAATGGGTGTACGGCCGTGCCGTCTACTACACATTCAGATATGTGACCATTCACCATCTGGAATGTAAATGCGACTCTGAGCTACGCCCGATAACTCATGCTGGACAAGAACAACCTACGGTGTCATCTCGGCAGCGGCGAAATAGCAATGGAAGTGCTACTACTGCTGACCGGGGAGGCGGGGCAGTGGGGCTCAGAGGGGCGGTGGGGAGAGGTACGCTGGACCACCAGGGATGATTGATGTCATTTTTTAATACAAATGCCCGCGATCGGGCTGTGAGCAGTCCACTGGACCACCAGGGATATAGGACTTAATTTTATCTATACTTAAGCCCGCGATCGGGCTGTGAGCGGTCCACTGGACCAGCAGGGATATAGGAAACTATTTTATTTTACACATGCCCGCGATCGGGCTGCGAGCAGTCCAATGGACCACCAGGGATATAGGACTCTATTTCAATTTACACATGCCCGCGATCAGGCTGACAGCGGTCCACTGGACCACCAGGGATATAGGAATCTATTTAATTTTACACATGCCCGTGATCAGGCTGACAGCAGTCCACTGGACCACCAGGGATATTGGATGCGATTTATAGCTACTGAAGCCTGCGATCGGGCTGTGGGGCACATTGCCGTGCTGTGCAGGGGGCGTCGGTCCCCGACGGCTGCTGCCTGGCAGGGTGCCAGGTGCAAGTCACCGGGGATCGGCGCACCTGCATGCAAATGGAGCCATAATGACATGCAAATGGACCCATTTGCGACTTGCATACATTATGGCCCCATTTGCATGTGCACTTTTGAATATCGTGGTTGCTGCACGTAGCGCAACGGAACCTGCGCTAGCGCATCCCCCTGCTCCACTCTGGCCACTTGCGCTGGCACAGTGGTACTGTGCCATGCACACTGTGGGTGGCCAGGGTGTGATATTCAACAAAGCTGTGCCATGGCGCAGCTTCGTTAAATATCACCCAGTCAACGCCCCTGCTCAGCCAAGTTGCACTGTGCCCAGGCTTGCGCCACAGCCTGGCACAGTTTGAATATCTGGGCCATGGTGTACAATGGCATGGTCACTGTGGAAACTCAAATTTTGGGACACATTGACAAAATCACAGTGCCACTGTTCATGAGAAGAGGTCCCAAATGCTTTCATGAGGTGGGGGCCACAAAATGGCCACATTGAACATTTGTACTGGAAATACCAACAAATGCCCGGGGCATTATGGTTTCTAACTATAATGTCCCACCCTTTACAGACTGACAGACATCAGGGGTGTGCCTTTGGATTGCTGACTGTAATGCTCATGCCATTCCAACCTCACCCCCCAGCCACTGACAGGCATCAAGCTGTGCTTTCAGCTCTTCAGCCCCAGAGTTCACTCCATTCTATATTGCACCCATTTCAGCGTATGTCCTTATGGAGTGGGGTGACTGTAAAGCTGAACACCCCAAGGCACACCTCAATGCTTGTCAGTGTCTGCAGGATAGGGTGAGGTGAAATGGCATGAACGTTATGGGTGACAACACAAACGCATACCCCAATGCCTGTCCATCTCTACAGGGTGGAGGTGGGGTTGCGTGAAGTTCAATACTTCATTGCCATTCCTACTCTGCATCTGTCCAACTCCTGCATTTCCAATGTAAATACCAGCAAGCAAACATTCGGCATTGACAAATGCTTGTTTGTTGTTACCTAAGTTTCCCCATGCCTGGTTTAAATTCCCCTTTATACTCCTATTCTAGACTGGATCTTGCTCCTATTCCCAGTTTGGGCCTATCTGGCTCTCCAACAAGTGAATGCAACAACAGGAGTGAACAGGTGCCTTACCTTATTTGACCAGCAGAGTCCCTCACATTTCCCCAGGTTCTCAGCATTGTCTGATGCTAAATGTGTCTGGAGAAGCTTAACTCCCATTTTATTCTTGGCAAAGTGTTTCTTGCTGAGCCCTGATTGGTCCTGTGCTCTGTCTGAGCTTGGTGCTCTGACTCACTAGTGGGAATCAATGGTGAAAACAGATTCTTGAAAGATATCAAAATTACATATATAGCCACCCCCTTCCTGAACGTCTAGGGGATGACTGAAATCGTGGATTAAGCAGGGGAAGGGACCCAGAGCATAGACACAGTTCCAAATCTGCACAGCGTGAAAGGCAAGAAAATAGCTCATCTTACCTCTCGATGGCCCTAGTGCTAGCTTTTGGCAGACAGAAATCTTGCTTTCAGAGCAAGAAGCAGCTGACTACAAAACTAGAACTTTTTTTTACTAACAGAACACTTCTATCTCAGCAGGAGTCAGTGACTGTTGGGATTAAGAAAACAGGTACTGTACTTTATTAGAAGTGAGGGGTCTCATTTAAGGTAAAAAAGGAAAAAAGAAAGTCAGTGTGTTTTTTCTGTGTTAGGGAAAGGGAGTTTGCTAAATCAGATGGGGAGAAGTTAATTGGGGGGTGTGGCTTAGGAGTACAAAAGCAGGTGTCTCCAATTACAGTTCCCTAGTGCTAGCTTTTGGTAGACAGAAATCTTGCTTTCAGAGCAAGGAGCAACAGACTACAAAACTAGAACATTTTTTTTTTACTAATTGCCCTCCTTCCCTCTGCTCCACCCTCAGCCAGTTCTACTTTTATAGGCACTGGATTTGACTGACAACAGGAACTTTCTGTTTGGCAGTAGGAAGGGAAGGATCACTGAGACACATAGGTTTTGTCATTCTTGAAGGAAAAGAGTAGCTCTCCTTCTCCCTCTAGCTGCTGGAGGTCTGACTCTGAGCAAGGAAGAAGGAGACTACAGAAGAATACAGGAAATTCCTGTCCCAGAACAGGAAGGGCAAGAGCTGTGAGGGCACATAGGCAGTAGGTGAAAAAAAAAAAACAGGGAGAACAGAGTAAGCATACAAAGCAAAAGGAGAGGGGCCACAAAGTAAGACATGATGGGAGTGGTGCAGTGCAATGGCTGTGGGGCAGCAGTCTTCTGGGAGACATTATGGAGGCTGCAATGCTGCCCTATTTGTAGGCACCTCTCTGGTCTGAGGGAGGAGGTTGCTCATCTCCAGGCTGACTTGGCTAGGATTCGTGAAACCTCCTCCCCCAGCCAGGGACCACCAGGGCCACTGCCGCTACCTCAGAGGTTGCCAAGAAAGAGGAGCGGTTGGACCAAGGTGGGCTCAGGGAGGGAGGGAGAGGGTGGTGGAACGGAGGTGCATTCCTCCAGTTGTACCTCTCCACAATTCATACGCTGTTCTGGCAGAGAGTGGTTCCTCTATGGAGGCACCTGCAGAGGAGACCAAGGAGGATGCTGGGAACCTCCACAAAGGAGACCCACAGGAGAGTGGCATGGGACCCCACAGGGGAAGGAAACAACTCCTGGTGGGGGACTCAATTGTTAGGGGGGTAGAACTGGGGGAGGAAGGGGAGAGGGAGGTAAGGTGCCTGCCTGGCACCACGACTTGGAGGGACAGGGAGCGAATCCTCACGATTGCAGGAGCAGCTGCATGATGGAGGGAGCTGGATGTCACTGTCCACCCAGGGACAAATGACCTGGCTGAGAATGAGATCAGAGCAGTGCAAGAGGAATTTAAAGAGTTGGGGAGGGGCCTTAGACAAGTAGCACATACGGTTACCTTCTCAGAGGTGCTGCCTGTCTATGGCAAGTGTGATGCTAGGGTACTCTGCACCATGGGATTCAATGAATGGTTGAAATACTGGTGCAGAGCTCATGGTTTTCACTTCACTGGGGACTGGGGGTCCACCTGGTGGGATACAGGCCTATACTGTTGTGATGATCTGCACCTGTGCGGAAGGGGAACCAGGATCCTAAGTGATAGGTTTAAATGCTTCATTGGCAAGCATTTAAACTAGCCAAGGGGGGAGGCACCTAAAAGGAGCAGGGAAAATCCAGCCTCCCCGCAAAACACAGTAGTTAGAGAGGTAAACACCAAGGTAGAGAAGTCAATAGGGAGCAGGACTGAGGTAAATGCAGAAAAAGGCAGTAAGGAGAGGGATGGGGCTAAAAGGGGTAAGGCTATCAACAAATGGAGGATAATGAGTACCAATGCCCATAGTCTGTGTAACAAGCTCCCTGAACTAGTTGCCTTGATAGAAGAGAGACACCTGGATATCATGGCAGTCACAGAAACATGGTACACTGAGAAACATGACTGGGATGTCAACATACCAGGGTACACAAGCTACAGGAGGGACAGGGAGGGTAAAAGAGGATGAGGAGGAGCTCTCTATGTAAGGGAAGGGATAAAAGCAATGGAACTAAAAGATAATCAGGGAGTAGAGGAGGCACTGTGGGTCACCCTGGAAACAGGAAATGGCACCACAATATGCACAGGGGTTATATATAGACCCCCATCTCTGGGGGAGGCAATGGACAAGGAAATGAAATAAAGCACCCTTAGAATGGCAGAAAAAGGGGAGATATTGTTGATGGGGAACCTGAATATGCCAGGTATTAACTGGAGCACCTTTGTTGCAGCCACATCCAAGAGCAGGGCTATTCTCAATGCCCTATAAGGGGCATGCCTCAGACAGCTAGTGGTGGAACCCACTCAGGAGGGAGCAATCTTAGACCTGGTACTGTCAAATGGGGATGGAGAAAGGACCTCGGATTTTGAAGTGGGTAGCCATCTGAGAACAGGTGACCACCAGTGTAGTTCATGATAAACACAGCCATAGAGTCAAGCCATACAAAAGCAAGAGTATTGGACTTTAGGAGGGCTGACTTTGGCAAAATGGGAGAGTGCCTCAGAAAAGCACTAGAAAACGGGCAAGAAGGAGGGGTGAAGGAACAATGGGGAAAAATCAAAACAGCTATCACAGAGGCAACAAGCCTTTGTGTGAAGCAAATCAACAAAGCAAAACGAAGGAAAAAACCACTATTTTTCTCAAAAGAGGTGGCGGGGAAGGTTAAGGAGAAAATGGTAGCATTCGGGAAGTTTAAGGAAACTCAGAAGGAGCAGGACAGAGAACTGTACCAGGTAAAGAAGAAGGAAGCAGGGAAGGCAGTCAGAATAGGAAAGGCCCAAACTGAGGAAAAGATAGCCAACTCAGTTAAGAAGGAGGATAAAACCTTTTATAGGTACATTAGGGAGCGAAGAAAGACCAAGGGAGGGATAGTGAGACTTTATAAAAGGAAGGGAGGGTGGGCAGAGGGGTACAGTGAAAAAGCAGGGTTACTGAGCGAATACTTCTGCTCAGTATTCACAAAAGAAGAGGAGGGAGAGGCACCTAAATCAAAGAATAGAAGCACTCTAGATAGGGAGGTTGATACCGGTCCATTCACAGAAGAAAGGGTTCTGAAAGAACTCTTAAAACTGAAGGTGGACAAAGCAATGGGGCCTGATGGGATTCACCCAAGAATTCTAAAAGAACTAAGGGTAGGACTAGTGACACCACTGACTACCCTTTTTAACAAATCATGGGAGGATGGTGTGGTACCTGAGGACTGGAGGAGGGAAGATGTGATTCCCCTTCACAAAAGTGGGAGCAAGACAGAGGCAGGAAACTACAGACCTGTTAGTTTGACCTCAGTGGTAGGGAAAATGATGGAATCACTTCTGAAAGAAAGAACTGTTGAGTTCCTAGAGGCCAGTGTGGCACAGGACCCTAGGCAGCATGGATTCACAGCAGGGAGGTCATGTCAGACGAATCTAATAGATTCCTTTGACTGAGTAACCAAAGTAGTAGACCAGGGAGGGGCTGTGGACATGGTCTAGCTAGACTTTCGCAAGGCATTTGACACAGTTCCACACAAAAGATTAATATACAAGTTAGCCAGCCCTGGAGTGGATCCCAAAGTGGTAGCCTGGGTAAAAGACTGGCTGGACAACAGGACGCAGAGGGTAATAGTAAACGGAGTTCACTCTGAAGAAAGGGGGGGTTACTAGCGGGGTACACAGGGTTCAGTACTGGGACCGGTCCTCTTTAATGTCTTTATAAGTGACATTGCAGAGGGATTAGAAGGAAAAGTATGTCTCTTTACAGACAACACAAAGATCTGCAACAGGGTCGATAGAGAAGGTGGGGTGGAAAGGATGCAAAGGGACTTGGCAAGGTTGGAGGAATGGTCAAATGTATGGCAGCTTAGATTCAACGCAAAGAAGTGCAAAGTAATGCATCTGGGAAACAAAAACCCAGGGGAAGAGTAAACAATGAGGGGTGAGATACTAACAACAAAAATGGAAAGGGACCTGGGGGTAGTCATATCAGATGAACTTAAGGTGGGCAAGCAATGTGAGAAGGCAGTAAGGAGGGCTTGAGGGATATTGGGATGCATAGGGAGAGGCATCACCAGTAGAAAACAGGAAGTTGTTATTCCTCTGTACAGACAGTTGGTGAGACCCCATCTGGAGTACTGCGTGCAGTTCTGGAGACCCCATCTCCGCAAGGACATAGACAGAATGGAGGCTATCCAGAGGAGGGCAACTAAAATGGTGCAGGGTCTGCACCAGAAGACATACAAAGAGAGATTGAAGGAGCTTAATATGTATACCCTCAAGGAGAGGAGGGAGAGGGGGACATGATAGAAACTTTCAGGTACCTCAAGGCAATCAACAAAGTCCAAGAGGGTAGCATCTTTCAGAAAAAGAGATGTGCAAGAACAAGGGGGCACAATTTGAAGATAGAGGGGGGACGGCTCAGAGGTAATGTGAGGAAGTATTTTTTCACTGAAAGGGTTGTGGATAAATGGAACAGCCTTCCTGAGGAAGTAGTGGAGTCAAAAACAGTGGGGGAATTCAAGAATGCATGGGACAGACATAAGGCAATTCTAGTGGGGGGTAGGAGGAAGTTGGCTGTTGGTTAACTAGGATCTGCAGCTTATCTATTAGGTAGGGAAATGGACAGACTAGGTGGGCCAGGCGGTCCTTATCTGCTGTCAAATTCTATATTTCTATGGCTTCTTAACTCCTGCAAGCCCAGATCTCCACTCCAAATATTGCAAGAAACACCCCAAGAACCCCCTTCTTTGAAACCAGGCATTCCACGATGAACTGCAGCCATGGCTCCACTCGGCCCCAAACCCCCAGTAGGTGCATGCTTCTGGAACAGACAGCCTCCTGGAAATGCAAACTCAAGGACTGACTAAAAACTGAGGATTTATATTTCATTTGCCCCTATTGTTTTACACAAAATCACCACTCGCTGTTTCTTCCCCCAAATAAGCACTTTATTTATGCCTGTGCCCAAATGATCACAGGGCCACAGGGGGCACCTTCTTACATTAAAATGCATATCAGCTCCATGGGGCTACAACTTTTTACATATGCTAGGGGGGCTTAGGACACAAAGGGGGGGTTGAGAGGGGGTGTCTGTAGCTTGGCGCCACAAACACAAAAACATTAAGAGCAGTAGTGGGAGGAAGAGGGCAAGAGATTCAGTAAATGGGAGTGAAAAAAGTCAGAGGGTGTAGTAATTAGGTGCTTTTTTTTTTTTGTGAGAGAATTAGGTTAGAGAAAACAGGGCAAAAGGTGCAGACAGAAATGGCGTGCGAAAAACCAGTGATTAGAGGGGGGTGTAGGAGTAGAGTATAGCTGTTTAGGGAGAGGTTTAAATATACAGAAAAATAGGGCAAAACACTGTAAACAGAGTCAGCAGTTATAGCAACCTACAGTACATGCACAATGTCCCCTAGCAAAACAGTACTTCATAGGCACTGTAATTTACTTGCTAAACAGTAGTTTTAATCTAGCTACACAGTAAAATCCAACAAGCCCAGCAGCCCAACAGTTCAAGTTCGAACACAAGCCTTCTGTTGAAAATACAATCAGATTCAAATAATTTAAGCAGCTGAAAATGCTGAAAAGTGGAGTGAGAAGTGCAAGAGCAGGGACCAACAGCATGGCTTAGGAAAAAAGCCATAACCAATGGCAGCCTTGCAGTCTGAGGAGTGGAGCCAGTCAGAAGCTTGGCTTAGGGTCCGGGCTGGAGAGAAGAAGTCAGCGGGCGTACCTTGTGTGCAGGCGGGCAAGGATCGGGTTGGCCGATGGCACCTCCAGAAGTCGCAGCTGCAGGAGAAATGGATGTCCGGTTAAGGATGAGGAATCTTGTGTGCAGGAGGGCGAGGATCAGGGCAGCTAGCAGCTCCTCCAGAAGTCGCAGCCACAGGAGAAATGGATGTCCGGTCAAGGGTGAGGAATCTTGTGTGCAGGAGGGCGAGGATCAGGGCGGCTGGCAGCTCCTCCAGAAGTCAGAGCCGCAGGAGAAATGGATGCCTGGTCAAGGGCGAGGAATCTTGTGTGCAGGCTGGTGAGGACTGAGGTGGCTGGCAGCTCCTCCAGAAGTCACAGCCACAAGAGAAATGGATGCCCGGTCAAGGGCGAGGATTCTGTTAAACAGCACTGGAGTAGATTTTGCAGTTACTATAACCCTTACCCCGATTGTTGTGCCTCCCCCTATTAGAACAAGCTGCTTTATGTACAGTAAGAACATTTGAACATTCATCCACCAGGCTCTCAACCATGCATTCTCACAGTCACACTCACCACAACAGTTTAAATGCAATTTAAGCTATTATTCATCGATAATGAAACTCTAAGGTAACAGTTAGCAATAATCAGTCTTTTCATTTTTCATTTTAATATTTATACAGTCACCGTAACCTGCCCTGATGAGCAACTCTCCTGGCAAAGTCAAAGAGTTCTTTATAGGGGGCCTAAGTAGCAGGTCCCCCACCAGGCGGGAAATAGAAATCCGGGTCCAGCTTGGTGGTTAGATCCCTAAGTGAGTCTCGGTCGATGACATAGTACTTGGTGCCTGTCCTGCCAAATTCTGGACTAAGGCAAAGTTCTTAAACAGGGTAAGTCTGGACCATGGCACAGTGTGACACATTGCCCGTGCCTTCTGGAAGAGCTGCTGAGAGGGGGCACCTCCTCCTCCAGGTTGAAGCTTCAGTCTTTCAAGTTGTTCCTTGTAAATCCAGTCCTCTTGCATCTCTTCTGTGATGTCCCAAACTCTCTTTGACACATGGATAATCCTGAAATGGATATTCAACTTACAATCTTCTTCTGACCCACCTTTCAGCCTGACTCCACTCCAGAAGGTCCCGGACGCTGGTCCTCCGAGCTTGTCCTGATGGCAACCATACTCCCCCTCTATACTTTTTTTTAATTGTTTATTCTTTTCTTCATTGCAGTGTACAAAGCAATATACATAATAGATTTATCTCAGCAATTACACACACACACACACAAATGTGTATATAACATCATATGTTTCACAATGCAATGTAGTTATTACAAAAATTATAACCTAAGGGGAGCCACAAGGAGACAGCTCACAGCTTGTAATATCCCCAGAGTTTTCATAGTATATCATTTATTTGTAACATGTAGAATACCCATGGCCTCCAGGATAACTCAAATTGTTTTGTTCTGCCCAGATGGTTAGCAATTGACCGTTCTAGAAAATAGACTTAATTTATTACCGCATGCCACTGGTTCAGCTTTGGGGGTGTAGTGTTGTGCCAAAGGCAAGTGATCACTTTTTTGTTGCTGTCAAATAAATATATAACTTTTTCTTACAGGGTGGGGTTGTGCTGTCTTCTAATATATATAGTAAAACCAACTGTGGTGCCAGATTTAAATCTGCATGTATCAATTGTATCAAGCTAGAGCCAACCTCCCACCAGAACTGGGAAAACACTGGGCAGTTTCAAAAAATGTGAACTGTGTTCAGTCGCAGCTCCCCACACTGCCTCCAACAGGTACCATATACCACTGGTAAATATTTAATCAACTTGTCAGGGGTATTAAAGAAACAAACCCATTTCCAAATAAATTTACGCCAGTATGGGGCCTGCGAGATTTTCACTGAGGGAAGGATATGCGCCAGTCATTTTTCATAAGAAATGTCAGTACTTAGATCTTTGTTCCATGGAGTAGTCAGTGTGGATTCATCCCAAAGGTCTCTAAGGGCTTTGTAGGCTAATCCCACCAGATGTGGTGCCAGATATGCTCTCAATGCCCCAAGTAAGAGTTGCATTAAGCATGGAGTGGGATTGAGTAAGGCATTCCAAGGCGGGGTTCTTCCACAACAAAAATGCCCGAACCTGCAAATACCGGAAATGTTCCTGATGTGACAAGTGGTAGGCTGCCTGTGGAGTTGCAAAAGGGACTACCCCCTTGGGATCAAGAAAATGGTATATGAAAGACAAGCCCTGTCTATGCCATCTGCAATAAGTTAAATCAATTTGGGCCAACAAAAACTCTTGTTCTGAAATTAATGACCTGAAATAATAACAATTCTGAGCTATTGTTGACTGGGCTCTTATCTCATATCAACTCTGGAGGGTGTGTCTAGTACCAAACAAAACATTTTTAAATGTTGGTGGAGATGTAAGAGATGCAAAAACTATAGTGGAAATGTTGAATGAATCATTCACTATAAATTCAATACATTTCCAGGGTACTTCATGATTAGAATTGAGCCATGTCAGTATCGTTTTACATGTAACCACTCTATGATATTCTAATAAGTTTGGGAGGTTTGGGTCTCCCCTGTCAACCGGCAGCTACAAAAGTGACCAGCGGATTTTGGCCAAACAAATCTGGAAAAAATTATATTCCAGGCTGTAAAATAATATGGGGAAGGGGTTAATGGTAAAGTTTGAAAACAATATAATAATTTAGGAAAATGGTCATACAGATGGCGTCAATTCTTGAGAAGAAGGATAAGTGTAAGTGAACCCATTTCCCCAGCTGTTTCTCAAGATCTTACTTTGAGAACAGCTCTTGCAGCAGGTTACACCATTAGGACTGAAGCCGGCAGGCGCCAGGACCCCACAGAAATTTTCTAGCTAGCAGTATCCATCGGGAACCGCCCCCAACATCGTTCCCCACCCCTGACGTCAGGCATCATATAAAAGGGGGCAGTCCCCCATAATCCCCAGTTCTTTTCCCGCCATCAACTCGCCAGCATCGGCCTCACGGTCCCACTCTAGCGAACGATGACTAGAATTTTCAAGGTTTTACCTACTCAGTGTCGGCATCTCCAACTCCTTCCTCAGAAAGAAATCCCTCCAAGTGCATCTGTGGCAAACAGATCCCTTCCAAGGATCCACACTCATCCTGCCTGCGGTGCTTAGGCCCAGACCACAACACCAAGGCCTGCTCCTTTTGACAGGGGTTCAACAGTCGCACCCGGATCCGCCACCAGAAGGCACTTCAGGGTTTCCTCTTGGAAGAAAAGCTAAAAAGCATGGCTAAAGACCCTGCCTCCAGAGGTAAGTCTCCAAGTCCCATAAGCACTGGGACAAGCACTTGGAGAAGGCCAGGTCCAGATCCCATCACCCGGGCCTCAGACTCGCGCACCAGCTCAGGCTCCACACGCTCAGACTGCTCTCCCTCCAGGGCCTGCTCTCAGCCCCCTCCAGTAAAGGTTAAGTCTTCAGGCAGCACTTCGGCTTCTCTGCATCCCATCAAGACTTCCAGGCCTTCGACTTCCTCAACACCCTCTCGGGCCTCCTCAAAGTCTTCAGACCGTCACCAGTCCAAGCCCTCTCCTAAACAGGCTTCTTCAGACAGACGCCGGGACTCCGACGCCAGATCGGCCTCCCAGCCTCCTAGGGGTCCGGATCCCCCTCCCAGGAAGACTAAGGACCTGACGTCCCTAAAACGGATGACGGACCTGAAGCGGCTTCTGACCTTCCATCGGCTAAATGCCCATCGGACCAGACGATGGCTAAGCACCCGACATCAGTGAGACGTTCGCCAGAGCCAAAGACTGCCTCCCCGTCACCGGTGGACACCGGTCTCCGGGACTCTACTGAGGAGGATCTGACATTGTCTGATGACCAGGCAGGCGACAACGAGGACATCGGGCTTCCACAGGAGCCTTCGCCGAACCCGGCGACGCCCTCGGCCCTGATGCCTGAAACCAGCGACAGACCACCGGTGCCAGGTCCATCGTCCGGTATGAATATTCAGGAGGTCAAAGATCTCTTTACATTTTGGTGGGACACAATAAAGAAGGATGTGATCCCAGTCGAACCTCCTCCTCCTACTCCTTTACCTCCTACTCCCCCTCCTCCACCGCAGGGGACAGCAGGAAGACCACCGACCCCCAAGAAAACTACTCCACCTCCTAGGGGAAGATCCAAAGAACGGAGAAGGTCCCCTTCAAGATCTCCCTCAGGGTCTCCCAGTCCTAAGTGACCCAGACGTCGACAGTCCACTCTGCAGGGGGATGATTCCAGACCTGACACCTCAGATACCTCCAGGTCTCCTTCTCCGATCAGCATCCCATCACCCGACCTACGAGACCTGCCCAGGTCGCCTCCAGATGATCCCTCTTTTTCTGAAATCATGAGGCATATCCGGGAGAATATGGGATGGGATTCAGAAGATCTCGACCCTGAGAGACAGCATCTAGCCTGTTATCTTCGGCAGAAAGACCTGAAGCATGTGGTGGTACCACCCTTGGTGGATACCTTTGCAGACGTCACCAAGGCTGTGTGGAAGCATCCACACTCCACCCCTGCGCTGCCGAAGAAAGCTGACCTCCTGTACAGGGCACCTGTAGAGGGCCAGTACTTGGCACAACAACCCCAGGCTGATTCCCTGGTCATTACGGCCTCCCATGATAGGTCTCAACGGCCACATCTGTGTACACAACCACCAGACCAGGAATCCAAGCAATTGGATGACCTGGGGAGGCGCATGTATGCGGCTGCTACATGCTCCATCAGGTCACTGAACTATCTGACTCATATGGTTCAGCTTCAGAATGCCCTGTGGGAACAGGGTCAGGACCTGGTTGACAAACTTCCGGATGGCGAGCAGAAGGTGGAGCTCCTGAACCTCCTCCACACAGGGTCAGACGTGGGGACCCAAGTGTTAAGAGCCACATATGATTCTGTGGACTCGTCTGCCAGGGACACAGCTTCAGGCATCGGTCTCCGGAGACATTCCTGGCTCCATGTCTCCCGATTTACACCGGATGTACAGAAGAGTATCCTGGACGTCCCTTATAATGTAGAGGTCCTGTTTGGCGAACTCTCTGAAAAGGTCATCACCAAGCTTCAGGACGCCGGGAAGGCAGTAAGGACTGTACAGGCCATGTACAGACCCAAATCTGGTTCCTTTCATAGGAACCAGAACCGTTTTCATGGCCAACAAAATGCAGCAACCACATTCCGTCCAGCAGCAAAGGGGCACCTTCCACCGTAAGGCCCAACCTAAGTCTTCCCCAGGCCGAGGCCAGCGGTATACCAAACCAGCCCAGCCTGAGGGGGGGTAATGCCGCCACAGCATGACTCCTTCCCAGCCCCCACCCCTCCTCTGGATCAACGGGCAGAAAAGGTCAGGGGTCGCATCGCTTGCCACTTTTTAGGGTGGCAGTCGATTATCGCCAACCGGTGGGTCCTTCAACTGGTCAAGAGAGGTCACTTTATAGAATTCCTCACCCACCCACCGTCAAGACCTCCCCTGCTTTCCCGTTATTCGGGTCAGAACGCACTGCTCATACAGCAGGAGGTGCTCGCGCTTCTGGAAAAGGAAGCTATAGAGCACGTACCGAGGAACCAGAGAGGTGTAGGTTACTATTCCCACTTCTTTCTAGTTCCCAAAAAGACAGGAGACCTCCGTCCGATACTGGATATCAGCGATCTCAATGCTTTGGTCCTTTACAAATGCTTCCACATGGTGACCCTTCCCGTTTTGATACCCATGCTCATACAGGGCGCCTTCCTAGTGTCCTTGGACATGCAGAATGCCTACCTACATATACCCATAGCTCGAGTGCACTGGAAGTTCTTGCACTTCAAATTTCTAGGTCGACAATTATCAGTTCCAAGACCTCCTTTTCGGGCTGTCATCGGCACCTCGGGTGTTTACGAAGTGCATGGCAGTTGTAGCGGCGGCTCTAAGGAGACAAGGCCATGACGTGTTCCCCTACCTGGATGACTGGCTCCTCATGGCATCCTCTCGGGAGGCTCTGATGTCCGCAATTCACTGTACTCAGTCCCCGTTTGGGCCGCTGGGCATCATTATCAATCAGGAGAAGTCGCACCTGGTTCCGTCACAGAATCTGCAGTTCATAGGCACAGTTCTGGACACCGTCCAGGGGAGGTTTTCTCCCCCAGGATTGAGCAGAACACATCAGATCCCTCATCAGGGACATCTTGGCAAAGAAGACGGTCCCAGCCAGACTGGTCCTTTGCCTGCTCAGAAACATGGCTGCGGCAATCGCAACAGTCCCGCTAGCCCGTCTCACATGCGGGTGACCCAGTGGATGTCACGGGTTCAATGGGATCAGAAGCAAGACCATTTGCAGCTTCCAATTCAGATTATGAATGCCGTAATCCGGGATTGGCAATGGTGGCTAGATTCAAAGAACCTGTCGGCGGGGGTCCCTTTCATTGCGCCATCTCCGATTGTGACACTCTCCACGGATGCCTCAGGGTTCTGTTGGGGAGCACACCTCGAAGGGGTCGGGTCTCAGGGCTCATGGACACTCCAGGAAGCTCATCTCCACATAAATATTTTGGAAATGAGAGCAGTCCGTTACGCCCTGCAAGCTTTCCAGTCGGAGATCCCACCAGGTACTCTCCTGTTACAAACAGACAATACCGCGGTGATGTATCACCTCAGCAAACAAAGAGGCACCCATTCCTACCCGCTTTGTGGGGAGGCCATGAGGGTGTGGGATTGGGTTCTTCAACACGGCGCAAACCTAACTGCTGTTCATGTCCCAGGAGTGGACAACATCCTCACAGACAGCCTGAGCTGCTCTCAGGCCAGAGTCCACGAGTGGGAACTACTCCAGGAGGTAGCAGAGGATCTGTTTCACAGATGGGGCACACCAGAGTTAGTCCTTTCGTGTCCCCATCCAACACAAAACTGCTCAATTTTTGCTCACTAGATCCAGGGCCTGGTGTTTTCTGGCAAGATGCGTTGTTCCTCTCCTGGATGGGCAGATTCCTCTATGCGTTTCCTCCCTTCCCATTGATCCAGAGGGTCCTTTTGAAACTCTGAAGAGCAGGCGATGCTGATAATTATCGCACCTTTTTGGCCTAGACAGATTTGGTTCCCTCTGCTGAACCAGCTCTCTCGGGAATCTCTGGTGCCTCTGCCAATCAGCTCTCACTTATTGTCCCAGGAGGCAGGTTCTTTGGTCCATCCGGACCTTCAATCTCTGAACCTGCATGCCTGGCTCCTAGAGACATAGCTATCATGCAATAAGGGTCTACTTGAAGGTAGCAGATGTTCTAGCGGCTGCTAGAAAACCGGCCACTCATGCCACATACGCCATGAAATGGCGCAGATTTTACCTCTGGCTCAAGCACGAGGACTTTCCCCGATGGACTGTCCGGAAAGGTCAATCCTGGACTACCTCCTGTCTCTCTTCCAGGCAGGCTTGGCCTACTCCTCTATTAAAGTACACCTTTGTGCCATCTCAGCCTATCATACACCTATAGGCCGATGTCCCATGACTCAGCTGGACACAGCACGAGCCTTCCTGAGAGGTGTTCTCCACCTTAGACCTCTGATTAAGGATCCTAGTCCTCCATGGGATTTACCCTTTGTCCTGGAGCAGCTCATGCTGCCACCTTTTGAACCAGCCACGGATTGCGAGCTACGGCTCCTAACATGGAAGACGTTATTTTTAGTTGCTGTTACTTCGGCCAGAAGGATTTCTGAACTTCACGCACTGATGTGCAAAGAACCTTGTTTAGTTTTTCACCAGAACAGGGTGTCCCTAAGGACAAATCCAAAGTTTCTACCTAAGGTGGTCTCAGCTCTCACCCTCAATCAGGACATTGACTTACCAGTGTATTTTCCTAAATACTCTAATAGAGGAGAGGCCCTGTTGCACACTCTAGATGTGCATAGGTGTCTAAGATACTACCTGACCAGAACCAGGCACCACAGTAAATCTCATCAGCTTTTCGTCTCCTTCACCCATAGGATGATGAGAGCTCTGGTTTCTAAACAATCACTGTCCAGGTGGCTCATCCATTGTATCACATTCTGTTACCAGAAATATAACAAACCTTTATCGGGCACGGTTAAGGGTCATTCCACAAGGAGGGTGGCTACCTCCTTTGCGGCCATGAAGAACGTGTCTTCGGCCATCTGTGCAGCAGCTACTTGCAGCACCGTGCACACCTTTATCAGGCATTATAGCCTGGATGTTGCATCACGGCGAAGAAAAAATTACTCACCTTAGTAATGTTGTTTCTTCTAATGGAGTCTTGCTATATTATAGACATTAGCAGTTTGATCCAGCTCTAGAACTGCCCCGGAGTGAAATGGTTAAAACCATTCCAAAATAGAATTTTGGCACGAGAGCAGCTCTATCTGTGTCATTTCAAACTTGAACTGAATCTTTACGAGCCAAACACACTAAGGTCTGTGTGGAAGCTGTAACCTACACTAGCCAAATGGTTACCTAAATAATAACAACCATGATGGTCCCAACACCCAAGACTCAAGTCAGGGGACCAGAAATACTAACACCATTCTAATAATGAAAATGGAACATAAGTATAATAAAACACACATCTGCGTACACATACACAACCCCAAAGGGACAAAATGCTAACAGGACATAAGTAGTGCCCACACTAAGTTGCTGCACCCCACCAAGTAGAGGTTCTGAGAGGGCAGGTTGGGGAGGTCTATAATATGCAAGACTCCATTAGAAGAAACAACATTACTAAGGTGAGTAATTTTTCTTCAAACAACATGAGAATCTTGCTATATTAATAGATGATAACAGAATACACAGCAGTACCTCCATGGAGGAGGGCAGAACCTACTTGGGAATAGGCTCTGAAGAACAGCTGTGCAAACCGAGCATCTCTCTGGCCTGGACATCCAGGGGTAATGCTTGAGTAAAAGTGTGTACCGTTTTCCAAGTAGCAGCCTGAAAATCTCTAATAAGGGGATATCTCTGGCAGCAGCTAGAGGCGCAGCTGTACCCCTGGTAGAATGAGCCCTCAAACAGAGGGGGGCTCTGCCCACTTTCTGATAACAAATTGGATACAAGAGACAATCCACCTGGCTATTGATCTCTTAGTGGCAGTTTGCCTTTCCCAACTTCACCATAGGTAAGGAAAAGTTGGAGGATTCGAACCTGTGACCTTTGGTACGCTCTATATAATAACTAAGAGCTCTCTTAACATCCAGGCTGTGCAACCTCCTCTCACCGAAGAGGAGTGATCAGTGAAAAATACTGGAAGGAGATAGATTAAGATGGAAATCTGAAACCACCTTAGGCAAAACTTCCTATTAGTCCTAAGGACTACCTTATCCTATGAAAGAAATAAAAGTCAGTCTCCACTGACAAGGCTTACAATCCATTTAGCGTCTGGCAGAAGTGATAGCCACTAGAAAAACAGTTTTAAGTTAGGTACTTAAGCTCTGCAGAAGACAGAGGTTCAAAGGGGTTGCATTAACTGGGCAATGCAAACATTAAGGTCCCAAGCAGGGGCGGTTCCCGAAAAGGAGGATTAGTATGGAGTAATCCTTAAAAACTTGGAAAACACAGGATGAGAGGAAAGAGGGGATGACTTTCCTGCTGACACAAAAGCAGACACAGCTGCCAAATGAACTCTCAGGGTAGCTGGTCTGAGACCCAAGGAATTAAGATGTACCATGTAATCTAACAAAATGGTCAATTCAGCAGATTCTGGGGAAATATTTTTCCCAGCACACCAAATGGAAAACCTTTTCCATTTAGAACTATAAGTAGCCCTAGTGGAAGGCTTTCTGGAAGCCTTTAGGATCTCAAGAACACCCTGAGAGAGGTGTAAATCAGTAACTCTAACTCCTCAAGAGCCAGGCCTTGAGGTTGAGGGATTTGAGGTCCGGACACCAAACCCTTCCCTGGGCACAAGTCAACAGATTGTGATTCCTGGGGAGGCACAGGGGAAGATGGACTGTCAGAGACAGAAGGAGTGGGTACCAGGGCTGCCTGGCCCAATCCGGGGCAATCAGAATCACCCTGCAAGGCTGAGATCTGATTTTGACTAGTACTTTGAATAGGAGAGGGAAGGGGAAGCATAGAGGAACTTCCCTCCCAATTCAGAAGAAGGGCATCCAGGGAACTGAGCCCAGCACTGGAGGGGCCTGCAACAGAACAGAGGAAGTTTGTGATTGTCTGGGGCTACAAAAGATCTATCTGAGGGATGCCCCACCTGGCAAAAACTATCCCAGCACTTGAGGATCCAGGGACCATTGGTGATGGCCCTGGGAAATCCTCTGAGGGCATCCGCTAGGACATTGTCCTTCCTGGAAGATGAACTGCTATGAGGAAGTGTTCAGGGAATAGGCCAGAGACCACAACTTCATTGCCTTGGTGCACAAGAGCCAAAGACCGAGTGCCCCTGTTTGTTGATGTACCACATTGTTGTGGTGTTGTCTGTTCTGACTTGTATCACCTTGTCGTGGACAAATGCAGAAAAAGCTTGAAGAGCTAAAAGACAGCTCTGAGTTCCAGCAAATTGATGTGGAGCAGAGATTCCTGGGGGACAAACTCCTGAGTGGAAAGGTCGCCCATGTGGGCTCCCAACCCAGAAGGAAGCATCTGTAGTGAGAGTCAAGTCGTGAGAAGGGGAAATGAAGGGACCCCGCTCTAATTGCTCTGATCCTGCCACCACTGAGAGCTAGGATCAAGGTTCAGTCACTGGGACCAACTTGGAAAGGGGTCTCTTCTCTGAGACCAAAAGGTTCTCAAGTGAAACTGAATGTCTCTCATCTGAAATCTGGCTCCCTGCACAACAGCTGTGGATGCAGCCATGTGCCCCAGGAGCTGCAGAAAGTGTCTTGCTGGTCGAGAGACCTGCAGAGTGAAGGAAGAGGCCAGAGCCACTAAATTACTTACCCTTTCTGGGGGAAGAAAGGCCCTGGATAGCTTTGTGTCCAATTCTGCCCCTATAAAGGTGAGTACCTGGACTGGTTCCAGAACCGACTTTTGGTAGGTTTAGCAGAAAACCGAGGGAGGTGAGAAGCTGCTGGGTAACCTGCAGGTGAGATTTTACCTGTTCTGGGGACTGGCCTACAATGAGCCAGTGCGTCTAGATAGGGAAAAACAGCAATCCTCTGCCTCCTTAAGTGGGCCACTGCCACTGCTAGACACTTTGTGAATACCCTTGGAGCAGAGTAAGGCCGAAGGGCATTGCTCTGAACTGGTAATGACCTGAGGGCAGTTCGAATCTGAGGTACTTTGATGGGATCTTCTAGTTAGGACATGGAAATAGGCATCCTTGAGGTCCAGGAGGCTAGCCAGTCCCTGGCCTTAGGGAAGGTAAAATCATTGCCAGAGTTACCATTTTGAACTTTGGTTTCAAAAGATGTTTGTTCAGATATCTGAGATCTAAAATGGGCCGCCATTCTCCTGTCTTTTTGGGGTAAGGAAGTATCTGAATACAGACCCTGCCCTGATGCAGGGAGGAACCCTTCTACTACTGCTCTGAGCTAACAGGGATGAGACCTCTGTTTCCAGAGCGAGGGTCTCTGAAGCACTTGCAGGTAGAAAAGTCTGCTTCTCAACTTGGGAAACTTTTTGAGCTGAGAACAGACCCTGGCTTACTACTTCCAGAACCCTTGTCTGAGGTTAAAAGGCCCAATTCTGACTGAAGTAAGCCAGCCTGCCCCCACTGGTACAGGAGAATCGGCCCTGGCACCATCAGGGTGCCTGTTCGCCAGGAGCTTTAGGCTGGGGGTGGGAGCAGGTCTGCCCACCCCTCGTCTGCCCTGCCTCTGAAGAAGCCCCTCTGAGCATAGGCAGAGGAGGCCTGAGTCTGGTAGAAGGCCTGTGAAAGGCCTACCCCTACCCCTGGGGCATGCCTTTGAGAGTGGCTTGCCACTCCTTAGCCTGGGCACTCTTGTAAGTAGTCCTATATTCATCCATCTTCTTCATGTAATTCTCTGTCTGCTCTCCAAACAGAGAATTTCCCACACAGGAAAATCCATAGCCTTAGTCTGGGTATCCTGTGACTAACTAGTACACCTGAGCCAGGCCAACCTACGAAAGCTACAGATGTGGCCATGACCCTAGAGAGAACATCATTAACATCCACAGCAGCATGAAACTGAACCTTAGAGGCTTCAATGCCATCAGCAGCCACCTGTTCTAGTTCACTAGCCAGCTGGCCATGGGCCTGCTTGGCCAGTGCATAACAGTATCCCATCTAGATTTCTGATACCTAGCTACATAAGCCATATAATTTGCTTGCCTGAGTCCCAGAGAGGCTGCCATATACTGTTTTTGCCATGGCATCAATCTTCCTGGAATCCTTGTCAGGAGGATGTGAAGCCAAGGAATATTAGCTTTATCACAGGCAGCAGCCTGAACTACTAACATGACTGCATTGCTGAGAAAGGAATTCTGTATCAGGGCCTGACAATGTATACCTTCTGTCCATCTTTTTATCTACAGGAGGCACAGAATTAGGAGCTTTTAAAATTTTAATTGTTTGTTTCCTAAAAGACTTGTGTAAAGGAATAGACAATCTCCTAGACTCTGGAATATCCATCATTTCTACAAAATCAGGCTCCTCTTGCTCATCCACAGCCTCTTCTAAAGGAAGCTGGAGGGTTTCAGCAACTTTTTTATAAAACATAAAATGAGATGGGGACTCAGACAGCATAGGGGGAGATTCTAAAGGTCTGTCTGGGGAGATGTCAGTTCAATGGGCACACCAGACCTTCCCAGCCACATTCATACTGTTCATAATCCTCCTCCCCTCCTCTGGTTCATAAAATTCCTCAATATCATAATCCTGAACCACTGGGACCGGACGAACCGACCTTTTACCAGATAGTGGTGGTTCGGACGGACCCTGAGACAGTGACTGGACAATTTGTATGGCTTTGCTATCTCTGCAGCAGTTGGAGAAGGAATTTTGGACTCCAGACCTGCTGATTTTCTTGTTTTCTTTACTGGAATTGGTTCCTCAGAACCAGCTTTTCTTTGCCGAGGAAGTCTGGCCCTGGTCAGAGGCACTCCCTCTGGTTCGGCTGGCACCGAACCGGGCCAGCCATCGGGTCAGTGGACTTTTGGCCTCTCGTTCCCTGAGCCTGCCAATCTTTTTCCAGGGTGGCTGCAGAGAAATTCTTACATATCTGGCAGTCTGACTGGAGGTGGTCAAACCCCAGACAATAAACACAGTGGTGTGTGGGTCAGCCTTGGCAAAGACTTCCCCACAAACATCACAGTGTTGAAACAATCAGGCCCAGTTTTTCTTTTGGGTTTCTCAGACATAATGCCAGCCCTAACCAAAAGCGTGCCTTTTAGCAGGCGGTGCCAGGCAAGACACCTTATCGGTTCCTAACCGTGTCACGGTATTGGAAAAAAGCGTAATAAATCCGTTTTTTAGAACCGATAAGAACCGGGAACCGACTCTAAAATAAGTAACTTTTAGTTTTAAATGAGTTTTAAACCCACTGATCGGTTCAAAACCGAACCGATAACTACAAGTTCCACACAGACAAAACCTTCATTTACTTACGGTTACCACAGATGAGAGCTTGAACCGAGCGGTTTTGCGGTTAAAATAAAACTATTCGGTTAAATCCAACCGAGAAAACACTTTAAACGAGAAATGAACCGAGTAGAAGGAGAAATCTCGGAGCGACTGTTCACTGAGCGGAGTAAAAATCTGACAGTTCAAGTTTGAAATGACACAGATAGAGCTGCTCTCGTGCCAAAATTCTATTTTGGAATGGTTTAACCATTTCACTCCGGGGCAGTTCTAGAGCTGGATCAAACTGCTAATGTCTATAATATAGCAAGACTTCATGTTGTTTGAAGAGCTGGTTTGGTCTAGCAGTCCTTCAAGGACTCCTATCCTAGGCTTCGGTCCAACTCGCAATCTCTACCTAACCTCCTCCACCTCAGAGGTTTCCAGTATTGCTAGGAATCAGTCCTAATGGTGTAACCTGCTGCAGAGCTGTTTCTGAAGTAAGATAGTACAGTTACGTGAACTTACGTAACAGTAGATCTTCGAGAACAGCTCTTGCAGCAGGTAGTTTCCCTCCCACCATCCCCTCTGGAGGTAGAGTTGTTCCGATATCTCTTTTCTAGGATTAGGTGTTTCTAACACCGCTCTGAATACCTTTTGATGGCGGATCCTCAGTCTCCACTTCTGATGTCATCTAGCGGCCAGGAGTCTCCAGCGGGAGAACTGGGGATTCTGGGGGACCACACCCTTTTATATGATGCCTGACGTCAGGGGCGGTCCCCGCTGGACACTGCTAGCTAGAAAATTTCCGTGGGGTCCTGGCGCCTGCTGGCTTCAGTCCTAATAGTGTAACCTGCTGCAAGAGTTGTTCTCGAAGATCTACTGTTACGGTAAGTTCTTATACAACTGTACTTTCTTGTGTCAATGGTTCAAAATTAAGTAGCTCTAAATGACCTAGGTTCTGGGGTAGGAGCACCCCTAGATATCGGATTTTATTACACCTCCAGTGGGAAGGGAAAATATAAAGTTCTGCGTTGGAGAGTAATTGAGAGCCAGAATCTCTGTTTTCTGGACATTAGTTACATAACCAGAAAGGGTAGCAAAGGTCTGTAGTACTTCTAGCATAACTGGAATGGACTTCTCAGGTTCCAGAAGGGTCAATAAAATATCAGCGTATAAGGAAAGGGTAAAAATCCATCCTCCCAAGGGGACCTCCCCCTCTATACTTGACGTTTAGGGGGGTTCTGTTCAACATGTCCATCTGAGTCTGGAGGGTCCTGGCATGAACTGGCAAACATGGGATGTGTTCATCCATGGTGACCACCAGGTGGTGGAAAAGTCGGGGGATTGCACAGTATACTTGGTAGTCTGAGAATTGGAATTTCTTGCCTGTAAACGTCTTCTCATCCACTTCTTCCAAGTCCTCTAGACCCTTGGCACTCTCCTTATTTTCTTCCGAGTGCCATAGGTTACACAGTGCCAAGCCCACTAGGGTGCAGAATTTTTGACTTGGCTCCAGCCGAGGGTTCTCATCTAACTGACAGGGCCAGGAGGCTACCACCAGACAGGGATTGGGGCGAGGACCCCCCTGAGCCCTAGGGGGTCTCCCACTGGTTTTCACAGACCCTTGCCCCTCCCTCTGCCACGGGGATAGTCAGTAGCCAATGGCGGGGCAGATATCTGTGCTCCCCATCACCTCCTGACTTTCCTTCCTCTACAGCACCCTCTTCTTCTTCCTCGATGACCACATCTGGAGAAACGTTCCTGGCTTTAGCTGTTTCTTCCAGGGCGCTCTCCCCCAGGGAATGTTTTCCAGTGGCTCCAGAATCCCCACTGCCCAGTGACCATAAGGTAAGGGAACCCTCAGAGACACTTGAAGGAGGTCCCCAGAGGAAAACTGGTGGGGCACGATCAAAGATGCCTCCTGGGGCTGAACTGGAACAAATACCACACACTGGCAGTTGCACAATTCCTTCTCCCCCCAATATCCACAACTCACAAACTGTTCATCTGCTTGTCCCTTGCCTTTGACATGGTGGATCATTGTGTGTTACTCGACTGCCTGAGGGAATTTTGTGGACTCGCCAACACTGTCATCTGCTGGTTTGAGTCCTATCTCACGAACAGAAGGCAAAGAGTAGTGATGGGGAATTTCTTCTCCTCTCCTAGCCTCCTGTCCTGTGGAGTACCTCAGGGTTCGGTCTTGTTGCCAATATTGTTCACCGTGAACTTGCTGCCCCTGGGAGAGCTCATTAGGAAGTACAGTTTGAGGTTTCATTGCTATGCAGATGATACCCAGCTGTATCTTTCCTTTGCTCCTGGGACATCCAACACAGCGGATGTGCTAAATAATTGCCTTGCTGAGATCAATGACTGGATGGCCTCCAGTTGGTTGTGACTGAACCCCAATAAGACAGAGGTACTGGTAGTGGAGTCAAACATAGGGCGTGCTAGGATGGCCTCTGGCACACAGATAGGACTTTTTCTGGGCTCGGTGCCATTGAAGGCCTCTTCTAGGGTGCACGACCTTGGCGTTATCCTTGACAGTGGATTGATGCTTGAATCTCAGGTGTCATCCATTGTTCATACTAGTTTCCATCATCGAAGGAATATCACCAGGATCAAGCCCCTAGTTCCGCCCCTGGACCTTCCCACCTTGGTGCATGCCTTTGTGACATCGAGGCTTGACTACTGTAATGCACTCTACCTCAGGGTCTTGGGAGGTTCCCTCCGCTGGCTGCAGCTAGTGCAGAACACAGCTGCCAGGTTGTTGACAGCGCAGCCTAAGTACGTGCCACATCACCCCGGTGCTGCGTGAACTGCACTGGCTGCTGGTCAGTGGAGGATCCTCTTCAAAGTGGGCTTGCTCACCTTAAAGACCCTACATGGCCTGGGCCCTGGTTACTTGGTGGACCTTCTTACATCTGCTGCCCTAGTCAACTCCCTCCGTTCCTCCTCTAGGAGCCTCCTGTGATTCCCAGGACGAGGCTAAAAACAGCCAGCGACAGAGCTTTTAGTGTCGCTGGCCCCATCCTGTGGAGTTCGATACCTCCAGCTGTAAGAGAAGCCCCTTCAGTGGGGCATTCAAGGCCTGCTTCAAGGCCTTCTTGTTCAACCAAGCTTTCTCAGACCCTGTTTTTTTAATTACTGCCTAGGCAGTGACGTACTGTATAACAGCTTCTGTCCCAGGCCACCTACTTATCTACTTAAGTATTCTCTGATTTTATTTATTATAGTTGTCTATTTAATATTGTTATATCTACATATACACGTATATATACAATCCCTGGGATTGGGCGTCTTAAAATAAAAATTACCTTGCCTTTGCCTTGCCTTTTCTCTTGCTTGCCAAAGCCAGGTCAGCAAAGAGGCAGGAACCGTCATCAATGGTTCGTCCTGGGGAGACATTTCTTCCTCTGATTTAAAACTGCGGCCTGGAATTTTTCATTGCCAGTCCATGAATTCACCCCACAGTGCTCAGACAATAAAAGGAACACTCTTACTGTTTTTCTCTTTTCTCCTGGCTGCTGTTTCACAATTGCATGGCTTGCTCTCAACACCTTCTCACCCTTCTCTATGCGGCTGGAAAATGGTGCAGGTTCACAGGCTGTTTTCTTCTCCCTGCAGCCATCCACCAATCAGAGGCACCAAAGGCATTATGTGACCAGCCAGTCATGTATGCACACCACACCAGGAGAGCAGAGTCCTACCTTTACCCCTGGCCAAGCTCCCACACCACCACAAAGATTTTAAAGTGCGCCATGCAGCCTACACGAGGCAGGAGGCCTGCCAGCACCTCGAACCCGGGGAAGTCAGGGTCAGGTGGGGTTTAGGGGTGCAGGGAACATCCCAGATGAGCCCCCACATATAGCCACCCCCTCCCCGAATGTCTAAGGGATGATTGAAATTGCTGATGAACTGGGGGATGGGGCCTACAGCATAGACACATTTCCGAAACTGCACAGCATGAAAAGCAAGTAAAAGAGCTTATCTTACCTCTCAATGACTTCTTAACTCCTGTAACCCCAGGTCTCCACTCCAAATATTGCAGGAAAAACCCCAGGAACTCCTCTTCTTTGGAACCAGGCACTCCACAATGAACGGCAGCCATGGCTCCCCTCGGCCCCAAACCCCCAGCAGGTGCAAGCTTCTGGAACAGACAGCCTCCTGGAAATGCAAACTCAAGGACCGACTAAAAACTGAGGATTTATATTTCATTTACCCCTACTGTTCCACACAAAATCACCACTCGCTGTTTCTTCCCCAAATAAGCACTTTATTTATGCCTGTGTCCAAAAGATCGCAGGGCCACAGTGGGCACCTCCTTACATTAAAATGCATATCAGCTACATGGGGCTAGAACTTTTCACATATGCTACAATTGCTTGCTGGCAACTCCAAAGAATGAGAAAGATCTTACAGGCAGTTACGGCAAGGCTATACAGTTTTTCCCTTGGAACTCAGGTGTTTTACCTGAACTAGAACTTCTCTTCAAAGCAGTACAGGCCCCACATCTCTCTGGTGCCGGTAAGCCACCCTAACTTTTGCTCTTACTTTTCCTTTTCCCTGATCATGCCATGCCTTCAATATTTGCGGAGAAGCGAGCAGTTTCTCCCACCTGGTCCCTGGACCCAAACACCGAATCCTTAAGGGATCCAGGAATTTTCTCCCCCTGACCAGTCCCTGATTGACCCTGGGAGCCTTGATTCACCTGTAAACACTTCCCTTTGTGCAGCCCTCCATATCCCTTTCCTACCGTGGAGCTGCAGCCCATATGGGCCTAAAGGCCTGCTCATAAATGGAGGCCCCGGGGCCTGCCCCAGACATGGGCATGGCAGACCTGCAGTGTACCCAGGCCACAGCCCACTGCCACACCCTGAGCTCCCCTGCCACATGAAGGATCCAGGGCCTTGCCACAACCCAGGCCCTCCGAGAAGCTCAAGTCCTCCGCTGGTACCCTTGGTGTCCTGTTCCCAAAGTGTCCCTCTAAGATGGCAAACTGGATGGTCTTTGATCCTTAACTGCATCCCACCATCCAACTCCTGAGCATGCAATAAGCATCCAGCCAGGCGCAACCCTTCAAGGCCTGTCCAAAGACCTGCGGCCCGCCTGATCCTTGATTGATTGGTGCCCCAGGCCCTACCCCTTCAAGCAGGCTCCTTACTGGGTGGAAGCTCTCCTGTGCCCCCTAAACCACCTGGGCTGCCCTGCCACTGACCCCTCCCCTGTGAGAGCCCTGCCATGACTCCTGCAGCCCTGGCAGCCCAGGCAGACGCCTGCACGGGATCACTGGGGCTCCATCTTAGGGCCCTACCGTCTCCCTTCTACCAGGCCTCACTTCAAACTCACCCCGGGAAACCCCAAATCCCAAGCAACACTCACCAGGTATCTGGCCATCCTCCCATGGAGCACCCATTCCCTTTCCAATGCCACGTTGCTGCACCCACCAACTCTGACTACTCACTTGGGGGGGTCTCCCCCGACAGGCCTAAACCCGGACCGCTAAGCTCCTGCCTTGCCTGCCTCTTCTGCCACTATCCCAGTCAGCCCCCCTAAACTTCCTGTTCCTCCCTTTTTATATCCCTGAAACCCTACTCTCTGCTGCCACCTCATGGTGACCGGGAGGAATTACACCCCTAAGGCACCAATAAGTCACTAAACTCTGGGGTAATAAATGGGAGGGGGTCCATAAAGGGAGCATAAGCCTCTCTCAAAGAGGGGAGGCTTACACATATTCCGTGTCATTCTTGATCTTCTAAGAATATCTTCATCATTGAGTCATATGCCTGAGTGTCCATCATCCCTCAGACTCACTCCAATATGGCTGTGTTGGTCTTCACGCCTTTGTGCTTGGTTTGGGCTGTGAAGATACTGTGTTCCTGGACTTGGTGGCCCTTCTTATGCAAGTCACCAGGGCTATCTTATGCCAAGACAAGTGCATGGACACCTGTTAAAGTATGCTTCAACTCCTCGGTGCCCAGATAAACATGGAGAATAATGACTACCTTTCGGTTAATAACTGCGCTGTAATCACCTCGAGTGGTTGCCAGGACAACATAGTAAACCTCAAGAGCATAGCTCGAGAAGTTTATTGAACCATAAGAGGTGATTTCAGCACGGTTATTAACTGAAAGGTAGTCATTATTTATAGTGTATGTGCACAAAAATTAGGATTGTCCTTACTTTTTTCATGTTTCCACATAGCGCCACTCCCCATTAGGGCCAACTTTCACTGCCATGGCCATTCGTTGTCAGATGCTAATTCGAATGTGTGCATGTGCAGATTCACTCCTAATGTTATATCATCAGTGTGACGAAATCAAGAGGAATTAACAATCTCTTGACATCACGCCGGCCCGGTGGCGCTGAGGGTTGAGGCGCTGGATGCCACACCTCACGTCACACCGGCGACCCGAGTTCAGGGAACAAGCCAGGAGTGGCCGGAGAAGAATCGGCGTCCGAAGGACTCTCTCTCTTCCGGGGTGAGTGTGGAAGTTGCTCGCTCATTGAGCGACCTCTGGTGGTGGCCGGGGGTGCGCCGATTGAGCAGCACGGTGAACGCCAGGGGTGGGCGGAGTCATGGTATCACGTTGCCTTGCTAGCCGTGCTCCGGAGGAAAGGGAGGAAAAAGAGAAAATACCCCAACCTGGAGATAGATGAAGGTGCCACGGCCTTCACTGCCCACACTCCCCTTTTCCGGGCCATCTCCCTCCTCCTGTTGGGGCTCGTGTGCGCTGGGCACTTTGCCCTACTAGATAGAGCGCCCCGGGCAGATGGGGCGGCCCTACCTCTGGAGGGTTCTGACCCGGAGGTGGTGCTCGGCGGCATGAGGAGAGGAAATGGTCACGGCGGGAGGTAGAGGTGGGTAGCCCGTGGTCGCTGGAAGTTCTCCAAGAGTTGGAGAAAAAAAACAAAAAAAAAAACTCTTGACATCACAACATAGAATTTGACGGCAGATCAGGACCGCTTGGCCCACCTGGTCTGCCCATTTCCCTACCTAACGGATAAGCTGCAGATCCTAGTTAACCACCAGCCTACTTCCTCCTACCCCTCCACTAGAATTGCCTTATGTATGTCCCTACATTCCCTGAATTCCCCACTGTTTTTGACTCTACGACCTCCTCAGAAAGGCGGTTCCATGTATCCACAACCCTCTCTGTGAAGAAATACTTCCTCACATTACCTCTGAGCCGTCCCCCCTCTATCTTCAAATTGTGCCCCCTTGTTTTTGCACATCTCTTTTTCTGAAAGATGCTACCCTCTTGGACTTTGTCGATTCCCTTGAGGTATCTGAAAGTTTCTATCATGTCCCCCCTCTTCCTCCTTTCCTCGAGGCTATACATCTTTAGTTCCTTTAGTCTTTCTTCATATGTCTTCTGATGCAGACCCTGCATCATTTTGGTTGCCCTCCTCTGGACAGCCTCCACCCTGTCTATGTCTTTGCGGAGATGGGTTCTCCGGAACTGTACACAGTACTCCGGATGTGGTCTTACCAACTGTCTGTACAGAGGGCCAACAACTTCCTGTTTTCTACTGGTGATGCCTCTCCCTATGCATCCCAGTATCCCCCCAGCCCTCCTTACTGCCTTCCCACATTGCTGGCCCACCTTTAGGTCATCTGATATGACTACCCCCAGGTCCCTTTCCATTTCTGTTGTTGTCAGTATCTCACCCCCCCATTGTGAACTCTATTTCTTTGCACTGAATCTAAGCTGCCACACATTTGACCATTCCTCCAACCTTGCCAAGTCCCTTTTCATCCTTTCCACCTCACCTTGTGTATCAACCGTTGCAAATCTTTGTGTCATCTGCAAAGAGACATACTTTCCCTTCCAGTCCCTCTGCAATGTCACTTATAAAGACATTAAAAAGGACCAGCCCCAGTATTGAACCCTGCAGTACCCCACTAGTAACCCTCCTTTCTTCACTGTGGACTGCATTTACTATTACCCGCTGTGTCCTGTTGTCTAATTAGTGTTTTACCCAGGCTACCACCCTAGGACCCACTCCCAGGCTAGCTAATTTGTTTATTAATCTTTTGTGCAGGACTGTGTCAAATGCCTTGCTAAAGTCTAGGTAGGCCATGTCCACAGCCCCTCCCTGGTCTACTGCTTTGGTCACCCAGTCAAAGAAATCAATTAGATTTGTCTGACATGACCTTCCTCTGTGAATCCATGCTGCCTTGGGTCCTGTGCCCCACTGGCCTCTAGGTACACAACAATTCTTTCCTTCAGAAGTGATTCCATCATTTTCCCTACCACTGAGGTCAAACTGACAGGTCTGTAGTTTCCTGCCTCTGTCTTGCTCCCACTTTTGTGAAGAGGAATCACATCCACCCTCTTCCAGTCATCAGGTACCACCCCATCCTCCCATGATTTATTAAAAGGGTAGTCAGTGGTGTTACTAGTTCTTCCTTAGTTCTTTTAAAATTCTGGGGTGAATCCATCAGGCCCCCATTGCTTTATCCACACTTCAGTTTTAAGAGTTCTTTCAGAACCCTTTCTTCCTGTGAAAGGACTAATATCAACCCCTATCCAGAGTGCTTCTATTGACCAGATTAGGTATTTCCCCTGCTTTTCCATTGTGAATACTGAGGAAGTACTGCTCAGTATCCCTGCTTTTTCACTGTCGCTCTCTGCCCAACCACCTTCCCTCTTTGTTCAGCCTCAGTATCCCTGCCTTAGTCTTTCTTTGCTCCCTAATGTACCCTATAAAAGGTTTTATCCCCCTTCTTAACCGGGGTTGGCTATCTTTTCCTTGGTTTGGGCCTTTGCTATTCTGACTGCCTTACCTTCCTTCTACTTTAACTGGTACAGTTCTCTGTCCTGCTCCTTCTGTGTTTCCTTATACTTCCTGAATGCTATCTTTTTCCCTTACCTTCCTCGCCACTTCTTGAGAACCATAGTGGTTTTTTCTTTCATTTTGATTTATTTATTTTTATTTTAGCTTTTTGTTGACCAGGTAAGTGCACTAGACAAATCCTGCCTATTTTCAGGCACGACCTGGGGAGGATACAGATGAATGCCAACTGACCTTGAACCAGATTAAGCTGTTGGTGATATTTTTACTGAATGAGGGAAATTTGGCCAGGACACCGGGGAAATCCCCTACTCATTTCGATAAGTGCCATGGGATCTTTAACATCCACCTGAACTACCACCAATCCAGGCAGATGGGACCTCGGTTTAACGTCTCATCCGAAAGAAATATTTGCTTCACACAAAGACTTGTTGCCTCTGTGATGGCGGTTTTGATGTTTCCCCATTGTTGCTCCACCCCACCTTCCTGCCTGTTTGCTAGTGCTTTTCTGAGGCACTCTCCCATTTTGACAAAATCAGCCCTCCTGAAGTCCAATACCTTCACTTTTGTGTGGCTTGACTCTACAGCTAAGTTTATCATGAACCACACTGTTTGGTGGTCGCTTGTTCCCAGATGGCTACCCACTTCAAGATCAGAGATCCTCTCTCCATCCCCATTTGAGAGTACCAGGTCTAAGACTGCTCTATCCCGAGTGGGTTCCAAAACTAGCTTTCTGAGGCATGTCTCCTGTAGGGCATCGAGAATGGCCCTGCTCTTGGATGTGGCTGCGGCAAAGGTGCTCCAGTCAACATCTGGCATATTCAGGTCCCCCATCAGCAATATCTACCCTTTTTCTGCCATCCCAGGGATGCCTTCTATCATTTCCTTGTCTATTTCCTCCCCCTGAGACGGGGGTCTGTATACAACCCCTGTGCGGATTGTGGAGCCATTTCCAGTCTCCAGGGTGACCCACAGTGCCTCCTCTCCTCCCTGTTTACCCTTTAGTTCTTTTGCTTTTATCCCTTCCCTTACATAGAGAGATACTCCTCCTCCTCCTCTTCTTCCCTCCCTGTCCCTGCTGTAGATTGTGTACCCTGGTATGTTGACATCCCAGTCATGGTTCTCTGTGTACCATGTTTCTGTGACTGCCACAATATCCAGGCATCCCTCTTCCATCAAGGCCATCATTTCAAGGAGCTTTTTACCTAGACTACGGGCATTGGTACTCACTACCCTCCATTTTTTTATGGCTTTATTTCTTTTTGTCCCATCCCTGTCCCTACTGCCTTTGTCTTTTTCTCCATTTACCCCTGTCCTTCTCCCTATCGACTGCTCTATTTTGGTGTTTACCTCACTAATTACCCTGATTTTTTGGGGGGCTAGGATTTCCCTTCTCCTCTTCAATGCCTCCCCTTTGGCTAGTTTAAATGCTTGCCACTGAAGCATTTAAACCTATCACCTAGGATCCTGGTTCCCATCCAGGATAGATGCAGACCATCGCGCCTGTATAGGCCTGCATGCCTCCAGGTGGGCCCCAGTCCCAATGAAGCCAAATCCCTGAGCTCTGCACCAGCTTTTCAACCAGTCATTGAATCCCATGGTGCGGAGTGCCCTAGCCTCATCCATCCCATAGACAGGTAGCACTTCTGAGAAAGTTACCATGTGCTACTTGTCTAAAGCCCCTCCCCAACTCCACAAACTCCTGTTGCACTGCTCTGATCCCATTCTTAGCCAGGTCATTCATCCCTAGGTGGATAATGACATCCAACTCCCTCCCCCTTGCCGCTGCTCCCATGATCCTGAGGATTCGTTTCCTGTCCCTCCAAGCCTTGGCGCTGGGCAAGCACCTTTTTATTTATTTTTTTTTATTTAGTTTTTGTTGACCGGGTAAGTGCACTAGACAAATCCTGCCTATTTTCACGCATGACCAGGGGGAAGGGGATACAGATGAATGCCAACTGACCTTGAACCAGATGAAATTGTTGGTGGTATTTTTAGTAAACAGCTTACCTCCTCCTTTTTCCCTCCCTCCCCAGTTCTACCCCCCTAACACTTGGGTCCTCCAGGGGTTGTTTCCTTCCCTGTGGTCCTGCATGACCCTCCTGTGGGTCTCCCTTGTGGAGGTTCCGCATCCTCTTTGGTCTCCACTGCAGGTGCCTCCATAGAGGAACCATGCTTCGCCAGAGGGCAATGAATTGTGGAGAGGCACAACTGGAGGGATGTGCCTCTGTTTCACCACCCCCTCACCCACCCCTCACCCACCATGGTCCAACCACTCCTCTTTCTTGGCAACCTCTGAGGTAGTGGCAGTGACCTGGGTGGTCCCTGGGTGGGGGAGCAGGTTTCCCTAAACCATGCCAGGTCAGCATGGAGACGAACAACCTCCTCCCTCAGACCAGAGAGGTGCCTGCAAATAGGGCAGCCACACAGTTTCCAGAATGTCTCCCGGAAGACTACTGCTCCACAGCCAGTGCATTGAACCACTCCCTACATGTCTGTGTCCTTTCCAGTTACAGATGCTTTTTAGTTTTTTGTTCTTGTTTTAGTGTGTACAAGCTTGTGAGTGTCTCTACCCCCATTCAGTGTGCTGTGCCTTTAAGGATATGAACAGGTGTATGTTGTTAGCAGTTTTGAGGAAGTGATGTCAGAGCCCCTGCTATAAAGGAAGTTATGTGCTTGGGGCGGGTGGCTGAGGGAAGGGGGGGTGGGAGTAAACCTATGCAGTCCAGAAACAATGATCTGCAACTCTTACCCTCCACCCCGGGGAGTGCCTTCCTTCCTTTCGGACACCTATTTCACAAAGGCTAAGTAACAGGTCTAGTCACAACTGACTGCAAATATCTCCCAGCTACAGTTCCTCCCAGGCAAATTAAAGTTAAAACTAAGAAAAGTTCACCCCAAAAACAGAGTCAATACTAGTTACTTACACAGGTCCAAAAAGTAATAATTCAGTTCAGTGTAGTCTAGAAAATAACCTCCTTGATTCAAGAAAGTCGTGGCTGCTTTCTCACTCTCCCTGTCTTCAATGTGAGAAAGCGACTGCAACACCTCTGAGACAAAAAAACCTTTTCAGCAAAAAAGAAATAAATAAAATAGGGGCAAACAGTAATTTTGCTTAACCTAATGATAACATTTCACAAAAATGTAAACACCACCTGTAATAATTTCACAGAAGATATACCCTGTAAGAAATACTTTGCTACAGAGAAAAATAAAGCAGTAACAGAAGATATACCTTGCAAAAGACAATTTGAATCAGAAGATTACAGCAGTAATCTGTTAGCACACACTGTAGGCACACCTTGTAATAATGCAGCAGAAGGTATACCCAGCAACAGCAATGTAAATCAGAGAAAAATAAAGCAATAAAATGTTAGCAACAAACAGTAACAATCCCTGTGAGTACAAAATAAAAACAACAACACACAATAAATCTGCCTAGCCAAAAGTCTTAATCCTTTCCCTTACTCTGGTAAGGTTCTTAGTTCTGTCCTTTCAAGCAAGCTAGAAGGAAAGAGCTCAGGTGAAGTTAGGTGCCTTGGCCGGCAAACCTAGCCTTCCACAACAATACCGTAACAACACTGTAATCTGCTTGATCTTACTTGTATCAATCTTCACCATTCATCACTGGTGGGTACTACAACGGAGGCGCTAGGACTCTGTGGGAACCTTTTTAGCTTAAAAAGCTTTTCTCCTAGGAGGAGGGGCGAGGTTGGAGACAACGCCGACCTCAAGGCTGACATTACGTGGTGGTTGTGGGTTGGCCAGTAACTGTTGTCCCCTCCACTACCTCAGTTCTGTTTTTCCCACCATTGAGGCTGCAGATCGGACTACGTGGGACAGCAAGCAGTCTACATGATGCTCAACTATCGTTTTCTGCCTGTCTGACCGAACAGTCAACGCGGCTCCTGTCAACACCCCGTTTCTCATCATTTTGTTATTTTCTTAACTAGTGTTGTACAGCGTTGAGTCTCTTTTCTTTCTTTTTCCACTAAGGTAAGGACCTTAGGCCTGTCCCCCGGACCTCCCCCCACTGCTATACACACCGGGGGAGAGTAGGCCTCCATCGGCTCAGGTCTCCCTGAGCCTGGACACCTGGTTGAGTGGTCAGGGGAACGATCAGCCTCCTCCAGGGGGACAGCCGTGGATCGCTTAAGGCCCGGTTCTTCACTGACCCTGGTGTCGAGGCCTCAGCTACATGCAGGGCCTGCATCAGCGGTCCCTTTGAAGGCTTCAGGGGTGCAGCCTTGGCTCCTGATGCCGATTCTTGTTTCGGTGAGTAAGGTCAGGTCTCCGGTGCATGCAGAGTCCCCTCCCGACACCGCCCTCGGTGCCAGGATGGGTAGAGTTGCTGGGGTTGCCTCTCTTGGGATCGCTGTGCTCTCCTCCTCAGATCTGGAGGATGATTAGGCTGATCTGGATTGGCAACTAAGCTCTCTGGAACAACAGTCACTCCCTCAGGATCTGCTCGGGGGTTGTCTGTGAGCTCTGGTCTTAAGAATGACTCCATTCGTGACGCCATCCTTTCCTCTGTTGGTGCCACGCTTGGTGCTGCGGGGGACTCCAGTGCCACGAGCGGCACTGTCTCAGGTGACCGGGTGGCTATGCCATGGATGGTGCCGCTTCTGGTGATGACGCCACAGTAGGCATTGTGGGTGGTGCTGTTTCAAGGGTCGGTGTCATGGTTGGTACTGTCCCTGAGGTCGGTGCTGCCCCCGATGTCAACACTGAGGTCGGCATCGATATTGATGGTGGCGCAGTTTCTGGGGATGGCATCGACGTCGGTGCTGCGGCCAGCTCTGGTGCTGCAGTCGGTGACGCTTTTAGTGACAGCACCCCTTTGGGTGCTGTTTCTGTGGAGGAGGCGGATTTCGGTGCCGGGTCGCTCTTCGGTACCGACACAGAGTTGGAGGGGGAGTCAGAGGCCAACCCTGGTGATGGCTTTTCTCCCCCCCCCCCAAGGACCCAAAATATGTGGGTGTGGTGGGCCTGTTGGGTTCCACAACCCCTCCAGCAGCTTCTCAGGATTCCCCTTCCCCACTTACCCTGAATTTCGGGGGTGTAAAAGTACCTCACCCTCACCTTCCAGGTGAATTCTTGCCAACCTGGTGAGAGAGTGATTTTATTGGCAGGATGAAAAATCTTTTCCCACTCCTTGTCTGTTATGCTCAAGCCACTCTCCCTCTCCCATCTGGTTTTTATTTTAAGTGTGCTTCCATTTTGGAGTTGTCCGATTTCTTTATATAGAGCTGAGATGTGGCCCCGTTCGAGTCTCCCCCAACATGACAGAGTGAATTACCTTTAAAAGGCTCTCTGTATTAGGTTCTGAGCCTGGGGTCTCCGAGTGGCCTGGTGGTGTGCTCCCAACTGCAAGTAGTGGTATTGGTCTCTATTTCTTAGGTTATATGTCTTCTTAAGGGTTTGAAAATCCAAAACTATGTAATCTGTAATCATCTGTCCCAGCCTCTGAAATCTTAGTCTGGCCCATAGCCGAAAGGTATGGTCCAGCTTAGCTGGGATGAACTGTTCAGACCAGGCAAACCATTGAAGTGGCCAGACTCCCCCCCGAGGCTGAGCTTGGACCAAAGCCTGTGTATCATGTTAAGGGTGTTCTTCACCACCTGTGGGAGAGTGGCTTCCCCCCCAGTAGGAAGGTGTCTGCAATTCTAGCTCCTAAAGGTGGGCCCTCCAACATATGAATCTCTGTGTCCTTCCAGTGGGCTTCGTATGAAGCGGTGCTCCACAGTAGGGCGTATCTTAAGTATGATAGCATACAATAGTCCTCTAAGTTAGGGACTGCCCTCCCCCCATGTCCTGTCAGCTTGTAAAGTGCTCATTTTTATGTTGTCTTGCGCCTGTGCAAGAAACATGTTGCAGTAACTTCAGAATCAGCAGGTTTTGGAGGCGTCCTGTTGTGGCCTATAATGGCCACTGCTTTTGGAGCTGGGCTCCGTGGCATGAATTAGGTTGCGTTGTCTATGACAGCAGTGCAAAAGCATGTCCACCACCTTGAAAGGTTTTAGCCGCTGCAATGAGGGAACTCCACCTCATTGCAGGGCTGCCTTTCCTGGTGTAAGTTTCAGTGCAACATGGCAACGGCTGTGCCGTCCACCTCACACAGTCCCGAGAAAAGCCAACTTAGGGGGGTGCCCAGTCCCTCTGTTGGCATCATCATGCCCCCCTCCCCAGTTCATCTCCCGATAGGGCAGCCTAATCCCTGTCGACATCATCCCCCCAACACTCTTTTTATTTGCCGACGGGTGCCCAACCCCGCTGGGTACAGTCTCCCCCAAAAACGACTGCAGGTGACACGCTGGGAGCCCACCAGCATGTCAAATGTACCTGTAAAACAAAAACATTCCAGCGATGTTTTTTTTTCCTCCTGTAAAGTAGAAAACGGTCCCTCGCAGTGTGCAGGTCCCTCCCCAACCCACGCCCACCCACCGCGTGCCCCACCTCCCCCCACACACACACACACACACAACACCCCTCACCCCATACTTACCTCCAGAGCCCAGCATGACAATCTTCTGTGGACCAGGAACACGTTTGCACTCTTCAAAGCTGACCACGAACTGAAGAAATGCCGGTAAGCTGTATAATGGCATAAATAGGGTTTTTTCAACTTTGATGCATATCAAGGGCATTTTTGGGAATTTTGCCACCACATTTTCAACATGGGGTTATTGGGACCCCTCCTCCTGAATTCAGTTACTGTCATGGCGTTATTCGGTCCTGAAAGGTGATTTCTGCGGTAACCTGCAGATCACCCGCCGGGACTGAGTATGAGCAATACGTGCCACTGTTCATGGGTGGCCTCTCAAAAGCCTATGTTGCACTCTGTCCTGACTCTGTTGGCGCCTTTTTCAGCTCACAAAGAAATCTGCAGCAGTCCCAACAGAGCTCCGTTGAGCTTGCTCACTCCCCCTCTCTCACTCGCTCGTTCTGTTTCTGTCAGTGCTGCAGCCTGCCCTTTTGTACTGGGCTCCCACCTGCATTGCCGCCTTCTTCTGCCCACAAAGAAACTGCAGCAGTCACAATAGAGCTCCGCTGAGCTCACTCAGTCCCCTCTCTCACTCGCTCGTTGTGTTTCTCCCGGCGCTGCAGGCTGCCCTTTTGTACTGGACTTCTACCTGAGTTGGCACCTTTTTCTGCCCACAAAGAAATCTGCAGCTGTCCTGACAGAGTTCTGTCAAGGTCGCTCACTCCCCCGTCTCACTCTCTCATTCTGTTTCTCCTGGTGCTGCAGACTGCCCTTTTGTAGTGGGCTCCTGCCTCTGGCGGCGCCTTTTTCTGCCCACAAAGAAATCTGCAGCAGTCACGATAGACCTCCATTGAGCTCGCTCACTCCCCCTCTCTCACTCGCTCATTGTGTTTCTCCCGGCGGTGAAGGCTGCCCTTTTGTACTGGGCTTCTGCTTGCTTTGGCACCTTTTACTGCCTACAAAGAAATCCGTAGCTGTGCCGACAGAGCTCTGTTGAGGTCACTCACTCCCCCTGTCTCACTCGCTCATTCTATTTCTCCTGGCACTGCAGGCTGTCCTTCTGTAGTGGGCTCCTGCCTCTGTAGGCGCCTTTTTCTGTCAACAAAGAAATCTGCAGCATACCCGACAGAGCTCCGTTGAGCTTGCTCACTTTCTCCTCTCACTCCACTTTCGTTCGTTTCTGCCAGGCTGCTGTAGGCTGCCCTTTTGTACTGGGTTCCTGCCTCCATTGCTGCCTCCTCCTGCACACAAGAAATCTGCACAGCAGTCGTGGAGCTCCGTTGAGCTCGTTCCTCCCTCCCTCTCTCTCTCACTCGCTCGTTGTGTTTCTCCCGGCGCTGCAGGCTGCCCTTTTGTACTGGACTTCTACCTGAGTTGGCACCTTTTTCTGCCCACAAAGAAATCTGCAGCTGTCCTGACAGAGTTCTGTCAAGGTCGCTCACTCCCCCGTCTCACTCTCTCTCATTCTGTTTCTCCTGGAGCTGCAAGCTGCCCTTTTGTAGCGGGCTCCTGCCTCTGGTGGCGCCTTTTTCTGCCCACAAAGAAATCTGCAGCAGTCACGATAGACCTCCGTTGAGCTTGCTCACTCCCCCTCTCTCACTCGCTCATTGTGTTTCTCCCGGAGGTGAAGGCAGCCCTTTTGTACTGGGCTTCTGCTTGCTTTGTCACCTTTTTCTGCCTACAAAGAAATCTGCAGCTGTGCCGACAGAGCTCTGTTGAGGTCACTCACTCCCCCTGTCTCACTCGCTCATTCTGTTTCTCCTGGCACTGCAGGCTGCCCTTTTGTAGTGGGCTCCTGCCTCTGTTGGCGCCTTTTTCTGTCAACAAAGAAATCTGCAGCATACCCGACAGAGCTCCGTTGAGCTTGCTCACTTTCTCCTCTCACTCACTCGTTCCGTTTCTGCCGGCACTGTAGGCTGCCCTTTTGTACTGGGTTCCTGCCTCCATTGCCGCCTCCTTCTGCACACAAAGAAATCTGCAGCAGTCACGATAGAGCTCCATTGAGCTCGTTCACTCCCCCTCTCTCTCACTCGCTCGTTGTGTTTCTCCCGGCGCTGCAGGCTGCCCTTTTGTACTGGACTTTTACCTGAGTTGGCACCTTTTTCTGCCCACAAAGAAATCTGCAGCTGTCCTGACAGAGTTCTGTCAAGGTCGCTCACTCCCCCGTCTCACTCTCTCATTCTGTTTCTCCTGGAGCTGCAGGCTGCCCTTTTGTAGTGGGCTCCTGCCTCTGGTGGCACCTTTTTCTGCCCACAAAGAAATCTGCAGCAGTCACGATAGACCTCCGTTGAGCTCGCTCACTCCCCCTCTCTCACTCGCTCATTGTGTTTCTCCCGGCGGTGAAGGCTGCCCTTTTGTACTGGCTTCTGCCTACCTGCTTTGGCACCTTTTTCTGCCTACAAAGAAATCCGCAGCTGTGCCGACAGAGCTCTGTTGAGTTCACTCACTCCCCCTGTCTCACTCACTCATTCTGTTTCTCCTGGCACTGCAGGCTGCCCTTTTGTAGTGGGCTCTTGCCTCTGCTGGTGCCTTTTTCTGCCAACAAAGAAATCTGCAGCATACCCAACAGAGCTCCACTGAGCTCACTCACTTTCTCCTCTCACTCACTCGTTCCATTTCTGCCGGCGCTGTAGGCTGCCCTTTTGTACTGGGCTCCTGCCTGCATTGCCGCCTCCTTCTGCACATAAAGAAATCTGCAGCAGTCAAGATAGAGCTCTGTTGAGCTCGCTCACTCCCCCTCTCTCACTCACTCATTCTATTTATCCCACCGCTGCAGGCTGCCCTTTTGTACTGGGCCCTGCATGCATTGCTGCCTTTTGCCCCCACAAAGAAATCTGCAGCCTCCCAGCAGAGCTCAGGTAAGGCTCCTCACTCCCTCCCCTCCCTCGCTCATTCTGTGTCTCCCTGCTGCAGGCTGCCCTTTGTACTAGGCTCCTGCACGCATTAGCAGCTTTCTGGCCACAAAGAAATCTACAGTAGTCACGACACAGCTCCTGCTGAGCTAGCTTCACCTCCTCCTCTCTCTTCTGCAGCTCATTCTGTTTCTGCCGGTGCTGCAGGCTGGCTCTTGTACTGGTCTCCTGCCCACATTGTCACTTTTTCTGCCCACAAGAAAATCAGCAGCAGTCACGATAGAGCTCCGTTGAGGTCTCCTCCCCGTCTCACTCGCTCATTTCCTGTTTCTCCTGGCTGCAAACTTTGTCCTTTTATGCTGGGCTCCTGCCTCTGTTGCCTTCTTCTGCCCACAATGAAATCGCACTGGTCCCGATAGAGTTCCGGTGAGCTTGCTCACTCCCCTTCTCTTACTCAATCATTCTGTTTCTCCCACTGCTGCAGGCTGCCCTTTTGTACTGGGCCCCTGCGTGCAATGCTGCCTTTTTCTGTCCACAAAGAAATCTGCAGCAGTCCCAACACAGCTCCGTTGAGCTCGCTCACTTCCCCTCCCTCACTCGCTCATTCTGTGTCTCCCGGCGCTGCAGGCTGCCCTTTTGTACTGGGCTCCTGCCTCTGTTGGCACCTTTTCTGCCCCACAAAGAAATCTGCAGCAGTCCCGGCAAAAGTCGTTAACTTCTCACTCCCCCCTCACTCACTCGTTCTGTTTCTCCCGCCGCAGGCTGCCCTTTGCACTGGGCCCCTGCGTGCATTGCCGCCTTTTTCTGCCCACAAAGAAATCTGCAGCAGTCCCAACAGAGCTCCGTTGAGCTCACTCACTCCCCCTTCCTCACTCGCTCATTCTGTGTCTCCCAGCGCTGCAGGCTGCCCTTTTGTACTGGGCTGCTTGCTGCACTGGCACCTTTTCCTGCCCACAAAGAAATCCCCAGCAGTTCCGAAAGAGCTCAGTTGAGCTCGGCACCCCCCAATTTCTGCTCGATCCTAATCTGTCCCAAACACCGACAGCGACTGCGGTATTCTTCACCGGAAGCGCAAAAACACATTTCGGCCAGGATGTGAAAAATGACAGCTGTACTGTTCATAAGGAGGTGTGGAAAATGCCAGTGTTGAAAATGTGGCGTGGAAATATTACTAATTTGCAAAGTTACAAGGGTGCATGGAAACTGCACAACGCACGCTCGTAACACAGTCATTATATAGAGTTTCATCACAAAATTTTTAACATAGGCATTTCAGGACCTCTGCTCATGAACAGTGTCAGCAGTGATTTCTTAATGTGTCCGAACACTGATTTCAAACATGACCACGTTATTAGCGCCGGAAGAGCTAAAACACATTTGGCTCAGGATATGAAAAATGACAGCTGCACTGTCCCATAAGGAGGTGTGAAAAATGGCAACGTTGAAAATGTAAAAGTGAAATATTACAAAGTTAGTGAAGATGCGTCGCGTGCATGGAAACTGCATAGCGCCGCTCAGTACATACCATTTTATGGACTTTCATCACCATATTTTCAACATAGGCATTTTAGGACCTCTGCTAATGAACAGTGTCACTGTCATTTTCATAATGTGTCCGGAACACAGATTTCCCACAGCGACCGCGCTGTTCTGTGCCGGAACTGCGAAAACACATTTCGGCCAGGATGTGAAAAATGACAGCCGGCTATACTGTTCATAAGGAGGTGCAGAACAATGGCAATGTGGAAAATCTGGAGTGACAATATTATAAATTAGCCAAACTACGAGCATGCGTGCAAACTATGCGCAATGCCGCTCCGTAAAACTCAGTCATTTTTTGATTTTTTGGCACAAATTTGCAACATAGGCTTTAGAGCCCCCTCATGAACACTGGCACTGTCGCTTTGCTAATCATTCCCAAAGGTGATTTTTGTGCGTGACGCGAATCTCTTTGGGGGCTGATTAACGCCATGACAATGCCAGAATTCCTGAGGAGGGGTCCCAAAAACCGCATGTTGAAAATTTGATGCCAAAATTTGAAAAAATGCCTGAGATATGCATCAAAGTTGGAAAAACCCTGTTTATTCCATTATACAGCTTACAGGAATTTCCTCAGTTCGCAGTCGGCTTTGAAGAGTGCAGACGTGTTCCCGGTCCACCAAAGATCATTGCGGCAGACTCCGGAGGCAAATATGGGGTGAGGGGGTGTGGAGAGGCAGGGTGCCCAGTGGGTGGGCGCGGGTTGTGGGAAGGGGGCAGGGCGACCGCGAGGGACCATTTTCTTTTTTGACAGGGTAAAACATTTTTTTTTTTAAATTGCGGGACCGTTTTTTTTTTTTTTTTGTTTTGTTTTTTTTTAAACAGGGGCATGTGACATGCTGGGGTGGGCTCCCAGCGTGCCAGCGGACTCTTTTTGGGCAGGGCAGCTGTAGTCGACAGGGACTGGGCACCCCCGTTGGCACACAACAAAAGGTGGGGGTTACATTATGCCGACGGGGATTGGGCACCCCCATCAGCACACAACAAAAGCGGGGGGGGTGACATTATGCCGACGGGGGGGGTTACATAATGCTGACAGGGAGTGGGCTCCCCTGTCCGCAACGTCACTCGGGCACTGAAGCCGATGGGGATCGGGGCCCCGTAGGCAAACAAACGTGGTAGGGGTGGCACATGCTGCCAAGGGGGATTGGGCACCCCCTTGGCAGGAAGGGTGCTTAATATTATTTGTGAACACGGCCGCAAGCTGCCGCCATGTTCACAAACAATATCACTGTAACAAGATTCTACCCAGCAATGACGGGTCGCTCCCTCATTGCAGCGGAATGCTGATGCTGCAATGATGAGGCAGCCCCTGATTGCAGTGGTTGAAACGTTTCAAGGTGGTGGTACGCTGGCTGAACTAGTGTCAGCAGCAGCCTGCCACAGCATTGGGGAAAGTGGGCCAAGCCTTTAAAGGCTGTGGGGGCATTAGCCACAACCGTGCTGTGCCTCCACAAGCTGCTTCTGGCAAGCTGCTGCAATATGTTTCTTGCGCATGCGCGCAATCAACATAAAAAACACACTACAGGCACCCTGTAAGGTTCCTTTTGGGAGAGGGACTGACACCAAGATAGACGATAGACAGATACAGGGAATGCCCTAAGTGCTGGTCCCTAACAATAATCCCAAAGAAAACAGGGAACTTTCCTGAGTCACAATGACAGGAGGATGTTGGAGACCTGCTAAGACTCAATACCCAAGGAATGTGTAGCAAACGTGGCCCCCAATCCAAGCACAGACAGACAGACAGTGCAAATGGGGAAAAAGGCAGGTTAGCCAGTTTGAAAGCCACAGCTTAACAGGCATAAATTTTAAATTTAGGGGTCCTCCCTGTCACCAGGTAACCCCAACCTGCTATGCAGAATCACAGCCTCAAAGAATAAACACCGAAAGAATTTTCTTCTCCAGAAAACTTCGGTGTTACTTCCCCTTCACTGGCACAGCAAAGACTGGAGAGTTGCTGCTATCCGAAATGTTCATGTGCTCAAGATTCTAGGCTGATTACAGCCTTGGGCTCTGCCATTTCTCCTAGTAGGGGTGCACATTTACCCCATCCATTCTGATTACCCACTGACAATGTGGAGCGCTACAGAAGGATATAGCTGTTGGAGTGAACTGGGCATGAGGTCAGGGGCAGGTGTGGTTTGATGTATACAGTATAGTTCAAATTTACTGGACAGTTTTTGAGCTGCTCAAGAGTGTGTGGCAGTGAATGAATACCATTAGAAAAACTTTGTTACAGGTAAGTACCTTTATCATGGTTGCCAGTAATCCACAGCAAAAATGAATGAAATTTGATACTGAAGGTATTATAATATGCTTTTTTTTTTTTTTTTTCTAGCCAATCCATGTGTGGGAAACTGCAGTGTGTCAATGTAATAAAATCCACGGATGAAGCTATATTAATCCCAGATATTATTGAGGTCCCTGTCCAAGACACCATTTGCTTCAGTGTAGACATTGATTCAATAGAAGATGTTGCCGATGTGGGAATGGTTAAGGACGGATCGCCCTGTGAATTCAGAAAGGTATTTGAAAATTTGGCATGGAGGCATGGAAAGGAAGCCAGACATCAGATTTCTTGATGGTGTTTAGCGTGGTAGGAATACGTTGCTGCTATGTCTTACCGTCTAGAAATGTTTAATTCATAGTATGTGTACAATGCACTTAATTATGTGCTTTTCCTGTATGGCTAGCAGTGTTTGTCGGTTGTTGTTGCTGTCTCTCTCCATTTTGTGTATGAATCTCTGAAAAATGTAATAAAGCATGACTGTAAAGGAAAAGGAAAGGTATTTGAACTGAAGCTCCTAATCCAATATTCTTTTCCTGTGCACTCAGGTAAACTTCTTTGGGATTTCTCCTCTTTAAGGCTCTACTCAAACTGATTTTTCTTTTGCTAATGGTCAAACTGGCAAGGCAGGCAAGCCTAAAAACAGTACCTACAGGAATTAAACAATGTGAGTTGTGTGTAAGCATGGCAAAAGCAGACATCCACAACTTTCACTTTGATTACCTGACAGTAAGCACCTTATCCCATTTGTGAGGTGTCTGTGGTGAATGTCACCAGTGGCTCAAGAGGGGAGAAATGGGAAGCCCTGGAGATGGCTCTTCTTCACAGAGTGGGATGTCTGTGATCACTGTGTGGTGAGCATTTACTTAGATGTTCCTTTTTTCCATATTCTATTTATCCACCCATACCAAGGCAGGCTTGGGCTCCCTTCTGCACTACCCCACCAAACCCCACTGTCCACCACCTGCCCAGGCTTACCTGATCTGGCTGGTATCCCCAGGATTGCCCCCCAGGGTGGGTCAGGAGGGGAAGGGACATCCTCCCCTCAAAGTCATAATCCAGTGGGTTGGCTGGTTCATTTTGGTGGTGAAGTGGATGGGGGTTCACTTCACAGGGCTTCTTTGACACTTGCCTTGCTGTATTTTCTGTCCATTTTCTCCCTTCCCCCCACTGCAGTGATACCAGCTGCATGTGTGCGTGGAGGTACACATGCATCCTGGAACCACAACCTCCCCCTCCTCAGACTCATGTCTGCCACTCATGCATCATCACTACTACCAAACCTCTACCTAGTAGCAGCCAAGGCGGCACACCACCCTGATCTAGGAGGGGATAGCTGCCATGCGGTTGATCGAACCTCTTCCAACCCCCCCGCTGAATCCCGGCAACCCAAGCTTGTTCCTGAACTTGGGTCACCAGTGTGGTGAGAGGTAAGGTAGCGGGCACCTCAGTCCTCTGCACCCCCAGGCCAGCTTCAGCTTAGCCTTTCTCATGTGTAACTTGGTGAGGGGCACAGTGAAGACTGTGGCTGCCATGAGCCCCCCCCCCATTCACTGCATGGAATGGGCTGTCACTTGGGAGAATTCCCTGATCTAGCAAGCCTTGTAGATAATTGAGTCTGCCGAGTCCTCTGGAAGGAAGGATCAGACTCGATTTTTATCTAGAGTAGCTTCTATGAACTGTAGTTTTTCCAAAGGGTTCAAATGAGATTTCTGCAGCTTCAGTAGGACTCCGATGGATGTCAGAAACTGCGAAGCAACTTTCACTGACATTGCTGTTTGCTGACTAGATGGGCTTTCCATTTATTTATTTATTCATTCATTTATTTATGTAGTTTTGCTAGCCAGGTAAGTGCATTAAACAAATAAATACCAATTTTCATACATTACCAGGGAGAGTACTACAGTCACAGGAAATAAGTCAAATACAGGAGTGAATACAACTTGAATATCATAAGTTACAGATGAGGTCAAATAATATATACAAATTATAAATACAATGTAGATTATATTCAAAGCACATAAAGCAGAGAACTAGTAAAATAGACCCAAGAAAGTAGAAGCGGCGTAAGAGGAGCAAAACAGTAAACAAGAATTAGGACCAGAGCCACACGTTGGATAACAAAGAGGTCAGCAGCTAATATTTAATTTAGTACATGTACCTATTGATGACAAAAGGCATGGGGTCATGATGTCGTAAGACATAATAGCACAGCAATGTACCGCGCTGTAAATACAGTGGCTACATTGCTGCCGCTGTGACAAACTGCTGAAACACACTTCAGCAAAAAAAAAAAAAAACAGTGGCTTCTTTGTTTTCTGCAGGGGGCTCTGCCCCCCACAACACCCATCATTATGGGGGTCTGCACCCCCTAACCCCTCCATTGATATAATCAGCTCTGGGAGGGTTCAACACAGGGACGGGGAGAAAAAAGAAACCACAGAATGCGGTTTCACAAAAGTCGGGGACCAGGATTCGAGCCACGGTCCACAGATGCATAGCGACCCTGCACTGCAGTGGCTCATCCCACTGAGCCACGGCAGCTTAGTGGACCACCTCCTCAACAAAGGTCTTGACCTCCGTGTCACTCCTCCCCATCACCCATGCATGACAGGGTACAAAACCATATGCAACATATGTGCCTTGTGGGGTTTTGTACCTTGTTGTGCTACTTCGCCATGCTATATGTTCCACGTGGTAGTCCATGCACGGTTCTGTCCGCACTATATTCACCTGGTACCAAGACAAAAGGAACTATTTTTAGTATCTTCTTCGAAAAGTGTTCATGGACTGGCACTGGTAGAGTGCTGTAGGTATAGCGTTCCATAAGCAATGTCAACTAATTTGGTTTTGGGTATGGAGAGCAGGTCATCATGGACAGAGGATCTCAGTGGGTAGGTGTTGAGCGGAGGCTGGAGAAGACTGGCAAGAGATAAAGGGGACTGCATTTTCATAGTATTGAAAATGACACCTCCGATGGTAAGAGCACGTAGCGCTGGAGGATGAAGCCAACGAAGCTGGAATATAACATACCACGGTGGGTTGGGCAGTTTGATGACAAAGCAAAGCGACAGATATAGAAGATATACAATGTCTTGTGTTCAAATTTGCAATTATTTCCATGAGTTATGGAAGTCCCGCCCCCTCACAAACAGAAATTAAATAGCATATCTGAGCACAGAACATTATATATTTTGTGTATACAGACTCTTATAGCAGCAGTGTACAGTAGTTTCTGCAGCATTTCTTAACATTGTGTATACAATTGTACATAGGTCTTTTTTTTTTTTTTTTAACACCAGCTGGACTTTCCTCAGACATGTTATTTATTTATTTTTAAATACAGGCTGTCTTTCACCTACCTCACACATGCATGCACGCACGAACAGGCGCACGCACAAACGTGCGTGCACACACACCACACACACACACACACACACACACACTCTAAAATGCTGTACATGTTGAGCCCCTACCTGACTTGGACACCCACTTGTACTTCACCCCCACCCAAAAAAAGTGCTGTGCTCTTCTTGTTTTCTGCCCCCTCCCCAACCAAGTACTTTGTGAACTTTTATGGTGACAAGTCAATGTTTAACCTTTCTGCTGCAAGCCAACAAGTGAGTACCACGCAGTCTACCACAGCGACTGCAACGTGAAGCCGTCCAGCCAGAATCTGGAAATAAAATTGAGTGTAACCCCCCTCTGAGGATTACCTGAGGATTTGGGGGCTACTTTTCCTGTTTCCCCCTGTATGGGCTGTGAGGGGCTCCGAGGATATTCCAACACAGTGCCAGGGAAAGCTGAAGAATCAGGGGGAATGCATGAAGAATCAATCAGCACATTAACATGAATGTGCTGGCTCCTACTCCATAGGGACTGTTTGGAATGGAGCTAGCGACTGATTATAGGAGGACTCCTGAATACTGATCATGGGGTCGCTTGATTGGGAATAGGAGTCCTCACTACATATAGGGAGACTGTGAAATAAATGGAAATATGCTGCCTGCCGGGACACAATGACATTTGGACTGCTCTGGGACAACATGGAACTGGATGGGGCTGACATGTTGATGATACTATGCCCCCTGCCAGCAGCCAGTCAAGTGTCTAGGTGCCTAGAGTTGAGCCAGAGGACTTCTAGGAGAGGAAGTTTCATTAACAATCAGGAAATATTCACCACTATGGTTACTGCTGATTGATAGGCTTGAACAGCCAGTCAGGAGACTGGACTCTTGAGTGAAAACCCAGGGACTTTCAGGGTTTGAGGCAGTCTGTTCTCGGACTCTTCTTGAGTGAGGAGAATTCTGTGTAAGTGGATTTGGTCTGTGAACAGCCTTGCTCAGGCCTCTGCTGTAGATTGCCACTGCAGAAAAGGGAATATCAGGAGAAAAGAAACAGATCCAGGTCCGGCCTGGTGGCGCTGAGGGTTGAGGCACTGGATGCCACACCTCGTGCCACCTCGGTGACCCGTGTTCGGTGACAGACTCAGGTTGCCAGGGGTCAGCGGGGGGGGGGAGAGAGGAATTGAGTGCCCATCAGCGGCTCTCCCTCTCTGGGGAGGGTTGAGCATATCCCGCTGCTCTACTGCCATATCCCTGGTGAACCCGGATATTGGCAATGCAGTGCAGTTGGGGATGCAGTAAGAGAATGGGAGGGGCTGATGTTGGCCGAGGGCCCTGGGTGGAGCTGTGCATTCCAGTGCGCTACTGTCCCATTGGCCCTCCTTGTGTGCCGGCATCAGCAGTGGGAGATCACAAGAATAGTGGAAAAAATCTCTCGTCGAGCCTAGGTGATGATCTCTCTGGCCACCCAGTTACCAGACTAAGGGCAGACTCTGCTGTGCAGGCACACCTCTGAAGTTAGGAAGGTAAGGTGGAGCCTTCCTCGACCCACCCAAGGGGGTTATCTGGGCCTCTAGAACTGTACTGGAGCAGCCTAGCACTCTAGAGGCAGACACTGCGGTGGTAATATGGGTGTGAACGATCTGAAAGAGTGGCTTGATGGGGTGGGGGGGCAGTTAAGAGGGAAAAATAAGAAGTTAAAAAAAAGAAACAGATCCAGAAGCAAATGATTTGATACCTTTTATTGGACCAACATAGATGTAACAAAAAGAACAAAGAGCTTTAGCTTTTGGACCAACAAGTCCTTCCTCAGAAGCTTAATGACAGTTATTTAGAAAATCCCATACTTTTAACACCCAGGTCATGCAGGAAAAAAAGCAGAAAAAATCCCCATTGGTTCAAAATACTCATTTAAAAAATAACATAAGAAAATGTCAGAGAAGTTTAATAGTACCAGTTCACCTTCAGCTGAAAGGACCTAAAGGTCAAAGGTGCTTAGTGCAGAACAACATGCAAGGAGTGCACTGCACATAAATTAAAATGACTTGAAGATACTTTCAGAATAAGATAACAACTACTCGAGCAGAGAGCTCCTAAACCCTATTATGAGTGCCACAGTGTGTATAAGAATGCAAGTATTGAAAAGCAAACCCCACCCAGATTAAAGATATGCTAAAATTGTAAGCTAAAAACAAGCACCACAAAACAGAACTACAAAAAGCATCTATATATGGCATACAAAGAGTAAACAGTAACATTTTCCTAAAGTGAGCAATAGTTACACACTGTATGGAATGTAAAACTTAGCTGGAACCATTACCCAACTACACTCTCAAACTAGATATTATGCCTCATAAACCTTAATGCCTATAGCGTAGTAACAGGAGTTTATAAATGATAATATAAATTGGCAGTATACGTGTCAAACAAAAAACTGCTCGTCAAGGACCACCAAGACATTAAGACCATGCAGCCTGATATGTACTGATTTCAATAAATTCTCAGTGTATAGTATAACAACTTGATGTACTGAAAATGTCCAAGGAATCTGAATAAGAAATTATACGAATTAAATTCTCTCATATACATATACATACAGACACACACACACACACATATACACACACACATCCTAATGCATCATCATTCACATCAATCACTGCAATTGTTACCCAAAGGAATTAAACTTGTCATGAAATTCCAAGTAAAAGGGATCATGTATCCTAATATGTACAGAGTTCAAAATGCCACACTATATAACCATACTACTAGCTGTGCAGTAACAGTCCAAGGATTCTGAATAGAACTACAATAAAAAAGAACTTCAACCCTCCCCAAGTTACGGTAACTAGAAATAAATGTACATTACGTAAGACAAGAGTCCTAACATAACTTGATTTCCACAAATCACTACAACATTAGCCCAATGTAATTTGATCTGTCAAGGAACCCCATGCAAATGAGATCCCGCACCTCAATATGTTCGGAGTTCAAAAATGTGACAGTATATAATAAAACTACTGTATGTACAGTAACAGGCTAGAGAATCTGAATAAGACCCAATGGAATTAACCCCAGCCCTGGGGAAGATAAATAGCAAGAAGGAATTAATATTAATTATGTGTGTGAACTAAGAGTCATAACACACTGTAACTCCATGTATCTGACTAGAAGCCCACCTCAATGTAACAGCAACCCCCACACCTGCCATACTCACATAACCCCCCGACACACATACATACACACACACACACACACACACACACACACACACACACACACACACACACACACACACACTGAAGGTCCTATAATATGTATATCCTATGAAGACAAGGTCTGTGGATGTTTAAGTCCTATAATGTGCCATAAACCCCAAACCTGTGTGCATGCCATCTGCTACTGCACGGAGGAGTAAAATAAGTTTCATCTCAAAAGCCCGTCTCTGTTGTGTATTTTTGAGATTTCCTTTTAAGACCATTACTGACATATCTGAGATTGAGTGGTCAGGCAGAGAGAAATGTTGCCCCACTGGTTTTTCAGTCATCTTCAGTTTAATAGTATGTCTGTGCGACTTCATCCAAGTGTGGAGTGGTTGGCTTGTCTCTCCAACATAACCTGTTTGTGGACATTTCTTGCATTGCATAAAATAAACAACATGCCATGATGCACATGTATAATTCCCCTGTACCTTGAATTGTCTGTTTTGTGATGTAACCACATAGTATGAAGTGGAAATGAGCTCACAAGTCTTACAGTTGCATTGATTGCAGGATTGTGTACCATTTAGTGTCATGGTATTTTGTTCTGGTGAAAGTTTACTCCTAATAATTAGGTGGTTGTTTAAAAGATAGTAGTGGTAGTTCCTTAAAAATACAATTAAGGGTCCCATCCTCACTAACTATTGGGTGGAGGTCTTTAATAATCTTACGCATAAGTTCACGGTCAGGATGATATGTGACTACTAAGGGTATTCTGTTGGTAGCCGTCCTTTCCATATACTGAAGTATTCAAACAACATGAAGTCTTGCTATATCATGACAATTGCAGTTTGTCCCAGTCTTAGAACTGCTCCGGAGGTGAAAGAGTTAAGTTCCATGCCAGGCATGGAACTTGGAGCGCGAGCTCGGTTAGAGAAGCTCTGTCTGTATAATTTCAAACAAACTGTCAGATTCTTTACTCCGCCTCACTGAACAGTCGCTCCGGAGATTCCTCCTACTGCTCAGTTAATTTCTCGGTTAAAAAGTGTTTTTTCTCGGTTAATTCAACCGCGATTATATTTATTTTAACCACAAACCAGTCAGTTCAAGCTCTGTCTGTGGTATTGTAAGTAATAGACAGGTTTTACTTTCTGTGTGGAACTTGTAAATGTGTTATCGGTTCGGTTTGAACCGATCAGGATGTTTTAAAACATTATTCAAAAATCATTTTAAGTCATTTAGAGTGCGGTTCCTGGTTCTTATCGGTTCTGAAAAAAACGGATTTCTTTACGTTTTTTTCCATGACCTCTGACACGGTTGGGAACCGATAAGGATGTCTTGCCTGGCATTTGCCAGAAAAGGGCAAGTTTTTGGTTAGGCTGGCATTATGTCTGAGAAACCCAAAAGAAAAACTGGGCCCACTGGGTTTCAACACTGTAGTGTCTGTGGGGAAGCCTTTGCCAAGGCTGACCCGCACACCACATGTGTTTATTGTCTGGGGTTTGACCACCTCAATGCAGACTGCCAGATTTGCAAGAATTTCCCTGCAGCTACCCTAGATAAGAGAGTTGGTAGGCTCAGGGAACGAGAGGCCAAAAAGTCCGCTGACCCGGACGGCCAGCCCGGTTCGGTGCCAACCGAACCGGAGGGAGTGCCCTCTGACCAGAGCGAGACTTCCTCGGGCAAACGAAAAGCTGACTCAGAGGAGCCAGTTCCAGCAAAGAGAACTAGAAAATCAGCAGGTGTGGAGTCAAAAATTATTTCTCCAACTGCTGCAGAGATAGCCAAAGCGATCCAAATTGTCCAGTCGCTTTCCCCGGTTCCGTCCGAACCGCCACTATCTGGTAAAAGGTCGGTTTGGCCGGTTCCACTGGTTCAAGAATATGATATAGAGGAGTTTTATGAACCGGAGGAGGGGGAGGATGATTATGAACAGTGTGAATGTGATTTTGAAAGTCTGGATGTGCCCATTGAACCGGACATCTCCCCAGACAGACCTTTAGGAGAGTCTCCCCCTAGGCTTTCTGAGTCCCCTTCTCATTTTCTGTTTTATAAAAAAGTTGCTGAAACCCTCCAGCTCCCTTTGGAGGAAGCTGTGGATGAGCAAGAGGAGCCTGACTATGTGGAGATGATGGATATCCCAGAGTCCAGGAGATTGTCTATTCCTTTACATAAATCCTTTAGGAAACAAACAATAAAAATTTTAAAAGCTCCTAATTCTGTGCCTCCTGTGGATAAAAAGATGGACAGGAGGTACACTTTGTCAGGTCCTGATACAGAGTTTCTTTCACAGCAATGCAGCCATGTTGGGGTAGTGCAGGCTGCAGCCTGTGATAAGGCTAATATTCCCCCTGGCTTCACATCCTCCTGACAAGGACTCCAGGAGGATTGATGCCATGGCTAAAAAACAATACATGGCAGCATCCTTGGGACTCAGACAGGCAAATTATATGGCCTATGTTGCAAGATACCAGAAATCCAGATGGGATATTGTCATGGCTTTAGCCAAACAGGCCCCTGGTCAGCTTGCCAAGGAGCTGGAGCAGGTGGCTGCTGATGGTATTGAGGCATCTAAGGTGCAATTCCATGCTGCAGTGGATTCTAATGACGTTATCTTCAAGAGTCATGGCTACATCTGTGGCTTTTCGTAGATTGGCTTGGCTCAGGTGTACTAGTCTGTCACAGGATACCCAGGCTAAGGTCATGGATTTTCCTGTGGTGGGAAATTCTCTGTTTGGGGAGCAGACAGAGAATTATATGAAGAAAATGGATGACTATAGAACCACTTATAGGAGTGCACAGGCCAAGGAAAGGCAAGCCACTCCTCAGAGGCAGCCCCCCAGGGGCAGGGGCAGGCCTTTTCACAGGCCTTTTTACCAAGCCCAGGCCTCCTCTTCAGCTTATGTTCAGAGGGGGTTCTTCAGAGGGAGAGGCAGACGGGGTACGAGCAGGCCTGCTCCCACCCCTCAGCCTAAAGCCCCTGCCAAACAGGCACCCTGATGGGATGCCCAGGGCCGATTCTCCATTACCTGTAGGGGGCAGGCTGGCTTACTTCGTCCAGGACTGGGAGTCTTTAACATCAGACAAGTGGGTCCTGGAAGTAGTAAGCCAGGGACTGGTTCTCAGCTTCAAAAAATTTCCAAAGATGAGAATCAGATCTTTTCCACCTGCAAATCCACTAGAGACTCTTGCTTTGGAAACAGAAGTCTCAACCCTCCTTGCTCTCAGAGCTGTAGAAAGGGTTTCTCCCCTACACCAGGGCAAGGGACTGTACTCCAGGTACTTTCTTACCCCAAAAAAGACAGGAGAATGGCGGCCCATCCTGGACCTAAGATATCTGAACAAGCACCTTTTAAAACCAAAATTCAAAATGGTGACTCTGGGAATGATTTTACCCTCCCTAAGGCCAGGGGACTGGCTAGCTTCCCTGGACCTCAAAGATGCCTACTTCCATGTTCTTATCAGAAGCTCCCACCGAAAGTACCTCAGATTGAACTGCCCTCAGGCCATTATCAGTTCAGAGCAATGCCCTTCGCCTTACCTCTGCCCCAAGGGTATTCACAAAATGCCTGGCAGTAGCAGTTGCTCACTTAAGAAGGCAAAAGATTGCCATCTTTCCCTACCTAGACGACTGGCTCATTGTGGGTCAGTCTCCAAACCAGGTCAAATCACACCTGCAGGTTACCCAGCAGCCGCTTACCTCTCTAGGTTTTCTTCTCAATCTTCCAAAGTCAGTTCTAGAACCTGTCCAGCTACTCACCTTCATAGGCGCAGAACTGGACACAAAGCAGGCCAGAGCCTTCCTTCCCTAGAAAGGGTAAGGACCCTGGTGGCCCTGGCCTCCTCCTTCACCCTGCAGGTCTCTCGACCAGCAAGGCATTTTCTACAACTCCTAGGACACATGGCTGCTTCCACAGCTGTAGTGCAAGGAGCAAGATTTCAGATGAGGGATATTCAGTTCCATTTGAGAGCCTTCTGGTCTCAAAGAAGAGATCCTCTATCCAAGTTGATCTCAGTAACTCGAACCCTGATCCAGGCCCTACAGTGGTGGCAGGATCAGAGCAACCTGAGACAAGGGGTTCCTTTCATCCCTCAATCTCACTCCTTGACCCTTACTACAGATCGTCCCTTTTGGGATGGGGAGCTCACATGGGCGACCTCTCCACCCAGGATTGTGGACCCTCAGGAATCTCTGCTCCACATCAATCTGTTGGAACTCAGAGCTGTTTTCTAGCACTTAGGTTTTTCTGCATCTGTTCAGAACAAAGTGGTACAGGTCAGAACAGACAACACCACTACAATGTGGTACATCAACAAACAAGGGGCACTCGGTCTTCGGCCTTGTGCACCGAGGCAATGAAGTTGTGGTCTCTGGCTTATTCCCTGAACATCTCCCTCATAGCAGTTCACCTCCCAGGCAAGGACAATGTCCTGGCAGATGCTCTCAGCAGGATTTCCCAGGGCCATCACGAATGGTCACTGGATCCCCTAGTACTGGGGTTAGTTTTTGCCAGGTGGGGCACCCCTCAGATAGATCTTTTGCAGCCCCAGACAATCATCAACTTCCGCTTTTTGTTGCAGACCCCAGTGTTGGGCTCAGTCCCCTGGATGCCTTCCTTCTCGATTGGGAAGGGAAGTTCCTCTATGCCTTTCCCCTTCCTTCTCCTGTTCAAGGTGCTAGTCAAAATCAGATCTCAACCCTGCAAGATGATTCTGATTGCTCCAGATTGGGCCAGACAGCCCTGGTACCCACTCCTTCTGTCCTTAACAGTCCATCTTCCCCTGTGTCTCCACAGGAACCACAATTTGTTAACCTGTGCCCAAGGGAGAGTTTGGTATCAGAGTCTCAAATCCCTCAACCTCAAGGCCTGGCTCTTGAGGAGTTAAGAGTTTGCTGACCTACACCTTTCTCAAGGTGTTCTCGAAATTTTGAAAGCTTCTAGGAAGCCTTCCACCAGGGCTACTTATAACTCTAAATGGAAAAAGTTTTCCATATGGTGCTCTGGGAAGCATATTTCCCCAGAATCTGCTGATTTGCCCACTGTCTTGGACTATATGGTCCATCTAAATTCTTTGGGGCTGAGACCAGCTACCCTGAAAGTGCATTTGGCAGCTGTCTCTACTTTTATTTCAGCAGGGAAGCCCTCTTCTCTTTCTGCTCACCCTGTATTTTCCAAGTTTTTTAAGGGATTGCTTCATACCAATCCGCCATTCAAGGACCCTGCCCCTGCCTGGGATCTTAATGTTTGCATTGCTCAGCTGATGCAACCCCCCTTTGAACCTCTGTCTTCGGCAGAGCTTAAGTACTTGACTTGGAAAACTGTGTTTCTAGTAGCTATCACTTCTGCCAGGTGCATAAGTGAGTTACAAGCTTTGTCAGTGGAGACTGACTATCTCCTTTCACAGGGATAAGGTAGTCCTCAGGACTAACAGGAAGTTTTTGCCTAAGGTGGTTTCAGATTTCCACCTTAATCAATCTGTTTCTCTTCCAGTGTTCTTCACTGACCACTCCTCCTCTGGCGAGAGGAGGCTACACAGTTTAGATGTTAAGAGGGCCTTTAGTTACTACATAGAGCGGACTAAGGGTCACAGGTTTGACTCCCTCCAACTCTTTCTCACTTATGGTGAGGTTGGGAAAGGGAAACCTGCCACTAAGAGATCCATTGCCAGGTGGATTGTCTCTTGTATCCAATTTTGCTTTCAAAAACTGGGTAAGGTTCCCCCTTCAGACCTGAGGGCTCACTCTACCAGAGGTACAGCTGCATCCCTAGCTTTCAGGGACATCCCTATCTTAGAGATATGTCAAGCAGCTACTTGGAAAACAGTACATACTTTCACTAAGCATTACTCCCTGGACATCCAGGCCAGGAGGGATGCTCGATTGGGAACAGCTGTAGCTCGAGCCTATTTCCTAAGTAGGCTCTGTCCCTCCTCCATGGAGAGTACTGCTGTGTAGTCTGCAATTGTCATAATATAGCAAGATTTCATGTTGTTTGAAGAAAAAATTACTCACCTTAGTAATGTTGTTTCTTCCAATGGAGTTCTATATTATGACCTCCCCCCCAGCCTGCCCCTCTCAGAACCTCTACTCTGGGGATGGGGTGGGCAGTCCAGTGTTGGCACTTATTGATGCCCATCTTGTGTTTTCCACCCCTTCTTTTTGGGGTGTTTGGGTGTTGTGTTTTATCTTATCTTATCCTATTTTCTGGTCCCCTGACTTGAGTCTTGGTGTTGGGACCAGGAAAATGTATTAATATTTAAGTAGCCAGTTGGCTAGTGTAGGTTTACAGCTTCCACACAGAACCTTAGTGAGTTTTGCTCGTAAAGATCTGACAGTTTCAGTTTGAAATTATACAGACAGAGCTTCTCTAACCGAGCTCGCGCTCCAAGTTCCATGCCTGGCATGGAAGTTAACTCTTTCACCTCCGGAGCAGTTCTAAGGCTGGGACAAACTGCAATTGTCATAATATAGCAAGACTCCATTAGAAGAAACAACATTACTAAGGTGAGTAATTTTTTCGTTGTTGTCTTGGCACTTGTGTTGCACGTCCTATTGTCCCATCAATTTCTCTGGAAGAGTGTCCCTGCTCAATAAAGGTGTTTTTCAACATAGCCCAATGTGTATCTCTGTCCTCGTCATTTTAACAGATACGGTGATATCGAAGTGATTGACTGTACATGGCAGATTAAGAAAGTGAGAGACTGGGCTGATTCCTTTAACTCTCCAGGTATTGTGAACTGCACTGTCTGGATTGGAGAGGATTAGAGCTACAGAGACCCTGCACTGTATAGGGGACTAATCTGATAGACCTGTGCTGCTGACTGAAAGTGAACAGTTGCTGCAGAAGAATTGCTTTAAGTATTGGGACTGTTGAAGAGATTGAAGAAGCAAAGCATCTCAGGTGAAGGTGCTAGCTGGGTTCTGTGAATTTGCTGTGTGAACTGATCAAAGTGGCCGAAGAGAAACTGTCGTGGACATTTTTAGGACCTGAAAGCACAAAAACGTGGGTGGGGGCCTATTCAGTTCTGAACCCCCCTTACTGCTTGCTGTGATCTAAGTCCCATCTGAAGCTGTTTCTAAGAGGCAAGGACCCGTGGCGCACTGTCACTACTGTTATCCAGGAGTTGTCTGCTGATGGTTCATTTGCGGATTCAGTGCATGGACTTCAGAGGATTCCTGCTGCCTAGGAGCTTTTCCCCCAGAGCCTGAGAGGGAACCAGTTAACCCGTTCCAAATGGGACCCACTGTCTCAGGAGGTTACTGGCATTTGCTAGGGGCTGTGGAGCCACTCCTGGATATGGGCCTTCTGAGGCTAGTGTGGCCCTGCATTCGAGCTCTGCAATGGGCCAGAAGAGGCTGAAGGTGACAAGCAGCCAGATGTTCAATCAAGGAGACAAGCTGCAAGACCTTCAATCAAGATCAAGCCTTGTGAGAAAGATCAGCACCATCTTGTTGCCCATTGCTGCCAGTTGTGGATGGAGCTCCTCACCCTGGTCTGGTGAAGGATTCTGTCTTGAGGCACTGTGGTTGAGCTGCAAACCGTGAGTGCCCAGAACTTGCTCCTGGGATAAAAAGGGAGTGTTCACTTTGCATTTAACCTTATTGCTTTCATTATTCCTAGGGCCCCAATAGCCAGTACCGTAGGAAGGGTGGGGCAGATGGTGCACCCGCCCCGGGCGCATGCCTCTGAGGGGCGTAGTTTTGGTAAAGTTTTGGTAACTTTAAAAACATTTTTTTTTTACTGTAATTACAGTGGTTTCCAGCAGGGGTGCATCCGCGGAAGGACCAACAAGTGTTGGGGTTACATGGTCATGCTGTCTGAAGGCAGAAAAAAATCATGTGGACCGGTGGTAAATGGGAGGGCCAACCACCAGCGGCGCCAGTATAAAAGGTAAGGGCAAAGCTGAGCGTGCGGTTGTTGTCAGGCAGTTAAAGAGAGACTAGAGTAGTGTAGAGAGATAAACTTACTTGATAGCGAGAGCGATTCAGAAATTAAAAACTTAGTTTTAATGTAAGCATTGGTTTGGCAAGCAAGTACTGCACTCTTCCTCCGTCTTCCTTGTTGAGTTGCTTTCTTTTTTATTTATTTATCATCTGTCCTAGCAGTGACTGTCCTGTGTGTGTCCTCTGATGGAGTCGGACTAGAGTTGAGGAGAGAGAGACTTGCTAAGGCTGAGCCGCTGGTCTGCCGCCACACCGCCTCAGATTAGATAAAATGACATTTCCTGGCTTAGTTCCGTAAAGTTCAGTTGGTTCATGTCAACATTCTTTGTTGTGTGAATGTGTGTGCCTGGATTTTTTTTTTTTGTGTTCATTTGTTCGTCGTTGTCGTTCTAGACTCTATGTGACTGACAACATGATGGAGGAGGGCCGCGGGCGTCTGATTGAAAAAAATTCAATCAGTCAGGAGTGATGATAAATTTTAATCTTGTCACACTGGGGTGTTGTGTATGTGACTGTTGCTGCTGACACCAGGGGACCTCCAGTCTGCTCCATGGGCCGGGGCTCCCGGCCTCCTCCCTCCCTCCGTGCTCCACGGACACCAAGGACAGGACATTACTAGACTCAGTCAATACTAGTTACTACTACTAGTAACTACTGAGACTGAGTCAGTCTGTGATGACTTAGACTTGCTGTCAGCTGTCGTCTTACTGAGCCTGAGAAATAAAATAAACTTTCTGACATTTATTTCCTTGTGTGAGTGCCCCCTGGCCTGTGCCTGTCTGAGAGCCTGGATCATTTTTTTTGTGAATTGATCCTCGCCGGTCCTCTGGGCAGTCAAGGCTTACCCCTGGATGGTCATATTTTTTGTTGTTTTTTTAAAAGATTTTAAATTAAGATTCAGGCAGGACGCAATGTCCATTAGTCTTCAGAGGGCGTACTTGTATTGATCAGAGGCAGGCTGGGAGCATCTCTCTTGCAGCAATGGGCACCACTAGGGGAAGGCCCAGGGGGCAGTGATGCATCTGGCAATTAAAAATGGACAATAGTTAGGCTTGGAGGAGGAGCAGATGGGGCTAGTAGAGTAGGCATGGCAGAAAATAACAAGATATGGAGGGAGGATTCGAGGAGCCAGCCGGTATCCGATCAGAAATTGGGGGGGGAAGGAAGAGAGACAAGGGCTGACAGAAATGGACTAAGGGTGAAGAGTAAAGGATTGAGAGACAAACCGTGGGGGGAAAAATTAACTTAGGAAATAGGCATTTATTTTAAAACAAACAGTGTCAGAGCTGGCTAAACAATCAATGAGTCATACATTTTATAAACAAACCATCAGTGTCCAAACGGGCTAAACATTAAATGAAAGTCACCAAATAATGCAACAATAAATTCACTAGCCTGAGTGTAAAAATACCAAGGTGCGAGTTCCATATCACGTTCTACACCAGATTAAATTGACTTGGATGAATTTCAAGGGAAGCTCAGATAGCCAAATTTATTTTACTCTGAAATTGCAAGGGGAGCTCCGAAGCGAGTCTTAGACTTGGCTTAATTAAAGCTGATCCAGATTTTCCCCTAGTTACCGCAGAGCAGTAAAAGCTTCAGCTCTGGCTGAAATAGCTGCACTAAGAACCCGAAGTTTCTAGTCAGGAAGTTGAATTTCGCAATTTTATATATCTCTTCTGTGCTGTGTGCTATTCTATCATGATTCCAGGCTGAAGGAAACAATAGTGACTCAGACCTGGCTGGCTGCTTCTCTGTTTCATATTTCTGACAGAAAAGAAACAAACACTGTTCAGTCAGTGATTATAATAAAAAAAAGAGTGCTGCAGTTTTTTAATTAAGTATTTTAGACAGTCTTTAAGTGAAGCATATTGTTGCTATTTTGTGTTATTATTTGTAATTTTGTTATAGATTTTCTTACTTTGTTCTGTATTTGTTTCTGTTTGCCCTATTTAAATTCACTGCTTACTAGTCTCTACCTAATTTTTGTAGTGTGTAAATTGTTTCACTAGTGTGTATAAGAGTAAGCGAGGATGTGGAACGACAGGATGTAGGCAACTGGTGGTGGTGGTGGTGGATGAGGGAAAATGTTGCTTGGCCATGGATTGATGTGGTGTGGGGGTACTGGCATTGAGAACAGCACTGGCGGCTTTATGCTATCACCCACTCTTTGTGGGCAGAATGAGCAGTATGGCTAATATGAAACTCAGTTTCATGTTAGCCATTCTACCCACAAAGAGTATGTAATAGCATAAAAACTTGTCCACAACAACTGTGGCTGCATCCTCTGATGCCAGCCAGCCAGAGTCTTCCACATCTCATATTCCATGGGAGCAAAATATTCCCTGAAATCACGGGTAGGGAACATGTAACATAAGTATGTTTTTTCTTTAAGAAAAGCCCCAAAACTCACCACAGAGCATGTAAACCCCTCACAGCTTCTGGGGGCCTTGCAGCCCCCAGAGCCCCGGCTATTTCGGGGGGGGGGCCCAAAATTAGTCTCTTGCCCAGGGCACCAAAATGCCTTCCTACAGCACTGCCTTTAATACAATAATTGGAGGTGTATGTATCCTTTTCCATAAGAAACTGAATGATACTGTGGAGTCAGTTATCACAGACCTAGGCCCAGATATTCAAAACTTTGCCCCGGGGCTAAATTAGCACTGCCCAGTGGCCAAACTTAGCCCGGAGCACAAAGCAAGCCATATTTAAAAGGAATAGTCCAGAGCAAACAGCTTCTGAATATAGCATGGGAATGAGGCCAGTCAAACTGGGCTGGGAGTGCAGGGCAAACTTAGCCCTGGAATAAGACAGCTCTGAATATGGCAACCAGGAAGTGCAAACCACAACAGCAACACAGTGCACAGTGACGTGAAGGTAGGTAAAGGTGAATTATGTGGCCAATGTGTGTGCCAGCAAATGCATGGACCCAGTACAGTTGCAGGCAGCAGCGTATGTGAAAGTACAGTGTGCAAAACTGTAAAATATTCCCCGAACTGTTTGCGCAGCGCTAACACATTTGCGCAGGTTTAGCGCAGGGCTAAACCGTTAGCCCGGTTCAAACACGTCTGCCAGGTGCTAAACTTTGCCATATTCAAAAGGGACATACAAATGAGCCTAATTAGGTAGTCTCTGGGCAAACATCCAGATTAGCATCTCATTATGCCCTGATTTGCATGCAGTTTGCACCGGGCTAACGGTTTAGCCCTGCGCTAAACCTGTGCAAACATGTTAGCGCTCCACAAACAGTTTGGGGAATATTCTACAGTTCTGAACACTGTACTTTCACATGCGCTGCTGCCTGCAGCTGTACTCGGATAACACAGCATAGGCACAGATGGTGGTGGTGCTGCATGCAACTGTTACACTGTAGGTCATGCTACAGTGTACAGCAGGCACTACAGTAGCAAGGGAGCCAGTAGTGTGTGTACACAGCAATGCCTATGGTGTGTAGGGCAGTGATGATGACTGCACTATACACAGTGAGAGGCCCAACCTGCAGGTGTTTACTGACAGTGGACATTACTGTTAAGCTGTTGTGTGACCCACAAATGCTGCACCTCTGGCATGGGATGCTCACAGTGACATATACATGTCCGACTTTGTGTGCTGTGGCAGTTGTACAGCTGTGCGATGAGACCGGGGGGCATATATTATCAGAAAGGCACACTGGTGTTGGGGTATGCCCAATACTGGCTCATGTGCACTGCATGATGTGTCCCAGCCTTGTGGCCACACCTGGTCTGTGGCACAGCCTGGCCACCCATACACTCTCCCCCTCAACATCCTCCATGCCCACAGTGCTGCATGTGTGTGCTGGCATCTGTTGGTGTCCACAGAAGAGTGGTCCGCAGGTGTGTGCTGTATGGCCACACTGCCATGCTGTCCACTGGCGGCAGGGTCACCACTTCCTGCCTGGCATGGCTGGGACTGGTGGCAGATGATGGCATCATTGTGATGCCATCAGTTAGCAGCATGATTCCTCTATGTTTGGCTTTGTCTGTGTGTCATAGTTATTTCTTAGGGTCGTGCAAAGCCACGCAAATACAGCGCAAAGCTGATTGCCCAGGGTTAAGACTACCTTTTCCTAGGTAGTATTGTGCACCGTGCTAAGTCACGCAAAACCACTTTGTGCGGCACTAGTCACTGAATATAGCATTGCGCCTGTATTCATGTCAGTTTGCCCCTTGCATACATTATGATTTTGCCCAGCGCTAATGCAGTTTGCCTGCACTATTTGGCCTTCTGAATACAGCACACCCGCGCTAATCCCACACTAAACCTGTGCAAATGGTTTTTGCCCGGCACAAAGTTTTGAATATCTGGCCCCTACAAGGGAGCTTCTATTTAATAAAACAAGAAGAGATGAGCAGGATGCTTTAATGACCAATTTATATGCCCCTAATACCAATCAGCCAGAGTTTTTTTTTTTTTGTTTGTTTTTTTGCCCTGATAGCTAATAAACTAGCCTCATTGGGAACAATTAATGTTATTTATTTATGTTATTGTTTTTACAAAAAATGTTTTATTTTTCATATGCTATAAACACTCACAATCAAACATAATACAATTATTTTGACATCATACTTTCTAAGGATAAATGTACATAAAATATATACACATTTAAGTACAATTCCTTGTTTTATCCATTAGAGTTCTCAAATTACAATACAAGAAAAGTCAGAATTGCTAAGTGAGAAAAGCATACATATTCCCTCTATATATCCTCCCCTTCCTGTCCTCTGTGAACAATACTCGCATTCATAACTTATAGTTAATAAATAAGTTATATAAAAATTAATGGTGATAACGATTCTATTATTCCCTGCCATGTCAAATCCTGATCATCTTGAGACTGCTCAATTTCTTCCCATAATGCCTCATACTGTCAGTGTCAGTGGCTCAGTAGGTAGCACACTCGCCTCTGAGGCCGGGAGATCAGAGGGTTGTGGGTTCAGTTCCCACATCTGGCACTTGGGTTAATATCCTAGTACTGACACTGTAGTGCAGCATGAGAGGGGTGCTGCACTTCTGAGGTGCCGTCTTTCGGATGAGACGTTAAACCGAGGTCCCATCTGCCTAGATTGGTGGTAGTTCAGGTGGATGTTAAAGATCCCATGGCACTTATCGAAAAGAGTAGGGGAATTTCCCCGGTGTCCTGGCCAAATTTCCCTCATTCACTAAAAATACCACCAACAGCTTAATCTGGTTCAAGGTCAGTTGGCTTTCATCTGTATCCCCCTCCCCCGGGTCGTGCCTGAAAATAGGCAGGATTTGCCTAGTGCACTTACCCGGTCAACAAAAACTAAATAAATAAATTAAATACTGTGCAGCTTCTTTCAACATATACCACCATTTTGTATTCATCTTATCTAATTTGGGGGCATTTCAATTTTCTAGTAATAATCTCTTGGTTATCATTGTCCCAATACAAAAAAAAGCTTCCTGCCCTTTTCATTCATATCCTCATTAGAGAAATGGTTAAAAATCATTAGTTCAAAACTAATTTGAAATTTGTTTTCCAATATTTCTCCCAGTGAATGTAATGCATGTCTCCACCCTTTCTGCACGTAACAACAGTCCCATAGGCAATGATATAGGTCCCCTGTTTTCCACAAGCATGCCAGCAACTTTTTTGGTCTGTTTTGGCTGTATTCCCCTAATATCTGAGGGATAAAATATGCTCTGTCAATAATTTTTTCGGAATCAATTTATTTTTTGCAAATGCGTAATTCTTATTTATTGGTATACGTAAATTTTTCCACTGCTGTTCCGTAAATATTATATTCCCTTCTTGTTTCCATTTATTATTTACTTTCCTCCAGGGGTCTATCCCTGTTCATATAAGCAGAAAGTATATTTTTGGGAATATTTTATTGTTTCCTGTCAAGATGCATTTTTCTGTTCTTTTTGTATATATATATATAAAATTCCCTCTACTATCGGGGCAAATGTCTTTCTGAAATACTTTCTTAATATTAGATGTAGAAAAACACCTTGATTTTGCATAAAATGGAATGTCCTTTTAAAATGTATTAAAGGCAGAAATCCATTCTCATCAGTTAATTGTATCCATTTTAATATACCTTGCTGCCAATCTTTCTTGAATTTATTTACCAATCTATTATTTTTAAGGCCTTATTCCCAAAGACATATAAGTACGGTCATGGAAATAATTTTGAATTCCAGACTATTTTTCCTGTTTGTATAATTTTATTCTATATAGGTGCAAGAATGGTAGGTATTTTAATTTTTTTCATTATTAAGTCATTTAGCCAGTCATCCGAGTCTGCTAAGTTTCATCATTTCCCAAAAAATTATATCCCATATAGTATCTTGACTTTTTGAAGGAACTGCCTATTCCCATAATAATTTTAGTTGGTAAGAGACAGCATAGCTCATTGGATTGAGACTATACCCACCAACTTTCCTATGAATAATCAGTTGGTTCCAGGGAATTCTTGGCTTGCCACCACTCCATAAACACTTTACAAACATGTGCTTCACATTGCTAAACCATTTCACTGTGGCGGAGCCAATAATATTCGGGATTACATAGATAAAATGTGGTAAGATCATTATTTTAATAGTCTCTATGTGACCCCACAGCAACAAAGCCAGTTTTTCCAAGTTCTCCAATAATAGTGTCATTCTGGCCCCAGCTTGCTCATAATTGTTCCTGATGATATTTGTTTGATTATTCATCAAAGTTATACCCAAGTATTTACACTTATTATTTATAGTAAATTGTTCTTTAATGTTAGGGTCAATCACATAATTTTGCCCATAAACTTCGATTATAAGAGATTTTTGTTTATTTAATTTATAACCTGCCAAAAACCCAAACCTTTCTATTTCTCGTAATGTTATAGGGATAGTTGTATTTATATCCTGTAAAAGCAGCAAAATATTGTCTGCCAATCCATTCAGTTTTATATACTCATTTCCATATACAGTACTATGCCTCTAATTTCCTGATTTGCCCTTATACTGCTTAGCAATGGTTCTAGGGCCAAAATAAAAAGTATCAGAAAAGGGGGCACTCCAGCCTCACCCCATTCAACATTTCAAACAGAGGCCCCAAATAAGAATTCATTGCAAATCTTACTATTGTATTAGCATATAAGGCTTTAATTATGTTCACTAATTTGGCTGGAATGCCCGTACTGCTTTAGCACCATCATCATAAATGTTCTCTCTAACAAATCAAAAGCCGTAGAGGTATCTATTGCAATAGCATGGCTTTGCATTTTATTTCTTTGAATATAATGAAATAATGCTTGTACCCTTCTAGTAGCTTGTGCAATAGTTCTATCTTTTACAAACCCAAATTGGTAATTTTTAATACATTTTGGAAGTTCTGTTTTTATCCTAACAACTATCAAATGTGCAAGAACTTTATAATCGGTATTTAATAGCGCTATTGGTCCATAGCTGTTTTTTTTTTCAGGTTTTAAAATAAAAATGACTTTTGCCTCTTTCGTAGAATGTGGTGGAGTTCTTTCCTGAGAAGAAATTTCTCATAGTAGTTTATGAATCCATGGGAGTGATTCTTCAATAAATGTTTGGCAAAACTCACTTGTCAGCCCATCCATTCCAGGGCTTTTGTTTCTTGGCATTGCTTTTATTGTAGTTCTTATTTCTTCTAGAGAAAAGTCACCACTGTTACATTCTAATTAGGGAAGCTGAATCCTGTGCAAGTAATCTTTAATCGTTTGTTCTAATGGATTCAGTTGTCTTTGACAAATATTTTTAGATACATCAGCTACGACTTCACCCATTTCCACATCTGTATAAAATCTGTTACCTTCTTCATCTTCCAAATAACTTATAATGGATTGTTCCCTTTGTTTTTTTAAAAACTAGGCAAGCATCATTCCTGATATTTCTTCTAGGATGTATTTTGCCTTTCTTAAACTTTTAATATTATGTGATATTTCTTTATTTAATTTTCCATCTTTTTAAATTTTAAATCATACCATTCTCGGACATACTTAACATAATCCTGAATTAGTAACAAGTCCAGTTCTTTAATTCTTTTTGTTTTATTTTTTTGAGTTCATTTTGCTCCTGGAGGTTATTTATAAATAGGGAGAAGAGGATGGGGCCAAGGATGGAGCCTTGGGGGACACCGGAGAGGAAGGATCAGGGAGGATAAAGCATCGCCTATTTGAACCAATTGTTCCCTATCCAGGAGGTAAGAGCAGAACCAGTTAATGGTAGGTTCAGCAAGGCCGACAGAGCCAAGAGTTTGTAGTAAGAGAGAATGGGAGACAGAACAAAGGCTTTTGCCAGGTCAGTGAAATGGTGGCTGTAATTTGGTTCCTGTCCATCGCTGTGAGTACTGAATCTGTGACACGCAAGAGAGATGATATTGTCGAATGATGCTTCCTAAAGCCAGACTGGACAGGGGAGAGAGTGCTGGCGCTAGCAAGGAACTCAGACAGTCTTAAATGAATAAGGGATTCTCACAGTTTGACCGGGGAAGGGAGGAGGGAGATAGGCCTATTGTTCCCAGGGGAGGAGGGGTCCCCTCCTTTGTGGAGGGGGAGGACTTTAGCTGATTTCCAGGACTTGGGAACAGTGGAAGAGGAGAGAGACAGGTTTAGGATGTGGGTGAGCAGGGCTGGCATGGTAATGGCAGAGAACTGAAGAAGCTTGGGGTGGAGACCATCGGGGCTGGACTTAGTAGGGTTTAGAGCGAGAAGGGCAGAGTAGACTTCAAGAGGAGTGAAGAGGGGGAAATTATAATTACGGGACTGGTCAGATGCAGCCAAAGGTGCTGAGGGGTGTAGGGGAGATGAGGGGTAACAAGTGTCTGGGAGAGCGCAGGTGGCAAAGAATTTGTTAAAAATGTTGGTGAATGAGGTAGGGTCAGAGACAGGGGGACCCATCAACTTGAAGTACAGGGGAGCTATGTTGGGCCGGGGGGTCAAGAAGGGTGTGGAGGACTTTCCAGAAGGAAGGAGGGGTCTGTTGGTCTTGCTGCAGGTGAACCCTGAAGTAATTTGCCTTTAAGAAATGGATGGCCTTGGTGCAGTTGTTTCTAAGGGTTCTGTGTACTTGTAGATCAGCATGAAGAAGGGAGACTTTATAGTAGTGCCAAGCTTTGTCCCTAGCTCTACATTTGGCCAGTAGGTCAGAAGTGATCCAAGGGTAATGGTGTCTCTTCACCTTGCTTTTCTTGACGGGGGCGTGGTGGTTCCAGATGCGTAGGAAGAAGTTGGAGAAGAGAGATATGGCAAAGTCGACATCCCTTTCAGAGTAGATGGGAGCCCAATCTACCTCTATTAGATCTTTATGAAGGAATTTTATAAGGCTACTATTTAGAAAAAAGAAACATAGGAACATAGACACTGTTGGCAGAAAAAGACCTCTTGGCTCATCTAGTCTGCCCTAAATTCTCTACATACAGTACTGTGCTACCTCAGACCCTACTCGATCTCTGCCCCCAGCCCTGTTACTAAGATCCCCTTGTGTCTATCCCATGCATGCTTTAATCCTGCTACCATTTTAGTATCCACCACCTCTTCTGGGGTTCTGTTCCAAATGGCCACCACCCTTTCTGTGAAGAAGAACTTCCTCACATCCCCTCTAAGCCTACCCCCTTCCGACCTCATATCATGCCCCCTTGTTGTTGAGCATTTTTTCTACATAAGATTTTATTTATTTATTGAACATTTCAAAATTATAACCTTTGAGTCAGGGACTCATTTGCAAAGGCCCCACATCATGACAATTACAGGATGAGACCAGATATAACATTGGGTACATACACTTCAACACAACAATAATATTGTAACATACACTTTGGGCAAAATACAGTATATACAGTGCAATTACATGACAATATGTACAAACGGCTTCAGTTAACTGGCTCTTAACCATGGCAATGGCCGGGCTGCATCAGGTGGATTGCTGAGACTGAGAGAGTAAACAGGGTAGTAGAGGGAGCAACAGGATGAGAAGGGCGGTACCAGGGTAGGAGGGACTAGGAGCAGTTGCAACCATTGGTGGTCTAGAGGTGAATCCTCAGCAGAGTTTTAAATTGGCTGAGTCTGCATACCACACTCCTGTACTTTATTAATACCTTTGAGTTAATACTCAATACTTAATACTAAAGAGTATTATCTGTATTGCCTTGTAAATACCTGTGTTGACCTGTATATACAATTGTTCATGCTCCACCCAGGTCCATCTTGCAAATGAGCTTCTGCTCAACGATGAACGCCTGGTTAAATAAATAAAGACTTGATTGAGTTATTTGAGTGGTTCTATCATGTCTCCCCTTTCCCTCCTTTCCTCTAGAGAGTACATATATAATTCATTGAGTCTTTTCTCATAGGGCTTCTGCTGCAGGCCATTCACCATTTTGGTTGCCCTCCTCTGTATTGCTTCCACCCGATCTATGTCTTTCCAGAGGTGGGGCCCCCAGTACTGGACACAGTACTCCAGGTGGGGCCTCATCATCGATCTATACAGGGGCAGCACTACCTTCCTCTTTCTGCTGGTGATACCCCAGCCAGTACCAATACCACTTAAGGTATTTTACAGTGCCCACAACATACGCTTACTACCTAGCTCTATAAAGGAAATGTCCATCTCAATCATACACAAAAAAGATGAGACATATCGAAATGTGAGAATTTTAGAAGATTCATTAATCATCGTGGACTGTAAAATACTGACTAAAGTCCTAGCCAATATTATTAACAGAGTGATTAAGTTGCTAATTCATCCAGATCAGGTTGGCTTTTTTACTGGCTGACATAGCACAGACCATCTCAGAAGTGTATTTCATATCTTACTCGTAAATGTGACAAAAAAAATCCAACAATAATGAATAATTTCTCCTGTCCCTTGATGCCAACAAAACATTTAATCATATTAAGAGGAAAAACCTTGCCTTCAAACTGCATAAATATAATTTTGGTCCCCATATATGTAAACCACAGGGGGAACCTTTTCCACTTGGAAGCATAGGTCTTCCTTATTGCTGGTTTCTTGGAGACCCCAAGTACTTCCAGAACCCCTTCTGAAAGGATAAAGACCAAGAACTGTAGCTCCTTAAGAACCATGCCTTGAGATACAGAGTCCTAAGGTCTGGGAAGGTTATCCTCCCTGGAGACAGTCAGCAGATTGTGTCTCAGAAGAAGGTGGATGGGAAGCTTGATGGAGAGAACCAAACTTGGGGAGTACCAAACTTGCCTAGCTTAATTTGAGGCTATTATGATCATGGCTGCAGACTGCCCCCTCAGCTTCAAGAGCACTCTCAGCAAGAGTGGGAAGGGAGGAAGCATACAGAAACCTCCCTGTCCAGTCTAGAATCAGAGCGTCCAATGGGACTGAGCCCACTGCAGGTGGCATGCAACGAAACAGGGGAAGCTGATGACTCTCCCAAGATGCAAACAGGTCTATCTATTGTGTACTACACCTTCTGAACACTGTAGCCAAGACCTGCTTGTTCAGGGCCCATCCAAAATGCCCCTGGCTGACCCTGCTCAGGGAATCTGCCAAGACACTGCCTTTCCCTGGCAGGTGAACTGCTGATAGTTGCACCTCTAGGAGAAGACCAGACTCCAGATCATTCTTTACCTCTGTACATAGCTTTGAGGATCTTGTGCCTCCCTCTTTGTTGATGAAGTACATAGTAGTGGTGTTGTCTGTCCTGACCTGAAATGGCTGACCCCTGATTTAGGAAGTGAAAACCTGTAGAGTGAGGTACACTTCTCTAAGCTCCAGCAGGTTTATATGCTCATTGGACTCCTGGGAAGACCATACTCTGCTTATTGTTGGGTCACCCAGATGGGCACTCCAGCCCAGGAGGGAGGCATCTATAGTTAGTACTGTTGTGGATGACTGCTGAAGGAAGGGCACACCCCCCATGAGGTTACCCTCTTCTTTCTACCAGTCCAGTACTGTTAAAGAGAGACTTTGACACAGGCATCAACCTTGAAAAAGCGTCTCACCTTTGGGACCAATGGGCCCATAGGTGGTACTGGATGTCTCTCATTTGGAACCTGGCCCTGCCCACCACTACTGCTGAGGATGAGGCTTTGTGGCTTAAAAGCTGTAGAAAGTCTCTTAAAAGTCTGGGGTGGCCCAATCTAAAAGATTTTGCCAGGCTTACCAGGTTTCACACTCTCTCTTATGGGAGAAAGGCTTTCCCTTTCAGGGCATTCAACATAGAAACAGAAAAATGTTTTCTACCTTATGAATGTACCATAGGCCTGTACTCTGTCAATGGCCAATCTAGTCATACTAATCTGTATTGCTCCCTTATGCCTATACTGTGCCTGTTTGAAGCCCTGCACTGTATTCATATCCACCACTGCCTGAGGTAGGCCGTTACATGCATCCACCATCCTTTCTGTGAAAAAGAACTTCCTCCCAATACCCCTAATCAGCCTCCCTCTAATCTCATGCCAAGTCTTTTTGTCCTGCTATTTTACTTATATTGAAACATGTTAAGACTCTCTCAGCTTGTTAATTCCCTTAAGATGTTTGAATGTTTCAATCATATCACCTCTCTCTCCCTTCTTTGCTCTAGGGTATACATATTGAGCTCCGTTAATCTGTCCTCATATGTTTTCTGATGCAGTCCCTGCACCATTTTGGTTGCCCTTCTCTGGGCTGCCTCCATTTTGTTAATGCACTTGTGCAGGTACAGCCTCTAGTACTGCACACAGTACTCCAGATGGGGCCTAACCAGTGTCTTGTAAAGAGGGATTATTACCTCCCCTCTTACAACTTGCGATACCCCTACTAATACACCCCAACATCCCCCCTAGCCTTACCTACTGCTTTAGTGGTCTGCTTGGATGATTTCAGGTCATCTGTGATGATGATGCCCAAGTATCTTTCTTCCCTTGTGATTGCCAGCAACTCCTCTCCCAACCTGTAGGTGGCTTCAGGGTTGCTCTTCCCTATGTGCATGATCTTGCACTTCTTTGCGTTAAACCCCAGTTGCCACTCTTCTGACCATTTTGCCAGTTTATCCAGATCTCTTCTCATTCTGCCCATCCCATCTGGATCATCTACTCTGTTGCAGATCTTGGTGTCATCTGCAAACAGACAAACCTTACCCTCCAGTCCATCTGCACTGTCACTGATGAAGATATTGAAGAGGACTAGCCCCAGGACTGATCCCTGCGGTACCCTACTTGTGACTTGCATCTCTTCTGACTGGGGTATGGCCATTTAGTCCCTGGACAAATCGTTGCGGCGTTGTAGTAGCATACTTAAGGTCACCAGGACAATTGGCAGTTACCACTGTCATCACGTGGACAAAGTGTAGCAGTAGCTCTCGTCACCGAAGGTCAGAAAGTGATTTTCAGAGAGGGAACTCTGTTAGAACAGAAGGGAGACTTATGCTTACTTTAATTCAGAAAGGGAATGATGTGCTTATGTGCTGACTTTAGGGAAACGGTTAAAACAGTTCAGTTCTTTATTTATTTATTTAACCTGGGACCTCTGTGCAACTGACTTATGCTGTTTCGATTGCAGACTTTACGGAAGGATTCCAATAATTAAAAACCGTTAAAACAGTTCCATTCTTTATTTAATATGGGAACTCTGTGCAATTTAAGGGAATCAGGGAGACTTTAGTGAAGTGTTCTGCTTATGTTATATTGATTTCAGTAACAGAGGCTATATCCGTCAGAAACTTTTTTGGAGTACGCGATTTCACATCTAGGCATATCAATCTGTACACTTTGTTTAGGCATACATATCTGTTTTTTCTTCGAGCTTGGTGTCCTAGCTCTATCTGCTGACGCTGCAGTGCAACAGCATGTTGCTCTTGCCACAGCTTTCTAGCCAACTTAGCTTAGCTCTAGCTGGGTGACTAATATTTACAGTGTGTGTGAAGAGATGTCAGAATCAGTGGGAGGAAGATAGCTGTCTGTGTCTATGCACATCACATCGCATAGTCTCTTGACTCGGCAATAAGTGTGCGTTTCCAATTTCCACCTCTTGGAGTGCCTGCAGAACGATATTTCGTGTGCACTTCTCTGATTCTGCAGCTTTTCTTTTCATGCCACCACACACCTTAATGATTTGAGCATGACCGTGTATTGGCAACAATCGATGCTCTCTGATTTTACATCATGATCTTACGTATGTAAGTATGGTTTGATCACCTACTTATCAATTAATTAACTGATGTCGATGTAATCCGCAGTGCGACACTCTATTACTTACTCCGCGGTTACATGACCGGGACTAATATGCCAGCGACTACTCATATCGGCAACATTTTCTCCGCTACATTTTCACTGCGCCTAAAGAAACCGTGACTATTAGTCCATAAACCCTTCTGACTGTATACCGTTTACCACCACTCTGTTTTCTGCCCGCCAACCAGTTTGCCACCCAGTTGACCAACCTCTGACCCACCCCGAGCCTACCTAGCTTATTAATCAATCTTCTACGTGGAATAGTATCGAAAGCTTTGCTGAAGTCAAGGTAGGTGACATCAACTGCTCCCCCTTGGTCCACCACTCTGGTTACTCCGTCAAAGAAATCTATGAGATTAGTTTGAAAGGACCTTCCTTTTGTAAACCCATGCTGTCTTGGATCCTGTGGTCCTATGGATTCCAGGTGTTGCACTATTCTTTCCTTAAGGAGTGCCTCCATAATCTTGCCCACTACTGAGGTAAGACTGACCGGTCTGTTGTTCCCTGCCTCCTCCCTGCTACCACTCTTGTGGAGCGGGATCACATGATCCCTCCTCCTGTCTTCTGGGACCTCTCCTGTGCTCAGAGACTCACTAAACAGTTCTAATAATGGCTTTGCTAGTTCCAGCCTTAGCTCCTTTAGTACCCTGGGATGTATGCCATACAGTCCCATTGCCTTGTCCACCCTGAGCTTAGAGAGCTCTAGTAGGATCCTTTCTTTTGTGAAGGGACTTGTGCACAACCCCCATGTCCATGGTGCTGAGCTCTGGGCCCTGCTCTACATTCTCCTCAGTAAATACTGAGCAGAAGTATCTATTTAGGATAGATGCTTTTCCTAGGTCCTCCTCCACACACTCCCCCTTATCCCCTTTGATCTTAGCAATACTACTCTCTGGGCTTTCTCCTTTCACTAATGTATCTATAGAAAGTATTGTCCCCTTCTTTTACTGTTCGTGCTAGTGTTTCCTCGGTTTGGGCCTTTGCCTGCCTTACTGCCTTCCTTGCTTCCCTTAGGTAAGTTTGGTATACCTCCCTATCTTCGTCCCGCTGCGTTCCCTTATATTTCCTGAAGGCCAGCCTTTTGGCTCTGACCTTTTCTGCTACTGTTTTTGAGAACCAAAGAGGTTTCCTTCTTCTTTTGCGCTTGTTTTTCTCTATAACACAATGGGATGTTGCTTCAAGTATTGCATCCTTAATGCTTGTCCACTTTGCCTGTACCCCCTCACCTGTATGTCTTCTTGCCAGGGCTAGCTTAACTCTGTTGGCCATCTTATCAAAGTCAGCTCCTCTGAAGTCCCATATTTTTGCCTTGGAATGGGATGATTTAGTTCTATTGGCCAAACTGAACTATACCATGTGATGGTCACTGGCCCCCAGGTGACCTTCAACCTGGAGATCTGTGATCCTTTCCCCGTTAGTCAGTACTAGATCTAGAATAGCCCTGTCTTTTGTGGGTTGTTGTATCAGTTGTTTGAGGTCCTCCCCCTGCAGGGAATCCACTATGTGTCTAGTTCTGGCGGATGTTCCTGTTGGTATTGACCAATCTGTATCTGGCATGTCGAAGTCTCCCATTATCAGAACCTCCCCTTTAGCTGTCATGTTTTGTATATCTTCTAACAGTAATGTGTCTATGTCCTCCTCCCTAGTCTGGAGGCCTGTAGACAACCCCAGTTCGTATGGCTGTCCCAATTCCTGTTTCCAGGGTGACCCACATTTATTCTGGCTCCTTATGTGTATTCTGAATTTCTGTAGATTTTTATATTTTCATTGACATAAGGGGCCACTCACCCCCCCCCCCCCTTTTTTGCACCTAGGTCTCTTCTGAACAGTACATAGCCGGGTACTGAAGTCACCCAAATGTGGTTACTGGTGAACCATGTCTCGCTAATGGCTACTATGTCCAGTTTAGCTTCTGTCATTGTTACCTGCAGGTCTGGGATCTTGTTTCCCAGACTGCAGGCATTTGTGTACATGATTTTCCACTGGCCAGATTTCGGTGCGTTAGTTGTTGGGCAAGGTCTGGCGTTTCCCCTGCGAATCGTATGGGGAACTTGTACTGGTTCCGTCTAGGACTTCTGAGTGTTTCTGATGAAGCCCAGATCCTCCAGGGCATGTTGAGTGAGAAGGAGGGAGGTCTTGGCCTCCTGGTGTGATTTCTCTACAAACAGCCACATGTCAAGATAAGAGAAGATCACCACTCCTTTTCTTCTCAGATTTGCTACCACCACAGCCAAGCACTTTGTGAGCACTCTGGGAGCTGAACAGAGTCCAAAGGGGAGGGCTGTGGACTGGTAATGACTGGCCCCTACTCTGACCCTTAAGTATTTTCTGTGACAAGGTCTGATTGGAATATGAAAAAAAGGTATCCTTCAGGTCCAAAGACCCTAACCAGTCCCCTTGCTGAATCATTGGGATTACTGTAGCCAGGGTTACTATCTTGAACTATTCCTTTCTGAGGTATTTGTTCAAATACCTGAGGTCTAAAATGGGTTGCCACTACCGATCTTCCCTGTGGGTCAAGAAATATCTTGAGTAAAGGCCCTTTCCCCATGTGATGGGGTGACATTTGCTTGCAACAACTTCCTTACCTCCAACTCCAACAGGATTTTTTCTGTTGGAGTGGGAAGTGCAAAGTTTTTGTGAACCTGCAGTCTTGAGAACCTTCTGAACTGCAGGATGAGCCCCTTGCTCACTTCTTCCAGAACTCACTTGTCTGTGATGATGTTTTTTTACTCCTGAAAAAAGTGAGCCAGCCTTCCCCCCACTGGCAAAGGGTGAGCAACCTGGACCGACTTGTCAAGGATTCTGCTTAAGCTGGGCCTTAGGGGCTTGGGTTGAGTCAGCACTCTTAGATCCCCTTCTACCTCTGCCTCTGAAGAAACCACTCAGCTGGTAGAAATTATAGGTGAAGAAACCATGGGGAAAATATCACCTACCTCTGCCTCCCCTTCCATAAGGGCTGCTGAAAGTGGATGCCTTTTTCTTTTCCGTATTACTCTTGTAGGTGGCTTTGTACTCTTCTGCCTTCTTCATGCATGCCTCTGTCTTGTCACCCAAAAAAGAATTTCCATCACACAGAAAGTCCATGGCCTTTGTCTGAGTGTCCTGGGAGAGGATGGTGGTCCTAAGCCAAGTAAATCTCCTCAGGGACACTGCATGAGCCATGACTCTGGAGGCAGCGTCATTGGTGTCCACTGCCATATGGAATTGACATTTGGTGGCATCTATGGCCATCTTAGCCAGGTCACCAGATGCTTTCTCACTTATGGCCAAAATGGAGCTCCACAAAGCCTGCTGGTACTTTACAGTATAAGCTATGTAGTCTACTTGTATTAGGAGCAGGGATGCTGAGGTGTAGACATTTTTCTCTATGCTCTCAAGCTTCCTGGAGTCTTTATCTGGAGGCTCAGCAGAGGAGGGGGGGACTTTTGCCTTGTTACAGGCCACAGTCTGTACCACCCCCTCATGGTCAGGGTGACAGAAAAAGTACCCTGTTTGTTTAGCTGGTATTTCATTTCTATTTTCTTGCCAACACCAGGGGTAGAGGTTAGCAACTGCAATAACTTGCAGATTGCCTTCATTAGTGACTTGTGGACTGGCAGAAGCAACCTCTTGGTCAAGGTTAACCCAGTCATATCCAGGAATTCCACCTTGTCCTCATTCTCAGCTGTCTCCTGGGTGGAGGGGTTGAGGGTGCTGACCATTTGCCTCACAAAGGAATAATATGAGGAGAAGTCATCCTGGGCTCTGGAAGGAGAACCGAACTTGCTCATGGGAACCATCAGGCTCAGTAGATTTTCACTTCTCCTCCTCCTCATTATCATAGTAAAATTCAGCCCCTTGCTCCTCCGGAACTGAGATAGGTACCGGAACTGGGGGAGGGGGGCCGGCATGCCCATGAACAAAGTCATAGCCTGGAAGACCTGAAAAAACTGACATGCCTTGATCATGTCCTGAACTGAGAGCATTTTATTCTTGTCCACTGATGACTCCTTTCGTTCTTCAGGAGGTGGGACAGTGGCATGTTTTTCTTTTTGTTTTTTTCTTAGCAAGCATCATGTCCAGTACCTGCTCAGAGGCTCTTTTGTGCTTTCTGCTTTCAGTGTGCCCCGTTTAGACACTCTGGACTCCAGGCCATCTTTAGAAGACTTGTCTTTCTGCTTACTGTGAGGTGCTAGACCCTCTTCTGAATGCTTTGGTGAAGTGGAGGTAGATTGAGAAGACATAAAGTCTTATTTTTAGCCCTTAACAGTTTTAGGGCAACGCTGGATGCACAGCTCACAATCTGAAAAAAAGTGATCTGGGCCCAGGCACCTCAAAGACATTATAGATTGAGGAAGCGCTCCTGTGCAATCAGAGTGCTCTTTTCTTCTGTGCAAGAGACATTCTTATTCTATAAAGAGTACCTCATATGCATACGCAAATGCCCTGGAAACAAGCATGTTCCAGGACAGTTTAAAAAAAATAACAATAAATTATTAATCGAGTTTGATCAATAATATATTAATACTGCCACGGAAACCACTCATCTTCCCAGTGTCAATCTTCACCATTCATCACTGGTGGGTGTCAGCCATGAGCGCAGCAACCCACGGGAGCTTTTTTTCCCTAAGGGTGAGGAGCCGGCGCCAACAGCGCTGCCAATGAGGCCAACGTATGTCATGGTGCTCGTGGACTGCCCAGTAACAGCCATTGACTCCTCCTCTGCCTCAGTTCTGCTTCTCCTACCGTTCAAGACAACCCCTCATATCCTGCTTCATGGTACTTCTGCATTAGTGGCCTAGTTTGGCGCATCACTGCTACCTCGAGTTTGGAGCTGTGTATATCGAGACCGTTGATGGCATTCCTCTGCTTCACCTCGGTTCTGCCATCCAAGTTACTTGATGCCGTTCCTGAATCCTGGTAAGACCTTTCATGTTTTTTCACCTGAGTGGCACCGAGTCTGCACTGTGTTTGTGGTTTAGTTTTCCACTTGCATCTTGCCTGGTTCAGGGGACAGAAAGCATTCTTCTAAGGTGGGCCGGCCTCCCACGCGTTGGTGTCCCTGCGGCTGACATTTTTTTCATTACGTACCAGCATGATGGAGGGTTGGGCAGCTGCAAGTTGAGGGGCTAGCTGCACAATCAAGCAGACTCGATAGACCATGAGACCTGTTGCTGCTGGCATTTCGTATGTTTGTATGACGTCTGTCTTACCTGCCTTGAATCCCAGCATGACATGGATCACTGCGATGACTGCTTCTTGATGGACTGCCGCATTCTCGAGCTCTGCACATTCAAAGTCGTCAGGGCTCTGCCAACTTTTGGGGGGCACTGTTGCTCTCGTTGGTCGAAGGTCTCTTTGCCCTTCCTCAGGGTCCCGTCCCAAGCCTATATGGTCTCGTGAGTAGGAGGCCTCCTCCCCTTCCAGCCTTGCTGCGGAGAAGGCCTCTACCGCGGTGCTGGAGGGCCAGTCTGGTCCCACCCAGGGCCAGGCTGGGAGCACCGCTCTGGCAGTCACCTCCTTGGAGGTGCAGGCTCCCCCATTGTTGGGGCCCATGGTCGTTGGGCCCAATGCTGGGCATTCCTTGGCAATACCCACTGGTGCCGTCTCGGATCCTGGAGCTGTTCACAGCTCCAATGATTGAGATGGTACCCCGAAGGGTACTGGGCCTGCCAGCGGTGCCGCTCACAGCACCGTAGGTGGGAAAGCCCCCGGAGTTTTCAGGGCAGGTCTTTTGGATCTCCTCATCTCTGTAGTCAGATGATCAAGAGGCCAATCCGAACTGGTGATTTGACTCCGTAAAGTTGGTGGGTTCTCCAGGGTCCAGGAATCATGGATCTTCCCAGGTGAGCCCTCCCATGGCTCCGGTGACTATGGTCAGCACCGACTCCCATGCCAACGGTGGCACTGGGGGCATGGTGCAAGACAGCAGTCCTGGGGCTGAGGGTGTGGTGGTCCGGGCATTGGAGGAGGGCGGCTGCCATCCTCTCCCTAATGCTGGACGGGACTCCTCTGCTGCCCCTTGGGGGCCTATGAAATTGGGGAGTCCATGGCAGCGTTGCAGGAAGAGGTCTTCCAGAGTTGACTGGGTCAAGAGGATAGGGCGAGAAGCTGCGGTGCTTCTCTGTAGTCCTTCGGGGCACGGGGAGGAGCCACAGTGCTGAGCCAAAATTCTCTCCCTCATCTGCTTTGAGGGAGTCCTCATTAGGTGGGGCTGGGAACCGCCCTTTTGAACTCATGCAGCCCCGGTCCACTCATAAAAATGCTTCCCCTACAGGGCTCAGTCCGGACCACTTTGGCTGCTTCAGCAGCCATTTACAAAGCAGACCTGTGGATCCCCTGGTCATCTGGGATCACCTGCTAGGTCTCATTGCCCTAGCAGAGGCTCTTCACTTGCTGTGATGAGTTTTTCCTCGCTTGCCTCTGAGTCCAGCCCCTCTTCAGGACCTTTGATCTGGGAACAGTTCAGATCCCAGGCTGCGGATTTCCCCTGCTATGTTAGGGCCATGGATGAGCAGGTTTTTTGCCTGTCTCCCCCACCACAGCCAGAGTCTGAATCATCAGGTTCCTCGGCCTCCTTGTCTTCCTTCATCGAGGAAGAGGAGACCTCTGTCCACCTGTCCTTTGATGCTGATCAAACACAGTATCTGTGCTTCCTCACAAGGCTGGTTGAGGACCTGCACATTTCTTATACTGCTTGATGCAATACTAAGCATACGACACGAGCCTTCTTCGGTGAATACAGTGCGGATCACTTGGTGGTCCCATTCTGGCCTAGTCCTTTCCAGAAGACCTCATACAGCACTTTACAGCTTCCATCTGCTCCAGCTTCAGCCCCGTTGGGACTGCCAGCACTGGTACTGTGCACCCCAGAAGTTTTCAGGTTCACTGCCGCATCCCTCTATGGGACTGATGTGACTGGACACCACTACTGGGCATAGATATCTGGTCCGTGACCAGCCCCCAGATCTGGACTCTGCTGAGTTCGACTGCCTGGGGTGGAGAGTTTCTCCTCGGTGCAGATGTTTCTTTGAATTGCTTCACATGAGGCACACCATGCTGCCTAAAGCAGGCACCAGCAGGTGATGCTGGGTCAGGCACTGGCATCACTGCCTGATTCGGAGGCAACCAGGCAGGCCACGGCCCTTGCCGGGATAGGCCTGGAGTTGGCAAGGCACCAGAAAAGGGCATCTTATGACACCAATGAGGTCGCTTCAAGGCTTACAGGGAAAGCGATCTGCATTAGGCAGACGGCGTGGCTTCACCTATCCCAGTTATCACCCCTGGCCCAGCATAGAGTGATTGCCTCCATCTTCTGGGGGACCTGCCTTTTCTCCAACAGGGTGAGATGGGAACTTTAGGGGCACCTTCCTTCCCCAGGGAACAGGGAATCCCACCTCATCCTGACCAGTCTCAAGCCTAGCTAGTCTGTAAAGGGTCTCCTCCTCCCATGTTTCCCCCATGGGAGGCTGAGGGACATTAGTTCCTCAGGGAAGTGCTCTATCCCCTTCAGGGGGGCCTGGTACTCACCCACCAGTGATGAATGGTGAAGACTGACACTGGAAAGATATGAAAATTACATACCTACCGTAATTCTTGATCTTCCAGTGTATCTTCACCATTTATCACTGAATCCCACCCACCTTCCCCTCAGAAGACCTCATTCCCTTGGCAGACCTCCACCCTGCTGCTTCTCCTCCATAGGTCCTATGGGGGGATGCCTTCCTTCCCACAGCCTTAGGATCCTATTCTTCCAAAATTAGGAGATGGGTCTCTTTTGGGAGGAGAGTCAGTAGGGCCTCTGAGAGAATCTCGGGGAAGGGGTGACTGCTAGCAGGCCCCTTCTCTATGCCGTTGAGGGAACCTCTGGGACCGGTCCACTTCCTTTTAGTGTGCTGATCACTCAGGAGGTCCCTTGGATTGGGGGCAGGGGGTTGGGAAGCCAGCAGGACTCCCCCTTTTCTTTATACTCCCTCTGGATCCCTTCTTTACCCCTTAACTCTCCCTCTTCCTTGCAGGGAGGTGTTGACGGGTGGAGACCTCTCCCCCCCCCCGAACCCTGTGGGTTCTCCTCTGTGAGCTTTGGTGGGGGAGAGGTGTGGTGTCCTGTCCAGGGGAATTCCTCCCTGGTTAAAGGGGGGGGACCTTCCTGACCACCCTTCTTGCTATGAGGAATTAATGCTGCTGGATGCACTCAAAGCTACTATCTTTAAATTCACTGCTTTCCTCTGGAGACGCTCTCTGTCTTCTCCGAGCTATTGTTCACATTTTGTTGGGTCCTACACCCCTCCCCTTCCCTGTTCTTTTTTCTCTCTAGCTTCCTTTCTTCTCTCCTTTCCTATTTTCTCTGGCCATCCAGGAACTGTGTCCACATGGCCCATAGACCCAGATCCTCCTCCTTCTCTGTCCTCTGGCTAATCTATTCCTATTTCAATTTATAGTTTTTCCTTTTGCTATCTCGGGATCCCTTGCCCCACCCTCATTTTTCTCTATTCTCTTTTCCCCTCTCTCTGGCATGCAGAACTGAGGTGGAACAGGAGCCAATGGCCGTTATTGGTCAGTCCACGAGCGCCATGACACACATCACATCATGGGTGGGCTGTTGGTGCTGGCTCCTCTACCTTGGGGAAAAAAGCTCCCCAAGGTGCTGTGCTCACAGCTGACACTCATCAGTGATGAATGGTGAAGATACACTGGAAGATCAAAGAATTACGGTAGGTACACAATTTTCATTTATGCTTGTAAGAGAAGTCTCACATTCTTAGGGTATTAGAATTGCTCCCCTTTGGTTCACAGTCGTTATAAATTAAGAATGCAAGTGAGACCATTCTTACAAGAGTAAGAGTGGTCTCCATGGTGGTATTAACATACTTCTCATGGAAGTCTGCCTCAGCCAGGAGCATAAAATACTTTTTTTACAATTTTGTAGCTCCTGTTTTTTTTGGGGTCTGTCAGAAATGCCAAACACTGGAAACCCAAATTCAGTTCAGTTCCAAAAAAACAGAAATATTTTAGTTTGTGGTTTGGTTCTTCAAATAAAAATGAACTGCTAACTAACAGCGTTTAACAGTGTAATTTAAATGAAAACACACTAATTGCATCTCAGTTCCCCCAAAAGAAAAAATATCATACGTGCATACTGGTGCCCCAATATATGCCACAGAGGCTGAAGAAAAAGACAAATTTCCCGACTTTGAGTTATAATCTTTTACTTTTTTTTTTTCTTTTGAGCGCTTTCCCCCTTAAAATGGTTTTCTGTCTCAAACTGCCCCCCAGACAAGCTCGGGATTTTTCTTTTCTTTCGTTTATGTGCTGTGGGCTTAACCTCCCACTGAGAGTTGGTGTTTTTTTGATTTTTTTTTTCTTTTTTTTTTTCTCCCTTACAAGCCCTTCCTTCTGTTGACCAAAAACAAAACCCCTCCACCTGGTTCTCCCAGATAAAGGGGTTACCTATAGATGTTTTTTCCTTTTCCAAAGTTGGAGTTGTGTGGGTTGGAGAGCCATGCAAGTGGTCAGAACCAGGGTGTTGAGAGCAATGTCCACCTTCCTTCGAGTCATTTGTTCCCTCTGCTTGGGATCCTGTTGTGGCATTCTCCACCTCTGTTGCTTGAACCAGCTTACCACTGGCAGTGTCGGCTGCTGAGATTTCCAGTGTATTTTCAAATGGGAACCAAGCGATGTTTCGGACACGCTTGCAGAGCCTCGACATACCTCGGTACATCTCTCCAGCACTGCCCTACGTCTCCCAGCAACATACTTTTGCCCCTGACTCGCGGACAAACCGGAGCCCATGAGGAAAATCCAGCCGCAGACTCAATCAAGAACCATAAGCACATCCCTCCAACTACGCCTCCCTTCCTCCGCGATAGCTATTTGGGCTGCATCAAGTAACTTATCGGCAGCTGACAATGCCGAGAACAAGACCAGATGGTCAGCATCTCCAATGTATAGCAGTCTAGGTGCAGCGATGCATTCTGACATGTGCAGAATGCTGCCTAAGATGCCCCGTACTATGTGTATATGAACATGTCATCATCTGGTCTACAAAAGGAAAAAACTAAAAGGAGAAAGGTACAAGAAATACAAGAGGGGAGTATGTCCTCAAAAACCAGGAGCAATAAAAGCCATGAAAAGGAAAAACAGGAGGAAGGAGGGAAGGGGAGGAAAGAGTGGGGGGAGAATAATTCTGGGATGTCTTCTGAAGAAGGGAAAGACTCTTAAAAATTCTGAAAAGGAGATACTGAAAGAAATGAGGCAAGGATCTGGAGCTTTAAATCTTGCAGTTTCAACCCTCAGTAACAAACTCTCGGAAGTTGTGGAGAAACTAGACGCCCTGGCCTTAAAAGCCACAGAGTGTGAAGATTGAGCCAGTAAAATTGAAGACACTTGCCTAAAATGTCTGCCATCATAGCCAAGAGTAATAAAGAGCTAGAAGAACTGAAACTAAAGGTGGAAGACCTCGAATCTAGATCTAGGAGGGTTAACTTAAAAATAGGCAACCTCCCCAAGGGCATCGAGGGTAACAACCCCCATGGATTTTGTAAGGAAATGCTCACTAAAGTTCTGGGCCTCCCCTTCCCAGAAAAAAGTGGAGGTGGATAGGGTGCACAGAGCATTTGGTGCCCAGGATACTCATGGCAGGCCTCGGTTTATGTATATAAAACCATTACGATAGCAAGGTATAACTCCCTCCCTGCCAGTGTCTCAAACTCACTAACCTTAGCTTGCTTTAAGCCCAGGCTCAGAAACTTCCTGCTTAGCTCTCGCAAATGCAACTGCCGCTAGCCTAGTGTAAAAAAATATATATATATATATATATATATATATATATATATACTCTGTTTGACAATGCTCACTGAGCTGCTCCCTCCCTTTCCCTACTAATTCCTCCTCCCTATCTCCCTCCCTTCTACTCCCACCAGCTCTCCCCGACCATAAGTTTTGCACCTTTTGTTATCTTTTGCTTCGTGAGATTGTATTCTATTGTAACAAAATTGTAATTGAACTGTAACTTTTTTGTTTGTAAGTACTGTGTCCCTTGTACTACTGTTCTGATGTCCTCTTTGTGACGAGGTACCTTTGTAAATGAGCCTCTGGCTCAAAGGTTTCTAAACTGATGTTTAACTAAATAAATAAATAAATAAATAAAGATAAAGAGAAAATATTAACCTAGGCTAGAATTGAAAAAAGTTAATTTTTTAGTGGGATGCGATTACAAGTATATCCAGATAGTCCACCAACCATATTAGCAAAAAGAAAAGGGTTCATCATGTACAGGACAAATTAAGAAAAGAAAGCATCCGGTTTGCCATGTTGTACCCAACCAAACTAAAAGTGTACCTGAGGAGGAAAAACGTTATTCTTCCACTCTCCAGCGGATGTGGAGGAAGCTTTGAAAAAGCATCAGAGGCCCACAGATGACAATACAGACTGAGGGGGATCCACAAATGTTCCTAAGAATAATCAAGAATAACAAAAATAGCTTATCAATTCAGTATCTATGGTTTAGATGGGAGGAGAGGGCAAGTTAAACAAGAAGAGAATCTGGTTATTGTTTGAGTTATGGATGGGGCAACTCTAAAGGGCATCATTTTTTCCTTGGATAATTTGGTCTATATTCCCCATTTATAGGTAATTTCTACTCCTTCCCTATACTTATATAATATTTAAAAGGTGGGCATTGGGGAATTATTTCTTAGGGTGGTTAAGCTAGTCTCATACCCTATTACTAGTCACACTTGCGTTTAGCAGAGGTTCACAACCTCAATGGAGGAGAGGGAGCGTCCGTTTGTCATTAGGATGCTCAGGTAGAAGGGGATTACTTAAGAGTCTGCATGATCTTTTTCAGTGGTATTAAAAAATCCTAAGTATAAGGACAGATTGATGATTGGGGGGTAAAGTGTGGGGAAGAAAGGCAAATAAAAAAGTGGTTATTCAGAAGTTGAACTTAAGGCGTAGGTGCCTAGGTACAAGGCTTCATGAATTAAACTGCATTTTATATAATGGTCAGATAAGAGAGACAAATGCCATGAACAGATCTTGGGGAAGATTATCTCAAATGGGAATGTACTGTATAAACATACCCAATGGAAACACTAAAAATAATGACATGGAATCTGAATGGCTGTAATGAGGGAATTAAGATAAGGAAAGTGGTCAGGATGGTAAAAAAAGGAACATTGATTGATCTTCCTGGACATAAAGTCTCCACCACTCATTCACACTAATGGGAGTATGCCAAAGGCGCTAGGACCCAGCGGGAGCAAACTTTTTTCAGGAGGGTCGGAGCCAGAGATGGAGCTGTGAGGAAGCGGCACCACACGCCCAGGCTCATGCGGTAATGACTATCTCAGCGTCGACCCTCCAACCAACTCAGTTCCTTTTTACCTGCCGTCAAGTGCACTTCAGTGATGACGTCGCTCGCCTGCTGGGAGTTAAACTTCATTAGCAGCAATAGTTCAGTTTATTGTTTTGTAGATTATTTTGAATCAGTACCGATTATATTTATTGATTCTAGCAATTGTACAAGAGAAGTCCTCAGCCCTCCATTGACGGAGTCGATCATGAGTGGTCAGGAGACGGCAGGGAGACTTCGTATGAAAGCTGTTTAGTCAGTCGGGCCGGGTCTGGTCCGCACCCTACCCAAAGGGGAGGGTCTGACAATGGACCGTCCAATGCTCAGGGAGATAGGTGGTCCCCCCGAAAGCATAAAAGGAAACGGTCCCATTCTTGGCACCGTTCAGCCTTGAGTTCTTCTTTAACACATAGGTCGAAGAAGAAATGGCATCACTGGAGCTTGCCCTCTGGTACGTCTGCGCGTAGATAGTCGGTCACTAGGGCTAGGCGCTGGTCTCCACCTCTGTCAGAGTCGTCGGATTCTGTCTCTGGTGGTCGACCTCCTCAACACCGGAGCTCTTCCCCACCTACTGGAGAAGCTTCCGATGAGCAGTTTCACCAGTGGGCTGCTCTTATGGAGCAGTGGGCTCAGAGGTTGGTCCAGTTGCCTGAGCTGGTCAGTCCGACTCCAGGGCCTTCAGGCCATTTAGTTTCAGAGGGATGGGTAGGGCCGTTGGGCCTTCCTAGTTGTGCGGTGCCTTCTTCGGTGCCATGGACTCTGCGCTCAGGTGATTATCCCCCTCACATGGCTGCAGCACAGGGGTCCACACCGATGCCTCTATCTCCTGCCATTTTACCTCTTTTTCTTTAAATCGCAGTTTTTTGACCCTGGGAATCTCTTGGCGCCATCCGTGGTGTTGTGGGCTCTGTTGATGCCGTCCACAGTGCCGCAGGCTCTGTCGGCAACGTCTGCGGTGCCAGGAGCTCTGTTGGCACTGTCTGCGGCACCACAGGCTCTGCCTGCGCCATCCACGGCGCTGCGGGGTCTGTCAGTGCCATCCACAGCACAGGGGGCTCTGTCGGCACAGTTTCTGATAGAGCCTCCCGCCTTCTTCTCGGCGCCATTTTCCTTGATGGCGCCAGGGATTAGTGCGGTGCCGTCCAGTTTTCAGGGGTTCTTGACTCTGATCTTTTCTTCTTCTGTTCTTTCTCCTGATTTTCACTCCTTTCCTGTCTATACAGTCCCCCCCCCCCCGGACTGTCAGGAGATGATTTTGAGCCTGATCCAGATCTTCGCCTGGATGATGATGTTGATGACACTACCCTGGGAGCAGAAATCAATCCTCCTGCAGAGCCTGTAGTTGAAGACCTTTCCTTTAAGTCTCTGCTTAAAAATTTAAATTCTGCACTTTCTCTCCAAACTACAGAAATCGATCCTGGGAAGGTTTTGTGACTCCAATATCTTCATGTCCCAGAGATCCCTATGGATTTAACTGCTCCAGTACAGCCCTCTTTCGAGACCCTTTCACAGATGGTGTGGAGGAATCCGGCTCTCATTCCTTCCGTGGCTAAGTCCATACATAGGAGGTATGCCCCTCCCGAGGATCGACCCATTTTGGCCTCACAAGCCTTTGCTGATGCCATTGTAGTCCTGGCAGAGAATGATAACGCTGTCCTTCCTCAAGGATCTACAGCCCGGCCTATAAACAAAGAATCTTGTAAGATAGACACCTTAGATAAGAGAGTCTTTGCTGCCTCAACCCTGGGTATGAGCACTGCCAGCTACCAGTGCTATTTTTCTCAATATTAGTATGTCCTTTGGCATTCGCTCAAAGCAATAGTAGAAGCTCTGCCCGAATCAGATGTTAACTCAGAGCTACTTCAAACCATAACTAGGGGTATCGAGTCCAATAACCAACAGGTTATAGATGCAATGGACGCCTTCCATACTGCTTCACAAGCAGCGGCTGCTGGCATCTGCACCCACCGCCACTCTTGGCTGCGAAGTTTGGGCTTCATGAATGATGCCCAGCAGCAGGTCATGGCCTTGCCTTTCCGTGGTATGTATCTGTTTGGACCTGAGGTGGAGCAAGCACTGAAGGCCACGCACAAGACTAGGTCTGCCATTAAGACAGCCAGACCTGTACCCGCTCCCTCCCGAGGGGTTGGAAATTTCACAACCGTCAGTCCTTTCAGGGCAGAGGAGGTTTTAACAAAAACCACATCCCATAGCCACAAAAGAAAGCGCTGCAGGAGGCGCAAGGGCCCAAAGAGCCCAATGCCACCTTCTGAGTTTCTGGCCCAGGTCCCACCTCAGCTGTCCGACAGGGACTCCTCCTCAGTGGTGGAAGGACGTCTGACTCAGTTCTACAACCAGTGGAAATATATAACATCAGACAAATGGGTCCTCCAGATAATCCACGAGGGGTACTCTCTCAATCTTTCAGAAACCCCTCCAGATCATCCTCCCAAACAACAGCCCTGGCTGTCGGCAGTACAGTCAGACCTTCTTGTTTCCGAGGTACAAGGCCTTCTGAACAACAGGGCAGCAGAAGTAGTTCTGATAGATCAACGAAACACAGGTTTTTACTCCCATTACTTTCTGGTCCAGAATAAAACTGGTGGCATGTGCCCCATTCTTGATCTCAAAAAGCTAAACAAGTTCCTTCACAAGGAAAAGTTCAAGATGATATCAGTAGGTGCCCTGCAACCTTTGATTCATTGACATGATTGGTTAGCCTCCCTTGACATTTAGGATGCCTATCAACACATTACCATACACCCAAAGCACCACAAATACCTAATGTTCATGGCATTGGGTCAACACCATCAGTTCAGAGTCTTGCCCTCTGGGCTATCCTCGGCGCCTCGAGTTTTTACAAAGTGTTCTGCAATTCTCACGGTGCACCTCAGGAAACTCAGAATACAAGTGTTCCTGTATCTGGATGACTGTCTCCTAGTAAGTGCTTCCAGGCAAGAGACTATGGAACCCATGGCCATGGCCTCAGACTTCCTCACATCCATGAGAGTTCTGCTGAATCTCAACAAGTCACAGCTGCAGCCCTCCCAGAAGCTCCTTATCACAGGAACTCTTCTGGACACCTCCTGTGTGAAGGCTTTTCTTCCAGAGGACAGAAGGAGCGATATCTTACAGATGGCATGATTCATCAGAGAACACGGCTTAGTTTGAGCTCTCTCGATGCAAGGGATGCGGGGCCTCATGGCATCCTCGGTGTTCACTGTACCCATGGCTCATATTCACATGAGAACCTCTCAGTGGATGCTCAGTGCTTAGTGATCCCCAACCACTCACCCTCAGTCCTTTCCCATCAAGGTGATGGAACCTCTGAAGAGGTCGCTCACCTGGTGGTCGCAGGAGGACAATCTTCTGGAAGGATATCCCTTTGCCCCTCTGAATCATCAGGTCTCCATTACCACGGACGTGTCCCTGATGGGTTGGGGAGCCCACTGCCAAGATTTCCACATCCAGGGTATGTGGACTCAGAACGAGTCTCAACTTCACATAAATGTCCTGGAAATGAGAGCCGTACTCTATGCAGTCCGAGCTTTGAAGGAAATACTCTGTCACAAGAACATTCTCCTTCAAATGGACAACAAGGCAGTGATGTACTACATCAACAAATAGGGCGGCGCCCACTCTTACCCATTATGCAAGGAAGCAATAAGAGTGTGGGAGTGGTGCCTAGAACACAAGGCTCTGATTCAGGCGGTTTATCTGCCAGTGGTACAAAACGAGCTGGAAGACCATCTCAGCAGAACGGAGGCAGATCCTCACAAGTGGTCTCTCGACTTAATTGTCGTTCAGTCACTCTTCAAAGACTGGGGAACTCCAGACCTGGACCTTTTTGCATCCCCACTCAATGCAAAACTGCCTCTCTTCTGCTCCAGAAATTCAGGACCTGGCATTTTTTGTCAGGATGGGATGCGTTCAGGCTGTGGTGGACAAAATGCTTTCTATACGCTTTTCCTCCTCTTCCCCTAATTCAGAGGGTACTGCTCAAATTGGAGTCTCAGGGGCACTCATTACCCCCTTCTGGCCTCAGCAGACATGGTTCCCGCTACTCAACAGGTTATCAGAAACCCTCCCAAAAACACTTCCCCTTCAGATGAACCTTCTGACCCAGGGTCCTGTGGTCCATCCCAACCTGAGGTCACTTCACCTTTACGCTTGGCTCCTGAAGAGATAGAGGTGAATAGGTTCAATGTTTCTCATAGAATTTCAGATATTCTTTTGGCTGCGCGTAAGCCGGCCACTAGAAAAACCTACACAGCTAAATGGAAGCGTTTCTCTATCTGGTGTACAAAATCCTCTTGCAACCCTTTTTTCTGCCCACCAATAAAGTCTTGGAGTATCTCTTAGACCTCTCAAATACAGGTCTGCAGTACTCCACAGTCAAAGTTCATCTTTGTGCCATTTCGGCATATCATGAGCCGGTACTTTCCATGTCACTGACTCAGTTGCCTGTAGTTAAGAGGTTTCTTAGAGGTATTCTACATACTAGACCTCCTATCAGACATCCAGTCACAGCGTGGGATATTAACCTTGTGCTAGGCATGCTCACTTGTAAACCTTTCGAGCCTCTAGCTATTTGCGAGTTGAAGTTCCTCACTTGGAAAACGCCCCTTCCTGGTGGCCATTATTTGGCCTGTAGAGTTTCTGAAATACATGCATTGGTCAAAGACCCCTATACACTGTATTTCACAAAGACAAAGTAGTTCTTAGGACTCATCCTAAGTTTCCCCTGAAGGTTGTCTCAGAATTCCATCTGAACCAACCTTTAGTCCTTCCTACCTACTTTGCGAACTTCCAGAATGAAGGGAAGCCTATCTTTTATTCGCTGGATGTTAAGAGAGCATTGTGGTTCTATCTAGCTAGAACAAAAGAAATTTGCAAGGCTCAGCAACTGTTTGTTTCCTTCAGCGAGACCTGGCTGGGTCAACCTGTTGCTATCAGATGCATTTCAGTGTGGCTGGTGGCATGCCTTCACCACTGCTATTCTATGGCACAGGTCAAGCTGGAAGGCAGAATGCATGCTCACTCTACAAGAGCAGTTGTGGCATCTCTGATGGAAATGCATAACATGCCCATTGCAGATATTTGCAATGCGGCTACCTGGAGATCCGTGCATACTTTCGTTAACCAACCTAATAGAGTATTATGACTGGATGACAAGGGAGTTGGACAGGGGCCATGCGGTACATGTCCTGTACTTGGACTTCAGTAAGGCTTTTGATACAGTGCCTCATGGGAGACTGATGGGGAAGCTGACGGCAGTGGGGGTGGGAAAAAAGCTCACTAAATGGATAAAGAACTGGTTACAGGGGAAGGTACAGAGGGTGGTGGGGGGGAGCTCTCGGCACCCAGAGCAGTGATGAGTGGGGTGCCGCAGGGGTCAAAGCTGGGCCCGGTGCTATTTGGGTTCTTAATCTCCAATATAGCACATGGAGTGGGGAGCAGGGTTAGTCTGTTCTCACACTGGACCAAATTGGGGTGGTGGTGGTGGATGAAGAGGATGGATAGGGAAAAACTGCAGGGGGACCTAACCAAACTGGAGACATGGTCGGTGGAGTGGCAGCTGGGATTCAGTGCAAAGAAGGGTAAGGTGATGCACTTTGGGGCTAAGAGCCAGAAGAGGGACTACTGGTTGGGGATCACGGAGGAGGAGAAGAACCTAGGTGTTGGTAACTGGGAGCATGAACAACTTGGCCCAGTGCAAGAGAGCAACAGCGAAGGCAAACAGGATGCTGGGGTGCATCGTAAGGAGGTTCTCATCCAGACACATGGAGGTCATCCTACCTCTCTACAGATCTTTGGTCAGACCACACCTAGAGTACTGTGTGCAATACTGGAGGCCATACCGGAGGAGAGATATGAAGTTACTGGAGGGGGTGCAAAGGAGGGCAACAAAAATGTTAAAGTGGATGGAAGGAAAGGAATATGAAGTTAAGCTGAAGGAGCTGAACATGTACACACTGGAGGAGAGGATGGATAGGGGGGATATGATTGAAGCATTTAAATAACTGAGGGGGGTAAATAAACCTAGCACTGAGAGGGTGTTTAAACTGAGGAGTGGAAGAGGGACGAGGGGGCATGGACTAAGGTTGGAAGGGGGACGTTTCAAGAGGGAAATGAGGAGGCACTACTTCACTGACAGGGTGGTGTCTAGTTGGAATGCGCTGCCAGAGGAGGTGGTAACAAGTAGGACAGTCGATAGCTTTAAGAAGGAGTGGGATAAAGCAAGAGGAAGAGTCAGGAGCAGGGGCTGGGACAAGCGGGGGAGGAACTGAGGGGGAGGAGACTGGGGCAGCTGTAATCTAGGATGCTAGCTGCACACTCGGGCAGACTTAGATAGACTGATTGGTGTGTTCTGCTGGCAGATTCGTATGTTCATATGTCCGTATGTATGTTCGTATGTAAAATCACAGTGACGCTGTTCATGAGCAGAGGTCCTATATGCCTATGTTGAAAATCTGGTGACAAATGTCCATAAAATGACTGTGTTACAAGCGTGCATTGTGCAGTTTCCTCGCATCCTTGTTAACTTCATAAATTTGTAGTATTTTCACTTCAGATTTTCAACACTGGCATTTTTTCAGACCTCCTTATAAAAAGTACAGCTGTCATTTTTCACATCCTGCCCGAAATATGCGTTTACACATCTCGTGCAGAATAGTGTGGTTGCTTTGGGAAATCAATGTTTAGACAGATTAAGAAAATCATAGTGACAGTGTTCATGAGCAGAGGTCACAAATGCCTATGTTAAAAATTTGGTGAAATGATTCCACTAAATTACTGTGTTACGTGCATGCGTTGCGCAGTTTCCAAGTACGCTCAGAGGTTTGAGCATTTTTAATATTTTCACTACAGATTTTCAACATTGCCATCTCTTCACACCTCTCTATGAATGGTACAGCTGTCATTCTTCACATTCTGCCTGATATGTGTTTTCGTACATCTGGCGCACAATGGCACGGTTGCTGTGGAAACTCAAAGTTCGGGACACATTGACAAAATCACAGTGCTACTGTTCATGAGAATAGGTCCCAAATGCTTTCATGAGGTGGGGGTCACAAAAAGGCCACATTGAAAATCTGTAGTGCAAATACCAACAAATGCCCGGGGCATTAGGGTTTCTAACCATAACGTCTCACCCTGTACAGACTGACAGGCATCCAGGGTGTGCCTTTGGATTGCCGACTGTAATGCTCATGCCATTCCATCCCCACCCTGCAGTCAGTGACAGGCATTGAGGTGTGCCTTGGACTCTTCAGCCCCAGAGTTCACCCCATTTTCCTACACTGCATCCATTTCAGCATATGTGGGGTGACTGTAAAGCCAAACACCCCAAAGCTAACCTCAACACTTGTCAGTGTCTGCAGGATAGGGTGAGGTGAAATGGCATGAACGTTATGGGCAACAACCCAAACGCATACCCCAATGCCTGTCCATCTCTGCAGGGTGAAGGTGGGGTTGGCGTGAAGTTCAATACTTCACTGCCATTCCTATTCTGCATCTGTCTAACTCCTGCATTTCCAATGCTAATACGAGCAAGCAAACATGCAGCATTGACAGATGCTTGTTTTTGTTTGTTTTTACCCTAAATTGAAGGACCCAGTAGTAGAATTCTAGTTCTTTAGTCCCAGTAGAGTAGTAAAGTTCTAACAGCACCTTCTTCCTCTTGCTGTTCATTACCTTCTGCAATCTTCAGCACTGTTTACACTGTCATGCATCTCTGTATAGTTTGTATTAACGTTTGGTTGTATGTACAGCATGTATGATTTCCCTGATACCCTCTCCCTCAGGACACACTGTGAGATGAGTAACTTGTTGTTCAATGTGCCCTTCCTGGTGAAACATTTCAATAAATAAATAAATAAAATACAAAGTGTGTCCCATTGCAGGTTAGCTCTCTGCACTCGGTAAAAAAAAAAGACAGCACATGTCTCATTGTGTGTTAGCTTCAGTTTCACAGATTGCTGACTTTTATGAAGCATGTTTGCTGTTACATGGTTTCTGTATGTAACCCCCCTCTCCCCCCCTCTAGGGGCACAACTTATCACAGATGGTCCAGTGTATGAGAAGGATTACCACAATGCGTACCACTATGAGCTAGTGCATCTGAAATAAAGATTTGAAAAAATAGTTATCCTACCTCTCGATGGCTTCACCACAATTTGCATTCTCGATCTCACCTCCAAACCTGGATTCACCTCAAACGTCTGGCCACCGGATGCAGGACCTCCAACCTGCAGCCTCCTGTCTCTTCTGAGCTCCCGAGCCCCTCGATCCTGGTGCAGTATGATGTTATGAAATAAATCGGACACAAGGGGGTTTCCATTTCATTCTTCCCCTTCTAACTTAAATAAAGAGAAAATCTCTACCAAGTTTCTTCCCAACCAGCATCTTTATTCTAGCACCTGCACCCCAAATGATTTCAGGAATACACAGGTCCCATCTTTTACTAGATAAATAAAGCAGCTCCATGGAGCTATATAAACTTTTTACAATTCACCCAAACTAGAGTTTTCGAGCAGCATAACTGGCATACAGGCAGTACAAGCAGGTTATCTTTGACTCTTGACTTCTTGGATGATTTACCCAAGCAACCTCTTCCCTTGAAGAACCTACAGGCTCCTGGCTCGCTGGCGCTGGCAAGCTAAATCTCCTCTTTTCCTGTTCTGGGTTATCCTTTTCCTCAGTCTCTGTCTGGTCTGGCACTGGTCGGCTGCCCTGTCTCCAGCATGAAGAAGCGTGCTGCTTCTTCCACCAGGTGCCCCAGATGTTGGCCCAAATCTCAAGGGGTACCAGGATTTTTCCTTTCCGATCCAGGCCCTGTAACCCATTCTCTCTCCTCCCATATGGAACCTGAACCTGCTGGTGCACCCAGCCTTGAAACACCAGTCCCCACAGCCATGTACTTGTTCTCTCTCTCTCTCTCTCTTCTACTGGTGCAACGGCCCTTAAACACAGCCTTGCTCCAGTACCTGAGCTAACTTACTTGGACTACCCTGCCACTAGAGAATCCTGATACCTGCCACCGCTCAGGCTCCCCGAGCAGCCCGGTCCTCCACAGATGGCACCCATACCCCTCACTGAGCTTCCAGATGACCATGTGAGATTGGTCCCCAGCCTCTGGATTACATCCCTGCCAACACATCCTGGGCTTGAGATAAGCCCCCACCAGGGGCACCCCCAAGGCCTGTTTGAAGACCTGCGACCAGCCCGGCCCTTAAATGCCTGCGCCCCAGGACATACCCCTCCACGTAGGTCCCACTATATGGGTGAAGAGACCCCCCGGCTCCCTCTACACTCAGGCCACCCTGCCACTCTGGGTGTGGGAAAGAACCACTGCCATTGGCCTCCCCCCCCTATTTAAACCCTGCCTCTGTCTCCACAGCCCTGGCACCCCAAGCCACTTTTTCACAGGATCACATGGGCTCCTGCCTATCCTGGCATTCTCCTACCATCTACACCTCCCTGTTCCCGATGACGCAGGTACCTGGCCGACCATCCTTTGCTCAGAGCTCCCTTCCTGGCTCCTCGATGCCACGTCACTGTAGAGGCCATCCCTGTCTGCCACTTTTGGGGCGGTACCCCCTACAGGCCCAACCCAGACCACCAAGCTCTCTCCTTGCCTGCCTCCTCTGCTCCTCCAGCTGCCCACCTCCAGCCTCAGGCCTAGTGCCTGGGCTGGAAAAGGCCCCAAAACTTCCTGTCTCCAGCCTTGTATACCTTCCCTAACCTGCCCTCTGCTGCTGCCTTGAGGTGTCTAGCAGGGATCAACCCCCAAGAGCACTAATAAATTACCTAGCTCTTGGTGGGTAGGAGGAGGAAAGGGGTTCCTAATGGGAGCATAAGCCCCTCCTGCAAGGTGGGGCTTACACCTACAAGAAGAACTGAATACTCCAGGCCTCCTTTGGATCCATAAAATACAATCCCTTCCCCGAATGTCAGGTAGGAAGGTAAGACAGTTTTATCATTACAAGTACGTGATTATTTATATTATATATGTGTAGCTCTCATGGCACTCCGAAGTAAGTAGTAAGTGGGGAGTTGCTGCTGCTCCATGGAATCCTCATGTACCCAACATTCTAAAGCTTGGGCTGTGCCATTTCCCTCACAGGGGTGCACTATACCCAGGTGTTTTGATTATCCATTGACAATGTCGGAGCTAACAGAAAAGGAAATTATGAAGTTAATTTCTTCTTCCTACTCAGCATGGGAAAGAAGAGGTAGAGGGTATTTTTCCCTGTGCTTTCTTTCCCATACCCATGCCCTACGATTACTCTCAGATGAGAGGTTACTTTAGGGGTGGGGCAGCTGAGCTTCCAAGTGGGCTGATCTGACTCCAGTCCCTAAGGCTCAGCCCAAATATAACCCCTGATGGATCTGCCCAGGTTGCCCGCCCACTGCCAGTGGGAGAAAGGATTCATCAAAGACAAGTGGGTACCGGAAGTGGTGAGCCAAGGGCTCACACTGCAGTTCAAAAGGTTCCCCAGACTGCGGATTCACAGGAACTTTAAACCTCCTTCTCCAACAGAAAGGATTCTGCTGGGGTCAGAGGTCAAAATGTTGCTGCACACAAATGCAGCAGAATCCCTTCCTGTCAGTTAGGAAAGGGTCTCTACTCAAGGTACTTCTTCACTCTCAAAAAAAAAAAAAAAGCTCAAAATGTTCACCCTGTTCACAGTGATACCATCCCTGCAATGGGGAGACTGGATGGCTCCCTTGACCTGAAGGATGCATATTTCCACATTACAATCAGGACCAGTCACAGGAAGTAATAATCTTTTTTTGGGGTGGTCTGAGTCCCATCATGTCTAGGAAATCCGCTTCCTCCTCGTCCTCAACTGACTCTTGAATAGAGAGGTTGAGGTTATCGACCATTTGTATCACAAAAGATTTGTGAGATGAATAATCTTCTGGTTCCTAGGGGAGGGGGGGACCAAAGTCCTGCTCTGGAGAAACTTCAGGCTCAGTTGGGTCCCCCTCCTCTTCCTCCTTCTCATCATCCTCTGGTTCCTCATACAAGAATATCGGTTCCTGGGTAGGGGGAACTGATGTAGGAACAGGGGGAACCAAGGGACCAACAGCCTGGAGGGCCTGTAATACTTGCAGGGCCTTGGCAATGTCCTGAGCTGAGGGCATTGTTGGTCTGTCCACTGAAAGCGCCTTTGCTTTTTCAGCAGGAGATGCAGTGTGGTATGTTTTCCCTTATGTTTTCTTTTAGCAGGAACTGGTTCTGCAGTTGGTTCCACTGGTCTCTTAGACTTAGAGGGCTCAGGTTTCTCTGTGGTTTTGGGGTCCACTGGTTTCTTTGTTTTTTCTTTCTTTGAAGAGGAAGATTCTTCAGCAGTTTTTGGAGGAGAAGAAGGGGTATCCATCTCTTCAAGTTTCTTAGCCCTTTTTCTCAGGGTCTTAGGGCAAAATGATGTCACAGTTTACAAAGATGTGACTGGGTCCCAAACAAACGATGCACAAATCGTGCCTATCAGCTTTTGCCACTATTTGCCCACAACCAATACAGTTTTTAAAACCAGTTGGTCCTGTCTTTTTCTTAGGTGTCCCTGATACTAGCGTCAGGCACAGCAGAAATTTGAGACAAAAACGGTCAGTTCCCAAACCGCAAATAGCTATGAGAAATATAACCCCAAAACGGTTGGTTCCCAGGTAAGAAACACAAGCGGAATCGACTAAAGCACTTAGTTCCTGACAGGAAAAGGAACCAAGCAAGAAGATTCTAAAGTTAAAATACAGTAGTGATATGGTACACAGGAAGGAACTGAGGTGCTACAAGTAAAAAAAAAAAAAAAAAAAATTAAACAAAAAGTGGTAAAAACAGCACAGAAACTGCGGTTCCCAGTGGTTCCTCGGAACCGTGAAGTACTGCTAAAATTCTGTAAAAACCCACTAAAACTGACTACCTGAATTGGGGCAGCAATCACAAAATTATTATTAAAAACGAACTATTTCAAAAAATAACATTTTCCAAGGAAGTTGAGGAGAGCTCTCCAAGGTGTCCGTACTGGCAGGCGTAGAAATTAATCTGAGCACTTCAGAGTGCAGCAGTTACTAGGGGCAGCAGTTTGAAACTGGCACAAGTCAATGAGCGTTCCGTCATTTACATACATTCCATGCTCCTCTGAGACAGTTCAACACAGGAGGCTGACTGCATTATTTAAGCATACCTAGTGATTCCTGGGGTTTGAATAGGTGCCAAGAGCACTTTAAGGGTTGAGGGGCTGAGGCCCAAGGCCTGCAAGTGAACCAAGTAGTCCAGGGAAATTTGTGTGTAGGGGATTGAACCCACATGGAAAAACTTTTTCATTTGCAAGTATATATCTTTCTGGTAGCAGGCTTCCTGGAAACCCTGAGGACTCAGGACCTCCTCCGAGAAATGAGAATCAGAGTAGTGTAACTCTTTAAGAATCATGCCTTGAGATGCAGAGACTTGGGGTTCAGAAGAGTTACTCTGCCCTGAGACATGCTATGAGGGCTATGTCTCTGTAGCAGACAGATAGGTCGCTTGGTGGAGAAGGCCAGGAGCAAGGAGTACCAGGGCTGCCTTGCCCAGTCTGGGGCCACTAGTATCACGGTTGCAGGCTGACTCCTCAATATCATGAGAACTCTTAGTAATAGGGGGAAGGGAGGGACGGCTTATAGAAACCTCCTGACCAGTCCAGGGTCAGATTGTCCATGGGAACTGAACCCACTGCAGGAGGCCTGTAACAAAGACAGGGAGCTGGTGATCCTCTTCAGAAGCGGACAGATCTGTTTCCAGTGTGCCGCCATTGTGGCCAATGCCCATTTGTTTAAAAAGCATTCATGATGCCCCTGACTAATTCTGCTGAGGGAGTCCACCAGGACAGTGCCCTTCCCTGGAAGATGGATTGCTGAAATCTGTACTTCCATTGAGTCAGCCAGGTGCCAGATCTTCATAGCTTCTGTCCACAGCTTGAGGATCTTTTGTGCCTCCGTTTGTTGATGTAGTACATGGTGGAGTGTATTCTGTCCTAATATGAACCTGTTGATCTTTTACTTGAGGAGCGAAGGCCTGGAAGGCGAGAAAGACTGCCCTGAGCTCCAGATTTAAATACTCCATGAATTCTTGTGGAGATCACACTGAGCTCACCATTTGGTCGCTTAGATGGGCCTACCAACCTGGATGGGAAGCATCTGTGGTCAGGACCACTGATTGGAACTGTTGCTGAAAATGCGTTCCCTCCCTGAGATTGTCCCTTTCTTTCTGCCAGTCCCAAGCTTGTAATAAAGTTTTTGTTACAGGCATCAGCCTTGACAGGGGATGTCATTTTTGGGACCAATGGGCCCTTAAGTGATACGGGATGTCTCTCAATTGAAAACTGGCACCTGGCACTGCAGCTGTGGTGGAGGCCATATGACCTAGAAGTTGTGGAGAATGCCTGCTGGCCTGGGCTGGCTCAGGACAAAGGTGTTTGCCAGGTTTAGGAGTCTTTATTTTCTTTCCCATGGAAGGAATGCCCTTCATTGGAAACATTTCCTGTGCTCCTATGAACTTCAGCACCTGCACTGGTTTTGTTTGCGACTTTTGGGTATCTAGGAGAAATTCCAGTGTCTCCCAGGTGCTCTAGGTTAGCTGGGGAGAGTTCTTGACTTGCTGATGTGATTTCTCTGTAACTAGCCAGTCGCCCAAGTAAGGGAAACAAACATCACCCTTTGCTTCATGAGGTGTGCTGCCATTACTGCTAAGCAGTTCATGAACACCATGAAAGCAGAAGAGAGACCGAAAGGAAAGACTGCAAACTGGTAATGACCAGAGAGTAGCCTGAACCTTAATTACTGCCTATCCATAAGTCACTTAAAAATGCAGTGTTGGGGCTGGGCTGATGGCGATGAGAGTTGAGGCGCTGGACACCACACCTTGCACCACACCGGCGACCTGGGTTTGGGAACAAGCCTGGGCCACCAGGGGTCGGCAGGGGAGAGAGACAGAGAGAGAGAGAGAGAGAAAGAGAGAGGATTGAGCATCCAGAGGACTGCTCTCCTCTATCGTGGAGGAAGGGATTGCTGTCCTGCTCGTCAATCTCCCTCTGGCGGTGGCCGGAGGAGATGCGAGTCAGGAGATATGTAGCCAATGTTTGCCGTTGGCGGGGGGGGCGGAGAAAATGGTGTAAAATGGAGCTGGCAGGCTCTGTGATGGCTCTCCTGCACCTCTCCCAGCTTCCCCAAGCATCTGGATTTTGCTCCGGGGGGGCAGAAGCCGGCACCTCTTCGCCTCGGCCCTGTCACGGAGGGAAACCAGTGGGGTATCACAGGGGAAGTCATGTAGGGAATCGAGACCCAGAGTCCCTCCAAGGGAGGGACCGGAGCCACTGCCAGGCTCCCAAGGTGCAAAAAAAAAAAGGCAGTGTTAAAACTTCTGCAAACTCCCACTTCGGTGGCAGGGGTGAACAAAAAAGTAAATAAAAAGTACCAGCTGGACAGATCTACTACTGACTTTTTTATTTTTTTTATTTTATAGGTTTTACCCCCGGTTTTGCCTGCCCCATCTTGGGCGCGCGTGCGCATGTGTGGAGGCACACACACACACCACGCTTCAAGACACCCTCCCTACGTGCTGCCCCTCCCACCTATGCCACCACATGGAACCACTCGGTGGTGGTGGAACTATGGGGGGGTGACAATGGCCCCGGGAGAGGAGAGCTATTGTTAGGCTGCTTAGGCATGCAACTTACTTCCTTCCTCACCAACTAATTTCTTCACACCCTACCAGTCAGGTTTCAGAAAGGGACACTTGACTGCATCCTCCCTGATAAAGCTTACCGACTCCATTCTGACTGGTATTGACAGTGGACTGATCACCTCAACCATCTTCGTCGACCATGTGAAAGCCTTCAACACTGTCTCCCACCCCATATTGCTCTCTTGTCTCGCTGAATCAGGTCTCTCTGTTGCTGCCACCAACTGGTTCAGATCTTACCTTTCTGGCAAAACCCAGTCCGTTAGAGTCGCAAATGCTATCTCCTCCCCCCTTCCCTTAACTACCGTTGTCCCCCAGGGGTCGGTTCCGAGACCCATACTGTTCTCTATATTCCTAAATAACTTACCGCTCATCTGCTCTACTACCTCAATCCACATATATGCAGATGACACTGTACTCTTCTCCTCAGGCTCCGACCCTGAAGTGGTACAAACTAACCTCCAAGCCGACTTCAACAAAGTACAGCAATGGTTCATTTCTCACCAGCTCTCCCTAAATGTAAAAAAAAACTGTCACAATGACTTTTGGCACATGACAACGCCTGTCCAGACTCCCATCCCTTCTCTAGTTCCACACCCTGGATGGTCAAAAATTCGAAGATGTCTCCTCATTCCGCTACTTGGAGGTATGGCTCGACTGCCATCTTTCCTTCTCAGACCACATCAATGCTATTTCAAAAAAACTACGCCCCATGCTCAGTGCACTTTATAGGAACCGCAGTAGCCTCCCTCCCCCCATCTGACGTGAACTGGTCCACAAGATGATACTGCCCTCCTTTGATTACTGTGACATTGTTTATGGTGCAGCCCCTAAGTCCACCCTATATAAGCTGGACACATTTTTTAATGCCTTTTGCCACTTTGCTCTCGATGCCTCACCCCTTACCCACCACTGTGACCTCTACCATTCCCTGGCACTACCGTCCCTCAGAAACCACCGCATTTCACACTGTGCTAAATATGTATCTAACCTATGGCTTGGCACCATCCCTTCCTACCTCTCCTCCGTGTTACACATCCTGACTATGGTGGGGTGGGGGAATACAAGCTGCTGCATGTGATAGGGCTAGGGTGCCTTTGGCTTCCAACCCCCCCAGACAAGGATTCTAGAAAAATGTATGCCATGGGCAAGAAAGGCTATATGGCAGCTACACTCCTTGTCAGGCAAGCCAATTATATGGCCTATGCAGCACAGTACTAAAAAGCCCTTTGGACCTCAGTGCTGGCCCTGACAGACAAGGTCTATGGAGAGGTGGCAGTGGATCTGGCTGAGACTGCAAGAACGGCCCTCGATGTCACAAAATATCAGTTTCATATGGCAGTGGATGCCAATGACACTGCTGCCAGGCTTATGACTCTCACAGTCTCCATGAGAAGGTTCACCTGGCTTAGAGCCACAAACCTCTCACAAGATACCCAAACTAAGGCAATGGATTTCCCCTGTGAGAATAACTCTCTCTTTGGGGATAAAACAGAGGCCAACATGAAAAAAGTGAAGGTGTACAAGGCCACCTACAGGAACAATCCAACCAAACACAGACTCTCCGACTTTTATAGGTCCCAGACTGTGGGAGGCTGGAGTAGGGGAATCCTACTCCAGGCCTTTTTTCCAGGCTCAGACCCTGTCAGACTACCAACAGACCAGAGGGTACTGAACGTGTAGAGGCAGGAGACCAATGAGATGGTCAGAGCCGGCTCCCCAGGCCAAGGCTCAACTGAAACAGAACCCCTGACACGTTTGTACAGGTTGCCTCTCCCCTACCAGTAGGTGGAGGGCTGGCTCACTTCCTCTAAGATTGGCCAAACATCACCACAGACAAGTGGGTGTGGGAGGTAGTGAGCCAGGGCTTGTCCCTAAGCTTCAAATCGCTTCCAAAGCTAAGAAACAGAATTCTTTCTCCGCTAACCTCATCAGAAAAGGTGCTTCTGGAAACAGAGGTTGTTAGCCTTTTGCTCATCAGAGCAGTGGAGCCTGTCCCTCTAGCACAGAGGGGCAAGGGTTTCTACTCCAAATGTTCCTAACACAAAGGAAGAATGGGACTGGTGGCCCATACTAGATCTCAGACTACTGAACAAGCATGTCTCAAAGCCAAACTTCAGAATGTTCAGTTTGGCTATGATAATCCCAGCTCTCCAGCAGGGGGACTGGTTGGCCTCCTTGAATCTCGAGGATGCCTATTTTCACATCCCAATCAGGCCCAGCCACAAAAAGCAGCTAAGGTGTAGACTTCCCTCAGGCCATTACCAGTTTGCAGCCATGCCCTTTGGCCTGACCTCAGCCCCAAGGGCATTCACAAAGTGCTTAGCGGTAGTGGTGCTTCACTTGAGAAGGCAAGGAATCACAGTATTTCCTTACCTAGACAATTGGCTGATAGTGGGACTGTCCCCTCAGCACACCAGAGACTCCCTTGCTCTCATTCAGAGCACCTTGGAATCTCTGGGATTCCTGATAAATGCCCAAATGTCCCAAGTGGAACCCGTCCAGGTCCTGGACCTCATGGGGCAGAGCTGGACACCCTTCAATGAAGGGCATTCCTTCCCAGGGCAGGGTAAACAGTATTCTGCAGCTGACAGGATCTTTCAAACTAAACAGACCCAAGCCAGCAAGACACTTTCTGCAACTGTTGGGCTACATGGCAGCAGCTACAGCCATGGTGCCAGGCTCAAGGTTTCAGATAAGAGACATTCAGTTCCACCTAAGAGCCAACTGGTCTCAAAGGAGGGATTCTCTGGCCAAGCTGGTGCCTGTCTCAGAAACTCTCATACAGGTCCTGCAATGGTGGTTGGACAGGGAGAACCTCAGAGAGGGAACTCCCTTCCAAAAGGAAACACCTTCAGTAGTGCTCACTACAGATGCTTCCCTGTTGGGATGGGGGGCACACATGCTCGACCTCATGGCCAGTAGTACATGGTCCCCGCAGGAATCGCTTCTGCACATCAGTCTCTTGGAGCTCTGGGAAGTGTACCTGACTCTTCACTCATTTGCATCTCAGCTAGAGGGCAAGGTGGTACAGGTCAAAACAGACAACACAACTACCACACATTACATCAACAAGCAGGGATACACCAGGTTAACCATGCTGTGCACAGAGGCCATGAGTATCTGGAACCTGTCTTACTCCCTGCAGGTGTCCCTCTCCGCCACTCACCTTCCAGTAAAGGACAACATTCTGGCAGACTCCCTCAGCAGGATCAGCCAGAACCCTCACGAGTGGTCCATAAACACACAGGTGCTACAATCAGTGTTCAGAAGGTGGGGCACACCAGAGATAGATCTCTTTGCCTCCAACAGCAACCATCAGCTGCCACAGTTCTTTTGCAGACCTCCAGACAAGGGGACTGTGCCAGTGAATGCTCCAACATTGGATTGGTCAGGCAAATTTCTCTATGCCTTTCCTCCCTTTCCTTTCTTGCTCAGAGTCCTGATAAAACTCAGGACACAGTCATCAACAATCATCCTGGTAGCACCAGATTGGGCAAGACAACCCCAGTACTCCCTGATGTTAGCCCTGTCAGTGGCACAGCCAATTCACCTTCCTCAGAGGCACAATCTGTTGACATCCTCGCAAGGCAGGATACTGTACCCCAGCCTCAAGGCCCTTTACCTCAAGGCTTGGTTCTTGAAGACTTAGAGTTCAGCAATCTGCACCTCTCTGAAAAGGTCCTGGATGTCCTTAGGGATTCTCGGAAACCCTCAACCAGGAAAACTTATGCTTCTAAGTGGAAAAGGTTTTCTATCTGGTGTGGCCACACGGGTATCCACCCTGCTATTGCTGGGTTTATTGTCCTTTTAGATTATCTGACCCATTTAAATTCACAACTGCAGTCTCTGCTTACATTTCAGCCAATAAAGATAGTTCTCTGGCATCTCACCCTGTCTTCAGGAAGTTCTTTAAAGGTCTCCTTCACCTCCACCCTCCCTTGAGGGAGCCAGTGCTGGCCTGGGATCTGAACATTTGCATTGCCAGGCTAATGGACACCCCCCCCTTGAGCCAATGGCAACTGTAGATTTAAAGTATGTTACCTGGAAAACTCTTTCCCTAGTAGCCATTACTTCAGCTAGGGGAGTAAATGAGCTTCAGGCCCTGTGCACAAACCTGAAATATATTTATTTCCACAGGGATAAGGTGGTACTCAGGACTATTAGGAAATTCCAACCTAAAATAGTCTCTGCCTTCCATCTGAACCAGTCTATTATATTACCAGTCCTTTTCGCTGCCAGCTCCAGCTCAGGAGAATGGAGATTGCACAGCCTGGATGTCAACAGGGCACTTAGCCACTATCTTGATAGGACCAAGTCCTACAGGCAAAGGGTTACCCAGTCGTTTCTCACCTTTGGGGAAGATGGTAATGGTAAACCAGCATCTAGAAGAACAATTGCATGCTGGATAGTGGCCTGCATTCAGTTCTGTTTCAGCACAGTTGGTAAAGCAGTCCCCCTGTGCCTCAGGGCACACTCTACCAGGGGTACAACTGCATCAGTAGCTACAGCAAGGGACATACTCCCTACTGAAAATATGCAAGGCAGCTACATGGAAAACTTCACACATTCACCAAGCACTACTGCTTAGACATGCAGTCCAGAAATGATGCCAGGTTTGGCTCAGCAGTTCTGCAGAGCCCTTTTCCCAAATAGGTTCTGTGCCCTACCTCCAAAGGTACTGTTTGGTAGTCTGCGTTAATTAAGCATACTGAGTGATTGATGGGATTTGAAGAAAACATTACTCACTATAGTAATTATCTTTCTTCCAGGGGATCACTCAGTATGCTTAATTCCCCTACCGGAACCCGGAAGAAAAGGGATCCCTTATTCTGCATCCCTGCTGGTCACTATATGTCCTATTGTTTATTATGGTTAATGGTTGACAGTTTTTTAAACCAGTTGTGTTTAAAGAGTAGCCGACACCTTCAGGACAACTTTAACAACTAATAATATTTAGACACGGTTCAACTTGTACTTCATGTTAGTTCTGTATTTCTCATCCCCATTATTAATTATTGAGGCCATTTGTATTAAAACAGAATCCTTGTTCCTGAAGAGTTCGTCTATCCCTGTTGCTTTCTCCCTACCTGAGGTCATAATACACTGCTTGTGACATCACAGTTACTCTCATGGCAACAGACTGTGATGTCACAACAGAGCATTATGACTTGAAGTAAGGAGTAAGCTATAGAGACATGAACTCTAAGGGATAAAGAACATGTATTCATGAAGTTTATTCAGTAACAAATAATGGGGGAGAGAAATGTATATAATATATGGAATACAAGCTGAATTGTACCCAAATATCATGTTTTTCAAAGTTTTCCTTGAGACATCGGTAGCTCTTTAATAGTTGTCCCTTGTTACAGTGACCATTCTATTAAGGATCTCTTACAGAGAGATAGTGTTACGCAGTTTAGCTAGTTAGGGTGTCTTCACCTTGTTAGGCTTCGAGATTTTTTTTTTTCAATTGTTTAACCAGGTGAGACACACTAAGCTGAAAGCTTGTTTACAGGTGTAACCTGGGAGCACAGGGAAGTTAAGTGACTTGCTCAGGGTCACACAGTATGCAAGTGGGGGTTGTGGGATTCAAACCCAGGTCTCCAGATTTGCAGCTCAGAGCCTTAAACCACTGCGCTATACTGCCTCCTAACTTCAGAGTGCAGCAGTTACTAGGGGCGGCAATTTGAAATTGGCTCGACCCAATGAGAGTTCCATCATTTGTATTCATTCCAGTCTCCTCCTAGGCAGTTCAACACAGGAGGCTGACTGCATTAATTAAGCATACTGAGTGATCCACTGGAAGAAACATTATTACTATGGTGAGTATTTTTTTCTTTCCGCCTATATGTCAGCAGGTAGTGAGAAAACAGTTGTTTCACACCCCATTTTCATTAAAAGTTTCAAGGATCTACTGCATCTCTATCCTCCTGTCAGGGACCCAGTCCCTCCATGGGATTGGAACCTGTGCATAGCCAAGTTCATCGAGTCTCCCTTTGAGCAATGGCTACTGCTCATCTGAAGTATGTCACCTGGAAGGCAGCCTTCCTGGTTGTTGTAACCTCTGCAAGGATGGTGTGCAAGCTTTAGATTCTCTGCACAGACTAACTGCATTATCTTACTCAAGGACAAGGTACTCCTTAGGGCTGACAGGTAATTCCTTTCCAAAGGTAGCCTCTGAGTTTTGTATCAACCAATCCATCACTCTCCCAGTCTTTTCACAGCAAACTCCAGCTCTGGGGAGCAGGTGCCCCACAGTCTGAACATTGAAAGAGTACTCCGTCACTATCTGAACCACAATAAGGACCTCAAGTCTTCCCACTCACAGTTGTTCCTCACTCAGAGTGAAGTGAAAAAGGGCAGGCCAGCCTCTAAGCGGACCATTGCTCACTGGATAGTCTCATGCATCCAATTCTGCTATAGTGAGGCTGACAAGCAGCCACTAGAAGGCCTCATGGCACACTCCATTCATGGCACTGCTGTCTCTGTAACAGCTACAATGGATATTCCCTTTTTAAAAATGTGTAAAGCAGCTACCTGGAAAACTGTATACACCTTTACAAAACATTATTGCCTGGATGTACAATCCAGAAGAGTTGCCAGTTTTGGCACTGATGTCTCGACGAAACTTTTCCCTAAATAGGTTTTATACCCAGCCTCCCAGGGTACTGCTTTGTAATCTGGATATGTTAAGAATAGTGATGGATTCCTGGGTCTTGAAAAAAATGATTACCATAGTAATATTGATATTGTTACTATACTTAAATGTCCCATCCTGCCTCCCCTTTCAGAACTTGGAAAAGGTTCTACAAGAATCAGTGTTTTTCGTTACTTTTTTCTGCTTAAGAATTTCTTCTTGTTCAACCACAATCAGTCTGTTGTAGTTTTGTTTGATCTGCCATAGCTTGGTCTGAAAGGCCAATTCTTTGTTGGTTATTGTTATTTATTCATTTTAACCTAGAGTACAGAATAGGATAGTAGGTTTGTAGCTGTTGCCCTCTAGGCATTTAAAATAGATCTACCATTGAGCAGCAAAGCACAGCACCACCTCAGGGTCACAATTTGAAACAAACTCTGGCCAGAGCCGGTAGGGCTGCATTGGAGGAATCTGGGGTAAAAAATATTGAAAAATACCAAAGTTACAAGCCTACATTAACAAAATGTAACAGGATCAAAAATTTGTTGTTTTGTAATATTTCTACATCAAATTTGCAACATAGCCTTATTATGACTTTGCCTCATGAAGAAGGGAAGAGCAAATGTTCAACTCCTGTCCGAAAGGTGATTTTGCACAGGGACTGGGAAATCAACTTTTGGGACGCAAGAAAAAAATTACTCACCTTAGTAATGTTGTTTCTTCTAATGGAGTCTTGCTATATTATGACATATGCAGTGAGTCCCAACCTTCGAACTGCTCCGGAGGTGAAAGAGTTAACTTTCCATGCCAGGCATGGAACGCTGAGTTCAAGCTCGGTTGAAACTCTGTCTGTTGTTCTTCAAACTCAAACCGTCAGATCTTTACGAGCTAAACTCACTGAGGTCCTGTGTGGAAGCTGTAAACCTACACTAGCCAACTGGCTACTAAACATAAGAACACATTTTTTGGTCCCAAAACAAAGACTCAAGTCAGGAGACCTAAAAATGAAATACACAACACCAAGTCACCCCAAAAAAGGAGGGGTGAAAACAACAAGGTGGGCATCTACTAAGTTCCAACACTGCACTGCCCACCCACATCCCAAAAACAGAGGTTCTGAGAGGGGCAGGCGGGGGGGAGGTCATAATATAGCAAGACTCCATTAGAAGAAACAACATTACTAAGGTGAGTAATTTTTTCTTCAAACATGAAGTCTTGCTATATTATGACATATGCAGACTACAAAGCAGTACCTCCATGGAGGAGGGACAGAACCTACTTAAGAAATAGGCTCTGAAGCACAGCTGTGCCAAACCGAGCATCATTCCTAGCCTGGATGTCCAGGGAGTAATGCTTGGTAAAAGTGTGAACTGTTTTCCAGGTAGCTGCTTGACATATCTCTAGGATAGGGATGTCCCTGGCAGCAGCCAGGAAGCAGCTGTACCTCTGTAGAGTGAGCCCTCAGGCCTGAGGGAGGAACCTTACCCAGCTTTTCATAACAAAGTTGGATACTAGAGACAATCCACCTGGCAATGGATCTTTTAGTGGCAGGTTTCCCTTTGCCAACCTCACCATAAGTGAGGAACAGTTGAAGGGAGTCAAACCTGTGACCCTTGGTACGCTCTATGTAGTAACTAAGGGCTCTCTTCACATCTAAGCTGTGCAGCCTCCTCTCGCCAGAGGAGGAATGGTCAGTGAAATACACTGGAAAAGACATAGATTGATTAAGGTGGAAATCTGAAACCACCTTAGGCAAGAACTTCCTGTTAGTCCTGAGGACCACCTTATCTCTGTGAAAGGAGATAAAATCAGGCTCCACTGACAAAGCTTGTAATTCACTTATGCGTCTGGCAGAAGTGATAGCTACCAGAAACACAGTCTTCCAAGTCAAGTACTTAAGCTCTGCTGAAGACAAAGGCTCAAAGGGGGGTTGCATAAGCTGAGCAATGCAAACATTAAGATCCCAGGCAGGGGCAGGGTCCCTGAATGGAGGGTTGGTGTGAAGCAATCCCTTGAAAAACTTGGAGAATACAGGATGAGCTGAAAGAGAAGAGGGTTTACCTGCTGAAATAAAAGTAGACACAGCTGCCAAATGTACTTTTAGGGTAGCTGGTCTCAGCCCCAAGGTATTTAAATGGACCTATAATCAGGACTGTGGGTAAATCAGCAGATTCTGGGAAATATGCTTCCCAGAGCACCATATGGAAAACCTCTTCCTTTTGGAGTTATAGGTAGCCCTGGTGGAAGGTTTCCTAGAAGCCTTCAGTATATCCATTACACCTTGGGAGAGGTGTAGGCCAGCAAACTCTAACTCTTCAAGAGCCAGGCCTTGAGATTGAGAGATTTGAGGTTCGGGTACCAAACCCTCCCCTGAGCACAGGTTAACAGGTTGTGATTCCTGGGAAGACACAGGGGAAGATGGACCGCTAAGGACAGTAGGAGTGGATACCAGGGTTGTCTGGCCCAATCTGGAGCAATCAGGATCATCTTGCAGGGTTGAGATCTGATTTTTACTAGCACTTTGAACAGGAGAGGGAAGGGGGGGAAAAGCATAGAGAAACTTCCCTTCCCAATTGAGAACTAAGGCATCCAGAGGGACTGAGCCCAACACTGGGGGCCTGCAGCAAAAAAGGGGAAGTTGGTGATTGTCTGGGGCTGCAAAAAGATCTATCAGCAGGGTGCCCCATCTGGCAAATATCACCTCCAAGACCAGGGGGTCCAGTGACCATTCGTGATGGCCCTGGGAAATCCTGCTGAGAGCATCTGCCAGGACATTGTCCTTGCCTGGGAGGTGAACTGCCGTAAGGGAGGTGTTCAGGGAGTAAGTCAGAGACCACAACTTCATTGCTTCGTTGCACAAGGCTGTAGACCGAGTGCCCCCTTCCTTGTTGATGTACCACATTGTGGTGGTGTTGTCTGTTCTGACCTGTACTACTTTTTTCTGAACAGATTTGGAAAAAACTTGAAGTGCTAGAAAAACTGCTCTGAGTTCCAACAGATTGATGTGGAGCAGAGATTCCTGAGGGGACCACAATCCCTGGGTAGTGAGGTCACCCATGTGAGCTCCCCACCCCAAGAGGGATGCATCTGTAGTAAGGATTAAGGAGTGAGACTGAGTGACAAAGGGAACCCCTTGTCTCAGATTGCTCTGATCCTGCCACCACTGTAGGGCCTGGATCAGGGTTTGAGTTACTGGGATCAATTTGGTCAGAGGGTCTTTCCTTTGAGACCAAAAGGCTCTCAAATGGAACTGGATGTCCCTCATCTGAAATCTTGCTCCCTGCACCACTGCTGTAGAAGCAGCCGTGTGCACCAGGAGCTGTAGAAAATGCCTTGCTTGTCGAGAGACCTGTAGGATGAAAGAGGAGGCCAGAGACACCAGGGTCCTTGCCCTGTCCAAAGGAAGGAAGGCTCTGGCTTTCTCTGTGTTCAGCTCTGCGCCTATGAAAGTGAGGAGCTGGACAGGCTCTAGAACCGACTTTGAAAGATTCAGAAGGAAACCTAGGGAGGTGAGCAGTTGCTGAGTTATCTGTAGATGTAACTTGCCTTGGTCTGGAGACTGGCCTACTATGAGCCAGTCGTCCAGGTAAGGGAAGATGGCAATTTTTTGCCTTCTTAGGGAAGCAGCTGCTACTGCCAGGCATTTTGTGAATACCCTTGGAGCAGAGGTGAGGCCAAAGGGCATTGCTCTGAACTGGTAATGGCCTGAGGGCAGCTCGAACCTGAGGTACTTTCGATGGGAGCTTCTGATGAGAATATGGAAGTAGGCATCCTTGAGGTCCAGGGATGCTAGCCAGTCCCCCGGCCTTAGAGAGGGTAGAATAATTCCCAGAGTCACCATTTTGAATTTTGGTTTTAAAAGGTGCTTGTTTAAATATCTGAGATCCAGGATGGGCCGCCATTCTCCTGTCTTTTTGGGGTAAGGAAGTACCTGGAGTACAACCCTTTGCCCTGGTGTAGGGGTGGAACCCTTTCCACAGCTCTGAGAGCCAGGAGGGAAGAGACCTCTGCCTCTAGGGAAAGTGCCTCTGGTGGATTTGCAGGTGGAAAGGATCTGGTTCTCATCTTTGGAAATTTTTTGAAGCTGAGAACCAGTCCCTGGCTTACTACTTCCAGGACCCACTTGTCTGATGTCAGAGACTTCCAGTCCTGGACAAAGTAAGCCAGCCTGACCCCTACAGGTAGCTGAGAATTGGCCCCGGCAACCCCATCAGGGTGCCTGCTTGGCAGGGGCTTTGGGCTAAGGGGTGGAAGCAGGCCTGCTTGTACCCCATCTGCCTCTCCCTCTAAAGAACCCCCTCTGGGCATAAGCAGAAGAGGAGGCCTGGGCTTGGTAAAAGGCCTATGAAAAGGCCTGCCCCTGGAAAGCTGCCTTTGAGGAGTGGCCTGCCTTTCCTTGGCGTGTGCACTCCTATAGGTGGCCCTATACTCGTCCATTTTCTTCATGTAATTCTCTGTCTGCTCCCCAGAGAATTACCCACAACAGGAAAATCCATGGCCTTAGTCTGGGTATCCTGTGACAGGCTAGTACATCTGAGCCAAGCCATTCTGCGAAGTGCCACAGATGTAGCCATGACTCTTGATGACACATCATTAGAGTACACTGCAGCATGGAATTGCACCTTGGATGCCTCAATACCATCAGCAGCCACCTGTTCCAGCTCCTTGGCAAGCTGTCCAGGGACCTGTTTTGCTAGAGCCATAACAGTATCCCATCTGGATTTCTGATATCTAGCAACATAAGCCATATAATTTGCCTGTCTGAGTCCCAAGGATGCTGCCATGTACTGTTTCTTTGCCATGGCATCAATCCTCCTGGAGTCCTTGTCAGGGGTGTGTGAAGCCAAGGGAATATTTGCCTTGTCACAGGCTATAGCCTGCACTACCCCAATATGGCTGCATTGTTGTGTAAGGAACTCCGTATCAGAGCCTGACAATGTGTACCTCTTGTCCATTCTCTTATCCACAGGAGGTACAGTGTGAGGAGTTTTTAGAATTTTAACTGTTTCCCAAAAGATTTATGCAAAGGAATAGACAGTCTCCTTGACTCTGGGATATCCATCATTTCCACATAGTCAGGCTCCTCTTGATCATCCACAGCTTCCTCCATAGGGAGCTGGAGGGTTTCAGCCACTTTTATAAAACATAAAATGAGAAGGGGACTCAGAAAGCCTAGGAGGAGACACTCCTGAAGGTCTGTCTGGGGAGATGTCCGGGTCAATGGGCACATCCAGACTTTCAAATCCACATTCACTCTCCTCATACTCCTCTTCCCCCTCCTCCGGTTCATAATATTGCTCTACATCATACTCTTGAACCGGCCGAACCGGACGCTTACCTGATGGTGCCGGTTCGGTCGGAACCGGGGAAAGTGACTGGACAATTTTAATCGCTTTGGCTATTTCTTCAGCGGTTGGAGAGGAAAGTTTTAGCTTCACACCAGCTGATTTCCTAGTCCTTTTTGCTGGAACCGACTCCTCGGAGTCGGATTTCCTTTTGCCCGAGGAAGTCTCGCCCTGGTCAGAGGCCCTCCCTCTGGTTCGGTTGGAACCGAACCGGGCTGGCCATCCGGTTCAGCGGACTTTTTGGCCTCCCTTTCCCTGAGCCTACCAACTCTCTTTTCCAGGGTAGCTGCAGGAAAATTTTCACAAATCTGGCAGTCTGCATTGAGGTGGTCAAACCCCAGACAATAAACACAGATGGTGGGGTCAGCCTTGGCAAGACTTCCCCACAGACACTGCAGTGTTGAAACCCAGTGGGCCCATTTTTCTTTTGGTTTTCTCGACATAGTGCCATCCTAGCCAAACTTACCCATTTATGGCAATCTGCCAGGTAAGACCCTCTTATCGGTTCCCAACTGTGTCACGGGTCGTGGAAAAAACTGTAATAAAATCCGTTTTTTTTAGAACCGATAAGAACCGGTAACCACACTCTAAATGACAGATTAATATATTTTAAACAACCTGATCGGTTCAAACCGAACCGATAAACCGTTTACAAGTTCCACGCAGAATAGAAATCAATGTAAAACCTATCTAGTAATGAACCGAGCAGAAGGAGAAATCTCTGGAGCGACTGTTCAGTGAGGCGGAGTAAAGAATCTGACGGTTTGAGTCTGAAGAACAACAGACAGAGTTTCAACCGAGCTCGAGCTCAGCGTTCCATGCCTGGCATGGAAAGTTAACTCTTTCACCTCCGGAGCAGTTCGAAGGTTGGGACTCACTGCATATGTCATAATATAGCAAGACTTCATGTTGTTTGAAAAACACATTTTGGGCCAGAGTTGAAAAATGACAGCTGTCACATTCATGATGTGCTGTAAAGAAATAGCTATGTTTTAAATATGGGGTAAAAATATTGAAAATTACCAACGTTATTAGTCTGCATTCGTAAAATTCAATGTAGGCTCACAACTTTGTTGTATTTTAATATTTTTTACACCAAATGTTCAACATAGCCTTCTTATGACCCCACCTCATGAACAAGGGCAGAGAAAATTTTCAACTCCTGCTTGAAAGGTGATTTAATGTATGGACCACAAAATCACCTTTCAGGGAAGATTTACCTAATGTCACTTGCATTGTTCATGAGGTGGTGTCCCGAGAAAGGTATGTTGAAAATTTGGGGAAAAGATATTGAAAAATGGCCAAGTTATTCTACTAAGTTCAAAACCCCACTGAAATACATTGAACCAGCTGGCCTAGTGGCATGGAGTCCTGAGGCATTCATGCCTTACCTCCTACCACGCCAGTGACCCGTGTTCACGGTGCGAGCAGGCCACCGGGGGTCGGCTGGAGAGGGAGAGGCTTGAGTGTCTGGAGGACTGCTCTCCTCTCCTGGGGAGGGGTTGGAATCGAGTCCACTGCTTGCCTGGCCCCTAGCGGTGGCTGGGAGCTGGTGCAATGGACCCACAAATGTAGGGGGCGGATGCAGGGCAGACACCCAGTGTGCCACGCGTGGAAGCGTGTGCAGCTCGGCCACTAGTGTCATTGCACACCTTCACACCATGCTTGGGGCTGGGAAGTAAAACACTGAAAAATTCCGACCGACAAGATGATGCTGACCCTTCGCAGGTGCCGCACTCGGCCAGCCAGCACCTCATGGAAGCCAGAGGCGAGTCCAGTAGATGCCAGGGTGATGGGGCTGGGGGGGGCGGTGGAAGGGGGCCAGTCAGGAGGAGAGAAAGAAAGCAGCAGCAAAAAAAAAAAAAAAAAAACATTGAACCGCATACCTTATTTCCTCAGTCTGTGGTCCAGCGTTGAAGAGTGAAGACGTGTCTGTGGTCCAGAGGGGATTACAGCACTGGACCCCTAGTGGGTAAGTAAGGGTTGGGGATGGTTGGAGCAAAGTGGGAGGGTCGGTGGGTGGAAGTACAATGGCCACAAAAGACATTGCTGGACAGGTTTTTTTTTTTTTTTACAGGTTTAAAACAAACAAGGATTCCTGCACGGAGACTGGGCACCTCCAGTACCACTGTTACCTTTCTGTGGGGGAGGTTGTGGGTGCTGAGAGGGAGGGTTGGGTGGGGAAGGAAATATATATGTTTAAAAAAGGCAAAAATAACTATGCATGTGCAGTAGTGGATGGGGGTGTCATAGATCGGGCCAGTACAAGGATTCCTGCACTGGGGACTGGCCATCCCCAGTGACTTTGTTACCTTCTGGGAGGGGGTGGGTGCTGAGAGAGAGGGTCGGGTGGAGGAGGACGAAAAAATAAATACATTTACAAAAAAGAAGGCAAAAATAACCGCACATGCGCAGTAGTGGACGGGGGTGGGCAGTAGATCGGAACACTACGAGGATTCTGGCACTGTGGGATTGGGCACCTCTAAGTGCCACTGTTATGTTTCTGGGGGGGAGTAGTGGGGTGGTGGGTGCTGAGAGGGAGGGTCAGGTGGGTGGCAGGAAACAACAAATATATTAAGGAAAAAGGTACAACTAACTGCACATGCACGGTAGTGAACGGGGGGGGGTCAGTAAGAGGATTTCAAATAGTGTGGTGCAACAGCCTATAGAGGCAGCGAGCGGAGTGTTCACAGAGGCAGAGGCGACTGTGTTGAAACTAGAACATATTGTTGAGTCACAAAGAATGTGCGAGTCCTTTTCTCATAGCAAGAGGTCTGCAGGGCTGTGCCCACTACAGCCTTAAAAAACATTCCACATTCCATAATTTACATGTTTCCACGAGCTCCAGGGCAGTACGACTTGGTGGGCTTCTGCACATGTTAAACATAGTAAGGAATCCCTTGTAAGAAACAATATTACTGTGGTCAGTCATTTTTTTTTCTTTTCTGCTCTCATATACTGTACTAAAAGAGGAATGAAAAATGATGGGCTCAATGGTCATTTTCATTTCTACCATTTTGTCTTATGTGCATTGCATATTCTTTTTCTAATGTTTTGTTTCATGCCATTCCTTTTAGGTTTGCAAGGACACCATGTGTGTGGAGTACTCTGAAGTGATCTCTAACTGTGACAACCAGGAAACATGCAATGGCCATGGGGTAAGATTGAAAGAGGGAAATTAAGCAGGTCTCGATCTCTGAACTAGTCAAAAATGAATGTAACACTGGAATCTTCAGGGAGCTTTCCTCATAGAGGAGGAAACCAGGGTTACTAAACTGAGGTGTGTGTGTGTACAGACAAGAGTCGTGTGTGTGTGTGTGTGTGTGTGTGTGTGTGTGTGTGTGTGTGTATATATACAGACAATAGTCGTGTGTGTGTGTGTGTGTATACAGACAAGAGTTGTGTGTGTGTGTGTGTGTGTGTGTGTGTGTGTATATATACAGACAAGAGTCTGGAGAGTGTCTCTTTGAAAGCACTAAAAGTGACTAAAAACGGTTAGCATGCAGAATGCAAATATAATAGCATCAAATAGATTAACAGCATGTCAATAATAAACAGAAACACCAAAAATAGTAGATTTAAATTTCATATTGTTTATGCTCCCTTTAAAGCGCTCCTGATACCGCTTGGATAACTTTGAAAAATATGAGATTTAGACACAGTTCAGTTTATAGTTCATAAGTTTTTCAATTTTTTTTTCCATATGGACTTGATCTTCCTCTCCCTCCCCATCAGCCTCTTTTGCTATCAATCCCCAGCCCTGTCACCCCTCCTCTGTGACTTACCCCATCTACCTCTTATCTCACTGTGTGAATGGGTGCTGTGCATGGTAGTGGTATGGCGCCTACAGGGTTAGAGTCTCATCCTGCCTAATAGGGTTCTTTCCCATCTGTTTCTCCCTGTGAATCAAAGCTGGGGGGCATGCACGTAGACCATGAACATGGTGCATGCTCTCAATGCGTACCGGGTCATAATGTCGAAACGCTTAATAGTGTACGGCACTATGGCGAAACCCAGAACAGTGTGCTCCTCGAGTTGGACCCCCCTGGAGTTGAGAATCTTTAGTAGGGGGGTCCGGGTGGTGCAGCCCCCCATAATAAGGGGTGTGGGGGCAAAGCCCCCCACAGAACAAAGACAGGATGCCTCATGGCATTAAATCGCGCAGCGCGACAGTGCCATGCGGTATTATGTCTTGCGATGTAATGACCCCATGCCCTCTCAATGCCGTCCTCCAGCTTTCAATTCTTGTGACTGCTGCTGCACAATCTTGGCTCCACTAGGTGTTAGCCAAGCAGGGGTACACACTTTCCCCCGCCCTGATGGAGGAGAGTCATTGATGGATGCTTTTTTTTTTAAATTCAAGTTTATTGAAGATACAGGTGTACATACAGATTTCATTTTCTCAGATATTTTACATCTCACTTATTGTCAGTTTGGAGGCCCTTTACAGCTACTACATGCCATCTGATACAATCTGTTTCATACTTAACCCTCTATCAGTTTCTTCAGGGGAACAGAGAAAGTTTTCCTTCAGCACCTTTATCTACCCTTCAAAGTTCTTCTAATAAACAATGATGAAGAGTTAGACTCATTGTAACATTTATTACAAGGTTGTCTTTGGTCTGGGTGGGTCTAAGCCCTCCCCCCATGTATATTCCCTTATTTTCATTCTTTCCCTGGTCGGGCCTCGGCCCACATTACCCATCTAGTCCATCTATTTAGAAAGACTGCAGATCTAGAATTAATCCTGTGGGTTGGTTCCTCCATGTCTTGAATTTCTCTGACCACCGCATACCAGTTTTGTAACTGAGGTGAGGTTGACGGTAGCCACTTTCTTGTGAAGGCTATATGTGCCAATATTGTCAGGATATTCCATAGGTAAATTTGGTCTTTACTTCTCAATCCCTTCGGTATCAACCCGAGCAGCAGGTGTTTATTTTTAAGAGGCTGATGGATACTTGATTCTCATTCCCCCGCCAGCCTTCAAGTGACTTTGGCCCATTCCCAAACTTGGATCGCTGGTGTGTGGCAGGAGGTGAGGCATCCAGCATCTCAGCCCTCCATGCCACGGGGCCAGCTAAAAGTTTGCTGCAGCTTAAATTTGCTTAGATAGTATTGCTTGGAGCCCTGCGGAGGACTGAATCTGCAACCCATTGTTTTATAGTTCTGTGCCTTTGTCCTCTCTACCATTTAACCAGAACTATAGTTTTGCAATTGTTGACCGTTTTTCTTTCTTGCCGAGGGAAGTGACATACAAACGAGATTACTGACCCTTGGACTTTATTTGCTTTTTCTGCTCGTCTACATGTGACATCATAATTATCGCCACAATAACAAAATGGAATGTCGTAAACAAAACTGTGACTGGAAAAGTAGACAAGCAGACCGTGGGGAATATGGTAGACATCATGTTTCTATGCAGATGTCCTTAGCAATACAGAAGTAAGGGTGACAATTACAGAAAGTGTGAAATATAAGCTAAAATGTGTCTCAAAGTTGTATCAAGCACATCAGGGGCTCTTTAGAGCTCTAATACACTGCAAGCAAACAGCACTGACAAATGCTTCTTTCCTTCAGTGTAAGTTGGTCTAGGGTGACTTTTTCTTCAGCCTCAGTTTTGTATTTTTTTTCCTAGGCTAGTAACCCTTCTAACCCTTGCTATTTCAGCCACTGTGGTGGACATATCCGGTCTGTGGCTTCAAAGTTGGTGCATCCAGATGAAGAGGGAAATGGGAGGAATTCAAGGGAGCAGAAGCCATACTAGCAGAGACTGGTAGGCCATGCTTCATTTCTGAAGGGCAGCCTTCCTTTTTGTAACCCCCCCCTCCCCGTGGGGACTTACCTATGTTTTGTCCTTGGCGGCCTCCATGCGCCTTCCGTCTGCTCCCTGGTTTCCCCATTTTGTTTCTGGATCCCCTTGTCCTGCTCCACCTGGCTAAAGCTCCAGTGGTCCCCTAAATCCTCCATCCACCCCCGCATGGCATTTATGTAACTGAAAATGGGGCTAGATGAGCTGAATCACAGGACTGCCATGCTTCTTGTATGTTTAAATAATAAGCAGCAGCCCGTGCATGCGCAATGGCACATCTTGTTGTTTCTACTGCAAGTGCGGTAAAACTAAGGCCATTTCTGAGGTCCTGGTTCTTAAGTTAAGCTACACAGGAAACGGAAACCTGAAGGAAGTGGAAGAGGAGCCTCTTAAGGCTTTCTGTAAGAAGCGCCTATGAGCACTGCAGAGTTGAGGGGTAAAATGAATATTAATGAGGAGGGGGGTGTATATTAATGAGTGAGCCTGCCTGCTGCCTGGGGACAGTCTGTATCAGCAGCAGTAGCAGGCAGAGGGATAGATAAAAATGCTAAATTGTGCCATGGTGAGATAAAGGAAAGGTAGTGCTACCAATCTGTGAATTAATAAAAATGTATACTATGGCTGCAGGAGGACTGTAAATGTTGGGACATGTGTGAACTGCAGTAGGACTGTTTCTTCAGCAGCCATATTTGCAGGTATGTGACCTTTGGACAGCCAATTGGAGGGCAAGGATTGCTGCAAGGTCTGTAGGACTGTTCAGAGGACTTATGGGGGAAATACTTGGTGCCCTTTTACTGAACCAATCAGGCATCGAGGAAGCCTAATGCATATTACTTTTGAGAAAGGACAAGTGTTTTAGCCAATGGGGAGCTGCCAGAGAGCTTCCAAAACCAAAGGACTGTTGGTTCTGCTCTCAGTTCCATGGGAGCTACTCCAGAGGGAGGGGGGTTCCAGTCCCTGTACAGAAAATGGGACTGCAAGGCTGAGGAAGGGCCTTCCTGGTGGTTGCCAGCTACCTGTCCCTCAGGGACTGCAGGTCTGCTTTTCCCCATGTATGGAAGAATGTGGACAAGGAGTCTTGGTGTGTAGTTCCGTTTGGTTCCGGGGAACCGCAGACTTTATTCCTGTTTTTCCTACGCTTCTGTGCTGATTGTTCACTGTTTCTGAAGTAACAGTTACGTGTCTGAGGTAAAATCCATGATTTTCTACTGCTTTACTATTTTACATAAATTGCAGTTTATTTTTTCCACAGTTTTATCACATTTCTAGTGCTTTTACCCGTGGTTTAGCGGCTGTTTTCCCCGCATTTTTTTCTCTCACTGGAACCACTTTTTATATTATTTAAACAATAAATTATAGAGTTTCTCCTGTTTTGTTTCCTAAATAAACTATTTTTTCTGCAGTGGGCAATAGTTGTTGGCAAGAGGTGTAGAGGTGGTAACTGCTAAATCCAGACCACTATAATTATTAAAAAAAAAAAAAAAAAAATACAAAAAAGGTAATTTTCTTTCTTTGGCCAAAGACATTTAAGTATGACCTCTCAGTCTGTCTCCCCCTCCTCTAAAAGCACTGAGTTGGGTACCTTAAGTCAACATAAAAATAAAGATAAGTCCTCTAAGGACTATCATGAAGTTAAGTCTGATAAGAGTAAAGATTCTGGTCAAGTCACTTAAATACAAAATAAGCAGGGTTCTGAGTCAGTCCCTGCTAAAAAAAACAAAGATAGATAAACAAACCACTGCCCCTCCTACTGAAAAGCAAAGGGAGACTCTGGTGGCAAATAACGATATGCCCTCTGCAAACGAAATGGCTAAGGTTTGGCATTTATACAGTATCAGACTCTACAACCTATGGGCAATACTTTCTCAGCTCCTTCCAGGCCTGATTCACCTCTTCAAGACCCTGGGTATGCCCAGGGATTTTATTATGAGGAAGAGGAAGATAATTTACCATAGGGCGACCCCTTAGACCCAGATGGGCATCCTGGTGATCATCTTCCTGATGATCAGGAGGACGTTTCATTTCATTTTACTTCTGTTAAATGTAACCCTCCTTACAAATGGGGGTTCCGAAAAAGCCTCTATAGAGCTTGCCTAAGTGTTTCCCTGCCTGCTGGTGTTCGGCGTTCAAGCCGTTAGATTGGCACTGTGAGTGCTGGAAGAGCCTCCACATACTGTCTCTTTAACAGCCGTCTGCTTGCAGACATAATTACTGTTTTCTGGGGGGGGGGGGCTGGTGTTTCTCTGCTCAAATCCCGCCTGAACTGCGGGGAAATTGCTCCGTTTCTGCAGTCGCTAAGCGCGCAGAGGGAGCCTAAATGAAAGATGTAACTGTTTGCCTGAAACCAGTTAGAGTGTTAGTAACAATGCAGTTTGTTTAACCTGCCTTTCTTGCAGCTGGGACTCTGTGTGTTTTGCCCCTCCATTTTGGATCTGAACTGCCGAATGGGTCCAATCAGTGTGGGGGGACCTTTCAAATGGAGTTTGTTCGGACCAACCAGAATTTGGACTCTCCTGGGAGCCGGCTTACAATGAGAAGACATAGCTACGGAGAGGAAGAGAGGCTGGAAGAGTGGAAACCAGACTCATCCTATAGAAGACTGCAGAAATTGCTGAAATCGCGTTCGGTCTGTCAGGAATTGAAGCTGCAGTGTGAACTCCCGGGTGTTTGCAGTAAGTGTGATCGGGACCTGAAAGCAGCAGCCTGGTATAGTAATTTCCTTTACATATAAATGTGTGGAATGCTTGTGAGGAATAGCTAGTCTGGTTCTCTTGTCACCGTGCGGTTTAAACTGAAAGTCGAGCTGAATGTATTCGGATTGAATCCGTCTGCTGATCAAAGCCTTGTGGCCTGGCTTGTAGAATCTCATCTCTCTGCTGTGTGTGTCTGGCAATCCAGAACCATCATCTGCGCCAGGTTTTCCGTGTGGGGTACTGTGAGTACCAATCAGGGCATCCCCTGTGACCTGTGAACCAGCACCAGGGTTTCATCTGATTTTCTTTCCTTCATTTTCTCAAAGACTGAGCCATCCGGCCCCGGATTACAATTGGGTGTTGTGCATATTTTTCTCTACAGGGCCACATCCATCTGCATCTGCCGGCCAACCCCGGGCAACGGACCTGGCTAGCCCCCCCCCCCCAACCTCTGTACCCAGAGTGTGACTTTTTAGACCCTGCAATGTGCACAGTACTGTGATTTAATTCTGCCAATTAACCTGATCTCCCCCTCCCATGTTTCAGTCCCCCTAAATAAACCAGATTTGATGTTGTAAAACTTTAAATTGTTTACAGTGTCAGTACCTACATATTAAGCATTGTATTGGTTTGTGTACGCTGATTAACCTTATTTTACAGGGGGTCCTCAGAGACGAACCTCAGAATCAGTCTCGAGGGTAAGTGGTACTTTTATAAGTATACAGTGTGTATACATGGGGTGTTGGGACTGTAACTTCTGTGTACTGTGTGAGGCACTACAGGGAATAAAAGGGGGTCTCAGTGTCCCAGAGGGCTGTGACCAAGCTAGTCTAACCACTACAAACCCTGACCTCTGGGTGGAGGCACCCCCCATAGAACCTAGGCCCCTCAACCTGTCAGTAGTCAAGCAGGCAGGGGTAGTAGCCCTTGGGATAGCGCCACCAGGGGGTTACATCTTGGAGACATCGCTGGGATTAGCGTCCTCTAGTGGCCACGTGAAGGAAGTACCCCATTATGTTTAACTTAAAGGAGAAAATGGAGGGCAGTACCACGCCCAAGTTAAAACTTGACCCCCTTAAGATGATGGTACATAAATTGACGGGGTGGTACAAAGCTGAGGAAAAGGACTCCTAAAAGGCTGTTTTATTGCTGGATGTTCCCTTGGGGATTAAAAGCGCTGACACTGTCTCTACTGTAGAACATATTAAATGTATGGGCAAGGTGGAAGTAAAAGGGCGATATGCTGACTTGCTCGAACAAACCCTGCAAGTGCTGCTTTCATCCAGTATCCAGATAGACCCTGAGAAGGTGCCCCCTATGATTTGGGTTATTCACATACGTAGTGGCTTGGCCACCCCGGGTGGGTCCCCTAGTACCAACAGCTTTAGAGAAAAACTGCTCAAACTGTTAGCCACAGAAAGGAGAACCGCTCAAGAACTGGTAAAAGTATTAGACATCTAGGGTAATCCCACTCCCCTGCCTTCCCCAGGTACATCTCCCGGGTCCTCTAAGAGCTCCATACTAGCCCCACCCCCTATGGTTATTCCCCGCATTCAACTGGATTCCTATCGGAGATTGAGACTTTTCTCCGGTACTGTTCCAGTGCCTTCAGGGGAAGATGATTTGGAGATCTGGATGGACTATGCAACCCCTTTAGTACAAGAGTGGCAGTGTTCCGAGGGGAAAAAGAGGAAGCGGTTGATGGAAAGTTTGAGGGGTCCTGCACTGGAAGCCATTCGATTCCTATGGGCCACTTGTCCGGAGGCCACTGCAGTAGAATATCTTTCCGCATTAGAGGGGGTATTTGGCAGCACAGAAACCGGGGATGATCTAGTATGGAAGTTCAAGTCAGCTAAACAGTGGAGAAATGAGAAATTGTCTACTTTTGTTACCAGGATGGAAAGGGCTTTGCAAAAGGCCCAACGAAAAGGAGGAGTGCCTGCCCAAGCGCTAAACCAGGTCCGATTAGACCATATATTGAAGTCAGCAAGATTTTCAAGCATAATATTGCTGAAACTCAAATTGTAAGACAGGAGGGCCAACCCTCCTGAGTATTGCCACTTGATGAGAGAGATCTGTGAGACTGAAACTGATGAAGAGGGCTGGGAACCCTATGCTGGGGCTGTGAACCCTTGTCAGACCCCTGAAAAGAGTGAGCCAGATGAGGCTCAACAGCTGAGAGGTTTGATTAAGGAACTGACTGATTATATAGAGAACCAGATCTGTATCAGGCTCCCCCTGAACCTAAAAGTGGAGTGGGAGCGCATGTCATTTCCCCTGAAACCCGGATTGAGAGCAACCTGAGAGCAGAAATAAGGGACTTAAGAGAGATGGTGAGGGAACTGCAATGGGCTGCTCCCACCTCCAACAGAAGTGGAGACCCAGAGGTCCAACGGTGTGAACCCCCAGTTCAAGAAGAGCCCTGCAGGGCCCCAGAGATGCCCAACCAGATAAGAGATCCCCCTTCCTCCAAGGACAACAGACACACTAAGTTCTGCTACCGTTGCGGAGAGGATGGAAACTTTCAGTCTTCTTGTCGGCTACCAGAGAACTTGAGAAAAGTTACCAACAGGTTAGTGGCCTGGCATCGCAAAACCTATGCCTGGTCACCAGGGGGAACCACCTGGAAAAGTTTTGCCACCAGGGCCAATGCCCGACTAACATCCCAATTAATGCCTCCCGAATGGTCCAATGTGGTGGGTCCCTCCATGGAGGCTACTGTGAAAGTGAATGGGGTACCCACAAGAGCTGTGTTAGACAGTGGCTCCCAAGTGACAATTATGTTTCAGGACTGGTATCAGAAGCATTTGTCTAATGTACCTCTGCAACCCTTGGAAGGACTACACGCTTGAGTGAGAAGACCTACCCCTACTTTGGCTATATCCAAATTTGGTTGTCCTTTCCCACCTCTGTGGCTGGAGTGGCAGAGCAAGTGGAGACCTTAGCCTTAGTGTGTCCCCCTACTGGACTGTATGATGGGGTTCCGTTGCTGACTGGAACTAATGCACATATGTTTGGGCAACTGGCACAGTTGTGTTATGAAAAACAAGGGTCCCGGGCTGGTAGGGCCCTAAGAATTCCGGCCTTGATCAAGAAGGCCTATGAGGCACAGAGAGATGCTGACAGAATGGAACCAGAGGAACTGGTTGGGGTTGTCTGGAAGAAGGATCCTGAATCTCTGCTTTTGGCACCAAATGCCCAATGTGTCCTGCAAGGAGAGGTTCGTATGAAAAAGGATGTCAAGAACAAAATATTAATGCTGGATGCACCAGGAGATGGAAAGGGGCTAAGGGGCTGCTGGTCAAGCCAAGTATTTTGCCTGCTAGAGCCCATGCTTTTGCCAGAAGAGTGATGGTTCAAGTTCACAACGTGTCTGACAGGGAAATTCGAGTAAACCGAGGTTGCACCCTGGCTACTGTGCATTGTGCGGATACTGCCGTGCTACCCAGTAACAAGAGTTCGGGAAAAAGTGATAGAGTAACGCCTGACTTGTTTGATTTCAGTGACTCCTCGTTGCCAGCTGAATGGAAAGTGAGGATCAGTAAGAAGCTTTCACAAAGGGACCAGGTGTTCTGTTTAAAGGAGTGGGACGTATGCTGCGTGCAGGGGGCCGAGCACCATATCGGGCTGCAGGATGATAGGCCATTTCGTGAGAGATCTCGACGCCTGGCACCTGCAGACATCGATGATGTGAGGTGACATCTGCAACAGATGCTAGCTGCTGGTGTAATACAAGAATAACGAAGCCCATATGCTTCTCCCATTGTGGTAGTGAGGAAAAAGAATGGGACTGTGAGGATGTGCGTAGATTATCGCACCTTAAACCGGCGGACTATCCCTGATCAGTATACAATGCCACGCATTCAAGATGCTTTGGACTGCCTGAACGGTAGCAAGTGGTTTTCCGTGCTGGATCTTTGCAGCGGGTACTACCAGATCCCGATGGCCCCGGAAGACTGTGAGAAGACAGCCTTTATCTGCCAGCTGGGTTTCTATGAATTCATGAGGATGCCTCAAGGGATTTCTGGGGCCCCAGCCACTTTTCAATGATTGATGGAGTGTGCAGTTGGGGACATGAATTTATTAGAGTGCCTGGTATATTTGGATGATGTTATTGTGTTTGGCAGCTCACTGGAGGAACATGAGGGCAGATTGTTCAAGGTGTTGGACCGACTAGAAGACTTTGGCCTGAAGTTATCTATTGATAAGTGTCAATTCTTTCAAACATCCATAAAGTATGTGGGGCACGTAGTTTCCACCAAAGAGATAGAGAGACCCGAGTAAGGCTGAGGCCCTGACCACCTGGCCACAGTCCCACAATCTAAAAGAACTGCAAAGATTCCTGGGTTTCTGTGGTTATCAGCGTTTCATCAAGGACTATTCAAGAGTGATCCGCCCTTTACTTAACCTTACTCAAGGGTACCCTCCAACCCACAAAAGATACAAAAAAAATCAGCATCCCTTGAGACTGAGAAAGCGTATTTTTGTCCAAATGAAGTATTTGGGGCCCGATGGACTCCTGATTGTGACATTGCTTTTCATGAGATCATATATCAACTTACCCACGCTCCAGTATTGGTCTATGCAGATCCAACAAAACCGTATGTCCTGCACACTGATGCTAGCTTGCAAGGGTTGGGGGCTGTGTTGTACCAGGAACATGAGAATGGTTTAAGACCCGTGGCTTTTGCCAGCAGGAACCTGACCCCTTCCGAAAAGAACTATCTGGTACACAAGTTAGAATTCCTAGCTCTGAAGTGGGCCATTGTGGACCAATTCCACAAATACTTGTATGGGGCTAAAATACTGGTAAAAACTGACAACAATCCCTTGACTTATGTCCAGACTTCAGCTAAATTAGACGCCACTGGCCATAGGTGGCTTTCTGCATTATCTACATATGACTACGCTGTTGAATACAGAGCAGGCCTGAACCACATAGATGTTGATGCTCTCTCACGGAGGCCTGTCCCCCAGAATGACTGGGTCAGACTGTCAGAACCTGATATTTGAGCACTCTGCCAGAAGTTTGACAGGGAGGAACAAATGTCCACGGACGCAGTGGACCGTATGGTAGATTGTTTGAGACCCTCTGAAAATTGCATTCCTGCTGCTTATTGCCACTTCTCTGCTTTGGACACTGGTGTTTTGCCTCAGTTCAATAATGACAGTATTCAGCGGGCTCAATCCCCAGATCCCATGATCAAATCAGCTCTAGAAGCCCTCCAAGCAGGGAAAGATGTGTCAAAGTTATGTTCCACTGATTTGAGAACTGCATTGTTATATAAAGAAGGCCCTAATTTGAAACTGATCAATAGACTGTTATATAGAGAGGCAGTAGACAGAGGGGGACAAATAGACAAGCAACAGTTAGTTTTGCCCACTGCCTTCCGAGACTTGGTGCTGAGATCACTACATAATCACATGGGACACCTTGGTATAGACAGGAAACTTGACTTGGTAAGATCCAGATTTTATTGGCTTAAAATGGTGGCTGATGTTGAACAACACATTAGAACTTGTAGTTGCTGCTTACAGAGAAAAGCTTTGCCACAAAGGGCTGCCCCTCTTGTTAACATCACCTCCAGTGGCCCCATGGAACTGGTCTGTATTGACTTTCTGAGTTTGGCGCCAGATCGAAGCAACATTAGTAATGTGCTGGTGGTCACTGACCATTTTCCCCGATATGCCCAAGCTTTACCCACCAGGGACCAGAAGGCCTCAACTGTGGCCAAAGTGCTTACAGAAAACTTTTTTGTTCACTATGGAGCACCACAAAGAATCAATTCTGATCAAGGAAGGGACTTTGAGAGTTGTCTGATCAAAGAGATGCTTTCTCTGTGAGGAATGTGAAAGTCCAGAACCACCCCTTATCACCCCCAAGGGGACCCACAGCCTGAACGTTTCAACCGAACTCTGCTAGATATACTGGGCAACCTTCACTCCAAAGACAAGCCTAGATGGAACCAACAAATCAGCACACTGGTACATGCCTACAACTGCACTGAAAGTGATGCCACTGGGTTCTCCCCCTACCACCTGATGTTTGGAAGACAAGCCCGACTGCCGGTAGATGTATGTTTTGGAGTTTCCCCAGATGGGGTCCAAGCAGCTAATCATTTACAGTATGTGCAAAACTTAAAGGCCCAGCTAAATCATGCATACCAACTGGCTCAAACCATGGCTGCCAAATGAAATCTGGCCAACAAAGAAAGGTATGATAAAAAAGTGAAAGCACTGGAACTCCAGGAGGGAGATCGGGTGTTGCTAAGAAATCTGGGACTGCATGGCAAACACAAGATTGCTGATAGGTGGCACCATCTCCCCCACATTGTGGTAGGCAAACTAGATGATCTGCCTGTACAAAGTAAGGCCGAGAATAACTCAAAAGATGTGAAAACAATGCATAGAAATCATTTATTGCCCATTGGACAAATCTTGATTGAGTCTGAGCCCCCAGAAGATGCCCCCTCTGGACCAGTGACTAGAGCTGCTGCTAAGAAAAAATCTAGAAAGCCTGCACCTACAGAAGCTGAGTTAAAGTGTTCCCCTCCACAAGTCCCAGTTGAACATGACTGTCCGTCGATGTCGGAGGAAGGCGAGTGTGGCTTTGAATACTACCCTTCTTACGAACCGAGTCAATTGTTTCGGGGCAATCCCTTAGTCAATCCTGGAGATGAAACTGGGCCTTCTGGACTGTCTAAGCCCCCAGCTTTTCCCTGGAACCCATGCTCCCAGAAAGTGAGGTGCAAAGCATCAAGTCAGATGATACGGAATCATTGTGTATGGTTGAACTGTTTGAGCTTTCAGAGGAGGAAAATGATGAACTGGGACAGACTGGTGATATACCAGAACAAGAAGAGTATGTTGAGTGCCCTGATGGTTCACTGCCGGTGTCAGAAAACTCACCATGTGAGCCAAGTGTTGTGGACTCTGAGGTTGTAAATCATGGAGCCGAAAATGCCCCAGGTACTAGCCTCTCTACCCCAGGGAGACTCCCCTGGCAAGTAAAGACAGTGCTGAAAGTGAGTCTACCAGTGCAGAGACTCTAACAGTTCCCCCTAGAAGGACAGGTCAAGCTGTGAGGCCTGGGGTACATTTAAACTATGAGTACCTGGGCAGACCTGTGGACCTGCCCCTTAACATGGTCCATAAGTGAGTGTACGTAACCCCGAGCTCGTTGCCCAAACTAAGCCTGGGAAATAATTCCAGATTACTTGTCTTGCCCTCTGAGTATGGTGCCCCTACCCCATCCGGCCCCAGGGTAGCTGATAGGGAAGGGCCCCCTCTTTTCCAGTTTCATGTGCAGGAAGGGTGAACTGATGCTGAAATGTTGTTGTATATACAATATGGTAACCTGTGGTAAGCAGTGAAATACAGAATAAGTACGTGTGATCAAGAACTAACATATAATTGTAATTTAAAGAATGCAAATCCAGCTGTTAGTAATGTAAATGTATTTAGCAGTTGTTTTAAAATTGTTATAATGGTAACTACTTGCCACGGACGCCAAGTTCTTTTCAGGCCAGGAAGGGTGTAACCCCCTTACAAATGGGGGTTTCGAAAAAGCCTCTATAGAGCTTGCCTAAGTGTTTCCCTGACCGCTGGCGTTCAGCGTTTAAGCCATTGGATTGGCACTGGGAGTGCTGGAAGAGCCCCCACATACTGTCTCTTTAAAAGCCGTCTGCTTGCAGACATGATTACTGTTTTCTAGGGGGGCTGGTGTTTCTCTGCTCAAATCCCACCTGAACTGCGGGGAAATTGCTCTGTTTCTGCAGTCGCTAAGAGAGCAGAGGGAGCCTAAATGAAAGATGTAACTGCCTGAAACCAGTTAGAGTGTTAGTAACAATGCAGTTTGTCTAACCTGCCTTTCTTGCAGCTGGGAATCTGTGTGTTTTGCCCCTCCATTTTGGATCTGAACTGCTGAATGGGTCCAATCAGTGTGAGAGGACCTTTAAAATGGAGTTTGTTTGGACCAACCAGAATTCGGACTCTCCTAGGAGCCGGTTTACAATGAGGAGATATAGCTAGTAATTCTGGGAAGTGAAGTTCTGGACCTTGGCGCCTATTTGCACCAATGGGGAGAGTTTCTGAGTGATTGACAGCTGAGTCCAACAACTGGACCGGGTGGCGCCCGAAGAGAATGCTCTGCCTTGCAACTGGGAGAGCAGATCAGTTGCGACCGTGAAGAGAGAAGGAGCTCTGAGCTTCTGCATTGTATAGTTTCACGCGGGAAGCGCATCAGAGGCCTAAAGTCGGGCTGTTGTGTTGCCAACTCGACTCGGACTGAATCCGAGACTACGGAGAGGAAGAGAGGCTGGAAGAGTGGAAACCAGACTCATCCTGTAGAAGACTGGAGAAATTGCTGAATCACGCTTGGTCTGTCAGGAAGTGAAGCTGCAGTGTGAACTCCCGGGTGTTTGCAGTAAGTGTGATCGGGACCTGAAAGCAGCTGCCTGGTATAGTAATTTCCCTTACATATAAATGTGTGGAATGCTTGTGAGGAATAGGGGTCAATGTCAATTCGCTCCAGACAATACGCGCCGCAACAACTTGCTCCCGACGACTCGTATACATGACAGTTAGCTCCCGTACTTCCCGCTCCGCGACTTTTCACTCCCCATTGCTCAGTTAATAATTTACATGCCTAATAGCAGCTTTGCACTGAACGGTCTTTGCCTCTGTTTTGGAACTCCTCTGTTTTGGTCCAGTTCTACATACATCATTGCAGTATGCAAGTTTATTAAAAGACCTGTCAACTGTTAATGCAACCTTTGTAGCATACCTGATAAGGTGTAACTGTGGACTACCATAGAATTTACATGCCTAACAGCAGCTTTCTGAGCTTGCAATTCAATTTAAATGTGCGACTGCACTGAACATCTGGCTCCTGTGTTCTTTGCCTCTCTCTCTCGGTCCTGTAACCATCATTTTGATTGCTGTCAATTACTGCTGTCTGTCACTATCAATTAGTAATCAACTTCATTTAAAAAAAAAAAAGGTCTCAAACTCAATGCTAACACTTCGAAATGGGAGGGAGGTTCAGTGCTTAGTGCAGTACTTAGCGGACCATTAGCGTTTTGTGGTATTAATCGCTTGTGGGAGTGAAAAAACGAGCAGCGAATTGTCAAAGGGAGTGAGTTGTCAAGAGTGTATTGTCGGGAGCGAGTTGTCGTGGCGCGTATTGTAGGGAGCGAATTGACGCGCTCCAGAGGAATAGCTAGTCTGGTTCTCTTGTCACCGTGCGGTTTAAACTGAAAGTCGAGCTGAATGTATTTGGATTGAATCCGTCTGCTAATCAAAACCTTGTGGCCTGGCTTGTAGAATCTCATCTCTCTGCTGTGTGTGTCTAGCAATCCAGAACCATCATCTGCGCCAGGTTTTCTACGTGGGGTATTGTGAGTACCAATCAGGGCATCCCCTGTGACCTGTTAACCATCACCAGTGTTTCATCTGATTTTCTTTCCTTCATTTTCTCAAAGACTGAGCCATCCGGCTCCCGGATTACAATTGGGTGTTGTGCATATTTTTCTCTACAGGGCCACATCCATCTGCACCTGCCGGCCACCCCCGGGCAATGGACCTGGCCCCCCCAGCCTGGGTACCCAGAGTGTGACTTTTTAGACCCTGTAATGTGCACAGTACTGTGATTTAATTCTGCCAATTAACCTGATCTCCCCCTCACATATTTTAGTCCCCCTAAATAAACCAGATTTGATGTTGTTAAACTTTAAACTGTTTACAGTGTCAGTACCTACATATTAAGCATTGTATTGGTTTGTGTATGCTGATTAACCTTATTTTACAGGGGGTCCTCAGAGACGAACCTCAGAATCAGTCTCGAGGGTAAGTGGTACTATGACTGAACAGTGTGTGTCGTGGTGTGTTGGGACTGTAACTCCTGTGGCCTGTGTGAGGCACTGAGAGGGAATAAAGGGGTCTCAGTGTTCAGAGGGCTGTGACATTGGGCCAGTCGTAACCACTACAAACTCCTGACCTCTGGGTGGAGGCACCCGCCATAGAACGTAGGCCCCTCAACCTTTCAGTAGTCAAGCAGACAGGGGTAGCAGCCCTTGGAATAGCACCACCTGGGGGTTACATAAACATAAGGTGGACACCCTGGAACTTCCTCTCCAGGGCGACACTGATCAAGAGCTTGAGGAAGACTATATAGAGATGATGGGTCTTCCAGCTTCAAAGAAACTTATTTTGCCCATTCACAATGCCTTAAAAAGAACAACTTCGAAAATTCTCCAAACCCCTACACCTGTTTCCAGGGTGGACAGAAAGATTGAGAGGAAATATCAACTTGGCAGACAAACTGCTGATTTTCTCTATATAAACCCAGACCACAAAGGTGTGGTCCAAGCAACAGTAAGTGTGACAAAGCTAACGTGCCACTGTCTACGCTGCCTCCAGAAAAGGAGTCCAAAAAGCTCGACCAGATGGCAAAGAAATCTTACACTACTGCTTCCTTGCTACTTCGTCTACTTACATGGCGTATGCAGCCAGACATCAAAGTGCTCTCTTAAAATCTATTCTGGCCATAGTGCAACATGAGGGAGACACTATGGTTCGGGATATCACTGACTCTGTCAAACTGACCACAGAAGCTACTAAGTACCAGTTCCACATGACCGTGAATAATAATGACACAGCCTTGAGAGTCTTGGCACAGGCCATTTCTCTCAGGAGTTTTGTCTAGCTATGGATTACCAGTCTTTCACAAGACACTCAGTCAAAAGCTATGGACTGTCCTTGTAAAGAATATTCCTTCTTTGGGGATCAAACTGAGGCTTACATGAAAAAGATGGACTAGTACAAGACTACTTACAAGAGTAATGTAGCCAAAGAAGAGCCTTCTACCTTCCATAAACCCCATAATGGGGGGTGGGGGGTAGAGGTAGGGGTTGTTTTCTCAGGGCATTCTGACCCATGTAAATGCCTATGGATTTTTCCCAGATCAGAATTTTTTTCAGGGGCAGAGGAAGGAGAGGCCAGAGGAGAGCCAGCTCCACTGCTGTCCCCACTACTCAAGACAAACAGCAGTCCTCCTGACTTGCTTTCTGGTCACCTCCCCTCTCCTAGCAGGGGGCAGGCTCTCCCACTACATCCACCAATGGCAGCTCATCACTACAAATAGGTGCTGGAGGTGATGGGTCAGGGCCTATCTCTTCAGTTCAGAAAATTCCCCTCTTTTGAATGCCACAAACTTTCAAAACCTCAAACCCCAACAGAAAAACTGCTGTTGGAGATAGAGGTGAGAAACCTTCTGGGAGCCAAAGCTGTGGAAAGAGTTCCCTTCCCCCAGTAGGGAAAATGCCTCTACTCCAGGTACGCCCTCACCCTAAAGAAAAACAGGGAGTGGTGACCTATTCTGGACCTAAGGTACCTGAACAAACATTTGCTGAAACCAAAGTTCAAACTGGTAACATTAAATTAGGTCATCCATTCTCCAAAGCACGGAGACTGGCTAGTCTCCCTAGACCTGAAGGACACCTATTTCCATATCCCAATCAGGCTGTCCCACAGGAAATTTCTCAGATTTAGACTGCCATCAGGCCACCACCAGTTTGCAGCCCTGTCATTCAAACTCACATCAGCTCCCAGTGTCTTCACAAAGTAACTAAGTCCCCACGTTCCTATTTGCACCTTATACCAACCGCCCACTAGAAGGGGTGTGCACTTTCTCCAATGTACAATCAAGTCTCCCTAATCCTCCATTGTACTCTACTCCCCTGCTTAGACTCTCTTACTAATTCTACCTTTTTGCTCCCCTCTCCCATCACATCCCTACCTAGCTTTCTACCTGCAACTATTCTACCTACCCCCTCCACCACTGACCCTTCTCTGGCCACTAGGAGTCACTACTGCACCCCCCCTTTTCAGCCCATTAGACTGCCACCTGTGGTCCCTCCAGGTACATAGACAAGACACACAAGTACCCACACCTCCGGGGTATCAAACCTGGTACCCTCTGCACCAAAGTCCACAGCCCTACCACTGCGCTACCGTGTCTGACACAGCTTAAGAAGGCTGTTTGTCAGTCTTATGCTTACCCACCCCACACCACAAACCATGGAATTTCTCACATGCCCACATTGCTTGGCCACACTGATCCTGCTAGTGCTTGCCACCCACCATCTTGGTCGCTCTCCCACTCCTTCCAGGGACACCCCACTGTCCCACATTACCCTATCTTGCCAAAACTGACCCACCACCTTGACCAGACCCACCACTCCCCTGTACCCCCCACCGACAGTCACTCCTCCGCCCACTACCTTCCTAAACCCCCCAGCCCACCCCTTTTCCTTGCCATCTACACACTTCACGCTTTACCAGTCCCCTGTGCCACTGCTACCAGTCCTACAACCTCTCGCACCATTAAAGGCTCTAGATGCCACCTGGCGCTAATAAGGGTAATATCTCTACTCCTACTGTTATCCAGGAATATACACCGAAACCCTGGTCCCGTGCCACCAAAGCAGGCTTGAGCAACACTGACTGCGGGACTTCGCATTGGATCAATGAATATCTGCAGCCTCCTGAAAAAATCAGCAGCCCTCCAGTGCTGGATCATGTAACACCAACCAGATATTCTAGCCCTAGTTGAAACCTGGCTCTCAAAGTCAACACCAAACACATTTGTTTCCCTCCCTGGGTACACCCTTATCAGGGAGGATCGTGTGGGCAAGCGTGACGGTGGATGTGTTTTCTACATGTGTGAGACCCTACTGGGACACACACTCCCAGTGCCCAAACTGGAACAAGGGGCACAAGCCATCTCCGTTACAGTTACCCCTGTCCCCACCAGGACTCCACTCATCCTCACTGTTGCTTATGTGCCACCATGCAACCAAACCCCAGCAATTCACGCACTCACTGAATACCTGGCCAGTCTACCTCAGAAGACTGAGCAGATCATTATTGGGGACTTAAATGTCAACTGGCTCACCAACTCAACATCCCACATTAGAGATACCTTCGCTGCCCCTGACATGTCCCAACTTGTCACCCAACCCACCAGGTGCAACCCCTAGAATGGAACTGGCACCCTCTTAGACATCATCATATCCAATCGACCCCAAAAGTCCAGGATATCAATGTCCTCGCTAACTCTCTAAGTGACCACTCCCCTATCCTGTTTACTTGGTCTGCCGTCACCCACAAACCAGTACCCAGGACAATCCTCCATAGGTGCCTTCGCCCAGGTAGCCTTAACAAGCTCAAGCTGTACCTCTCCCAGCTGGACTGGTCTCCCATCAACCGTGCCCCCAATATCGACCTTGTGCTTGACTTCTTCACCAGCTCATTTAACAAAGCCTGTGATCTTTATGCACCCCTGTCCAAAACCCATACCAGGAAATAGAATGCGGCCTGGGTTAGCCCATCTCTTATATAGCAATTAAGACACAGGGACAACCTATGGCACAAAGCTGTAGATTCTGGTAGACCCGCAGATAGACAGGCTTACAATACTGAGTGCAACAGATGCACCTGGGGCATTCATAAGGCCAAGGCCAATCATTACCGAACTGCCCTTGCCTCCTTCTGGGGGTCCGCCTGGAAATTCTGGGAAAACATTAAGGAGCTGAATGGCAAATCTAGAGCACCCCCTCAGCCCAACTCACAATTAATGGCTCCATCACCTCTGACCCCCATAGTATCGCAGACTGCCTAAATACGTCTTTCTCTGACCTCAGCTCTGTCCTGCCCAGCAACTTCTTTGACCCAGCCCCCCCCACGCAGCCCCCGACCCACCATCGCCCCCCCATTCCATCTCCACACAATATCCCCACAAAAAAACAGGCCTTATCTAATTAAAGCCCTCAATGGCACTGGCCCCTGTAACAACCAACTGAACACCAGCTGCTTCGCCTGGTCCTGGACACGTTACTTTGCCCACTTAAGGATCTACTTAATTACTCCTTGTGTCTGGGCCAGTTCCCCCTTGCCTGGAAAACAGCAGTCATCACACCCATACTGAAAAGTGGAAACTGTTCCTCCCCCAGTAATTATAGGCCAATCTCCATCCTGCCACCATTTTCAAAAGCACTGGAAAAAATAGTTGCTGATCAGATCACAGAATACCTGGCCAAGCATGAAATAATGTGCAGTGAGCAGCACGGTTTTCGGTCAGGACACAGCACAACTACAGCCCTCCTGGAGTTCTCCAATTTCCTACACTCTGCGTTAGACTCCGGGAACCTTCACTGAACTCTCCGAGGTATTTGATATGGTCTGCCACCCACTATTACTCAACTCCCTCCTCCAGCTTGGCCTTGCCCCTTGGCCCCTCTCCTGGTTTAACATGTACCTGTCCTCCAGGTCCCAGTGTGTAAAAATCCATGCCACCTTGTCAGAAACTCATCCTGCCCACTCCGGAGTACCCCAGGGCTCCATACTGGGCCTTCTCATCTTCAGTCTCTACCTCAATACCCTACCCAGCAACTGCTCTGGAAGACTCCTGCTACATGCAGATGATGCAGTTCTATTTGCCTCACACAAAAACTCTGCCACCCTTCAGGCCTCCTTCCAGCTGTCTTTCACCCAGGTTGAACAATGGTTCACAGATCACAGGTTGGTCGTCAACCTGAAAAAAAAAACAAAAAAAAAAACAAAAGCTAGGCTTTTCACACATCACCAGAGCAAGGCCCGCAACTCTGCCCTCCAGATACTCCCTTATACACCGCACCCACTTGAACAAGTGTCCCATTACAAATATCTGGGTATTACCTTCGACACAGCCCTTACTTTCCACTCTCACATTAGCACCCTCTCCTCCACCACAAACACTCGAATCAGCCTACTTTACTGCCACAAGGATTGTCTGTCCCCCGAGGCACTTCGGCTGGCAATCATCTCATCGGTTTTGTCCCTTGTGGACTATGGCCTCCCGATTTATGCTGCAGCAGACAAGACTGCACTTAAAAATGTCCAGCTAGCCATCAACAAGGCCTGCAGGCTATTGACAGGGGCGGGCAGGCTTATGCACACATGCATGCTCTACTCCACCACCAACGTGCTCAACTTTGAGGAGACACTCCACTACCAGACTTGTATTCTTACAACAAAAACATTTCTTGGCCTCTTCCCCCCCCGGGGGTGTCCTCCTCACTCATACATGCTAACGCTTCTATCGCAATGCACAGAGCTTGCCAGGACGTCTCTGGCTCAGAGGTCCTTCTGCTACAGGGCCCCATCCCGGTTCAACTCCCTCCCAACCACCGTCTCCAACATTCCCAAAAATCAGACAATTCAAAGTTGCTCTAAGAAACCACCTTATCATCTCACGGTGCTGTAAGTGTGAATAACCTGGCCCGGCTACCATTTAGTATCCTCTGCTGCGTGGATAGCCTTTACACCTGCCCACAGGCCTCTTGACAATGTCCCCAGGACTGCGAATTCCTGTCTCTCCAGTTACCACCCAGGTCACGGTCGGACACACCTTACTGACAATGTCCCAAGGACTGCTAAACCCCTCATCACTACTACTACTACTAATAATAATAATAATCTCCCTCTGGTTTACTATTGCCTTAGCTACTAAGTGGAGCAGCTCATCAATGTTCACACTGTCATTACAACCTGTCCTGCAAACACTCTGTATTGCATGTTCTAATGATTCATCGATGGTATCACTATTGCCTAATCTACTCACCTCTGTAACCTTGCTAGGTGTATTTAAGTGCCGGCCTCTGCATACTTGTTGTGATGTAACCATGCAACAATGCCTGCACTGTATCCTGTAACTATGTGTCTTGTCCATGGAACCTGTAACTGGTATCATCCTGTAACTGTGTGCTTTATACAAGGAACTTGTAACTGTATGTTGTCTATGTATTACTTGACAATGAGCCTTTGGAAATGAGTCTATGACTCAAAGGATTGTAATTCCGATAAGTGCAAATAAATAAAGTGTCTGGCAGTGGTTGCAGCACATCTCAGAAGACAAGGGATTTCTGTTTTTCCCTACCTGGATGACTGGCTGATCATAGCCAACTCACCACAGGCAGTGTCAGAAGCCCTGTACTGCACTAAAGACACCCTGCAGTCTCTGGGCTTCATCATCAACAAAGAGAAATCCCACGTTCAACCTGCCCAAGCTCTGGACTTCATAGGGGCAGAGCTCAACACACTGCAGGGGAAGGCCTTCCTTCCTGCAGACAGAGTTCAGAATTTCCTCAGTCTGGTGAATTCCTTAACCCTGGGCTAGCCAAGGCTGGCCAGGCACTTTCTCAGGCTCCTAGGTCACATGGCCTCAATGACTGCAGTAGTCCCAGGTGTCAGATTTCAAATGAGAGACATTCAGTATCACCTCAGGTCTCACTGGTCCCAGAGAAAGGACTCCTTTTCCAAACTGGTGCCAGTCACAAGAACCCTGCTACAAGCTCTAGACTGGTGGAGGGAAACAGAAAACCTCAGAGAAGAAGTTTCTTTCCAGATCAAGCAACCATCCCAGGTGTTGACAACAGATGCCTTCCTCCTAGGTTGGGGTGCCCAAATAGGCGATCAGTCCATAAGTGGCACATGGACGCCTAAAGAGTCCACATACCACATCAATCTCCTGGAACTCAGAGCAGTGTACTTGGCCATCAAGGCCTTCGCCCTACAGCTCAGAGGGCAGGCAGTCCAGATAAGAACAGACAACACCACTTTCATGTTCTATATCAACAAGCAAGGGGATACAAGGTCCACCAAACTCTGCACAGAGGCAATGAGGATTTGATCCTTGGCATATTCCCTGGACATTACTCTGTCAGCCATACATCTTCTTGGGAAAAGACAATGCCCTAGCAGATGCCCTGAGTCACATCAGTCAGGGCCACCATGAGTGGACCCTGAACAAGCAAGTCCTTTCCACAGTTTTCAGAAGGTGGGGGCCCCAGAGCTGGATATCTTTGCGTCCAGCCTTAACCACCAGCTTCCCCAGTACTTCTGCATGCCCCCAGTAATGGGGACCATGCCAGTAGATGCTCTGGCACTGAACTGGACAGAAAGGTTCCTGTACGCCTTTCCTCCCTTCCCTCTGATTTACAGGGTACTTCTCAAACTCAGAAATCAACCAGCCACCATAGTCCTGGTGGCCCCAGATTGGGCGAGGCAACCCTGGTATTCTCTGCTCCTCACCATGTCAGTCAGGAAGCCCATCAGACTGCCAGCAACCCACAGTCTCCTGACTCTTCCCCAGACAGGGGGCAGCATACCCCAACATTCAGTCTCTTCCCCTTTAAGGACTGGTACTTGAGGAGGTAGAGTTCCCTGAGTCCTAGTACTCTGAACAGGTCCTGAAAATTTTGCAAATGGCCAAAAAACCTAGCACTAGGAATACTTATGCGTCCAAGTGGAAGAGGTTTTCCCTATGGTGCAAGAATAAAAGGATAGACCCTCTTCAGGTCAATCCTCCCATTTTCGACTATCTGTTTCACCTCCGGACAGAAGGCTCTAAGGCTTCATCCCTGAAACTGCATTTGGCAGCCATTCCGGCTTATCTTTCCACTGGGAAAGAGAAATATGTCATTTTGCAGCCCATTTTCAAAAGGTTTCTCAAAGGCCTTCTGCACCTTCAACCTCCACTGAGGGAGCCAGTCCCTACTTGGGACTTGAACCTCTGCATAGCCCACCTCATAAAACCTCCCTTCAAGCCCACAGCTACTGCTCACCTGAAGTACGTCACTTGGAAGATTGTCTTCCTGATTGCCATTACTTCTGCCAGATGGATTTCAGAGCTGCAAGCTCTGTGCACTGAGCCTAACTACATAATTCCCCACAAGGACAAAGTAGTACTTAGGACAAACAGAAAACTTTTACCCAAGGTGGTCTCTGAGTTCCACCTCAACCAGTTTATCACTCTGCCTGTCTTTTTCACAGATAAGTCCACTCCAGGTGAATGCAAACTTCACAGCCTGGATGTAAAAAGGGCCCTCTCCTACTACCTAGAGCATACTAAGCAGTTCAGAGTCCCATACTCAGCTTTTTCTCACCTATGGTGAGGTAGGTAGAGGAAAGACAGCTACCAAGAGAACCATGTCCCGCTGGATTGTCTTTTGTATCCAGTTCTATTACAGTAAAGCTGGAAACAACCTCTGCAGGGCCTCAAAGCCCACTCCACTAGGGGTACTGCCGCCACAGTAGCAGCTGCAAGGGATGTCCCCTTGCTTGACATCTGCAAAGCAGCCACATGGAAGACTGTACACACATTCACAAAGCACTACTGCTTGGATGTGCAGTACAAATCAGATGCCAAATTTGGCACAGCAGTCCTGCACAGCCTTTTTCCTAAGAAGGTTTCTGGGACCACCTCCCAACTGTACTGCTTTTCAGTCTACATCTGTCAATAGATGCTGAAGAATCCCTGAGGTGAGAAGAAAAAATTACTCACCGTAGTAATGTTGTTTCTTCCAAGGTATTCTTCAGCATTATTGACACTCCCACCTGTCCTCCCCTGCAAAACTTGATTAAGTATGTCTTTAGCCAAATTTGTCTAGTTCAATTTTTTATCCTTAAGTGAGTTGTTCACAGTAGTGGTTTGGATTTTTGTAGTGGTTACATCTACCTTGTTTTTTCATGGTACTTTTTGTTCTAGTTTTTCCTACTAGGGCACAGTTTTTTGCCCTTTTTTCAGTGTTGAAATAGTTCTGAAGCCCCTCAGACTGACTGCAGACAGCATTCTCCCTCTCTCTATCTCTCTCCTGATTGACCAAATGTGCTGTGCTCATTTACATTGACTTCTCCTTTCCAGGGCAGCTGAACCCAGCTGGCATACTGCATCTGTCCATAATGCTGAAGAGTACCTTGGAAGAAACAACGTTACTACGATGAGTAATTTTTTCATTTTGTCTACACCACAGCGGTGAGAAGCATGGATGAAAGGTTCATGGAAGGAAAAACAGTTCTGTCTGTACCCTGGTTGGACTTAACATCACGAGAAAAGGGATGGACATTGGTTCAAGGAAATAGTCAGGAATGGTTATGGTTTTTGGAAAATGGAATTACAGAAAAAGAACTGGTTTTGGTTGTAGAAACTTGATATGGGAGTCTCCCTGACAAGCAGAGGCTTGGCCAGTAAAATCAAGTAGTCTGCAAAGGAGAAGAGAGGGTCTCTTCTGGTTCGAGAGCACCTGCATGGTGAGGAAAAAGTGATGTCTGCTTGCAGGGGATTGTTCAAGTGGTTAGATCAGTGCCTAGGTCAGGGTCCTAGGAGGAGCCCATTTGAATTTGCCCAAGTCTCACTAAGACCGTGTGCTGGGTGAGAAGCCAGAGACTGCGACCTGATTGCCAAGGGTCACAGCTGCCATGCAGGTACTGTGGCTAAAATTGTCTCTAATAGCCAGATGTGACTAAACCTCAAAAATAAAGTTTGTTAATTTCACTGTGAAGCTGTAGAGACTGTGAGCTTCTAGCATCAGCCACTAGCAAGGTGGAGTCCCTGAGAAAGCATTCCTACTCCAAGATGCTGTTAATTCCTGTTCAGGTAGAAGACTATGACTGCAAGCTGCAACCCGGAGCCAGGTAGGGAACTTGCCAACCCCTATCGAGTGGGGACGATTGGGCCATGGGGAGCCACGGGCACATGACTGAGTGCTAGGTTCACTCTGGATCCATAGGGGAGCCGGACTGCGGGGTCACTCCTGGGTCTGCGTTCACTTGTGTCCTGAAAGCTTTTGCATTGTGCACTGCATTTGGCCTGCTTGGTGGGCTGAAAAGGGACAAGCTGCTAGAAACTACAAGCAAGCAAAAAGAGTGCCAGTGTTCCAAGTTGCCTGCTGCATGTCTATTTATCTCCAGCTTCTTCAATTCCAAGGTTCTGCCGTATCATCTACCCCAGAGCTACAGTTCAGTGCCATCCGAGACTGTCTACGGAACCATGAGTAAAGGCAAGGATTGCCCTGCACCTGGGGGCTGTGGGCGTAGTAAAATCCTAAAGTTGCAAGCAGTAAAAGTAATAAAGAAAAGAGTAAACGTTAAATCTGATTTGTTTGAAAGTGTACCAATGCCAGCCATCCAGCTGCTCCACAGGCCTGCAGCATGTTAGCAATGGGTACCCAGCTAGGACTGTTAGGGGTCAAAAACTGGTACCAGTTGGGGTTTGTGAAAATGTTAAAACCTGCAGCAGATAGTTAGTCAGAGGGTTGGTGGTTGAAAACCTAGAATGTGGTTTGAATGTGAAGGGGATATGATTGTTCTAAAAAAGTAAAATGCTAATCTCTGATGCCAATATCCTAAATGTGTTGCTTAACCTCTACTCCATTCCACTCTTTCTTAACCCTTCCCCTGTAAATAAGAAGTGTGGTATTGCGAGCCGGTGTGGTATTGCTGAAGGCTGAGGTGCTAGACACCACACCTCATGCCACGCCGGTGACTTGGGTTCAGGAACGGACTTGGGTCAGCAGGGGAGGGAGGGAATTGAGCATCCAGAGGACTGCTCTCCCCTCCCAGGGTGGGTTCCAGGGTAAGTCTCACTCCATAGTGGCCCCTGGTGGAGACCAGAGACCCTACGGGTAGTGAAGGCTCGACGCAATGTCGTGGGGCGGAGCAGGGGTGGACTGCTGCATGTAGGTGCGATGCCATCATTGCATGTCCACGCTCTGGAGGGAGTAACTTGAAGAAAAGCCCTGGTGGCCTAGTGGAGGTGAAGGGGGCCCCAGTGACCTGCCCACATCCCATCACCGGACTTCCTTCCCTGTATCTCCCACTCTCCGGACTCCTCGGCTGTCCCTCTAATCTCAGATAGGCCACCATGGGTGGGCAATCTGGAGTCTAGAAAGCTGAAGGAGCCGGGTGGAGACCAGGAAAGGAAGTTTCAGGCAGGGAGCAGAGGCAGTAATTGAGTGGGTTCCACAAAGAGATGCCCTGGGTCCCCAGTGAAGAAAATAAAGTCCAAAAAAAAAAAAAAAAAAAGAGGTGTGCTATTGTTTTGGGAAATTTCTGACTTGTGAGCATGTTTTCAGTGAGCATATTAGCTTAAGACATTGAATCAAATTACTGAATTTGGGGATTTTGGTTTATGTAATCCATGTGTTGGGGTGACTGTATGAGGAGGTGGGGTGGTACAGCATCCCAGGGGGTTGTAATGTTCAAAATCAGACCCACTTAAAAATGTACTCTGGGTGGAGGCACCAGGCTAGTTTTATTTCATCTTGGGAAAGAATCCTCGGTAACTGCAAAATGGGAACCCAGGCCCCTCAACCTGGCTAGTGGCCACCCAGGCAGGGGTATAGCACTCTAAGATACGGCACCAGGGCTACACTTTTCTTACAGTTTTACCCTTCCCCTAAGTATGCACACTTGGGAAACCATAAGGCAACAGACAGCATGCCAATGTGTGCATGCACTCCTCTCCCCAGTGTGCTAAGTCTCCCTGCAGCATGGACGTGCAGCTGGATGCAAAATACACATCCCACCCACAGGAGAAGAGCATCCACTTCGATTTTTAATCCTATTCCCCCAGCTAGCTGCTGACAACCCAGGCTCATTGTGGAATCTGGGTTGCTGGCATCACATGCAGACTCCGTTAAGTATGATATCTCATTTCAGAATTCTGCAAGTGTGAGGCTGCTGATAAATACCACTACAGTACAAGAAATACAGATACAAGTAAATAATACTTTCATATCATCCTGATCATTTTGTTTCTTAGACTTGTAATAGTGAACATAATTGCCACTGTGATGATGGCTGGGCTCCTCCAAACTGTGACAGACCAGGGTCAGGTGGAAGCACTAACAGTGGACCTACGACCTATGGTGAGTGATGATAGGACAGGTTCATATATATGTATAGTGGCAACTGGCAAAGCAAAGCAAACATGTTACAATAAGGCTTTCAGAGGCATGTCACTGTCGGGCTCAATGCAGCTCTGGCTGCATGGGGCTCGACAGTGACAGCCCAGTGAGCAGCGAGGCTCATTATGACAGTGTTCTCTGCTTGCGGTGTGGAAACTTCATGTAGTTGAAAGAAGCGAGCTGCTCCTATCACAGGTTGGCTGGATCCTTTCATCTGCATGACACTGCCCAGCAAGCAGCTGAGTGGCATCATTCTTAGCTGACAGCTTTTGTGACAAGTCATGCACAGTGCAATGCAGACACATATTTCTGTAGCTCCAGCTGCTGGTTAATGTCACATCAAGCCAAAGCATCAACTAGTGAGATTTGCACAAGAACTGCCTCTGAAAAAGAAGAGGCTCTCAACTGAAAAGAGAAATTTTACTTTGAGAGGGCTCTTGCAGTAGGTATTCACACGTAGGACTAACCCACCAGTCATCAGGACCCCATGGAAAAATTTCTAGCTAGCATTCTCTGGCGGGGGGACCACCCCCACGTCAGGTGACCGGCGTCATACGACATCAGTATAAAGAGGCGGTCCCCAACGCCCACCTTCCAGTTCTTTCTCACTGTCAGCTTGTGAAAGTTCCTCACGGTAGAATCAACGTCGTCAGTCTTTTGTCGGTCCATTAGTTTTTGAACTTTTCAACCTAATTTCTCTGTTTTTAGGTTTTTCTCATCGATTCGCTGTGTATGTCGTCCCAGACACCCTCTGAATCGCATAAAAATAAGTGCAACTCATGTGGTTCCCAGCTTCCACACAAGGACAGCCACTCCTTGTGTCTCTTCTGTCTGGGCCCTGGCCACCCCGTGGAGAAGTGCCAGCGCTCCCAGACCCTGGAAGCCCATACTCTGAAGAAAAGAATGGCATCCATGGAAAATGAGCTAAAGAAATTAAGGCAGGTGTCCACTTCCCCCGAAAGTCACAAGAAGAAGCGTGACAAGGAGAAGCACAGGACGGAACGGTTTCACAGCAGCCGTGATCTGGCTGAGTCGCGGCACTTAAGGTAACATCCCCTCCGGGGGATTGCTCCATGACGGCTGTCTTGGTGGTGTCCAAGAAGGCATCCCCCTCCTGTCTGGCTCATACTCGGGCCCTTCAGGAGCCTCCGGGGCAAGGGAGGCCTCCGCTCCCGGGAAGGCCGCTTCTACCATGTGGCCTTCGGGTCAGAGCGGGTCCAGGAAGGCAGACGTCAGTCCCACCGATGCACGCCCAGACAAGGCTGCTAAGCTGCTTACCCCTTCAGGGGGGGCACCCAGCCAAACCTCTGCCTGACAAGGCTGCATCCCCAGTGCGGCCTTCCTCAGGCAGGAAATCCGATCATTCAGATGTCAGGCTCCTCCGACGCCTGCCAGGATTCAGCCGATCAGCCGAACGCCGGTCCCATCGATGTCCACCTGACTAAAAAGCCTACACCAGACCCTAAGGATCACTCCAACACCCCAGGCTCTCTACATGCCTTCTGAGGTCTCTGCGTCTCCTCAGCTGATCCCCGGGGAATTTAATCCTCCTTCTCTGGTCATCACAGGGATACTGGGATGCTGCCGGCAGGGACCCCTCCTCTGGAGCCTGATACCCTGATGACAGACCCTCAGACACCGGCCCCGACACCAGCATACCCGACACCATCCAGCATCCCCTTACCATCAGGTCCTTCGGACCCCGAAGCGTGTGCCATGCTGGGCCAGGCACCCGTGGGGCCAGTATTACCACTGCCTGGCTCGCCAGCTGGGCCTCTGCCAGGTCCCTCTGCTTCATCAGAGCCCCTGTCGCCCGGGTATCCGACATAACAATATCCGGTGCCACAATACCCGACTCAGCAGTATCCGACACCTCAGTACCCAGCACCGCAACATCCAACGCTGCAGTACCAAACACCCCAATACCCGACACCGGGCTACCCGCTGTCGGGTTATGGATACTACTACTATGGATATCCTCAATATCTGTATCCCCCTCCTCCTCCTCCACCTCCGCTGCCCACTCCCCAGCCGCCGGTGGATCTGAAGGAGACACTGGCCTCCTGGTGGGCTGAGGCCAAGGCTCAGCTCACTAGGGAGGTTGAGAGTCATTTGCCGACACTGGACCCTGCACAGGATCCCCTACGTCAGAGACGGGAGACTTCCTCCCCCCTTCCCGACACCAGAGAAGAGCCCTCTGGAGCCCATGGAGGGAGGGATACGTGCACCAAGGACTTCCCCAAAGGGGCCATCCCTCCCCCTCATAGGGAGGAGTTTTCCTCATCATCATCAGATACGTCTGATTCGGACTCAGAGACAGGACGCTCTTATCCCAAAGACGAGCCATGTACTCCAGATCACCCCTGGCCAAGGACTCCTCCCCCCCTTTCTGGAGTTACTGAGGAAAATCCAGGAAGTCCATCAGTGGCAATCACTGGAGCCAGACCTGCAGCATAAGAAACTCACTGCTCATCTGGATCTGCCCGAGACCGCTTCTACATTGATTCCACCCTGGACAGAGCCTCATGCAGATCTTGTTTCCGCCATTTGGAAACAATGTTCTGCATTGGCCCCCCCTTCCGAAGAAGGTGAACAGACTATATCAGGCTCTTGAGGGTGTAGATTTCCTTAACCTACACCCCAAGATGGACTCAGTCATCATTAGCGCCGCTCACGGCTGATCCACAAATCCCAAACACCTCAGCTCATCTCCGCCTGATAAGGAATCCCAACTTCTGGACCAATACGGGAAGAGGATCTATTCCTCTTCTACCCTGGGTATTAGGGCCCTGAATTATGTGGCACACATGGGGGATTACCAGAAGACCATCCTTAGTCAGGTGAAATCCAAACTGGACTCCCTTCCTGAGTCTCAGACTAAGCAGGAAGTGGAGGATCTTGTCCATTCTGCTTTGCTTCGTACCACTTACGATGCAGTGGACACAGCTGGAAGGAGCTCGGCTATCGTCGTAGGTCTACGGCATCATGCCTGGCTCTGTGTGTCAGGTTTGGTCCCTGAAGTGCACTCCGCTATCCAGGATGCCCACTTTAGGGGTTCGGTGCTGTTTGAGGGTGATGTCAAGGACATCATTATCAAACTGCAAGAGAAAGGTACTGTACTCAAGTTTGTCAACTCTGTGTACAGGCCCCCTCAAAGGCAGCGGCATCCTTTTCATAGGCAAAACCAACAAAGACAAAAACCACAAGGCAAGCGGACCAACAAATGTTGGGCCCCTCCAGCAACCAAGACTCCACCCAGCAAAAAGCCGCGTGAGCCTCGGCTGCTGTGCTGCCCCACACCTCCTGACTCCCTCCCTCTCCCATTGCCTCTGGGGGACCCAGAGGAACCGGTAGGGGGGAGATTCTCCTTCCATCTGCTGGGTTGGGAGAGGATAACATCAGATGCTTGGGTGCTCCAGTTGATATCAGCAAGACACTCAATAGAGTTTCTTCAGAAACCACCCCGAAGACCCCCACTCCCAGTCATCTTATTCTCCGCAACATCTTCCTCTGGTCCTAGAAGAAATCACCTCCCTCCTCTCAAAGGCAGCGACAGAACCAGTTCCCATCCATCTTTGGGGACAGGTTACTATTCCCATTTCTTCCTAAATTCAAAGAAGACTGGAGACGTGAGGCCTATCATACACTTCAGCTCCCTGAACATGTTCATGGAGTACAAGCGCTTCAGAATGCTCTCTTTCCAGAGCCTTCTACCACTTCTTTGGCAGGGACAGTGGCTTTTCACTTTGTACATACAGGATGCCTACCTGCATATCCCCATTTGCCCTTCCCACCACAAACTCCTTCATTTTTGCTTTCAGGGGGACCACTACCAATTCAAGGCCCTCCCATTTGGTCTTTCCTCGGCCCCCCGAGTTTTTACCAAATGTCCATCTGTGGTAGTGGCCCATCATGCATCTCAGGAGTACAGGTTTTCCGCATCCTGGACGGATTGGCTCCTGGTGGCCCCGTCCAGGGAGGAACTCCTGCATTCCCTTTCCCTTACCCTGCAGGTTTTCATCAGTCTGAGTATCACCATCAACCGGGCAAAGTCCCATTTGGTCCCTTGCCAACACCTCCAATTTATAGGGGAGATTCTGGACACGACCATTGGCAAAGCCTTTTTGCCTCTGGACAGGGTGGACGCCCTTCAGACTCAGGCCCGTCTTCTGTCCAGTCGCAGGAAGGTCGGAGCCAGGTCAGTCCTTCACCTTCTTGGGCTAATGGCAGCTGCCATTCTGACAGTCCCATGCGCTTGACTCCATATGAGAATCTCTCAATGGATGCTTCAGTCACAATGGGACCAGACCAAGGACAATCTGGACCTAGAGGTTCTAGTTTCTGATCCCATGATCAAGGACTTACAATGGTGGATGGTGCAGGAGAACCTATGCCTGGGAGTTCACTTCAATACCGAACCCCCCTCCCAGACACTGATGACAGATGCGTCAGGAGAAGGCTGGGGAGTCCATCTCGGGTCTCATAGGACTCAGGGCAGCTGGTTCAAGTTCGAACAAAACCTGCACATCAATGTGTTCTAACTGAGAGCAGTCCTTTATGCCCTTCAGGCTTTACACTGCATTATCCTTCCAGGCCATCTCCTCGTACAATCAGACAACATGTGCATAGTCTGGTATCTCAACAAGCTGGGAGGAACACGTTCCTATCCTCTGTGCCGGGAAGCGACGAGAGTCTGGATTTGGGCAACCCAGCATCACCTTCATTTGACTATAATCCACATTCTGGGAGTGGAAAACTGTTGATGGACCAATTCAACTGATTATCAGTCAGATCCCATGAATGGCAATTGGATCAAGAAGTCGTAAATGACATTTTTCAGCGATGGGGAACACATCAGATAAATCTCTTTGTGTCTCCCCAAAACGCAAAACTTCCCTCTTCTGCTCGCTGCGCCTCAAAGTAGACATTTTTTGGCGGGACACTCTGTCTCTCGCTTGGAGGGACAGATTCATTTATGCCTTCCCTCCTATTCCTTTAATTCCTAGGGTCTTGAACAAACTCAGATCGGAGGGAGCGCGAATGATTCTCATCACTCCCTTCTGGCCCAGGCAAGTTTGGTTCTCTCTTCTGCAACAGTTTCAGAGGAACCTCCACTTCTTCTTCCTCTGTTGAAACAATTGTTGACCCAGGATCAAGGGACCCTTGTTCATCCAGGCCTCAAATCCCTTCATCTACATGCGTGGCTCCTGCAGACGTAGCAAAAGCCCGTTTCGGAGTTTCTCCACTCGTAGCGGACATCTTAGTAGAGGCCAGAAAGCCTTCCACCAGGTCCACTCTACGCCATGAAGTAGAAACAATTTTCTATTTGGGCTAGTTCGAAGACCTCAAACCCTTCTCATGCCCAGTCAATAAAGTCCTGGATTACATGCATCACCTCTTTGATCTGGGTCTCAGCCATTCCTCATTGAAAGTCCACATGGCAGCTATCTCACCCTACCATATCCCCTTCAGAGACTGGACTTTTGCACAGTTGGAAGTCTCTAAGACTTTCCTCAGAGGGGTTCTCCATTTGAGACCCCCCCATCCGCATTCCTGCCCATCCCTGGGACTTGAATTTATTATGGAGCAGCTTACCCTGCCTCCTTTTGAGCTGGCAGCTACAGCAGATTTAAAGTTCCTTTCTTGGAAGACTCTCTTTCTAGTGCCCATTACTGCTGCTCGGTGCATTTCCGAGCTTCATTCCCTGATGTGCAAAATCCCACACTTGATTTTCCACAAGGAATGTGTGGCTTTACACACCAACCCTAAGTTTCTCCACAAGGTGGTGGCTGAATCAATTCATTGAGCTACCCGCTTTCTTTACACAACACTCCAATCAAGGGGAATGCCTCTTGCATACTTTGGATGTTCACAGAATACTGAGATACTACACCACTCGGACTAAGGATCTCAGGAAAACTGATCAGCTCTTTATCTTTTTTGCTCACAAAAGAGAAGACAATGCTGTTTCTAGGCAATGCCTATTAAAATAATTGGCTCGTTGTATCACTTTCTCTTACGACAAGTACAAGACCCTGAAGGGTCAAGTCAGAGGTCATTCCACCAGAGGAGTAGCTGCCTCTGCAGCTTGTTTCAAGAATGTGTCAGTGGCAGACATCTGTGCAGCCGCAACCTGGATTTCTGTCCATACCTTTATGAAACATTACAGTTTGGACATTGCCTCTCCACAGAGCAGGCTTCGGGGTGACTGTACTATAAGGTCTCCTTTCATGAGACCAGTTCAGCCTGAGGTTCCATGCTATGGACGACAATCCTCCTCCCAAGTGCTTTTCCTTGTTCCAGACTGCTTGGGACTCAGTCCTATATGTGAATACCTATGCAAGAGCCCTCTCGAAGTAAGATAGTACAGTTATGTAAGAACTTACCGTAACAGTAGATCTATGAGAGAGGCTCTTGCAGTAGGTATTGCCTTCCCGCCCTGCACCCCCCTAGGTTTTTTTAGCTCCATTTCCTTGGGGGGGAAATATACTCTTCTCTCTCATCTCGCCTCTTTTGGCCCTTGGAGGGAAAGAACTGGAAAGCGGATGTGGAGGACCACCCCTTTATTCTGATGTTGTATGACACCTGTCACCTGATGTGGAGGCGGTTCCCCACCAGAGACTTCTAGCCAGAAATTTTTCCATGGGGTCCTGATACTGTTACGGTAAGTTCTTATGTAACTGTACTTTATCCATTCTGGTCCTGTTTAGCATTTGTCACATCTGCCATGGCATCTGAACCCAAGCCCTGACCCCCTTCAGAGTGCACAGGTACCACAGCAACTGCTGCTTCAGACATGCACAAGACAGAACATAACCAGCTTCACTAATGCGGAACAAAAATTGTGTGACTTAAGAGCAAATTCAAAGGCCAGCCCGGTGGCACTGAGGATTGAGGCGCTGTATGCCTCACCTCGCACCACGCCAGTGACCTGGGTTCGGGAATGGACTCGGGTCATCAGGGATCAGCTGGGACAGGAAAGGATTGAGCATCCATAGGACTGCTCTCCTTTCCTGGGGGAGGGTGGGTTCACTTGCCGCAGTTCGAGTGGCTCCTGTCAATGGCTGGGGGACACTGCAACCTAAGGCACGCTGGCAGGGGTAAGAGCAATGGCGGACACCTTACACACGGGCATGGGAGCATGCCTATCACATGCTGGGCTTCACTGCACATCCATACTCTCGGGGAACGCACACAAGGAAAAATGGCCCTATCCCCAGTAGGCTAAGGTGGATCTGGGGATGATGCACTCACACCCAGTACCGGGTCCTCTACGCCATCTCTGGTGGTCTGCCGAACCTGGATGCCCCACTAGATTTACAGATAGACTGCCAGAGAATGAAGGTGGTCCCACCCCCAGAGGACTCAGAGCTGGGGGGTCAGGAGGACCGGGTGAGGGAGAGGAAAGCTACACCTGACCAGCTGTGGTGGACTTCAGGTGGGCGGGAGAAAGCGTTGTCGAGTGACCTCACTGGAGAGAGTCCGGGTGATGGAGAGATAAGGAGGATAAATAAAGTCAAAAAAAAAAAAAAAAAAAAAGAACAAATTTGAAAGTGAAAGTAGCAGACATTTATTATTTCAGGCCTTTCTTTCCCCATTCTTCACTCAGAAGTTTTAATGGGAAACGTCCATCAACAATTGGGCCATGCCTGGGTGTAAGGCATGGCCCAATTAGCCATTTCACAAAATGAATGTATTTTATTACCTTCCACAACATGAAATATTCCCCTCGTAGCTGGCTGATCCTGCCTCCCTCCTGCTGGCATTACAGACCATGCGGCATGCCCACAACCACCCGCAGCTGTCTGAGTATGACGTTTCATATGGAGAGCAGCCAGGGTGCATCCAGAGACTGCCAATGTACATGGAGCTATTAACAGCTCTGGTTTGCAAACTACATGCCTCGATAGTACAACGAGACCAGGTATAGACTGGCACTCGGCTGCCACCTGTGCATGAATCTGACACAGTCTTCCACTCTATACCTCCCACCCCTCCGGTTCATGGATCAGGTGATGTGTTTCTAAGGTGTCCCTATGACCTCCGAGTCTGAGCACACTCTCCATTATTATTGATAGTTGTGCGGTACTTATGCCAAGCCTTGCACAGTGCTCCTCTTGTAACTGCTATGTTAACTGTTACACACATGCCCCCCATTTCTGTAAGTCAACACCTCCCCAAGTCTGGCAGTCAGGTTGCCCAATATTACCCCCAGTACACATAACTGACCCCCTTAAAAGCCCATCTCAGCATTCTCATCCCTCACTCTTAAAATAAAGGAAAAAAAAAACAAACCCTTCTCATCAATGTCAGTCTGTAATTTTTTTTTATTTTGTTTTTATTAAAATTTTCATTACAGTACAGAAAGAAAAGAAACATTACATCCTCAGTACAGAAGATCTCAGATAATATAACACAGGATAATGAGAATTCCATTATGGCCAACACCCACACATAGATACAACTCTCACTGAGAGACAATGAAAAGAATCAAGTGAGATCAGTCCCCTTGTAGGAGTTGGGGAAGCGTTTGGGAATATCCCCCCACGTAATAGAAAAAATATATTGTAAAGTGTCTATATATACCATTGCATACAATCGTACAACAAATCAAGCCCATGCACCCCATAAACTCAACTAGCAGGGTGACCATAGCACAGACATATCTTATGAACTCTAAATAGCCATTTAGTATGCAACACTACACTATACCTAGCAATAACAATAGCAACCATTACCAATAAAGAAACATACACCAACAACAGGGGAAAGGCAGAATCAGAAGGATATTAGAGTCCAGCTCAAGAGAAGATCTTCAGAACAAGTAAACCGTCCACCTAGTTGAAGCATATCTTATATTTAACAGCCAGCTATAAAGTTCGAAAGGCATGAACACAAAAAGTCCCACAGAAAGATAAAATCTGTAGTTACAAAAGAACAACTATGTAGTGTAATCTGAACTATAGACCAACAAAGTCGATTCAGGAGACCCCGAGCTGATCCTCAGAATCCTCAGTGTCTTTATCTTCCCGAAGTGGCAGACCGTCCATAAATCTCTCCACTGCATCCACGTCAGTAAAAATATAATGTTTACCTTTAAAAGTTAGTTGTAACCTTGCAGGGAAAAACAAGCTGGCAGAAATCCCATAGTTGGCCAAGCGCTGACGATGCTTAAGGAGCTCCTTCATCTGGGACTGCGTACTGGAGGCAAAATCTGGGAAGAAGGATAGTTTAAAAGCCTAGTAGAAAATATCCCTTTTGTCCCAGGAAGTGGCCAGCACCTTTAGGTGCTCAGCAGCCAAACCCACGGTCACCAACACTGTAGCCTGTCTTTCCGCTCCCTCTGGTAGTTTTCTATGTTGTGGCAAACGGAAGATCCAGATGATATTGACACAATCATCAGCCAGTCCAAGGGAATCCATATATATAGACTGTAGGGTTTTTGGAGACTGTTCCAGAGAGTAGGGAGAGCATGGCTTAGGGAGGATGTGCCATAATATGTTCTGATGCTAAGGATATCAAATATGATGTAGGAATATCTCCTGAGTGAGTAAGTTCCAGGGGCACAAGTTAGCAGCCCGGAGATATATTGGGGAAGCTTGCTGGTGAGGGCTCTGTAGGCCCAAGTGGCCGCATTTGTCATTCTCATAGTTTTATGTGACTGCCAGCCAAGCAGTGCATAGAGGGAACAGTGGTGAGTATTACAAGGGGCCCTATCAATAAATCTTAATGTTCTATGGTACAGTGTGTCCAGTTTGGCTAAAGCAGCAATAGGGCAGTGACTATAAAAAAGGTCTGCGTAGTCTAGGAGAGGGAGAAACGTGGTGTGAACCAGCCTTATTTTAGCCTCATAGGCAAGTAGATGTTTGATTTGAAAGAAAAGCCCTAATCTTTGTTTTAGTTTTTTTTACAGTTCCTCAATGTGTATAATGAAGGACAGCTTGCAGTCATTCCAAAGTCCCACCATCTCTAGTGGGTCCCCCAGGAGGGTCGTGATCTGGGGCTTGCCTCCCTTTGGATATGTTTATCGAATTAATTTGTGAAGAGAGTAACGTAACTTTAGGTTTTTTTTTTTTGCATTAAGCAACAGTTTATGGTGCAGAAGATTTTGTTGCAACAGGTTGAATTCTTGTTGCATCTCCGAGCAGACAAGTTCAAGGGAAGGCCTTAAGATATAAAGTACAATATCATCTACAAAGAGGTGGACATTTGCTGTACTAATTCTAGAGCTGATGTCATTAATAGAGATTGGAAATAATAAAGGCCCTAGGATCGACCACTGCGGAACTCCTCTCTGCAGAGTTTTAAGAGGAGAGATATCACCTTGTGCTTTGACCTGCTACTGTCTGCCTGTAAGGTAGCATGTCAACCACTGCAGAGCAATGTCATCAAGGCCAATATTCTGCAACATGAACAATAGCAGTTTGTGGTCTGCCGTATCAAATGCCTTGCTCAGATCAAGAAATAATGTGCTTACGTGTTTTCTGGAGTCGAGTGCTGTTTGCCAGTCATTTGTCACCTTGGCCAAGGCAGTAACTGTGCTGTCTTTAGGTCTAAAACCAGAATGTACGGCCTGGTGGCATTGAGGGTTGAGGCGCTGGATGCCAAACCTCGTGCCACACTGGCAACCCGGGTTTGGAAGCAGACTCGGGTCATCGGGAGTCAGCCGGGGAGGAGTACGACTGAGCATCCGGAGGACTGCACTCTTCTCCTGGGGTGAGTGGGTTCTGCCTTATGCAGCACCAGTCACCCCTGAGGTTCTGGGGAAGTGCTGCAGCCTGCGTGGACACAGCAGTAGGGGTTGGGTGGTAGTGGGCATCTTTCACACAGGCATGGGAGTGTGCCTGGCATAAGCAGGATGCCACTGCACATCCGCACCCTCGTAACACCAGCAGAAGAAAATCCCCTGCTCCCTGGATAGGCGACAGTGCCCCGCTGCCACACTGAACACTGGGCTTACCTCACAGGCTCTCCCAATCTCCCCATCTTGCCTTGGCTCCAGCAGTAGGGGCCGGTCATCTGGCCAGGTAGGTGGGGAAGTGTCTGTCCCAGATTCTGCCATGGGGTGGACTTCAGGCGGGTGGTAGCGCAGTCAGCGGCATGTGAGGGTTGCCTGAGTGAGTTCCAGAATAGTAGGCGACAAAGAAAGTTCACAAAAAAATTAATAAAATTAGACTGTAAAGGATTGAGCATGTTGTGAGTTTCTAGGTGTTCTCTTAATTGTGAGTTAAGTATCTTTTCGAGAAGTTCTGAAAGGGTAGGTAGTAGTGATATGGGCCGGTAGTTGTTGGGGTCACTCAGGTCACCTGACTTAAAAAGTGGGATGACATGAGCTAGTTTCTACACAGGGTGGTGAGCCCCATGTGCCAGAGACATGTTAAAAAGGTGGGTATTGGATGCAGTCAGCACATGATAACCTACTTTTAAGAAAAAGGGTTCGCTGTCACAGTGGTTGGAATTCCGCTTGCGGCGCCAGTAACCCGGGTTCGGGAACAGACCTGGGTCATCGGAGGGCCGGGGGGGAGGATAGAGTGCCCCATGGGCAGCTCTCCTCCAGGGACAGGGTGGGGCAGTGTCCGGTGCAATGAGGACTCCTGGCAGAGGCTGGGAGTCACTCACGCTACTGGCGCTTGGCATCAGGGAGGTGGGGTGGATGCTGGTGTCATTGCACATCTCCGCCTCAGAGAAATCCAGGAAAAAGATGGCGAGCCGTCCGCTGTCTATGTGAAGCCCTCCCTGGAGCTTCAATTAGCTGCCATCGCCGCATCCCCGACCAGATACTAGTTCCGCGGCACGGATGAAGGGCACCAATGCCGCAGCCCTGCTCTCCGGGGTAAGCCAGGGATAACTGGGGATGGCGGCAGTAGATGGCAGTGGAAGTCCCAGGGGCCGTGACCAGGGCTGATGGTGACAGCAGACCAGCCAGGATAAAGAAGGAAAAAGAAAAAGGGTTCAAGATGATTGTCTCTGGCACTAGTTTTGGTATCCAGGGCCAATAAAAGGTCTTCCACCTGCTTAAAGGAAATTGGACTGAAGCTGAATTTGGCTGCATGGTTAGGGGCCTTTATAGGGGGACATGCTGTGTCGGTGTTGTAGAGTGGGGTGAGTAATTTACTTGCAGGGGCGGTATCAAAGGCTAATTCAGCCGTGGCAAAGTGATTGCTTAGCAGCTCTAGGATGCACTGTTTGCATGTGGTCTTATTATCTCCAACGGTGATCTTAGCAAAGAAGAGATGTAGAGGGACTATGCCCTTCTACTTCCCTTAAAATTTGGCGGAATTATTATTGGAAGAATCAAGTGTAGATTGAAAATATTTTGTTTTTTTTGGCTCTTATAAGTTTAGTGCATTGATTCTTTAAAACTCTAAAAGCTGCCCAATCTGCAAGTTGTTTGGTTTTGCGAGCCCTTTTCCACAGAGCACCACTTATTTCAATCTTTGTTTCTTGAGTTGCTAACTTTTTTTTTAACATTTTTTTGAGGTTTTTTTATTAATCAATATTAATTAATTAATTGAAAAGTTCAGAGACTACCTTTAGCACAGGTACAGTATATGCCTCTTATACCGGACACGTTTGGCTGATAGTATTTTGTCCGGTATAAAAGGAGTCCTTTATATCAAAATAACCAAAACTACTCACTTGTATTCTCTGCTAGCTTCTGTTAAAGGTAGAATGGGTGATGCAGGTAAAGACAAAGAGGGACACAGCAACATACAGCATTAAAGTAAGTGATTACAGCACTTTTATGAAGATCCAGCTGCTATAGATCCAGGGAACAAAAACAGACAGCACTCAGAGCGGCAGCGAGAGTGGAGCACGATCTTTCAGCATTTATTGTGGGCACACATTTTTTTATGTTGATTGCGAGCATGCGCAAGAAACACGCTGCGGCAGCTTGCTGCAGAAGCAGGTTGTGGAGGTGCGGCACTGTTGTGGCCAATGCCCCCACAGCCTTTTGAGGCTTGGCCCCTATTCCCCAATGCCATATCAGACTGCTGCTGACACTAGTTCAGCCAGCGTGCCACAACCTTGAAAAGTTTCAGCTGCTGCAATCAGGGGCCTCCTCGTTATTGCAGCGTCATCCACTGCAATGAGGGAGTAACTAATCATTGCAGGGCTCCCTTGCATTCCCCAGCCAGTTTGCCGACGGGGAGCCCAGTCCCCGTCGGTTTGTGTGGTTTGCTGAGGGGGTGCCCAATCACCCTCGGCATCATGTCCCCTGTTTCTTTGCCGACGGGGTGCCCAATCACCGTCAGCATGCCCCTCCCCAGTTCTTGTGTGCCAAGGGGGTGCCCAATCCCTCTTGGCTCATGAGCCCTCCTCACTAGTATGTGCCAACAGGGGTGCCCAATCCCCGTCGGCTTCAAAGCTCCCACCCTAAACAGTAGCTGGTATGTTGGGGACCTCACCCCCAGCATGCCAAAAGTACCTTGGTAAAAGAAAACGCCCCGCAACATCTTTTTTTTTTTTTAACCCTGAAAACAACAAACAGTCCCTCGCTGCTGCACCCTCCCCAACTCACTGCGTACTCACCTCCCCACACTCCCTCACCCCATACTTACCTCGGAGCTCGACATATGATCTTCAGTGGACGGGAACACGTCTGCACTCTGCAAAGCTGACCGTGAACTGAGTAAATGCCGATAAGGCTGTATAATGGCATAAATAGTTTTTTTTCAACTTTAATGCATATCTCAGGCATTGTTTGAAATTTTGGCACCAAATTTTCAACATGGAGTTTTTGGGACCCTTCCTCATGAATACAGCCACTGTCATGGTGTTATTCGACCCCAAAAGGTGATTTTGCTGTTACTGCGCAGAATCACCTCTCAAAAAGCCTATGTTGCAAATTTGTTGGAAAAATCCCAAAATGATTGTTTTATGAGCATCGTTGCACAGTTGCTACGCGTATGTGGCATTCGCCGACTTTGCAATATTTTCTTGCCAGATTTTCAACACTGGCATTTTTTCCCACCTCCTTACGAACAGTACAGCTGTCATTTTTCACATCCTGGCTGGAATGCGTTTTCGCACTTCCAGCGCAGAATAGCGCGGCCGCTGTGAGAAATCAATGTTTGGGACAGATCTGGATTGAGCGAGTGAGAGACGGGGAGTGACTGAGCTCAATGGAGCTCTCTTAGGACTGCTGCAGATTTCTTTCTGGGCAGAAAAAGGCACCAACGCAGGTAGGAGCCCAGCACAAAAGGGCAGCCTGCAGCACCGGGAGAAATGGAATGAGCAAGTGACAGATGGGGAGTGAGTGAACTCAACAGAGCTCTGTTGGGATTGCTGCAGATTTCTTTGTGGGCAGAAAAAAGGGTCAATGGAGGCAGGAGCCCAGTACAAAAGGGCATCCTGCAGCATTGGGAGAAATAAAATGAGCAAGTGAGAGAGAGGGAGTGAGCGACCTCAACGGAGCTCTGTCGGGACAGCTGTGAACTTCTCTGTGGGCAGAAAAAGGCACCAACACAGGCAGGAGCCCAGCACAAAAGGGCAGCCTGCAGCGCCGGGAGAAACAGAACGAGTGAGTGAGAGAGGGGTAGTGAGCGAGCTCAACGGAGCTGTGTCAGTACTGCTGCAGATTTCTTTGTGGCTAGAAAAAGGTGCCAATGCAGGCAGGAGCCCAGTACAAAAGGGCATCCTGCAGCATCGGGAGAAACAGAATGAGTGAGTGAGAGAGGGGGAGTGAGCAAGCTCAACGGAACTGTGTCGGGACTGCTGTGGATTTCTTTGTGGGCAGAAAAAGGTGCCAATGCAAACTGGAGCCCAGTACGAAAGGGCAGCCTGCAGCGTTGGAAGAAACAGAACGAGCGAGTGAGAGAGAGAGGGGGGGAGTGAACGAGCTCAATGGAGCTCTGCTGGGACTTTACACTTGCCCACCCTTCCACCCAGGGTCCTCTGTGGTCCTCTATTACAGCAGGGTCTCTGGAGTGGAGACAAATCAATGATTGGATGCTTTAGCATTGCTGTACTAATACGGATTTATTTCTTCTGTTCCTTTCTCTAATGAGCCAAGTACCGAGCTATACTGTTATGATTCTTGTAATAATACATATTTATTTGTTCTGTTTATTTCTCTAACTGAACTAAGTAACACTTGGAGTGCAATAGGATTTCTAACTGGCCTAAATGAAATTACATGAGCGCCAAGAACAAAAAGTATGGTAGCTGAGGGCTGAAAAATGGACAATGAGGCTTTAGGATTCCTACAGTAATAACAGTGTCTAACAGATGACATTTGAACCTGAATCACCCCCGTTGGCAAGGGGTCAGTAGGGGGACTAGTGTGGGGGGGCAGGAATTTAAGTAAATAGGGGCCTAACAGTTGTAGTAGGGTACAGGACCTGGGAGTAAGAGCCCCTAGCATAAGATGGGGGCCAAAACAGGGCAGGTGCCACATGTCACTTGGGCGGGCATCGTTGGAAGGGTGGAGGGTTGTACAGGGTGTGGGTGTACCATGATCCTAGACAGGGCTTGGAGGATGGGGGGGTGTATGGTCTGTAGATGACGGGCTAGTTTGAAGGAGGAACTATGGAGGTTAGGGAGGAGTGTAAGTGGCAGGGCAGATGAGTATGGTAGGCATCCTGGGGGGGGGAACAGGGGATGGCAATGAGGGACAGAGGAAGAATAACTAGGGACTGAAACCGACCCCAGTATCAGAGGCACTAGCAGGAAAGAGAGGAGAAAGGAGGGGGTGCCCGATGTGAGGGCGGGGCTGCCTCCTGATGGGGGAGGAAGACACCACGAGGAGTACCAGGGGAGAGAGCAGATGGCTACGGGTAGGGAGGCACCAGGGGTAGCACGGAGGGGAACAAGTAGGAGGGGGGAACCCGATGGGGGAAGAGATGTAGGACAGGTATTGATTATGAATAGATTTGAACCTCTGCTATGGGACAGGGAGGGGGAACAGGAACATACTGAAGGGGGGGGAGGACAAGCGGGGCATGAGAGGGATGGCAACAGGTAGGGGAAGAGATAGCGAGGACAAAAGGGTAGAAGGGGCTAGTAAGGAAAGAGGGGGTGGTGACTGAAGGAGAGAAGGCTACGGGAAGGGGAAGAATGGGAGGGGCATCACTATCTGGGTAGAAGGGAATGGGGGCTCTAAATCGAGGGGTTGGAAATCAGCAGGGGGAGGAGGGGAGGTCGACATGGGAAACCCAGTAGGAAGTAGTCAGGCTGGAAAGGGGTTCAAGGGAGATGGGAGGAATACGGAAGAGAAAAGGGGTGAGGCAGAAGTAGGGGGTACAGATATAGAAGTCACAGAGGGTGCAGTTGGCAGGGGTAAGGGACAGGAAAGAATGAATACTGGGGTGGTGGAAGGGGCATTAGAAGGGAACGAGGATAAGGGGCGGGGTACTCGTCCTGGGGGATTCTATACTGAAATGGGTAAGACGGGGTGGAAAGGCATAAGGGATGTTGTGCTGCCATTGTATCACTCTCTGGTATACCCCCAGCTGGACTACTGTGTCCAGTTTTAGAGTCCACACTTCACCAAGGACATCAGGTGGAGGTTTTCCAGAGGAGGGCAACTAACATGGTTCAGAATTTTCACAGGAATCCCTACAAGGAAAGGCTGAAGAATCTCAGTATGTACACTCTGGAAGAGAGGAGGGCGAGAGGTGACATGATCAAGACCTACAAAGTACCTCACAGGGGTAAAGAGGGTACAGTTGGGGAGTTTCCTACAAATGAGGATGAGCACCCAAACCAAGGGACATACAATGAAGCTCGGGGGGGCATTCAGGATAGATGTGAAGAAATATTTCTTTACTGAAAGGGTGGTAGATGCCTTGAACAGACTGCCAGGAGAAGTGGTGGAAGCGAAAATGGTAGGGGGCACTAAGCATGCATGGGATAAACACAGGGGTATATTACAGAAAGGAGGAGGAGAGGGTCAACGGAGATCAATAGGGCCATGGAAGTGGAGTAGGTTCAAGTTCACTGCAGGAAAAATCCATTAAGCAAGCTCATTCACAAGGAGGTCCTGATGGACGCAGGCAGAATAAGACATGCACTAACATGTACAGGCAGGAGTTACACGTAGGTAGAGAACACATGGCCAGACTGGGTGGTCTGAGCGGTCCTTCTCTGTTGACAAATTCTATGTTACTATCGCATCATGTGTTAATTCAGGTGCAGTGTTTATTTAAAGTTGGGCCTACCATACATCCATATGTAAGGTACAGTAACTTACTGAATTAGACGCAGCCCACGTACAATGCTATGAACAGAACCCCAGTGCTTCGAGAAGCCTTTACTCTTCATAAGGCTGCTTAAAGAGCTGGGGTTCTATTTGTAGTGTCCACACCAGTATGCTGATCTTAAAATCGACACCGCATCTGAATGAGTACTTGATTCTTGCTCACTCCATTTCTTCCCCACTTTGAAGCCTGTTTGTCCGGAGTTACTTTTGGGCTGGCAGTGCCTCACCTGTGTTGGAAGATGACCAATAAGCGGCACTAAAATACATCAGACTTCACAGACTGTGAAGGCAGCTGCTCACGGACAGACATAAGGCAATTCTACTGGGGGTAGGAGGAAGTAAGCTGTTGATTAACTAGAATCTGCAGTTTGTCCATCAGGTAGGGAAATGAGCAGACTAGGTGGCCCAAGCGGTCCTTATGTGCTGGCAACTTGTATGTTTCTATGTTTCTCACCCACCATCTTAGCAAGAAGAAGGCTGAAGCTGTGGCCACTGATGACTGTTGGGGTGTGGGGATGGGGGACCAAAGGGGACAGACATAAGGAGATAAAATCATAATAAAAATTGTGAGACTGTTACCAGCTTTCCAAAACACTTACCAGTAAAAGAACACTATGAAATTTTTCAAATGGCAACACAATCTGGTGAACCCTCTGTCTGCCATCTGACACCAGGCATCAACCAGCATAAAATTGCCTAAAGAAGGCAGTGTGGTCATGTGGTTACTGAAATACTGGAGATTACAGATTTATAAGAACAAAAGAATATCACAAAGAAGCTGGCACATATGCCTATAGCAGCTGTCTCCTGCTTCTCAGTAGTTCTATTTATACCCTTGACGTACTTGAATGTTTCTATCATATCCCCTCTTTCCCTCTTCTCTTCCAGTGAGTACATATTGAGGTCCTTTAATTTCTCCTCATAAGTCTTGTGTTGCAAGCTCTATACTATCTCATTCGCCCTTCTCTGGACCATCTCCAGCTTGTTAATATCCTTACGAAGGTGCGACCTCCAGAACTGCACACAGTACTCCATGTGAGTCCTGACCATGGTTTTATATAATGGCATCACCACCTCCCTCCTTATGCTGGTGATACCCCTGCCTATGCACCCCAGCATGTCACTGGCTCTCCCAGATGCCTTACCACTTTGACATTTTCAGGTCATCTGAGAAGAACCCCCAGGTCCCTTTCCTTCTTTGCGACTGTCACCAACCCCCCATTCTGTTCCTTTCCCCGGGGTTTCTGTGTCCCAGGTTCAACTTTTGCACTTTTTGAAGTACAGTTCAGTTGCCAGTCCTCAGACCATTTCTCAACCTTCCCAGATCCCTCCTCATTTTCTCCACCCTCTGGGTATCCACTGTGTTGCAGATCTTGGTGTCATCTGCAAACAGGCAGACCTTTCCCTTCACCCCTTCTGCAATGTCACTAATGAAGACACTGAACAGGACTGGCCCCAGGACCAATCCCTGCAGCACCCCATTGGTCACCCCCTCTTCCCTGACTGTGTCCCATTTACCACCACTCTGTCTCCTGTCTCTTACCCAGTTTCTAACCCACTGTACCACCCTTTCTCCCATGCCTACCATACTCAACTAGTTTATCAGCCTCCTATGTGGGACGGTGTCAAATGCTTTGCTTATAACAAGGTAAGCGATGTCCACTGCCCCACCCTGATTTACTTCCTTTGTCACCCAAAGAGATCAACCAGATTTTTCTGCCATGACCTCCCCACTGTGAATCCATGTTGCCTATGGCCCTGGGCTCCGATGGCTTCTACATGCCCTACTATCCTTTCTTTAACCAATGTCTCCATGATCTTCCCCACTACTGAAGTGAGGCTGACTGGCCTATAGTTCCCCATCTCCTCCCTACTGCTGGATTTATATAGTGGGACCACATGTGCCCTCCTCCAATTCTCTGGTACTACCCCTCTGTTGAATGACTCAGTGAACATGGCTGCCACAGGTACTGCTATTTCCCTTCACAGTTCTTTTAATATCCTTGGGTGTATGCCATCTGGTCCCATCACTTTGTCCACCTTCAGTTTACTCACTTTATGCAGGATTCTTCTGCCTGTGAATGGACGATTGTCCACCTCTTCACACCTCTGCAACTGCTGTGGTCCTGCCTCCCCTTCTGTGAATACTGAACAGAAAGACACAGTGGAAGTCGGGGAGACACATGACAGTTCTTAGGCATGGTACTTTCACTTCCAAATACCTAAGCAGCACATATAAGCAATCAACATTCAGCATTGACAAATGTTTGTTTCTCTCCCTGCTACACATGATTTGTCTCTCTCTCTCTCTCTCTCCCCCTCTGTCCTGAACCATTCAAAAGAATTGTAACAGCTGCAGTAAGTAGATCAAGTTACAATGCTAATGTACTGCACAATAATTCGGTGATGCTCCAGTAATTAACAGACCCTTTTCACAGCTATCATCATTGCTGAACTGCTGGGTACTGGGAGCTCTGGTGTCCATTACAAATGGCAGGCCAGATTCACTATGACAGCAATAATTACCATGGGCTGCAATAGCAAATGGTTTTCAGTTTTGTCCATTATGAGCAATTGTCCACAATAAGCATGGATGGTATAAGTGGCGTATACTGTACTCATTTACTAAGGTTCCATTGTCAGACAGTCACAAAAAACTTTACATGTACAATATGCATGTTTAACTGCCTTTCCTTCCCATCAAGGGCCCCAACAGCTGCTGCAACCCCAGACAATGCTCAGGCTGGCCATTGTCATATTCTGGGTACCCAGCAGTTGTGAGACTGTTATAGTGGGACTGGATGCATGCATACAAAGCAGCCTGGTTAAAAACCAGTATAACAGTCATTCGTCCAGATCGGCCCCCTGCCTTGTTCAAATCCCCCTTAATAAATCAGATTGGTTGTTTCCCTGTTACACTGCCTCATGAAGATATCCTTACATGGTTTAAGATTAATGTGTCTGGGGGAAAAGCATTTAAAAGTGCATGCCTGTGTTGAATACTGTTTTACAGGGGGCTCCAGGGTGTTTGCCAAAGAACAGACCCTGGTGGTAAGTGCAAGGGGTGTGTACATATTATTAATGTTCACTGCTAACTGTGTGTTAACTGCTGAAAGGGGCTGTGTTTATTTCAAAGGTTCTTTGTAACTAGGTGGGCTTGTGGGTGGTTATAGCTTCTCAGAGGGCTATACCAGCTTGGATAAATACCCCCACATGCTTTACTCTGGGTGGAGGCACCATAATATTGTGGTTACTGAGGGGAAGGGAATCCCAGTAATTGTTAAGTTTGAACCCAGACCCTCAACCTGCTGTCAGAAGTACAGGCAGGGGTAATAACCCTAGAGGTAGTGCCGCCTAGAGGTTACACACTTATATACACATACATGTAACCACAGTTACCCGGGGTTACTAGAATCCCAGTAAGACCTAGTGGTAGGCAGGGAAGGCAGCTTGTGAAACTCCAGTTAAATGGATTTCACACTGTCTCACTCTGTTCTCAGTCTCAGCTGAGTCTGAGGGATGACATCATTTAGAACTGCTGCAGCTGCATAAGCCACATTGGAATGTTGCAGTTGGAGGTTAGAGTAGAACACTGGGGATTTTGAAGTCAGTCTGAAATTCTGTAGAGTCTGTGCAGTGAGTAGAAGAGGTGCTCTGCTGTAAGCAGGCCCTCAGAGCTCTAAGCTCTGTCAAAGTGCTATTTTTGTTGTATAGGTGTATATTCTCACCAGAAGAGGAACACAAGAAGAGCACAGTGAAGTGGTGGAGACCGCTTTCAGTAGTTCAGGCCCCCATCCCTGCGGGGATGGGGGAAGGAATCCGCCTGCTTCCAGGGGCAACCCCCCGGTTCGGCTAGGAAAAAGAAGCTGCCTGATTTAAGTTCGTGCTGAGGCACCAGAAGCTCTGGACGAGAGTCCTTTAAGGAGAAAACGCCTGTGGGCATCTGCAACCAAGGGGTGAGTTTGCTCTGCTAAACGGCCACGTGTTTTCACCTGAATCAAGATGAAACTAAAGGGACTGTTACTGTGGGGTCAGGAAAAGACAGCCAAGTACAGTTTGGAAGATGTGAAGATTGGACTGCTTAATTCTGTGGGGGGGGTCTAGAGTAATGGACACAGCCTCTTATTAAGTATGTTCAAGTTCAGAAGAAATGGGATGGAAAGACAGTAGACTGAATGTGAATACACTTAAAAAGAATCTACACAGCAAAGTGTTTTAAAGGATGATGTGTTACAGCCCAGAGAAATGGCCGGGTATGAATTATGGGAGCGAGAGGTGGGAGACCCCCCCCATCACTAGTAACCAAATTCACCTCTATGGATTTGCTCTGGGACACCTGTTGCTTTCTCTCAGGTACTTGGCCGGTGCCTGAGGAAAGTACCCAGACGTGGGATTGATGAGGAAGATTCCCTTATGGAGAAGAAGTGCTCACAGGTGGTGTAGGGAGCCACCAGTAAATGTTTCCATGCTATATGGAAAGTGTCCAAGTGGCTGGCAAGGGAGCCCGAGCCAGGGAAAACCCAGAGCAGCGTACAAGTTTGGGCTGTGTGCCCAGTGTGTTTTAGAGCCTGAGGGCTAAAGTGATGAGGATGTGTTCTGGTTTCCTTAAATCTGTATTACCAGGAGTGTAGCCCTGTGGGGGTACATCTATGCTTTGTTTATTCTGTTGGATATGAATAAAAGCCACACTTTAGAATCCCACTTCTGGTATTGGACATTACAGTTATTGCTTCCTTTGTCCGGAGTTACTTGGGTGCCCCTGTTGCAGAGTAGCCAACCCTAGCCAATGTGCCGAGTGACATATTCCTCCCCAAATCCAGCCTACCAGGTAGAGCTGTTGAGATAGAAACAGCATACCTGGGTGGGGGTTACAAAAATGGAGGCACCACTGGAATTTGGAATTAAGGGGAGGAATGTAAGAAAGGTCGCTCAGACAATGGCTAGAGTTTTGGTTATCTGGCAGTGGGTAGCCCAAAAAGCTGAAGCAACATTTAACTAATGTGCCACTGTGTGCTGTTATCCATGTGCTGCTATTAAAATGCTAACTGTTTACCAAGGAGCAGTAAATTCTGAGAGTGTATGCCCTTGTCATGCATCAAATTACAGCGTTTGACAGCTTTTAAAAGTGTTTGTGACAAAGAAAAGTGTGGAAAACTGTGGGTAGCAAAAGAAAAATTGTGCCCTAGATGTTGGAAATGCTTTCTGTGTGAACTGATAGACTTGTTGTGCTTAATGGCCATGAAAAATGGTTGAAATGGGCTCCCGCCATGGGGTCAGTTGGAAAAAAAAAAAAAAAGTGTGGTTTTGCAGTTTAAATTTGCCTGTTCGATGATCGCTGTGAGGAAAAAAGCACGAGAGGAAAGAGGCTCATTTGCATGGTGTCGAGTGATTGGTGAGACTGCAATCAGTTCCACCCCCAAGCCAGCTCTAGAGCGACTGCACAGCATTCGAGAGGGAGAGTGAGTGGAGTGTGCATACTGGCTTGTGAGGAGGAGCATCGCGGTGACTGAAAGCACTGTAAAAAGTTTAAAAACTGACTTTTCTGTTTGAATTCGGGCTGAACCTGCATCTCAATCGACTGGACTGTGAGTGTGGTGTTCAGAGGGACAATCGGCAGGACTGCCAACCCGCTTCCTTCCACAGGCCTCCAAGTCTGGCTGCAGGCTGTTTTTCCATCGCAGCAAACAGCTACTGATAACAGTGAGTACTAACAGAAATAATTGCTCAAACTAAGTGATTTTGCCAAACACCAGCTGAATCTGTGTGTAGCAGTGTAATCGCTTTGCAAAGAAGGACTGTGTTAAGTTTTACAAGCAAAAGCAAGAATTCTAAGCAATCAACTGTGAGCATAATTATAGGTTCAGCATCAGTATAATTTTGCAAAGCCATCAGAGTACTGTGAGTTGTATCAGATATGCAGCAAGAAACACAGGCAATCCTGTGCTATGAAATACTGAGGCTTTAAGGGACTGTAAGCTAGAGCAATGTCTTCAGCGAGTAAAAAGTCTGTGGTAAATCATATAAATGTGCTAGGAAAAAAGCACTGTGCAAGTCTGTGCAGTTTGAGCAAAGTTATCAGTAGAGTGTGTAAATCGGATGCGCAGTGGATTGACTCAATTACAGAATGTTGATGTGTAGGAGTGCTGCCACCACCATTACAGGGTGGGGTAGTAATGTAAACACAGCAGCAGAAGAACCATTTCCAAAGAGAAAGATAGTTTTCAGTGATGTGGGACTTGAAATAACAGAAAGCATTGTTTGTTTTTCTCTGCAGTCATGGCCTCAGGACCAGCCCGCTACCTGGATCATGCCCGGGCTGTGATGGCAGTAGAAGTTAACAAGTTAAGGGACACTGAGAGATGTTACTACGGGGGACGACTGCCTCCTCATGTGGTGATTACTGGATATCCAGTGCAAGTATGTTTGATGTGTTTAAATGCTGGAAGGGACATCTTCATGGTACCTCACTGTTCTGGGTGCCTAGAGAAATATGGTTTGTTTAAAGCGCCCAAGATTCGTTTGGCTCCCACATGGACAAAAGTTCAAGAATCTGCAGATGGCAGCACACAGCACCAGGTGGAGCCTGTTGGAGAAGGCCCCTCGGAGTGTGGCACAAAGCAAGAGGGTGAAGATTTATAAACAGAACAATGTGCTGATGTTTCAGAGTCTGAGTCGCAGAGAGACATTTCAGGAAGAGCATCAGTAGATCCTTGGAGAGAGGGGCCTAGCCCAAGTCTCATAGGTGAAGACGAGATGAGGGAGGCCTTTGAATGGGAGGTTTCGACCTCCACGCCCAGCGAAGAGTGGACAGTCTCAGGAGTGAGGACGACTGCTTACTCCTGGGCACAGATTCTCAGTGAAGAAGAAGAAGAGAGGGAACCTATGTGACTTTGTGAAAAAGGAACTGGTACACAGCCTCAAGCTCTTGCCTCAGAAGAACGCATGGAAGAGAGTGGTGATTCCACTGCCCTGGCTGTGCAAGAAGAAGCCAGGGATCTATTTTTTGCATCGTTAAGAATGTGTAGCTGGCAGAACCAGGACTAGCCACCCCTAAGCCAGGCCAGAGGTCTCAGGTTGACCAAAGCTAGTAAAGAGGAAAGACTGGTTTGTAGGAAAGTGAATGAAATCTATGAGATGTCCTTTCCTACGAGAGTCTGGGAGGAGATTGAAAAAAAGCAGGAAATCCTGGATTTGGGAAGAAGCAATGAAATGTGTGCATCCTGGTGCAAACAAGCATGACAAGAACAGAATGTTTCAAGAAAAATACAGCCAGTAGAAAAGAGGCAGGACACTGTTCGAATTGTGGATGGAGAGGGACATGAAACCTTTCACAGTGTGAATTGTGAGTGCCCAGATGGGGTAATAATTCAAGTGCCTGACCCGTTGTGCTATTGGCCACAATGCAAAGACCTTCCTGCGAATGTGCCTATGCCTACCAAATGGAAAGCAGAGCAGTGGTAGCCAGTGCTGCCACTCCAGCCGTTGCCATACCTATGTTGTTCCGCCAGTCTGGACGTCCAGGAACCAGGTGCCCCACATTCATGAGTTCTACAGTGTACGGGCTTTCCAGAATCCATCGACTGGCCCACCAGATGACTTCAGATCCAGAGAGGATACCAGCCCAGAGTATCCTGATTCATCGCCTGGCTATTGGATGACTTCAGACCAGCTGTTTTCCTGTTTGTTCCTGTTCCAAGGTTCCATCTCCAGAGATGACATCAGCCCAGCAGTTTCCAGATGTGCCCTCCTGTCATTTCCCGGAAGATGTCCACCCAGCTGTATCGGAAGAATGCTGCCAGGGAGAGTCTTCGGCTGAGGACCAGGTGTAGTACCATTTTTATTCTACAAGGGGCTGGTAAGTCCAGACTTTTCTATTCTTATGACACTGCAGTACACACCCTACACTAGCAGACTCCAGATGTTTGAACTGTCCTCAAAGACTCTCCCCTTCGGGACTTTGGCCTGCTAGAACTGTGCTGCACCGGGCTCCGGCCCAGGAGAGACTCTTTAATGGACTTGCCTTCAGGCACAGTGGTCACTAGATGGGACTTTTAGGGCACTACATCTCCCAAATATGGTGTACTGTAAATAATGTAATTGTTTTCTATTGTTTTCTAATGTTTATACTGTTTTTCTACTTTTCTAAAAAAAATATTTTTGGGATTCTCCAGTGTTTTGATGGTAGAGGTTTATATAGACTCTGTATGCAGATTAGAAGTGTGTGTTGTCTTTCTTTTTCTTGCAGGTGTTCCTGAAGAAGACAGAAAACAAGAAGAGGAGGAGGGACTCAGCAGAGTTCCTCAGTAGTACTTTAGAGTGTAGTGTTTAAAGTACTGTTGTTATTACTGAGTGTAACTTTTTCTTCCACAGGTATGGTTGTGGGGGAATGTGGGAGTAATGCATAGTGTATGGTATTAGCTCCTGGTGTGTGGTTGCATGGTGTCCAGGATTGGGGAGGTCCCGTGTTTGTTTTGATTTGGGAATTCTAAGTTAGAGGCAGACAGATTTTCCCTAGAGGGCTAGGAGGGATAGACAAGCTGTGGCCCTGACCTGCAGTAGGGTTTGCAGTACTGATCTATTAGGGCTATGCTCTGGACAATTCTACCAGAGCCACTAGGTACCCATAGTCAGCGGGTAGAGTAGCGGCTGATGCGTCAGCCAAAGGCCTCTAGGCCCTTAGTGTTGTCTGCCTGTGCTGGCACATGGTAGGGGAGAAGATAGCACTACCTCCCTGTAGTCAACACATGGGGTGAGATGGCCTAAGCCGGGTGACTAATGACTGCAGACAGTCATTTTCCTGGCCCAAGGGAGTGTAACCCCCCCCGTTACCTGGGGTTACTAGAATCCTAGTAAGATCTAGTGGTAGGCAGGGAAGGCAGCTTGTGAAACTCTAGTTAAATGGATTTCACACCATCTCACTCTGTTCTCAGTCTCAGCTGAGACTGAGGGATGACATCATTTAGAACTGTTGCAGCTGCATAAGCCACACTGGAATGTTGCAGTTGGAGGTTAGAATAAAATGCTGGGGATTTTGAAGTCAGTCTGAAGTTCTGTAGAGTCTGTGCAGTGAGTAGAAGAGGTGCTCTGCTGTAAGCAGGCCCTCAGAGCTCTAAGCTGTCAAAGAGCTATTTTCTGTTATATAGGTGTGTGTTCTCACCTGAAGAAGAACACAGGAAGAGCACACTGAAGTGGTGGAGACTGCTTTCAGTAGTTCAGTGCCCCATCCCTGTGGGGATTGGGGGGAAGGAATCAGCCTGCTTCCAAGGGCAATCCTCCACGGTCCGGCTAGGGAAAAGAAGCTGCCTGATTTAAGTTTGTGCTGAGGCTCCAGAAGCTCTGGACGAGAGTTCTTTAAGGAGAAAATGCCTGTGGGGCACCTGCAACCAAGGGGTGAGTTCACTCTGCTAAACAGCCATGTGTTTTCACCTGAATCAAGATAAAACTAAAGGAACTGTTACTGTGGGGGCAGAAAAAGACAGCCAAGTACAGTTTGGAAGATGTGGAGATTGGACTGCTCAACTCTGTGGGGGTCTAGAGTAATGGACAAAACCTCTTATTAAGTATGTTCAAGTTCAGCAGAAATGGGATGTAAAGACAGTAGATTGAATGTGAATACATTTAAAAAGAATCTACACAGCAAAGTGTTTTAAAGGATGACGTGTTACAGTCCAGAGAAATGGCCGGGTATGAATTATGGGAACGCGAGGTGGGAGACCCCCCCATCAGTAGTAACCAAATTCACCTCTACGGATTTGCTCTGGGACACCTGTTGCTTTCTCTCGGGTACTTAGCCAGTGCCTGAGGAAAGTACCCAGACGTGGGATTGATGAGGAAGATTCCCTTATGGAGAAGAAGTGCTCATAGGTGGTGTAGGGAGCCACCAGTAAATGTTTCCACGCTATATGGAAAGTGTCCAAGTGGCTGGCAAGGGAGCCCAGCCAGGTAAAACCCAGAGCAGCGTACAAGTTTGGGCTGTGTGCCCAGTGTGTTTTAAAGCCTGAGGGCTAAAGTGATGAGGATGTGTTCTGGTTTCCTTAAATCTGCATTACCGGGAGTGTAGCCCCGTGGGGGTACATCTATGCTTTGTTTATTCTGTTGGATGTGAATAAAAGCCACACTTTAGAATCCCACTTCTGGTATTGGACATTACAGTTATTGCTTCCTTTGTCCGGAGTTACTTGGGTGCCCCTGTTGCAGAGTAGCCAAACCTAGCCAACGTGCCGAGTGACATATTCCTCCCCGAACCCAGCCCACCAGGTAGAGCTGTCGAGATAGAAACAGCATACCTGGGTGGGGGTTAGTTACATATACAATTTTTTTCTTTTACTTCCCCACCCAACCGCCCCCTCAGTGCCCACCCCAACCCCACCCCAGAAACACAACAGTAACACTGGGGTGCCCTATCCCCAGTATCGATCGTCATCTCCATCCTGTTTTTTTTTTTCATTTTCTTTAATCCAAGAAACCATCCATTGATGTCTTCTATGCCACTACAGTCCCCCACCCATCCCTCCCACTCAGTGCCCAATCAAACCCACCCCCAAGCTCTTCCTTACACACTGGAGGTCCAACAGCATAATTCTCTCTAGACTGCAGACATGTCTTCACTCTTCAAAGCTGGACCACGAACTGAGGAAACAGGTATGCTGTTCACTATATTTCAATGAGGGGGTTGAACTTAGAGGCATAACTTAGGCATTTTTGCATATTTTTGGCCCAAATTTTCAACATGCCTCTTTTAGGACCGTACCTCATGAACAGTTTTACTGTCATTAGGCAAATCTGTTTTGGAAGGTGATTTCGCAGTCCCTGCACGAAATCACCTTTTGGGCAGGAGTTGAAAATTTTCTCTGCCTCTGCCCATGAGGTGGGGTCATAAGAAGGGTATGTTAAAACATTTGGTGCAAAAATATTAAAAAACAACAGAGTTATGAGCCTACATTGAATTTTGAGAACACCCCAAATTTACAACATAGCCATAACTTTACAGCACCTCATGAATGTGATAGCTGTCATTTTTCAAATCCTGGCCAAAATGTTTTTTTTTTTTTTTTTCACATCCCGAAAGGTGATTTTGTGGCCCCTGCGTGAAATCATGTTTCAGGCAGGAATTGAAAATTTTCTCTGTCCCTGTTCATGAGGTGGGGTCATAAGAAGAGTGTGTTGAAAATTTGGTGTAAAAATATTTAAAAATAACAAAGTTATGCGCTAACGTTGAATTTTAAAAACACAGTCTCATAACTTGGGTAACTGTCAATATTTTTACCCCAAATTTACAACACAGCAATGTCTTTGTAGCACCTCATGAATGTGACAGCTGTCATTTTTCAATTCCAGCCCAAAATGTGTTTTAGCATCCCAAGAGTCGATTTCGCAGTTCCTGCACAAAATCACTTTTAAGCCAAGAGTTGAACATTTTCTCTGCTCGTCTTCATGAGGCAGGTTCACAACAAGGCTATGTTGAAAATTTGGTGTAAAAATATTAAGAAAGTAATTTACAATATTTTTACCCCAAATTCGTCAGCTGCAGATCTATTGACTCTGGCTAGAGCTCATTTGGTTTCTCACCACTTGCTTCTCACAGCACAAAACATTTTCTTTCTGCTGTGACAGCTGCCATCTTATTTTTTCCCCCCATTCATAAAAGAAAAAAAAATGCACTATACATAAAATGGTGTAATAAAAAAAAACAAAAAAAAACACACCTGAACCTCGCTAAACAAGCATTTCTCAATGCCAAATGTTTCCTTGCATGGGTTCTGTAGCAGGGGTGTACTGTGTTAGCTGAGTATGATGCATTAATAGTAGGCTGTGAGCGACCAGCAAAGAGACCATACTCTCACCAAACTGGTTAGCTGCCATCTGACAGAATGAAAGCACATGTTCACAGTAATCAGCAGTTTTGACTCACTTGGTCTTCAGTGTGAAAGAAGAAATGAAAGCAGTGTGATCCTAGTAGTTATAGCATATGTTTAGACAGACAGACAGATGCTTTAGGTATATAGTGCCCCATTCCTGAGACTAAGTTTGGAGCCAATAGTTAAGGAATGACAAGGATGGGTTAGAGGTGGTAAAAAATGGGCTACCAAAATGATACATAGGCAACAGGGAAGGTGTTAAGACTAGTGCTTGAGGATGTAAACATATACAGGTATACATATTTAAATCCTCAAGGAGAAGAGGGGTGACCTGACTGAATCATTCAAGTACTGCTTTGGAATAAACAAGATGGAGAGCAGCGAGAGTCACAGTACGTGGTAACGCGAGCAGTAGGAGCAACTCCATAAAAGCTGGCAAGGGGAGATTCAAGAAGGAGGTCAGACAGGAAGTGCCTTTTCTGTTACACAGAAACTGTGGCGACTGACTGGAACAAGCTTCCAGAGGAGGCCACTGGGGCTGAAACAGAGGGAGGTTTCCAAAGGGAATGAAACAGACACATGAGAATAATGCGTTAGGAGGCAGACTGCAGAGAGGTAGCGAGGACTGACTGGGGCACAGTCCCAAAATTACAGTCAGCAGACTGGAAGGGCCACTAGGCTTTTATCTGCTGCTGTCATTTTCTGTGGTTTTTGGAAGAGGAGCTGATGGAGCCCTCTATGTGGATGGTATTTGGGAGAGGGGGCTAGTGAAGCCCTATGGTGGTACTGGGGCGGGGGGACTAGAAGAGTTTTGTGCTGTGCTATGCTGGGTTAGGGGAGGATGAAGAAGCCCTGTGTTGGGTTGTATTGCAGGAGGCTGGAGGAGCCTAGTGCTGGGCTAGTAGGGGATGGCCCTAGAGAAGCCCTATGCTAGGCCAGCATCAATGGGCTGGAGGAACCCTGGGGCTTGGCCTGTGTTTGGGTGGGGGTAGGGGCTGGAGTTGCCGTGTTCTGAGATGGTATGGAGGAGATGGATGAACCCTGCACTGTGCTGATGTGGGGATGGGCTGGAGAAGCTGGTTCTCGGCTGGTATTTGTAGGGGACTGTAGGAGCCCTCTGTTTGGCTGCTTGGGGGGGGGGTTGCAGAAAAAAATGCTGGGCTGGCATGGAGAAGCTATTATGTCTTATCATGCCCAGCAGTGCCAGGAGACAGAGATGCAGAAGGATGTTGCTCCCCCCCAAAAAAAAACAGGTCTGAGCCTATAACTTGATAGGATGACAGCCGATATGGTGACACACTGCTTACAAGCCACCCCCTCTTCCACAGATGTCCCACCTGGCTGGGTACCAAACAATAGAGACCCCACTCACTCCAGCAGACCTGGGTTTGATTCTCATAATCCTCACTTGCATACTGTGTGACTGTGAGCAAGTCACTTAACCTCCCCTGGCAACAGGCATTTGCATCTAGTGGGCCATACCTAGGAACCAAAGAACAGAGATCTCACTCACATCACAAGCACTGTGGGCAATACTCCTTTTCTTCTCTCAGCTCACCTCACTTGTTCAACGTCACCCTTTTCTCTTGCTGTAAAGGTATGCTCTCTGTTCTCATATTGGCCACTGCTGAATTAGTCAGGCCAGCTGAAGAGGCCTCCATGACTTCTGTGAACAACCAACATCCCCATCCATTGTGCAGCTGATCTAAATGTCTTGTTTTGTTTTTTTTCTGTCTGTGTGAAATGAAAGCCAGCGATCTTATTTCCATGTTTGAGGCTTATGGATGTGTCTCTGGCCTCAATATGAGAGCCAATGTCCTTCAAAGTCTCACATTCTGAGTGGCCATGGACCATGTTGTCCCTCAGTTCAGTGACAACAGGTTAAGAGGTGTGGTAAACTGGATGGACCTGTTTTTTTTTCTGCCTCAAGGTCTATGTTTCTATTTTCCATTCTGCCCCCCCCCCCAATCGCAGTGACGAAAGGTAAGAGGTGTGGTGAACTGGATGAACCTCTGGTTTTGTTTTCTGCCTCATGGCCTATGTTTCTATTTCCTTGTTGCCCCCTCCCCAATTGCAGTGACAAAAGGTTACGGGGTGTAGCTGACTGCATGGACCTGTGGTTGTTTCTCTGCCTCATGGTCTATGTTTGTACATTTTTTTCTATCTACGTAAAGAATGCTGAGCAGTTTCCAAGGGTGAGAGGGAGGACGGGTTGGGGCAGCTGCAGTATAGGGGTGCTAGCTGCACAATCGAGCAGACTTGATAGACCGTGAGGCCTGTTTCTGCTTGCAAGTTTCATATGTTCGTATGTTTCTAGGCCACCATAGCAGTCTGCAGCCCACCACAGAGAGACCACACTGACCACAATGCCTCTACAACAGTCTCGCCAGTGGTGGGGGGGGGGCAGAATGTGGTACAAGCTCAAATGGCCAGGGGTCCAGGGCAGGGTCTTGACCTGGTTTGTGTTCATCCACAGCAGGTTCCCAGATACACTTCAATTATTTGTGCCCACCTTCATGCTGTGTTACTGTTCACTGCTGGCATGGCCTGCTACTTGAAACAGTGTTCAGTCTCTGACCTCAGCTCAGCTAAGTTCCTCCTCACCTTGGCATTTCCTGGACCCACTCATCACCTTACCTGCTGCTGCTGGCTCAGTCTTCCTGGCTAGTAGCCTTTGGGAGTACTTTACCGGGTTCATACCATTACCAGCGGCTCATCCGGAGGCTCCAGTACTGCCTGCTCACACTCCTGGCTGCTTAGACTGGTAGTCAATGGGACAGACCTCCTGGGTCTGACTGGTGTGGTCTTCCTCCATCTCACTCCTTGACCTCCTCCCTGCCTCTGCCTGCGGCCTGCCCGACCTCCACACAAGTCACAGACCCTCCCTAGCCACTCACGGTCAATACTACACCAATGAGTCTCCACTCTCCTCCGGGACCAGGGCCTCATGATCATGGTTACCCCCGCCAGTAGGTGTGTTACAGGTGCATCCACATGCCACACGACAACTTCCCTGGCACTTGACTCCTCGAGCCTGGTTCGCTCCCCCGGCCTGCTCTGCTGCCTGCCAAGTTGAGTGGATGTCCTTCCCGTCCCTACTAGCCAGCTCCACTGTACTCCTGGATTCTCACTGGTGGTGCCGCCACTTACACCCAACTCATCCAACACGAGTCACACCCATGGCTGGTGCTCGTTGCCTGCTCAGTCACCTTATGTCCTCTCGGGCGCATGTGCATTGGAACATGCGTGCAAAAGGCAGCAAGTTCAAGGGGTTTCATTAAAAAAAAAGCCACCAATGAATGTGATCAGGGGATCGCTCATTCCAGGGGGGGAAGGTGGGGTAGAGTCAGCAGGTTACAAAGACAAAAAATAAAAACAAAAAAAAAGGAAAAACAGCCAGAAATTATGGATGGGGCTGGGCTCCTTTCAAAAAATATTGCTGGAGCCCCTGCTACTAAGAGGTGGCCGAGGAGCCATGCTCCCAACCACCGGCTTTAATGCTGCTGCATTCATGGGTGGCGCGGGGGAAGGACCAAATGGTCCAGGGTGCCTGTTTCCGCCTGGACCAGTTTCAGGGTGGTACACCTCTGTCCGTCTCCAAATGCCGTCCCTCCTCACCAATCGGGACTCACGAAGGAGGAAAGGAAACTGCTTGCATTGGGGAAGCGCTGCTTCCAACCAACTTACGGCTTTTGCTGCCACTGCCACCAAACTCTAACTGGAGGGGAGCAACACCGGAGAAGCCACGAGCACACAAAAATTTAGGTACTTTGGCTCGGCTCCCCACGTCCTCCACCCTCTTTGCTGAGCCACCAACACACCTGTAAAACTACTGTCCGGCCTATTTATAGGGCAGGGGAGGTCTTACTGGGCAGATCAAAGGATTGGGGCTCCATTATTTAGGAAGGAGGTCCTTTTGCACATAACCCCCCTTCGCTGCACCGAACGGCACAAAAATGGACAAAGGGAAAAGGGAGGGGGGTCTCTGAGGCTTCAGGGAAGGGGGGATGTAGGAAGACGGAGGAGAACAGGGAGGGGCAAAAGGAAACGCTTTACGTTTGGGACAGGGTCACTGTTTCTCTGTCAAGCCCCTAACTTTGGGGTACTACTACTACTGCACATGGAAAGAGCGGTGAGTTTCAACAGACCGGAACAGAGGATTAGGGTGGGAGCAGGTGGGTTTTAGTTGTGATAGCCAGTAGCCAATCAGCTGCTTGCTAATCGGCATTATGCAAATGAAAGAAATACAGCGCTCTCATTGGAACACTGAATTTCTTTCAAGTAGAGTATGGCATCCAGCTGCGAAACTGTGATTAGTGTCACAGTCTGGTTGCATTCTCATTGGTGTGTCAGGGACAAGACCACTATATAGTGCTGTGCATTGGAGTCGTCCCTAACACACCTCCGAAAATTCATTGTACCGCAAGATGTTTCTTGCGCATGCGCAAGGAAACATAACAGGACCTGTATAGCTAGATCCTGGTGTTTGTTTGCTTTTTAAATTGCCAGAAATGCCATTACTGAGCATGCTAAAATCCAGAGGGTCAAGCTTAGTGAGGGGGAACTGTTAGCCTGTCTTATCTGTATGAGAAGAGCAGGACTTTGTTCAGTTCTGCAGCTGGATTCCTGCTGTGGGCTATAGTGAGAGGAGTGAGCTGCCGAACACCTGTTCGGTTTCCATCTGTCTGTCTAGCTACCTGCCTACCTGTAACCCCTAGGTGGCGCTATCCCAAGGGCTACTACCACTGCCTGCTTGGCTAGTAGCAGGTTAAGGGGCCTGAGTTCTGAAATGGGTGCCTCCACCCAGAGGTCAGGGTTGGTAGTGGTCAAGCTAGCCTGGGCACAGCCCTCTGGGACATTGTAACCCCCCTCTTTCCCTGCTAGTGGCTGGAACAATACACAATAATCACTTTCACAATACCCCTGATACACCTTACAAGTGACCACACTGTTTGCACTTACCATCAGGGCTGGTTCCTCTGGCTCGGCCCTGGGGACCCCGTGTAAAACAAGGTTATGCACAGCAAATAGCAACAGTATAGTACTCTTGGCATAAACTGGAACCACAGTCAGAATAAATGCAGAAAAAAGTTGGATCTGATTTATTCAGGGGGCTTGAACAAGGAAGGGGCGTAATCAAGTTGATTTGTTTAAAGGCTCTATAAATCAGTTATGCATGTACTTCAGAGTCCCTAAACAGTCACACCCTCTGGGTACCCAGGTAGAGATGAGATGGGCTAGCCAGGACCGTTGCCCATGGGTAGGCCGGCATCGCAGCTGGTTGGGGCCCTGTGATGGAAAAACAACATGCACAATAAACACTATTTGTAATCCAGAGCCAGAGGGCTCAGTTTGAGAAGAAAAAGAAACAAGACGACAATCAGATGACACACTTAGATTAAGCTGGTGTTGCAGGGAGCGACCCTGGTCTTTACTCAAGCTACCCAAGACTGGACACAGGCTGGACAAAAATCGAGACAGCAGGTGGTTGATCTGAGGTGCCAGGAGAAGTAGGGCCCACATGATTCGCCGATGCATCGTTCCTGTTCAAGCGTGGAGCAGGAGGCTGATCCCCAGGCAGGTCTCTCATTGATGGCTTTCTCAGTGCAGGGGGGGCACTATGGCAGGGCCAACGTGGCATGGCCCAGGCCGAATGGAGATGAGCACGGATTCAGTCCGATTAGGCTGGATACAGCTTCCAGCAAGCAGAACACAGTGGGGAACCAAATCACGACCCACTATCAACACACAGCACATTTACATGTTAAGGATTCTACAGTACCAAGCAAACTGCTCTCCGGTCACGATCGCAAATTTTCTGCTCAAACTGGGAATCCAGAGGTAGCTGGAAATCCTGAAAGGCCGATCGCACTTAGCAAAATCCTCAGTCTTCTTCAGGTTGAGCCTGGTCTCCCTTCAGTGACTTACTTCATTTTCACCAACTCAGATTTAGTCCGCAAAATAACTGTCTGTTACTTCGTTGGGCAGCAGGCAGACATGTAGGCCTAACTCAGGCCTTTCCACAGTTCTCCCATGTGAAACTACGCAGACGGCTGCTTGACTGTCTTGAGCTGTTGCTTCTTCAGCTTCCAATTTAGATCCGACTCAGACAGCAGGCAGCCCGGGAATTTCCCCAAGATCCAAAAGGTTCGGTTGGCTGTTTCATCTGTGAGTCACAACAAAGCTCCCCCTCCAGGTGCAGAAAGGCACCAAAAGCCCAAAACTACAATTCCTACAGATTCTGAGCCCACAAAGCCCCTGTAGGCAGGCTCCATTTTAGAGTTCCCAAGTACAGATTGGTCCAACTCAGCAGTCCAGGACCAAGATGGTGGAGATAAACAGAACCATCCTTGCTGCAAAGAAACAGGTTAGAACAAACTGCAATATATTCACTACTCTGATAAATGATCAGCAAACACTTACATCTTTCTACAGAGCTCCCTCTGCGCAATTAGCAATGGCAGAAACAGAGCGATTATCAGGTGGCCCGGGTGGGACTCAAACATGGAAACACTCAGCCCCCTCCCAGATCATTTATAACTGCAAACCAGGCAGCTATTAAAGAGGCAGTACACAGAGGCTTTACAGGCACTCTCCAGCAATAATGTTTAAACGGTTAAACGCAGGACACCAGCCTGGCAGTGAGCATTTAGGCAAGCTCAAGGAAGACTTTTAGGGAACCCCCATTTATGGGGGTTACATAACCCATCTACTTGTTTGTTTTATTTAGCGGACTTGGGTGGCCACCCATGATACCACTTTTTTCCTCCCCCTCCCCTCGCAATTTAAATGTTATTTATTTTTATAAATATGTATGTGGACCGGTGCCCACCCGATACTGCTCTCTGAATCACCCTCCCTCCAGGTCACCCAACCCTTTTTTTTTTTTTTTTTAAACAGAGTTGTTTTGCTCCCGTTGCCCCTGCACTTTACTTGGCAACAGGGGAGACATACATTTTTTCGTTTTTTCTCCTGTTATCCCGGGACCCCAGAACGCAGGCACACACACGCGCCATGGCTCCGGTGATGGCCTCATCCTCCCACCCGGCCCAATTCCAGAATCGAACTGTAATCTGAAATAAAGAAAACCGTCCCTCTGTGATTTTTTGTCTATTTGTTTGTTTTAAACCTTCAAAAATGAAAATAATCCCTCGCCATTCAGACACGGCTACCCCAACTTCCCACTCAGTGCCCACCACCCCACACCCCCTACACACCATCACTCACCTGATCGTGTCCCAGGGCAAAGATCCACTCTTCAATTGAAGACGCATCTTGCTGCTGGAACCGCTGACTGCAATATGAGAAACTAAGGTACCGTAAGTGCAGTTCAATGTATTTCAATGGGGTTTTGAACTTTGATGCATAACTTTGCCATTTGTACATATCTTGAGCCCAAATTTTCAACATGGCCTTTTTGGGACCCCACCTCATTATGAGTGGCAATACAATTATGCAAATCAGGCCTGAAAAGGGTCTTTGTGAGCACTTGGTGAAATCACCTTCCAGGCAGGTTTTGAAAATTTTCTCCACCTTCTGTTCATGAGGTAGGTCATAAGAAAGCTATGTTGAAAATCTAGGGTAAAAATATTACAAAACAATAAAGTTAAGAACATGCATAGAAATGTTGCAATGTATACTCATAACTTTGTTAAAAATATTTTGATCCCAAAATGTCAACATAGCCACTTTTTCACATCACCTCATGAACATGACAACTGTCATTTTTCAAAATCTGGCCAAAATGCGTTTTCACACCTGTGTTGCAGAATGACATTTCAGAAGAGATTTTCACCTACCTGGTTCTTGAGGTGGGTTCATATCAAGGCTATGCTGAAAATTTGATGACCACATATTAAAAAACACCACCACAGCTATGAAGATATGTTGACATTTTCCTATGCACATTCATAACTTTGGTAATTTTTGATATCCAGCCCTGCACCGAAGGGCAGGGTCAGCAAGGACCTGCACTTCTGTAGGCAGATACTGTAGAATCTTGCCTTGACACATGGCTCTGATGGCCATTCATGTCTGCAACTGACTTGCATGAATGAGGATACAACTCAAGCTATCTCAAAAAGTAAGGAAATTCTTTGCAAAAAACTTAGTTAATGCATCAGATAAGGTAACATAATGCCACAAAAGTAGGGAAATGTGGTGTTAGGGTTTCCAGCCCTAAGTCCCTACCCCACCCCAAGTAGAAAAAGGAAAAAATGTTAGGTTTTTGGTCTACAGAATCTTGTCGAATCAGTGGCGGGGTCCTCCTTGGTGTTGTCAACCCTAACACTCCCCCCTCCCCCCAGCCCATAGCCTCCAATCTGAAGCACAACATGCAGTTCCAAGCCACTACCTCATAGTGATACGCTCTTCAATGATCGAGAAGTATGTCTCGCCACCTGATGCCAACAGTTAGTTGTAGCTTTTTTCATGCAGGGCCTACGGGAGATCATGTATAATGTTGTTTGTTCACGGAATGTGGTAAGCATTAGGGGAGACCCCACCACTGATTCGCCAAGAATCCGGAGACCCAAAACCCTAATATTTTTTTCTCTTTGCTGCTTGTGGGGTAGGGGTGAGGAGTTAGGGTTGCAAACCCTAACACCACATTTCCCTACTTTTGTGGCATTATGTTACCTTACCTAGTTTGTTGCAAAGAATAATATATATGACTGCTGTTTTTCTCTTCTCTCCTTTACAACTTCCTGAGTTTTCTGAATGTGGATGCTCTGCTTTTTCAATGTTTAATATCAGTAGCTTGAGTTGTGTTTTTTTTTTTTTTTTTTTTTTTTTTTACAGAAAGGCATTTATCGTATAGTTAATTTATAAATAATATTCAGGACTATCTTATTTACCCCTGCCCTCATTCTGAACTTTATACCAAGGAAATATTATTTCCCCTACTCAGATTTTGCTCTTAGTACACGCTCCTTATTGACAGCTCAGTCAGTGGCAGGACATGGTGGTGTGATGAGGGCAATTCCAGTCACCAACTCTGTTTCAGGTTGGGGGGAGCAGGGTAGTGGGACACCGCCTGCTGGGGTGTGAGGCCACTAGATCACTAGGGCTGTATATTTCTCCGAAACCTGGGATTGGGGTGGGGGGACCACTAGACCATCAGGTTTTATTTTCATTGTAGGTATCGGGGTTCAGGGATGATCAGGGGACCACTTTGCCACCAGGTTTTCTTTTACTATAGGTATGGGGTTTGGTGATGATCAGGGGACCACTAGACCACCTGGTGTTATTTTTACCTTAGGTGTCAGGGTGCGGGGATGATCGGGGGACCACTAGACCACCAGAGTTTATGTTTGTCATAAACCTAATAGGGATCAGGGCTGGGGAGGCCTGCGGCACATTGCCAAAACTGTCAAACCCCTCCCAGAGGCTATTCTAAAGTACCCTTAGACTACCCCAGGCTAATTTGTCTGTGGGAAGGTAAACCACCCTCGCTTTAGCAGAATGAAATTAATAGCCAGTTGGAGAAAAGGAGGGTGGTGCCTCCCTTGGTTTCATGCTTATTACGTGACCTTGCATAGCTCCCAAGCTTTGGGTAGGTTCCCCTCCTCTGTATCCAGTTCTCCCCCACGTGGGTGGAGACTGAACATCAAATCTCTCCTAATATAACACCATTCGCCCATCTCTTTGGAACATTTCCTGGTACCCTATTTATTTATTTTATTTATTCTTTGTTAACCAGGTAAGGCCCACTAGGCACAAGTGCCTGTTTTCAAGGGCGGCCCAGGAGCTTTGGGCTGGTTAAGTGACTTGCTCAGAGTCACATAGTATGCAAGTGGAGGCTATGGGAATCAAACCCAGGTCTGCAGGCACCAAGCTCATTTACAGCTCATTACTCTAACCTCTAGGCTATACTGCCTGGTACCCTGTCCTTTGGTCCTACTATTCTTTCTATTTTAAAGGCATGGAAAAAACTAGAAAGCTGGGTGAAGATGCCCCTCATTTCTCATTCCCTACTCCCTCTTTGACACAAAAACCTTATTAATGTGGGTGGATAATCAATGCAATGAGATAAGTGGTGTACTAAAGAGATTCAAGTTCTTGCAGATTAGTGGCAACCATCTACAAGACATTTAGACTCATTACAGTATCTAAAGGCTCCTTTTGGTCTTCCAAATGAGGACTTCTGGAAGTATCTTCAACTTCAGCCCCACAGATCCACCCAAATCAGCCAATCCGGTTACTCTCACTGCCTCCTAAAAATCTGGAATTCCCTCCCTGCCCCTCAAATCCAGCAGTCATTCTCCACCTACTCCATCAGCTCTGCCCTCAATAATTATCTTGCACCTAGCAGCTCCTGCCATGTCCCTCCCTAATTCCCTCCTCTAAGCCCTAGACAAACCCTACCCCTCTACCCTCACCTTCATTTTTACCCTGTGCACACCCACCCCCCAAATATCTAGCCCTCCCTTCTCCCAAATTGCTCCCCCTTACTGGTCTCCCTTGATCTTTCACAGAATGTAAAGAACCTCAAATGCTCTCCATGGGTCCCTCTCCTATCTCCCAAGGGGCTTGTATCTCTCATCTACTCCCTTCCCCCACCATCTTAAAGGGGTCTCTCTGGGACACTGCCTTATCCCCTTCTGTCTGGTCCCCAAGTCCCCTGGCAGGGCTCCTTGCACCCTGAAGGGGTCTCCAGGGACATGACTCTTCCCCCTTCCCCACCTCACCCCTCCCTCCCCTTTCCTTTCACGTAAGCACTTGTTTACTTATTAACCCGGGACTTATTATAGTCCGCTCTTTCTACATCTTATGAGCAACACTGTTGTAACGCTGTTTGTAACACCTACCTTACAACTGTATGTTAATGTTGATCTTGTAACTTGAATGTTTAATGTCTCATTCCAATTGCACCCCTTCCCCACAGGTCACACCGGGAGACAAGCGACTTGTTGCTCAGTGTGCCTTCCTGGTGAAACATTTCAATAAATACATACATTTTAAAAACTTATATGTATTATTTTTGCATGCCAGAAAGTAATACACCCAAATCCCGTTAACACCTCCCTCATGTTTTCAGCCTTGGATAAATAGCCCCAGGAGTAAGGCCTGTCTGATATGCAAGACTGTTCTACTAAAAAATGTCTGATCCCTTCTGATAGTGCCAGGCAGAAGTGGAAACAAACATTACAGATAACTATTTCTGAAGACTGTTGGGTCAAACTTTGGCAACTAACCCACTATTCCTGTTCAGATACTAGAACCATTCTTTCAAAATAAAAAGTATGTACTTTTGGTATCATGCCACCATTAAATTGAAATCCCTTGGGCTTCTTAATCATGATAACTGTTGGAGGTGTGATGCTCCAGCTGCTGACCTACTGCATCATTTATGGATCTGTCATAAGCTTTAGCTGTTTTGGACAAAAATTCATGAATGTTGCAATCAAATTTTAGGAAGATCATTGCCCTTGTCTCCTCAGTTGTTTCAATAGGGTATCCCTGACTGAGTTTCCCCTCTGCCCATACTACATTTACACTGACTCCTAATGGTCAGCATAGTAGCTAAGCATTTAATACTTCAGAAGGGACGCTCCACCAAGGTACCTGCACTAACTCATTGGCTAGCTGCTGTCAGATATTTGGCTATTTTAGATAACATGTCACATTTTGTTAAAACAACAAAAAAAAAAAACACTTGCTTCTTATCAAGAAAAATGGGCCCCTTCTTTTCATCCCCATTTCTGGTCCATGATCCTACATAAATACCTGGCAGTATCCAATATTCAATGTTATTTAATGTCTATGTTTATTGGTATCAGTCTGATGCTAACTATTAATCTGCCTGTATTTCTTTCTTTTGTATTATGTATTGCAATGATGCTGTATACATATGTTATATTTCTAGTTTGCTATTGGTTATTTGCAATTTGAAAAACTTTCATAAAAAAAGAAGTTTCTTGCTGTAATGTCAACTGATTCTTCTGATAAATCCACAAGTCGTAAGTGAGCCTTACTTCCCGGTGCTTCACCTGGTTCTTAGGCTACGTAATAGGGTCTTTAGGTTCATCCGCACATAACTGCAGTAACCATGACAGAGTGTGGATCTTTGATGAGTGCCAGTAGAAGAACTAGTTATAAGTAAGAAACCTTAGAAGAACTGGTGTTTCAGATAAGGCACCTTTTCTTATCTCTTTTCTACAGTTCCACCAGACACCAAAATAGGAGATATACTGATAATCACCCTTTCAGTTGTCCTCCCTCTCCTCGTCCTTGCTGTATTGCTGTTTGCCCTCAGAAACAAACTGAGAATCATCTGTGGAAGGATATTACTTAGGTAACTATACAACTGTATTTACAGTTTGGGTTAGTTTACATCTGTATGGTTCATTTCTTTCATTGATGCATGCAAAAACTGAACTGAGACTGATGGGCCAATATTTATGAACATTAAGTTAAGTGTTAACCCTACCTTATTCTCTCTTTACTAAGGTGAGTTAACAATGTTCCATGTTGTTTGATGGCACATTGCTGAACCACATTAGTAAGTGCAAAGCTAGGAATCTTTCAAGAACTGATCTACCCCATAGAGTCCCACCATTTGTTCTTAGGGCTAGAAGTGCTTGGATACTGTGTTAGTCAACTATTTTAAGGGCTGCCAGTAAGGGTGCCAGCACCAGCACTTGTGTATTACCATGTACCAGAGCTAGGAACCATTGATGACAGCCCCAGACCTCGATTCCAACATCAAGTGCATGCCGTGGTTGTAAGCTTCGTGCCTTCTCTGCCTCAGAATGTATCTTCTGAATTGATTTTTATGTTCCATAATGCAGTAGCATGAGAAGTCCCTGAAACTTCAAGGTTGCTTTTAGACCATGCTGGCATGAGAATTGCATCACCCACACTCACTGACAAACCATTTCTTCTACTGCATCAGACCTGACCTAACAGAAGCCATAGAGAGGGAAATGCACTCCAGGCATACCATAGAGGTGATAATTTCAATGGCTACAAAGCCCACAAACATATAAACTCCCATATTCAGAGCCAGCCAACTGCATGCGAAAAACAGTGCACCGCACATAAAAAAAATGCACCATATTCAAACAGATGGTACAATCCGAACAGACCACACAATTTGTTTTAATATCAGACCCTGGATGCATGGTGCACAGCAGGGGGTCGACATGTTACGCACAGCGCAACCGGGGTGTGGGGCTGAGAACTACCCATACGGGTACTGTGTGGCACACACTGGCGTGTGCCATGGTCTCCATGGGCAATATTCAGCCCAAATATGCAGATGAGCCCATTGGGCAATGGGGCCATTTGCATGCCCATTACAGGCTCATCTGCATTCCTTCACAGCCGTGAAGTACGCCGGGCCAGTCCTCCCCACCCTGATCCATAATATTATAATAAAATTCCCGCTCCTGTATCCCTGGCAGTCTAGTGGCCCCCCCCAGCCCCCATCACATATATAATATGATGAATCACCCCAATCCCCGTTGTCCCTGGTAGTCTATTGGTTCCCCCCTTCCCGAGCACCGATCCATATAATAATTGTAACGGCCTCTGTCGCTGGTAGTTAAGTGGCCCTCACCCTATTAGGCAGTGACCCACCACCCCACTCACTGGTTGACCAGTCAACCAATGGGTGTGTACTGTATACTGTACATGCTCCTGTGCAGTTCAGTCTGTGGCTGGACATGGTGGTGTGGGTGGGCTGTGCCAGTTGCCAGCTCCGGTCGGGTTGTAGGGAGCAGGGTGGTGGGTCATTGCCTGACAGGGTGGGGGGACACTTGACTACCAGGGACCAGGACAGTTACAATTGAAAGGTGCATGCCTGTGGTTATATGGGGGAAGAGCTCCTCCCCCACACTCTACATAAACCAACAGGAAAACCACAGCACTGCTTAGAGCGAGTCGCACTCGCCTGTGGCTCAGCTTGTGCTTGGACGCTCTTTCTCTCCATTTCCTTCTTGTGCTTCCCTGTCCTGTGTGCCTCCTTTCTCCTTGTTTGTTTGCCCCCCCCCACTCCTCCATGGTTGCTGTACGTGTGTCTTGTTCTCTTCCTTTTGAGGATTTCGCCTTTCTTTTCTCACCTGCTGTACCCTTGCTTCTCCCTTGCTCGTCTCCTATTTGCCTTGCATACCTCGTTTCCTTTTCTAGCAGCCGATGCCGTGCAGCCACCAAATATTATATGCCCTACTGCTTCGGACCACCTCTCCTGCACCACGCTGCTTCATCTCCATGTGGCTCATGCCACCACCCTTTTTTGAACTATGTTTCCTCCTTAGCTGCAGACCTGAGTTACCTGCATCTTGCGATTGCATTGCCTCCAGACCTCTAGGCTCGTTCAGCGACCTGCCTGCCGTAGAACACTTGCTATTCCATTTCCATTACACGCTCAAGCGCAGGCATATGTTTGGATCCCAGTTCTGAGTACGTATGACCACTTGACACCTTATCGCTCACTCCACCAGTCGCTCTGCTTAACGTATGGGTTCCAGCTATGCTTTCATTAGTGGACATTTTATTCAAGCAACACTAGCTACATGCTACCCAGACCTGTTGAACTGTCTGTGTTACCTTACAATTACTGTAACTTACTACACTTGTAGTGTAGCTCACAATTCTCATGCCTCCCAGACTGGTTAAGTTGCTATGTCAGCTGCACATTACTAGACTTGGGCTTCTAATATGCCCTGCCATGCCAGGCTCGGGAGTCCTTACTGTATGTAGCCTGAAGCCGACGCAGTGACACAGTTTACTATCCCTTGCAATCCTTTTTCTGAAGTCCGCTTGGAATGCTTCTGGGCAACACCTCCCTCCTTGTTATGTCAAGCTTCTGTTTGCTCAACGGATGACACTATATTCCTGTTATGCAGTTTGTGGGTTTATCTTCAACACTATTCCTTGGTCTTCCAGTTCTCAGAAACACTGCTGACCACATTACGTTATTACTGTGATGCTTCATTCCTTTTCACTAACTTATGAGGCCCTCTTTAGGTGGCCATATCATTGTTCGATACGAAAGTGCTCGGTGGCAGCGGCGTCCTTTACCTGCTGCATACTCTACATACACAACTAACTGCCATTCAGCTTCAGCCTGGCTATTTGCCAGCTGGGCAGCCCCGTGTGGCAGCACCTCATCATGCTAGCTTACGTGGGGTTTAGCTTGACTTGCTCTTCCTCCGCCTACCTACGTGGGGTCTGGTCTGGATGCTGGCCACGCAGAGTGGGTCTTGCCGGCACACTTTCTGCTCCTTGTTGCCCTATGTAGGGGTTTGCGGCCTGCAAGTCTTCGTGGGGTTAGCTGCCTCTCTCTACTCACTTAACGGTTGACCTACGTGTAGTCCATCTGGGCATGCTAGCCTTCGTGGGGCTTAGCTGTAACGTCATAACCACGTACTGACCTAGTTGCTTTCTTGCGTTCAGCCTCTGGACTCCTGCCCTGCATTTCAGCTATATGCCCCATTATTGTGTTCAGTGCCCTGCCCTGGATCCCTCCTGCGGACAACAGCTTATCCAACCGATTGGACACTCCAGGATGTCTCGTCATCAGTCATGCCTATCGAAGTTCTGGATGCTCCAGCTCTCCCCTTGTCTGTTCACACCTTTCCATCCCATCTGCTCCATTAAGGATTGCTAACAGACTATGTCTAGGATCCACATCAATGTCCCTGGATGCTTCCCATGTTGCTTCGCTTCTTTTCGATTTATCACTACTACCGCGCCTTCCAGCTGACCTACATGTGGTTCAGCCGTGCATGCTACCCTTTGTGGGGTCCAGCTTCATTCATTCGGACCTACCTCTCCAAATCACGCTTCCTAAAGCTTCTTCCTTCCACTGGATTATTTCTGAATTACATCAAGATATTCGCCTCAATTCTCTTGGATGCTTCTCGCCATGCTACTTCAACTCCTTTGGAGTTACTACTGCTGTCTCCGCCAGAACTCCCTGCTGAGCTCCATTCCATATTGCCTTCCCTAGTTTAATTTACACCCAAGACATTGATCTACTACAGTTTCAGGACACTTATTACCTCTGGTCGAGTTGCCAACTCATCCACCAAGGTCTCTTCACTGCAATCTTTACCATCCTCGATCTTCAGGATACGTCAGTCTACACTACAGCTCCTTCCACTGCTTTCATAAGTCTGCCTTAGACTATATTACTACTCCGCACCAAACTAACTCAGGATATGCTACCATTTACAATACCATTTACAATCTATTCCCTACTACTTCACTGCTATTTCTGCATTACATGCAGTTCAACATTACTATTACTTTATCTACCACTGCTCTACAACCTGCCTAGCCCAGCAGGGCCAGAGGTTCACCGCATCGCACTTCCAAGACCTGCGCCCCTACGGGCCCAGAGGTCCTTTGATCTTATATTACTACACCATAATTGCCTGCTTCTATGACCTGCTTCGCCCATCGGCCTGGGGGTTCAACTACTTCTACTCTACACCTGCCTCGCCCAGATTTGGGGCCTGGAGGGTCGCATATTCTACCATACGCCAGCCTGTCACCATGTCTGCCAGCCTTAAGAGCTCCTTTCTACTATGGACTCATGTCCAGGACTGTTTAGCCGTACGTCATCTATTCTTTGAATGCTTCTGCCTTGCCGTTTTAGTCATATGAATTACTACTACTACTACACTCCTACCAGGACACTTAGTTGAGCTTATCCAGGAGACTTTTCAATCTCATGGTTTATGCTCTAAGGCTTCTTGGACCCTGTGACAACGCTACTTCATTTGACTCAGTTTCTTCAGTTATCACCAATTACGACTTATAAGCTTGACTATTCAGGACTCGTCAGACTATTCTCACCAAGTCAGTTCTAGCTACTGTACCATTCTGGCTTTTAAAATGTGGATATCTACATCGCTATGCAACTATTTCGATCACCAGACGAAGCTCTTTGATTCCTGTGCTATTACCAATTCCTCATGCTCCTCGCTGTATACCGTACATAATCTATGCTATACTACTCCTCTGCTACTACATCTGCATCATGCAGATTTAATTACTACTACTACTACTACTGACCTACGTACAGGTCCACTTATCTACACTACTTACTCATATTACTTGCTTCGCCCCTACAGGGCCTAGAGGTTTATCAAGATTGACTCACCTATTCTACAACCTACTTCACCCCTCGGGATCTGGAGGTACATCTAACGTATGTCTACCTATCTGCACTAAGATCTATACCTAATTCACTTACCTGCTTCCCCACTCCGGATTGGAGGTTCCTACTGCTCCGTCCTCTCCAGATCATGCAGCATGTGCTAGTTCCTGCGCTTCATCACTTAAGCCTTCATTTGCAAAGCTAGCCAAGTGGAACACGAATCAACTGTCCTCCTACTCTGGACATGGACACTTAGCCTTTGGTTACTGGTTCTCCTTGGAGACGACATCCTCACCTGCTGGAGCGCTTCACCAATGCAATTTCAACACTTCAACTTATTACCAACAATGGATTCTAATCTATCTTTCTGCCCTGGTCATGGATTCTTGGACTAGGAGTTACTAGAAGGATGCTGCTATGTTCACCAACACTTCATATTCAGTGCTTTATACAGGTTTTTGCTTCACTGGATCAGGATCTATGACTCTGAATTTCGGATTACCTGATAACTTAAAACTGTTACCTAGGATTATTCTCCTTTAGTGTGCCCAGAAGGACGGGCAGGTCAGTAGCCATGGGTCCTCAGAGGTTTCCCCCTAAGGGTTTTTTTCCTCGCCTGAGTGCTACTGGTCATACTCTCCAGAGCTGGAGGAGATAATTGTTCAATAATTGTTTGATATTTATTATTTTTTTGGGGGGCCTCATACTACAGGACTAAGCATCCTTCTTGCGGTGGGATACAGAGAAAAGCCAAAATATCAAATCATAGAAGTTACTCATCAGTTCAAGCATCTAAGCACCTTGCATAGACTATCCAGTCCACATGTACTATAATCACTGACTTGCTCATGACTATGTCGAAGTACCTAAGCACTGATCAATTCAAACTACTAATACCTTGTGAACATTGTCCTGTTTTACTAGTCTGGCCTCTGTATTCAAGCACAACCTACATCATTCAGCTACAGTATGTAACATAAACACCGAGCTCTGAACCACATAGAATTATTATACTGATTTTTATTCGGGGAGGGGAAACCAGTAGACTACCAGGGACAACGGGGACTGGGGTGATTTCTTTTATTATATGTGTGACTGGGGCTGGGGGGACCACTAGACTGTCAGTGACAACGGGAACTGGGGTGATTTGTTTTATTATATACTGTATGTAATTGGGGCTGGGAAGGGGGACCCACTAGACTACCAGGGACAATGTGGATTGGGAGGGGATTTACTATTTACACAGTGCTCAAGGCTAGTGAGGGACTGCTGTACCACCAGGGTTCCCTGCCCTTACTAGTGTGCAGTTGAGTCTACGTACTAGTTAACTCAGGGTCTCAGAAGCATAATTCTAGGGACATGGATATGTTGTTCATCCACACTTATTGGCAGGTATCCTTGCCGCTTTAAATCTTGCCGGAAGGTCTTCAAGCTGGCTCCTCCCACCCACCCGGGTGGTAAAACTCTCGGCTCCGCCCCATGACGCCAGATCTTCCTTACCGCTTGGAGCTCAGGTTCCCTCCTTAACGCTCTCGTATAAGACTAGTTCCTAAATTTTTGGTTTTGCAATTTAAAGTTTTGCATTTCTAGACTTGGTCTTCTATCCCTCGCGGCTGCGATGGACCATCGACTCTGGTTTCGGAGATGCCCTTGCGCAGAAGATGTCTTGGGCGGATCCGCACTCCACGTGTCTACTGTTTAGGCCTTGAGCACGACCCGCGGGCTTGCGACCTGTGCTCTTCCTTCTCAACCCTCGTCCTTGAAGACTGTGCTGCCCGTTTACAACTGGGCGTCCGAGCGTTTTCCTCCGGTGAAGTCAAAAGAGGCCCGGTCGGCGGTTTCCGCCCGGCCCGAGCTCAGCTAGAGATGATTGCCCTCGAAGAGGCGTCGCCAGACGCATCGTCCTCGGACTGGCATTTATCCCTCTCCCTGGGTTCCTCTTATACAGCTTCCTTTAAGAGCTTTGTCTGTCCCTCTCCACTAAAGGGAGGGACCAACGTCTGCTGGACCTTCTTCTTGGTCAAAAGAAAGACAAGGTAAGTCCCTCCGTCGGCGCTCTTGGGAGGCGGAAAGGTCCCTCTCCCAGAGTTGTCAGCCATCGACTTGGTCGATCATTCGACTCGACCACTGGTCTCACGGTGTCCCGTCAGGTCAGTTGACCGAGACTCCCGTCGGCGCGGTCGAGATTTTTCGACCCGTTGGGACAGGTTATGCATAAGCTGAGCGAGAATCCTCTCTCCCGGTTCTCGGTGGGAGTTGAGGATCCGTGGGCTTGCCAGTGCCTCCGGTTCCGGGCCCTCGGGTGAATCCTCCGAGCAGAGGAGGGAGCCAGTTCCACCCGTCCTCTCCCCGCACCGTCCTCGGAGAAGCCGAGGTTCTTGGTCTCGATCTCTGACTTCTTTGCGGTCCAGCCCGATCCGCCCGTCATAGGCGGTCTCGATGCAGCGATAGCGGCTTACCGCCCGCTCGTCCTCCTCGGACGAGGGAAGCCAGCGGCGTGGGATTACGTCGACGATACAAGGACCTCATGTGGCAACAGCTCCTTCTGACCGGGAACAAGCCGACGCCGTCGCCTTCCCCGGCCATTAAGTGGCTGTCACCAGAGCGGCCGAAACAACCCCTCGACTTACCCGAGGAGCCTGTTCCCAGGCCGGTTGTTCGGCCAAAACCAGCTGCTCCACCGATCCTGGTGGAACCTCCGCCTCCACAGCCGTTATTTGGGGCTCCGACCAAGAATTCTCAGTCGGCTCAGGGCCTCCCCATAGGCTGTCTGTTACCCTCACTCCCGATCGACCTCGGCAGGTGGAGGGTGGCTCAGGCCCGAGGCAGCTCTTTGCGGACTCTTCCGAGTCCGACGGCGATTCCTCCCTTTTCTCCAGGTGAGTAGACTTGGAGTCCTCTGGAGGTCAGTCGATGGACGATAGCCCTTCGTCCTATCTGGGATTGCTTCGGCTCATCTCGGAGTCCACCGGAATGAAGCTCGAACCTGTGTCTAAGTGGGCCAGGTATCCCCTCACGGAGATATTGGACCGAGGGGATTCCTCTACAGAGGCCTTTCCGGTGGCCGAGGCCATAGTGGGCCCGGCCTTGGAGCTCTGGCAGCGCCTGCTTCCTGTCCTCGCCCCTCGGCCCAGGAAGTATCAGTCTACCGGTTCCTTGTCCGGTTTCAGAACACCCTCAGCCGGGGGCTAGTTACCGACAGGCGTTTTCCGTGGCGCCCGAGAGCGCTAGGGGCGTCGGACAAACCTCCGACAAGGAGTCCAGAGGTGGACTATGCGGGCGCCAAAGTCTACGCTCACGTCCTCCCTCGGCCTCTGTCAGGCCAGTTCGGCCGTACTCATGGCACATTTCTCTCATGCCCTGTTGGGCTCCTGGGACGAGGTAGTTCCTCATCTTCCGGCGGACCTGCAGACCATGGTTAGGCAGGTGCGGGACCAGGAGCAGGGCAGTGGCCAAACAGCAGCTCCAGACTGCTTTAGACATTGAGGGACTCATGTGCCAGGTCAGTAGCGGCCGCCGTGGCTATCGCCGTCAGGCATGGCTGAGCTATCCACCTTCACTCGGATACTCAGCACAAGTTGGCGGATGTCCCTTCCTGGGGACTGACCTCTTCGGCCCTGGGGTGGAAGGTCACCTGCAGAGATCGAGAAGTCCAATGCTACCTTGGACTCAGTCTCATCCGCACAGAAGGACAAAGGCCGCAGACCACAGCCTAAGCCTTTTCGTCCCTCTGCGCCCGCGGCACGTCCGGCCCAGCAAAGTCAGGGCCAGCAGGCACGAGCTTGGCATCCCAAACCCAAGCCCTCGGCTTCCTCCTCCAGGAAGCAGGGAGGTAAAGGCCCTGGAGGTCCCTCGGCCGGTCCCTCCTCCAAGCCTGCCCAGTGATGGGTTGAGGGGTGTCGCCCCCAAACCCGTCACCTCACCCCAGGTTCCCCCCGTGGAGGGACGGCTCTGCCACTTTCTTTCTGCCTGGTCCGTTGTTACCACAGACGGTGGGTGTTGGAAGTGGTTGGAAAGGAGCCTGCCTCTGGAGTTGAGCAGGCCCCCACCCTTCAGAGCCATCGCCTCCCGGGGGGCCTCGGGTTGCAGCCTCACTGTCGGCTCGCTGAGCCGACGCCCGCTCTCCTCCTCGAGAAGGAGGTGAGTCAGAAGGCGGACCCTCCCTCAGACCGGGGTTTGTGTCCAGGTATTTCCTGGTTCCGAAGCAGACGGGGCTGGCCCCCACTCTCGACCTGCACGACCTAAACAAGTTCCTAAGGTCTCGGACCTTCGGGATGGTCACTCTGGCTCAGATAGTACCATCCTTGGAGCCTTGACATGTGGTTCTGCTCTCTGGACCTGCAGGACGCGTTCTTCGTATCCTATCCGTCCATCACATCAGAGATTCCTTCACTTTCGGCGGAGGGATCCCTTTTCGAGTTCGAGCCATGCCCTTGACTTGTCTCCAGCTCCAGGGTCTTCACCAAATGCATGGCAGTGGTGACAGCATTCCCTCGCGGTGCCGGGGTCGGGTGTACCCTTACCTGGATGACTGGCTGATAGCAGCCCCTCCAGGCAGGAGGTGGAGCAGTCAGAGATCTGGCCCTCAGGTTTGCTCTCAAGTCGGCCTCCTCATCAATGAGGCCAAGTCAGACTCGAGCGAAGCAGGTGATTCTTTTCATCGGGGCAGAGCTCGACTCTCTTGAGGCAGAGCCACGGCTCCGCGGACAAGGCCAAGGTTCTTTCCTCCTTTGCCCAATCATTTCTGGTTGGGCAATCGCCCCTGCCCGGGACTTCCTGCGCCTCCTGGGTCTCATGGCGGCCTGTACCAGCGTGGTCCACTGGGCCCGCTGGAACATGCGCCCCCTTCAATGGGGGCTGGCCAGCCAGTGGTCTCAATGCTGCGATCCATTGGACCAGCTAGTGACTGTGACCCAGGGGATGTGGAACGCTCTCCAGTGGTGGACTGTTCCAGTTCATCTGCAGGAGGGCATCCCGTTTGTCCGCCCCGAGCCGACGGTCTCTCTATCGACCGATGCCTCTCTGATGGGTTGGGGTGCCCATCTGGGGGAACACCGGGCGCACAGCCTTTGGTCTCCGTGGGAGTCCCGATGTCACATCAACCTGCTGGAGCTCCGGGCGGTCCGCCTAGCTCTCACCGCCTTTGCTCCATTTCTCCGGGGTCAAGTGGTTCGAGTCCAGACGGACAATACCAAGAACATGTACTATCTAAACCGCCAGGGCGGGACGCGCTCCATGCCTCTGTGCAAGGAAGCTCTCCGCATTTGGTCACTCGTGCGCAGCCTGGAGGCGGATCTCCTAGCCATTCACGTGGCAGGAGCCTCCAACACCCTGGCCGATGCCTAAGCGGATAGGGGGCTGCGTCCACGAGTGGTCTCTCCTGCCGGAGGTAGTACAAGATCTGTTCTCCCATTGGGGCACACCTCAGGTGGACCTGTTTGCCTCCAAGGAGAACGCAAAGCTGAGGCTGTTCCATGCCCGCCCCCCTCAGCAGGGCTCGCTGCAGGGGATGCCTTCTCGAGGCAGTGGACCCCGGGCCTCTTCTACGCCTTTCCCCCATTTCCCTTGATACACAAGGTGCTTCTCAAAGCAAGGAGGGACAGGGCGCAGGTGATTCTGATAGCCCCAGACTGGCCCCGCCAGTTCTGGTACCCAGATCTCCTCAGCCTCAGCTCCAGGCTCGAGGGGCAGCTTCCAGCTACCCGGACCTGCTCTCGGTCAATCAGGGAAGGTGTTCCATCCGGACCTTCAATCCCTGCACCTGACGACCCTGGTTCCTGGCGGCTAGGTTCCAGGCCTTGGGTCTTTCGACGAGGTCCTCAATGTAGTTGACGCGTCCCGTAAGGAGTCGACCAGGAAATGCTACGCCTTCAAATGGAAGAGATTTTCCATTTGGTGTCAGGGTAAGAGCCTTGACCCTTCCTCCTGTTCCCTGGCGAGCATACTGGACTACTTTTGGTCCCTTTCTCAGCAAGGGCTTAGGTCGACGACCCTTAAGGTGCACCTGGCAGCCATCTCTGCTTACCGGGCGCGGGCTGGGGAGCAGTCGGTGGCGCAGGAGAAGGTAGTCTGGCGCTTTTTCAAAGGCCTTGACCACATTTCCCCTCCGGTGCGAGAACCTCCACTTCCGTGGGATCTACTGCTGGTACTGGCAAAGCTCATGGGCAGGCCATTCGAACCAATGCACAGGTGTGATCTCTCTCACCTGTCATGGAAGACCGCCTTCTTGGTGGCTATCACGTCAGCCAGAAGGATGGGAGAGCTCCAGGTGCTTTCCATCGAGTCTCCTTACCTGGTCTTCCACAGGGACAAGGTTGTCCTGCGCCCCACCGAAATTCCTTCCGAAGGTGGTGTGGAGTTTCACCTTAACCAGGTGTTGACTCTGCGGTGTTCTACCCCAATCACATCTCGGAGGCGAATATAGGCTCCATACTCTGGACCCTAGAGGGCTTGCTTACTATAAGGGTGCCGCGGCTGAAATTCAGGAGAGTTCGCCAGCTGTTTGTCACCCTCACTGAAGCCGACCTGGCAGACTTGCAGCAAGCGGACGATAAGCAGGTGGGTCACCTCCTGCATAGATCTCTGCTATAAGTTGGCAGGCATGGAGCCTCCCAGAGGATAAGAGCTCATTCTACCCGCCATACTGTTGCATCGGTGGCTGCTTCCAGGGACGTCCCTATCCAAGAAATCTGCAGGGCTGCTACCTGGAAGTCAGCACACACCTTCATCACCCATTACCACATCGACCTTGAGTCACGCCGGGATGCTGGTTTTGGGGTCTCTATTCCCTAAGTAGGGGGTGTGCGCCTTGCCTCCCTCCTCCCGGAGAACTGCTAGGAGTCTGCCAATAAGTGTGGATGAACAACATATCCATGTCCCTAAATACAGGTTACTCACCTGTAACGGAGTTCTAGGAATGGTATATGTTGTTCATCCCACCATCCCTGACCTCCCGGCCCGACGACAACCTGAGCTTCCAGTGGGCCAGATCTGGCGTCATGGGGCGGAGCCGAGAGTTTTACCACCCGGGTGGGTGGGAGGAGCCAGCTTGAAGACCTTCCGGCAAGATTTAAAGCGGCAAGGATACCTGCCAATAAGTGTGGATGAACAACATATACCATTTCTAGAACTCCTGTTGCAGGTGAGTAACCTGTATTTCTGTGCCACTGCTGGGGGCCAGTTTTCACTTCTGAAACATTTCAACACCATATTGTGCATGTTGGCACTGTCAGGAGTGCGTGGTGCATTGGTGCCCTTTGAATATGGGCATGCCCCTTACAGCTGGCGGTTTCTGAGGTTTGGGCAGCACATCCTGGGATGCGCCGCCCAAGACTTTTGAAAGATAGGGCCCATAAACTTCAAAAGGAAGTGCACAACGAACTTGCAAAATTCAATGTGTGCATTATAAGCAAAAAAAAAGCTTTATAAATACAAATGCCAAACTTTAGAGAATGAAGTGCTTGTGCTCAGAAAAAGAAGAGAGTTCCCCTATGCATCATTCACTACTTGCTCATCAGAGGGTGGGGCTGTATCTTCAAAGACCACTTTTATATGTAATAAATCTTTAATTTACTCATTTTCACCTGAGCAGCCACTTGGATCAGCCTAAGCAATGGATGGTTCCGACTTTGTATGGAACTAATGGACGCAATGAATTAAGTAATAAAATAATCATTTGGGAAGCTGAATGCCTCTTTTTTTTATGCGTCCATTTTTAGTTATTTGGTTCTTTATTTCCTTTTTTTCCCCACTGGCTTCCCTGGTCTCGGCGGCACCCCCCAGTCTCATCACCAATCGGTCTCCTGGATTTACAGATTAACACAGGCAGGAATAAGGATTTAGCAGCCAACAGCCAGGAATAGCTCCTGGTTACAGGCACGTTCTGGCCGACCAGGAACTATACAAAGCTTTTACTGACCATGACCTTTGGAACAAATTAGGATTAAAACTCAGAAATAAAATATATAATACCAGGGCACACTCTTTTCAGCTACAAGGGGAAAATTGTAAAACTTGTCCTAGAAAGATGTGGTACACCCAGAGGATTATCCCTATCTGGAATAGCCTGCCAACAGAGGTTATAGAAAACTCTTCACTGCAAGTGTTTAAGCATCACCTAGATAGGTTGCATGGAACAAGCAAACTATAGTAAACCTAACAGGCAAGCACTATGGACACAAGTACCCTTAGCTCTGTACTTATGTTACCTATACGCTGGCAAAACCCAGGAGCATACATTTAAATGCAGTAAAAACATAAAAGGGGGCAGGGTGCTCTACTAAGAGGCACTGAGTGGTCTATTAGGAGCCTATATTAGGAAATAGTAGGTTGGAGTGGTTAGAACACTGACTTGGAAAGCAGGATGCAATAGGATTATACCCCTCTAAAGCTAAATACTCACTGTATGATTTGGGGCAAGTCACTTAACCTCCCAGTGCTCTAGTCCACCCAGCAGTGGAAATCTCTTGAAGCAGGAACCCACTGGAAATGAGATGCTGTATTTCAGCTGGGCTATCCTGGATACCTAAATAGTAAAATAAATAATATTTAAAAGAGCTCTTATTTTTAAGCACGATGGGCCCTATGCATGAAAAAACAGACTGCCTGCATGCTGCGGAACTGAGGCGCATAGGCAACCCTAAGTTGGTATGCCGCACAGTGTGGGTCCCACAAACCCCTGGTGGCATTCATGAACCATGCACAAGGCCGTTACATGCCCGATCCCCTGGCTGCGTGGTCAGTAATGTGCCGGGGGCAGGTGGGGGAGTATGTACGGGGTGTGCCTGCACTAGTCGCCATTCACAATGGTACATAGTGCCAGGTACGGGAGGGCGCAGGTTATGGCAGCTGGGACCATGCTGTAACTCACTGCATGCCCTCATGGACTTCACCCACCAGTCACGGCGGGACTGGGACATGACCTCTGTGCTACCCCAGCCCACTAGACTGACGGGGCGGGCTGGGGCAGCTGATCAGGCAAGTGCCCGTACATATTACTGTGTGTGCCCCATTATCATGGATCCGCACTCCTCATGCACACCCGCCTACTCAGACTGGTCATTCCAAACATATCCCCCAAACACATGGAAGCCCTGTCCCCATTTATTCATCTCAGTCCTCCCAACACATGCATGCCCTGACCCCGATTGTGCAAGCCATAACCCCCCTCAACACATGTAAGCCCCGTCCCTGTTTCGCAATAAATAACTCCCCCCAACACAGGTAAGTCCTGTCCCCATTGTCGCAATTCATAACTCCCCCATCACATGTAAGCCCCGTCCCTGTTTGGCAATACATAACTCCTCCAACACTTCTAAGCTTCGTCTCCTTTGTCACAAATCATATCCCCCCAATACATGTAAGCCTCATCCCCATAACAAGTCAATGTTATCTAAATGTAATACATACATAAATACCCCTCCCAACACACAAATACACACATGCCCTGGTCCACTAATCCCCGACCCCTAACCTGATGCCCCAGCATTTAACTTGGTAGCCAGTGGACCCTTCACCCATCTGCAGCACCAACAACCCCCACAACCCCCATACCTGACAGTCGGTGCCACCAGGCTGGACAGCCAGAGGCACATCCCTCTGCACACCTCCTCAGCCTCCGGCCATCCAACTGATGCTGGGACCGACAGCAGTGTGCTCCCAGCAGCAGTTGGACAGCCATGGAGTTTGCAGTGGGATGTGCCGCTGGTTATCGAGCATCGGCACCAACTGTCAGTATGGGGGTTATCCATGCCGTGGAGTGGGTGGGTGTGGGGGATCCACTGAGCCCCAATGTGTGTAAGCTGGGGCACTGGGTGGGGGTCAGGGACTTGTGAACTGGGGCATGTGTGCTGAGGGGTATTAGCAGATACTTTACATTTAGGTAACATTGACATTGCGTGTTGATGTGTTGGGGGTTTAGAGTTGTGACAACAGGACAGGGCTCACATGTGTTGGGGGGTTATGAATTGTGACAACGGGGATGGGATGTACATATGCTGGGGGTTGCTTTGATACTATGGGGATGAGTGGACTTGTGTTGGGTGGTGGGTCAGCTCTGCAGCGGGCAGCCATGGTGACAAAGGGGCTCGGGCAGGGGGTCCTCTGGCCATCGGGGCTTCGCCATGCAGGTCTGGGTGCCTGTGCTGGGTATTCACGCACCCGGATCCATGCCTTTGCTCGCAAGAGTCGCAAGAGATCCACTTTGGGACCCAGGATGGGCATCCAATTGAATGCCCCCCTGGGTCTGCTACTCTGCCCCCAGCTGCCCTGTGGGTGCTGCACACTGGGGGCTGGGCAGGCCATGTGGTAAGTGGATCTGCACACCTGCACCTGTCTGGGGCCGCAGGAGCTATGCAGGCAGGTGTCGCCTGACACGTGCTTTTCACCCGTTAGTGCATGCCTCCGCCAGTAGTTAGCACTGTACAGCGGTACTTGTCAGGATTTCATTCACCCTGATAACCTGGCTGCCATGGGAGGGGGGGATGGTGTCTGCCAACTTCTTGATGCACTTTCTCTGCTGTTCTAATGGTTGCTAAGTGGGTTTTTTATAGGATTTGGGGAGAAGGTGGCTGTTAGAGTTGGAGATATCCTTCCTTCAATTCCCAGGTATCCTTCACTATATGTAACAACTGCAAATCATTCGCCTGGAATGAGCAGCCCCAGAGCCTAGAATTTTAAGCCAATTATGGAATCTTGGAACTGTGTGGTCACACTCACCTCTGCCCTCTAATGGCAGGTTTATTTCATTGCCTGAAGGAAGCAGTCACCCTGTAGTCATCCCTCCTATTTTCAGCACTAATTATGGTTTATTATTTTCTATCTTTATTTAGTTGAATGTGTAGTTTAGTGTTTTTATAACATACTAACATACTAAAATGCCAGCAGAATAGGCCTAACGGTCTTTCGTGTCTGCTCGTTTGGTCAGCCCCCACCCTGGGTGCTGACCTTGCTGTCCCCCTCACCTTCTCTGGCTTCTCCCTTCCCAGTTCCGGATATTCTTGCTGCATTGGATTTTGCTTCCAGAACCCTTCCCTGTACCCGTCCCACCCCTCTTGAACCCCTCCACTGTCTCTGCCTCCACCAGCCCCTAGGTGAGTGCATTCCATGGCTCCACCACCCTCTCAGTGATGCTACTCCTCCTTTCTCCCCTGAATCTTCCCCTCCAGCTTCCACCCATGCCTCTAATGGCCCCTTCCTCCTTCCTTCGAAGCACCCTGACTGTTCCTCCCCATTTACCCTCTTCATGTACCTGAAGACCTCTATCATGTCCCCCCGGTCCCTTCTCTCTTCCAGTGTGTACATATTTAGCTCTTGAGCCTCTCCTCATAGGTCCTGTCCCCCAAGCCCCAAATCATTTTGGTTGCCCTCCTCTGGATCCTCTCCAGGAGGTTAATGTCCCTCTTTAAGTGTGGCCTCCAAAACTGCACGCAGTACTCCAGGTGCGCCTCACCAAGCAGTTATACAGAGGAGTATCACTTCTCCTTCTGAGGTGATCCCCTAGCGATGCATCCCAGCATCCTGTTGGCCTTGGCTGCTGCCTCCTACAAGTCTCAGAGTTGTTCATCTTGACATCCACCACCCCCAGGTCCCTCTCAGCCACTGAGACTTGTAGTATTCCCCCAGGGTGTACACTTGCCCTGGGTTTCTGGCCCCAGGTGGAGTACCTTGCATTTCCCTGCATTGAACCTCAGCTTCCACTTTCTAGACCATCTTTCCAGAGCCTCCAGGTCCCCCTGCAGGGCCACCCTCCCCTCCTCCCCATCCACCACCGCCCCCAGTTTCGAGTCATCTGCAAAGAGACTCATCTCACTCCTGATTCCTGTCCTTATGTCAGATAGGTAGGCATTGAACAGAAGGGGCCCAAGGACTGATCCCTGTGGGACCCCACTAATGACCCTCCTTGGGGATGAGACTATCCCACCAACTATGACCCTCTGGGTCCGGTCCTGGAGCCAACTGCCTATCCATCTGGTCATCTGGTTTCCCACCCCCATTTCTCCTAGCTTATCCAACAGGCCCACGTGAGGAACAGAGTCAAATGCCTTGCTGAAGTCTAGAAAGAGGACATCCACTGGTCTACCCAGGTCCAAGGCACTTGTCACCCAGTCATAGAACTCCAACAGGTTTGTCTGACACGATTTCCCCGGGATGAATCCATGCCATCGTCCAGGCACCCCGACTTATCCAGGTCCCCCCCTAGCCTCTCCTTGACAATGCCCTCCATCACCTTGCCCACCACCGATGTCAGGCTGACAGGCCTGTAGTTCCCTGCCACCTCCCTTGATCCCCCCTTGTGGATAGGCACTACATGCGCCACCTTCCAGTCTTGGGGCACCCACCCTGTCCTCAGAGAGATTGTGAAAAGCTCTGCCAGGGGTTTTGCCAGGACATCTGCAAGTTCCTTCAGCACTCTAGGATGTAATTTATCCGGCCCCGGTGCTTTCTCCGTCTTAAGGGAGCTGAGGGCTTCCCTCACTCTCTCTGCTGTGATTTCCACTTCTGGTACCTCTTCTCCCTGCTTAGCCCTCCCCCCACCTGCCAGTGATGCCTCCCCCTCTCCCCAGACCTGCCGATCGGTAAGGGTCCCCCCCTCCTCATTATCTCTGTCTCCTCCCATGTATGATGCAGCATCCCCATTTTCCCTGGTGAAAACCGAGGTGAAGTACTCATTTAGTACCTCAGCCTGCTCCCCCGGGTCTTGTGCCCATCTCTCCCTCTGCAGTAGTTCGGGTGCACTGTGTTGTTTTAATATATGTTTTCTGTTTTCTCCAGTTCCACATCAGTTCCCAGGAACCAGGGAAAGGGCTGTTGTGGTGCAGTCCTTGTCCTTTTCAGGAACCGCTTTACTTTACCTAAATTTCAAAAGAGAAAAAAGAAACTTTAGAAACTGCTTAATGGTTCTTTAATTCCTTGGTCCTGGTTCCGCTTTTTAGTGGAACAAAGAAGCTTTGGGGCTATTTTTTCTGTTTATGCTTATTATTGCAGTGGTTCCTTCTAGAAACGAAACAAACAATATAAGTATTCCTTAAATAACCAACCTTTGTTAGTAACACACCAAGAAAAAGACCTTGGTATAACTATCAGCCCTGATCTCAAATTTAACATACACCGTAGGGAACAAGTGAAGAAAGCCAATAATGTGTTGAATGGTATTTTTAGGCACATATCCAGCTGAGCTAAGGAGGTAATATTGCCTCTGTAATGTAGCATTGGTTAGGCCCCACCTGGAGTATTGTGTCCAGATCTGGTCCCCATATAATAAGCAAGACATACGAAGGGTTGAAGCGGTTCAACATAGAATGACCAGGTACATTTATGGATTAAAAGGGAAACCGTATCAGGAAAGATTAAAAATACTCAGTCTTTCAGCCCGGTGGCGCTGAGCATTGAGGCGCTGGACGCCACACCTTGCGCCACGCCAGCAACCCGGGTTCAGGAATGAGCCTGGGCCATCGGGGGTCGGCAGGGGAGGAGAGGATTGAGTGTCCGGAGGACAGCTCTCTTCTCCCTGAAGTGTGGGGGGTGCAGACTCGGCACTTGTCTGGCCTCTGGCGGAAGCCAGAGGCACAACAAGCACACGAGCACACAGAGAGGGTTGGGAGTGAGGACGTCGGTGGGGACGCCTTGACGTCTGGGCACAGCCACTCCCTTAGAACAAAGGAAAAACACACCAGAGCGCCGAGGGGAAGGAGCGCTGGGTATAGGCCCTAATGACTGCTGCCTGCCTGACCGTCGGAAGGGACCTGACGAAAGATGATTGATCGGGGTGTACGTGCCCCACCTCATACCCGCCTGCAGGACATAGCCACAGCTCCATGGGGATCTACCAGGGTTCCAGGTAAGGCAGCAGCTGGGGTAATAATCTTAGCGACTCCTGACAGAGCGGGGCTCCGATGTTGAGAGGAGAGAGATAAATTACAATTTCAAAAAAAAAAATACTCAGTCTTTATTCCTTGGAATACAGAAGGCACAGGGGCGACCTGTGCATGTTATTTAGATCAATGGACAATAGCACTCTTAGAACCAAACTTGGATTAGTACCTAACCAAAACACAGTTAGTAGTAGGAAACATTCCAAGCAACTATATCTGGACAAATGGAATCTACTACACAGGAAAAACTGGTTTAGTAATAGTGCTGTTAAAGCTGGGAATGCTCTCCTGGAGGAAGTAATTACAAGTAAAGAGATGTTTGCTTTCAAACACAACTTAGATACGGTGATGAGTAATGAGATCAAATTCGGGGGTCAGTTCTAAACTCAAACAGGGATTATAATCTATAAATGGCAAGCAGTATGGACATAAGTCTATTTTAAGCTTGAAAACATTTATGAAGTCTATGAAACTGTATTTTTATGTTGGCTTGCGTGCACGCACAAGCAACATCTTGTGGTAGTACCACATCTCAGAGGTGTGTCAGTGTTGTGGCCAATGCAGGGGACGCTTTAGTGGGTGCATCCCTCAGCCGCCAATAAGTGAGCATGCTGGTGATGACAAAACTTCCAAGAGAGCCAAAAAGTTGAAAGAAATCTGCCGCTGCAATCAGGTGCAGTTTCATCATTGCAGCAGCAGATGACAAGACTCCAGCCAAGCGCATTACAGTGCACAGTAATGCGCATGGCTGAAGTTACGAGCAACATGTTTGCTCAGTGTGCCTTTCCTGGTGAAACATTTCAGAGGAAAGCTGTCTTCAATTCTAGCTCCCGTCCTGCAAGGCACCACCCACCAGTTTAGCTTTTAACACGAAAAGAGGTGTTTTCTGCATACAAGTACTTATTTTAAAGGAAAAGTCCACTACCCAGAAGTATGGCGGGCGCGGGAGGCTCCATTTACTGTAAGAGGCGGTGCGCCAATCGCTTCAATACATCTGTATTAAAGCGAGTGGTGTGGTGCTGCACCTTAATGCAGAGCCCCCTATGTGCCCGCCAATACTCCGGTAGCAGACTTTCTTTTTTTTTTAAATACAGAACTTTGTGTAACGAGAAAAACACAGCTTTTCATGTAAAAAGCTAAACCGGTGGGTAAGCCTTGCGGGGGCGGGAGCCAGAACTGAAGACAGCTTTCCTATAAATAATGTAGCTGCAGAGCAGCTTTCCACAATGGCGGCTCCTACTGCTCGCCACGCAGTCCTGCAAAGTCAACAACGGTGGTACCCAATCCCTGTGTCAGCATGTATCCCCCCCCCCCATTAAATGTGGCACACTGGGAGCCCACCCCAGTGTGTCAAAAAATAGCGGATCCTGCCGCCGCCATGCACTCGAAAAGCTGACATTGGGGTGCCCAATCCCCATGTCGGCATGTACTCCCCCATTAATGTGGCACACTGGGAGCACACCCCAGTGTGCCAAAAAATTTTTTTCTTTCTTCTTCCGACACCGGATGCCCACTCCTGGTGTCGGATGGGCCCTCCCCAAACCCCTCAACATGATTTGCCGACATCGTGATGCCCAATCCCTGTTTCGGCATGCCCCCCTCACACTACTGTGGCACACTGGGAGCCCACCCCGGTGTGCCCACATTAATAAACAAAAATTCCCTGTAAAAGTAGAAAACCGTCCTTCGCCATTTTTTTATTCTACCTGTCAAAAAGGAAACAGTCTATCATTTGTTACCATCCCCCTCCCCATTCCAACCCTCCTTCTGCACACCCACCTCTCCACACCCCCCTCACACCACACGTACCGCTGGAGGTCAGGCACTGTCATCTTCTGTGGACCGGGACACGTCTACACTCTGTAAAACCAAACCGCAAAATGAAGACTTGAAGGTAAGCCATATAATGGGACTCAGTTGGGGGGTTCAATTTAGGTTGATATCTCAGCCATTTGGGGATTTTTATTTAAATTTTCAACATGGGGTTCTTGGGACCCCACCTCGTGAAACTGGCACTGTCATTTTGTTTTCAGTCCGAAAGGTGATTTCACAGTCGCTCACAGAATCACCTTTTGAGACATGATTAACAAAATGACAGTGCCACTGTTCATGAGGAGGTCCAAAAAGCCCATGTTGCAAATTTGGTGAAAAAATTCCAAACAATGACTGCGTTGCGAGCGTGTGTTGCTCAGTTTCTATGCATGTTCGTAACTTCACCAGTTTTTAATAAATTTTCAACATTGCCATTTGTTCACACCTCCTTATGAACAGTACAACTATCATTTTTCATATCCTTCACAAAACATGTTTTTGCACCTGTGGCACAGAATAGGGTGGTCGCTGTGGGAAATCAACTTTTGGGACAGATTAACACAATCCCAGTGTCACTGTTCATGAGGGGAAGTCCCAAAATGCCCATGTTGAAAATTCGGTGGAATAATTCCAAAAAATGATTGCGATATGGGTGTGCGTTGTGCAGTTTCTATGCACGCTCTTAACTTCACCAATTTTTCATATTTTCACTCCAGATTTTCAACATTGCCATTTTTCACACCTCCTCATGAACAGTACAGCAGTCAATTTTCACATCCTGCCTGAAATGTGTTTCTGCACCTGTGGCGCCAAATGGCGAGGTCGCTGTGTGAAATTACCTTTCAGGACTGAGTAATGAAATGATAGTGACACTGTTCATGAGGTGGGGTCCCAAAAAACCCATGTTGAAAATTTGGAAGTGAAAATATCAACAAACACCTGGGGTGTAAGGGTTTCCAACCGTAACGCCCCACCCTGTAGACACTGATAGGCGTTGAGGGTGTGACTTGGGTTCATCGGCCGTAATGCTCACGGCATTCCACCCCCACCCTGCAGCCATTGATAGGCATCAAGGTGTGCCTTGGGGTCTTTGGCCCCAACGTTCACCCCATTCTCCTATACTACACCCATCTCAGCTTATTTCCTTATGGAATGGGGTGAGCGTAAGGTCTGAAGACCCCCAAGGTACACCACAACACCTGTTGCTGTGTGCAGGGTGGGGTGAGGTGGAATGGCGTAAGCGTTATGGCCGATGACCCAAAGGCACACCCCAACGCCTTTCAGTCTCTGCTGGGGGGTTGGGAGTTGGCGTTAGTTCAATTTTTCACTGACATTCCTAATATGCATCTCTCTAACTCTTGCACTGCCAATGCCAGCAAGCCAACATTCGGCATTGACAAATGCTTGCTATATTTTTAGGTGTGCTGGAATACAAAGTGATCCACTACAGTCACTAGTGTTTGGCATGTCTAACAGACCCAAAAAGAGAACAGCACCTACAGGCTTTAAAACCTGCAAAATCTGTGCTCCTCAGTTGTGCAGATTAGGGGGTGTGTCCGGGAAAATGTGATCTGTAGCTACCCCAGTAGTGCCCCCGCTCAGGCGCTATAGCAGCTGCCCCCCAGGGCAGCACAAATACCTATCACCGAACATCCCTTCCACAAAGCCACTGTAACCGTAAGAAGGCTGTCTGCCCGGGCTGTCTATTACTTTTAAGAGCCTGTACAGGGGCCGTCTCTTGGCCAATGGATGTGCCGGTGGGTGGGGTGTGGGGAGCACGCTGGATGGCTGGGGGTTTCGAAACCGAATGCAGCCTGGGAATCTGGGCCGGAAATGTAGAGTTTATGCGACTGCGGGTGCGACCCAGGGGGTGCGACTGGCTCAGGCCCAGGGCTCAGGCAGCAGCATGGCATTCATCGCAGGCTCTTTACCGGTCTCTTTACACAGAGTGGCTTTGTGTGGGCATTCTAGGAGACAGCCAGTCAAGCAGTTGAGGCCGTGTCAGCATGGCAGTGGATGAAGAGTGACTGCAACCGGGGTTGCAGAGTGTCAGAATTAAAACAGGTAAAAGAAGTCAGCTACTTTTAAATGCACACAAGTTACTTGTGCCAGGCAAGGTGCCGGGGTTCAGGGAGAAAACAGGTGGTCAGGGCCTGGCAGGGAGCCCTGGGTCAGGGACTGCCCACTTCAGGGCTCACTTGAGCCACTCCAGGGTGGGACAACTGCATGCTTCAAATGGAGAATGGGAGTGGTGGCAGCTAAACTTTGTGAGGGATTGGAGGGAGACTTGCCCGGGGGAGCCGAGGTAGTTGTGCTCTGTCTGGGGCTCCCAGCTGGGGCTTTAGTAGGCTAGACAGCAGCCCAGGACAGCAGCGCTTCCTTTGATGGACTTATGAGGTCTGCTGTGGGTGCCCGGGGCCTACTAGTGCTGACCGTTTATCATTTTTAATTTGGGGGTTCGACCATATGGGAGTAATCTTATGCAGCAGCTGTCCCACTTTTGTTATGCACTGCGTTTCCCTCCAGTAGTTAATCGTGGCCACTAGAGTCAGGTGTTATTTTAAGTGCTCTGGCGGTGGGGCATACAGAAAATCAGAGGGCCATCTTAGGTTGCACAAGCCTGCTCTAGCTGGCACCATTGTACTGCATGTGAGTATCTGAGTGATAGAAACCAGTTTTTTTGACTGAAAAACGGAAGCTGATTGTGTGTAGCCCTTTACCCAGGGGAGGCCAAGTCCACTTCCAACCACTGGGGTCCTAACGCAGCAAAGGTGAATCTTAATTGCTTACCTTCCCATAGATACAGTTTGGCATGCTTGCTAATCTGTTGGAATAGAGTCTGGGGTAGTTTGAGGGGCAGGTTTGCTACTAAGTAGAGGAGTTTTGTGAGGCACATCATCTTAAGGGCTATTATTTTGCCTTGAACTTGAATGTCTAGAGCACTGTTTCTAAGGTATGTCCATCCCAATGAATCAAAGGCACTTTCAGTGACAAGGGATATCACACCAGCTGGAGTAGGAATGTTCTTTCCTGCTCACATAAGGTTAATCAGCTGGCAGATGTTGTTTTAATTAACTGGGTATATACCCCGTATCTGCCCACTGCTCAGGTCCACCCTCATGTGCTCTCCCCATTAGAACTCAGCTGGCTCGCCTGGAGACTGCAGCTTGCCCCCCTATGATGGAGCCCCTGGCCCACAGCTCATGGGGGGGCTGAGATGCTACTAATCAGGTCAATGGCTCACAAGATAGTGGAGGTGGTTCTGGCAGGGATTGCCTGTGGTGGTGGCAGATGTGTAGTAACATCAGTGAACAGTGAGGGCCCTCCCACTCCCAAGGCATTTCTTCATATAAATATTACCCGGAAAAATTAATTAAATATTGTGACCCTTAAAAACACAACACTCAAAGAATTTTACAGTAAACTGGCACTCTATTAAGCATGTCTACCTCCACGGTCTACCTCTATTTCAAAGGTGGACTCTGCGTTTGCTTTGCTCCCAGTAGCTTTCTTTTTTTTTTTTTGCTAGAAATATTGGTAAGAGTACTCTTGTACCGTGATTGGCTGTATCAAGTCACATGACCAGGTGGTTATTTAAGCAGTGTACCAGGACAGGGCGGGGACAGGATGTGGGTTATGCCAGGATTTACCCATGTCTGGTGTGGTTTGGTCAGGAGGCCACAGGCTGAGTGAGTAAACCACACCAGAAGTATGTAAATCTCAGTATAACCGACACCCTGGAATGGTATATATTGTGATTATTCTGGCTCCTCACTTGAAGCAAAAAGGGGGTCTGGAGGCCGTAACCAACTCCTTGTTTTTGTATTAAAGGGGTAAATTTTTTTTAAAGAAAAAAACAAGGAAAGGGGTCATTTCTAAAATGTGCAGATGAGCATGGGTACAACTTTTTACAGGGAGTGCCACCACCGGGATTTAGTCCTGATGAATGGGGACAGGATCATAGATGTGGAGGCGGGCAGTCCCCTTGGCACCAGTGACCACAGGACGGTATGGTTTAAGGTAACCACAGTGGAGGAGGCAAGCCTTACAAGGATAAAGCTCCTAGATTTCAGGAAGGCTAACTTTAAGGACATGGGTGTGGCACGTGGACAGCTGGTTCTGATTACACTATGATATTTTTTTCTGCAATATAAAATATGTAGGGGAGTGTCTGTTAGCAGAAACTACTGTCTTGCTGAAATGACACATCAACCCCCAGGTATAAGTTCAAAGGACAAGACGTAGGTTAAACTACAGATATCTGAGATGCAATTAACTTGTCCATTTGCTTTGAAGCCAGGAACTAATATATCCATTCATGACATCTCAGGGAAATCCTTTCATTTGCACTAGGTGTCATGAAGGAAGGGGCATATGCATTTGTTTGAACTGTCTTCCAAGGAAGCCAGTTAATTACATCAAAGATACTTTGATGTCTGTGTGAAGCAGATCACAAACTGGTTTGGGAAGCCACATGAAGAGAGAAGATTCACTGATGTCACCTATTTTTTTTTAAAATTTTCTTATTAGGACATCCTGTGTTATAAAATATAAATTTTAATACACCAAGGTGGAGTTAGGTGACCTCAGAGAGAAGGCCGGCTCAAGACTGCTTTTAAGTATACTGAGCAGACCTTAGAGGCATACATAGATATTAATTTTCTGACTGAGAAAGAGGAACATCAAAGCACTGAAAGATTAAGAAAGTAAGGATACATTAGATGCGACCAGTCTGAGTGTATGGGTTGTAGGAATTTGCACTTTTAAACCTGTTTTGTTTTTAAGATTGTATGTGTTGGGATGTCTTGTTCTGTAGTTACTGTTTTCCTATTTTTACCTATTTTAAAGTAAAGATATATATTTTAAAAACAGAAACTGCCTGGTGTGCCTTGAAACAACTTTTTTTTTTTTTATATATAAGTGAAGCTTAGATGGTTACAGTTGACACTGTGCATGAGCTTACTGTGGTACCAAACTGGGAAACAGGTAAGAGGTCTCTAGGTCTTGCATAGAGTTCTAAGGGTTCATTTCGTAATACCTGGTTAGGTGCCCGTAGGCAAAGATATCTGGCCCCCTGAAAACAGAATTATCTGAGCCTGACAATTGGGTACACTAACAAGAGGTTATCAGCTTGAATCCCTCTAGAACTAGGGACAAAGGTGACTTGAACCCACAAAAACAGACAAGAGGGTTACCTTTTTCTGTTAACTGTTCACAATACTACTCTCGAAGGTTGGCACTTTGGGAGCAGAAGGCTGACCTGCTGAGTGGGGTTGTGACAGATTGGTTGACAACGGTGCGAAAAAGTTTGGTGGTATAAGCTTTACTGTTCAGTGTGTCAGCTTGAGATTGTTCAGCTCACTTGGAAAAAAGAAAGGCAGTGTTTTATTTCAAAAGGAAACAGAACTATATCCCTTTGCTTACAGTCAAGTTCCTACCCATTTTTTTTTTTTTTTCTAAAGTGCCAGTCAGAGTAGCAGTAGTTAGAAAAGATGGCTTCCAACTACAGCAGGCACACTGTGGAATACTTAAAGCAGCTGTGCAGGAACAGAGGAGTCCCATTTGGGGCGAAAGCCAGCAAATACAACCTAGTAGATGCCCTGATGCTAGCAGATACCCAGAGCAGCGAGTCACTGACCATGACTGAAAAGGACCAAACTTCAAGTGTGGCAGGGCAAGCGGCCAGTGCTGTGTCCAGATCTGGTGAGGAGGACTGCAGGGCCACTGTCAGCGAAGGGCCACAGCAGCAGGGAAAGGTCACCAGTATCCTGGATCCGGAAGTACTCAGGGTGCAGACTGAGTTGCACCGAATGGAGCTGGAGTTCCAGGAGAAGAGAGACCGTGAACAACAGGAGGTGGACCGTGAGGCAGAGCGAGAATGCAGAGAGGCAGGCCATGAAGAGCATGAGCACCAGCGAGCTGCAGAGGAGAAGAGAGAGGAGCGCCAGAGGCAACACGAACTGGAGAAGCTACGACTCCAACCAGCAGCACCAGAGCAGGCAAGTGGCTTGGGTTTAGCTGGGACTGCAGGACTGGGTTACAAACTGAACTCCAAATTAATAGGCGAATTTAAAGAGGGGGAGGATATGGATGCTTTTTTAAATTCTTTTGAAAAACTTCGTATTCAGGCTAAAATTCCTAGAGAGTCCTGGAGCTTCCAGCTATCACCGCTACTTACCGGGAAAGCTCAGGATGCACTGGGTCAAATGGACAATAAGGACAGTGATGATTACAGCAAACTTAAAGCTGCACTGTTAAAAAAGTTTGAATTAACTGCTGAATCATACAGAGCTAAATTCCGTAAGCCCAGGAGAAGCCCTGATATGAGCTACGAGACGTCGTCAGTTTTTAAAATGTTGGTGGGAAGGAATTGAGGCAAACTCTGTTGATAAAATTGAAAATGTGATTTTGTTAGAATAGTTATATTGCACATGCCCAACAGAGCTAAAAGCCTGGCTAAAGGACCGAGATCCCAAAACAGTGCAAGAGGCTGCGGAACTCTCGGACCGATATGGCAAGAGCAGACCTGCTCTGAGAGTGAATGGGGCGGCAGCGCAGAAAGGGAAAAGCATGCCTTCAGGGCAGCTAACACCCTCACTGCCTCCACCGAAACCAGTAAGCCCCAGGTTTCAAAGAAAAGATTTCTCTGAAATAAGAAATGCATGTTGGTTGTGTAAAGAAACTGGGCATATTGCCAGACAGTGTCCCAAAAAGGCAAGCAATAATACACAGAATGGTACCAGGAAAGAAGTGGGTTGATTGTGTGTCCCTGGAAGCATGCCAGTGAACATGAGGGAACACATGCACCCAGTCATGGTGAATGGTGTACAGACACAGGGGTTAAGGGACACAGGACATCCCTGACATTGGTGAAAGAGGATCTGGTACAGCCTCGTCAGCTTATACCCAATAAATACGTCACTGCACAGGACTTTGCGGGCAGGGAGAAAACACTGCCCCTCGCTAGTGTTCTCCTGGACTGGGGTGAAACGGGGGAACTGTGCAACAGGTGGCTGTAGCCAAAACATTAGCAGTGGATGTGATCCTGGGTAACAATCGCCAACAGGGGATGGTATGTGCAGTTACCCGTAGCCAAGCAGCAAGGGAAAATTGTAGTTCTTACTTCGAGAGGGCTCTTGCAGTAGGTAATTACATATAGGACTGACGTCCTGACATGTTCTGTTAACTGTTCACAATACTATGCTCGGAGGTTGGCACTTTGGGAGCGGAGGGCTGACCTGCTGAGTGGGGTTGTGACAATGGGTAGAAATCTCAAAAGGGCCCTAGCAGTGGAAGGTACAGGGGGAAATGTGGAAAAACTGTGGTCTGGACTCAAGAAAGTCATAACAGAAGTAACAGGTCACTGTATCAAAATGCATAGCAAGAGCAAAAGAAAGAAAAGGCCATTATGGGTCTCGAAGGTAGTGGCCGAGAAAGTAAGGGAAAAGAAAAGAGCCTTCAGAAAATACAAGGAAACACAAAAGGATGAGGACAGAGAACAATATCTGGAGAAGCAGAGGAAATCTGGGAAAATAATTAGAAGGGCTAAAGTACAGACGGAGGAAGGTATAGCCCAGGCTATTAAGAAAGGCGAACAGACCTTCTTCAGATACATTAGCAAGAGGAAAAAGACCAGAAATGGGATCATAGGCTGAAGAAAGAAGGAAGGAGGAGGAGAAAGGGTAGAGGACGGCCTAGAAAAGGCTGAGATACTGAAGAAGTACTTTTCCTCAGTATTCACCAGGGAAGGGGAGGGGGAAGGACCGAGACTCATTAAGAGGGGTACTCAGGGGAGGGAGGTAAACACCAGACCACTCATGGTTGAAAGAGTCCTAGAAGCCAGCCCAGTGGTGCAGAAGGTTGAGGCGCTGGATGCCACACCTCACGCTGTGCCAGCGACCCAGGTTCGGGAGCGAGCTTATGTTGCCGTGGGTCGGCTGGGGGGGAAGGGCGTGGAGTTGGAGTGAGCTGCTGACAGGCAGCTCTCCTCTCCCAGGGAGGGATCTGGAGTCTCTCGGGCTCATGGCTGCCACTGAGTGGAGGCTTGGTGGTAGCACCAAGCCCAGTGGGAGATTCGGTGCTAAGCCAGGTGGGGAGAAGGGGCCATCACCGGAGCCACGGGGTGCATGCTCACCTCCACGGGGACACGTGACCATGTTCTGAGGCCCTGGGAAAAAAACAGAAAAAAACCTATGTCTCCTAATTGCAGAGTAAGGCGGGAGGCGGTAATGGGTATCAAAAAGCTCTATAGAAAGAAAGAGTCCTAGAGGAACTCGGGAAAATCAAAGCACATAAGGCAATGGGGCCAGATAGGGTCCACCCCAGAGTAATAAAGGAACTCATGGAAGTGCTGGCGGAACCACTGGCTGCCCTTTTCAATGCATCGCTAGAGATGGGGGAGGTACCTGAGGACTGGAAGAGGGCAGATGTGGTCCCTCTCCACAAGAGTGGAAGCAGAGAGGAGGCAGGCAATTACAAGCCTGTAAGCCTGACCTCAGTAGTGGGAAAACTAATGGACAGGATTGTAAAGTTTCTGGAGGATAATGGGGCACAGGATCCAAGGCAGCATGGATTCTCAGCGGGAAGGTCCTGTCAGATGAATCTTATAGATTTCTTTGACTTGATAACCAGAGTGGTAGATCAGGGAGGGGCAATGGATGAGGCATACCTAGATTACAGCAAGGCCTTCGACACCGTCCTGCACAGGAGATTACTAAATAAATTGGGGAGCCTGGGAGTGGGTCCTATGGTGGTAACATGGGTTGGGAATTAGCTACTAAGGGAGAGGACTCAGAGGGTGGTGGTAAATGGCATGAAATCTGAAGAGAGGGAGGTGACCGGCAGGGTGCCACAGGGGTCGGTGCTGGGGCCAGTCCTATTCAATGTCTTCATTAGTGACATTGCAGAGCATCTGGAAGGAAAGGTGTGTCTCTTCGCAGATGACACCAAGATCTGCAACAGAGTGGACACACCGGATGGGTGGAAAAAATGAGAAAGGACCTAAGCCTATTAAAGGAGTGGTCAGATGTCTGGCAGTTGTGTTTCAATAATAAAAAGTGCAAAATCATGCACCTGGGTCAGAGGAATCCAAGGGAGGAGTACAGGATGGGTTGGGAAATTCTAGCCACCACAGGTCAGGAAAGACGTGGGGGTTAGCATATCTGATAACCTGAAGGTGACCAGTGTGAAAAGGCAGTGGGGAGAGCAAACAGAATGTTAGGGTGCATAGGGAGGGGCATAACACGCAGGAGGAAACAGGTGGTGATGCCACTGTACAGATCACTGATGAGGCCTCAGCTGGAGTACTGTGTCCAGTTCTGGAAACCATATCTCCAGAAGGACAGTGACAAAATAGAGGCAGTCCAGAGAAGGGCAACAAAGATGGTACAGTGACTGCACCAGAAGTCCTACGAGGAAAGACATAAAAGGATGACTAAACCGGCTAACTAGCAGAAATGACGGGAGGAAAATCCAACAAGCATTTGTCAGTCTTGAATGTTGATTGCGTTGGTCCGTTGAGTTCGCTCAGTGGCCCTCTCACTCGCTCGCTCGTTCTGTTTCTCCCAGTGCTGCAGGCTGCTCTTTTGTACTGGGTTTCTGCCTGCATTGGCACCCTTTTCTGTCCACAAAGAAATCTGCAGCTGTCCCAACAGAGCTCCGTTGAGCTCACTCACTCCCCCTCCCTCACTCACTCATTCTGTGTCTTCTGCTGCTGCAGCCTGCCCTTTTGCATTGGGCTCCTGCCTGCATTGGGGGCCTTTTCTGCCCGAAAAGAAATCTGCAGCAGTCACGACACAGCTCCGTTGAGCTCGGTCACTCCCCCCTCTCTCGCTCGTTGTGTTTCTCCCTGTGCTGCAGGCTGGCCTTTTGTACTGGGCTCCTGCATGCATTTGGACCTTTTTCTGGCCAGAAAGAAATCCACAGCTGTCCCGACAGAGCTCTGTTGAGGTTGCTAACTCCCCATGTGTCACTCGCTCATTCTGTTGGTCCTGGCGCTGCAGGCTGTCCTTTTGTACTGGGCTCCTGCCTGCATTGGCACCTTCTTCTACCCACAAAGAAATCTGCAGCAGTCACGACAGAGCTCCGTTGAGCTCGCTCACTCCCCCTGTCTCACTCGCTCGTTCTGTTTCTCACACTGCTGCAGGCTGCCCTTTTGTACTGGGCCCCTGCATGCACTGTTGCCTTTTTCTAACCACAAAGAAATCCGCAGCAGTCCCAACAGACCTCCGTTGAGCTCACTGACTTCCCCTCCCTCACTCACTCGTTCTGTGTCTCCCACTGCTGCAGGCTGCCCTTTTGTACTGGGCTCCTGCTTGCGTTGGGGGCCTTTTCTGCCCACAAAGAAATCTGCAACTGTCCTGACAGAGCTCTATTGAGCTCGGTCACTCCCCCTCTCTTGCTCGTTGTGTTTCTCCCTGTGCTGTAGGCTGGCCTTTTGTACTGGGCTCCTGCCTGCATTTGCACCTTTTTCTGGCCAGAAAGAAATCCACAGCTGTCCCGACAGAGCTCCGTTGAGGTTGCTAACTCCCCATGTGTCACTCGCTCATTCTGTTTGTCCTGGCGCTGCAGGCTGTCCTTTTGTACTGGGCTCCTGCCTCTGTTGGCACCTTTTCTGGCCACAAAGAAATCTACCGCTGCCCCGATAGAGCTCCGTTGAGCTCGCTCGCTCACTCCCCCTCTCTCACTCATTCCATTTCTGCCAGCGCTGCAGCCTGCCCTTTTGTACTGGGCTCCTGCCTGCATTGCCGTCTTCTTCTGCCCACAAAGAAATCTGCAGCAGTCACCACAGAGCTCCGTTGAGCTTGCTCACTCCACTTCTCTCACTCAGTCGTTCTGTTTCTCCCGCTGAGTGCAGGCTGTCCTTTTGTAGTGGGCCCCTGCATGCATTGCTTCCTTTTCTGCCCACAAAGAAATCTGCAGCAGTCCTAACACAGTTCCGTTGAGCTTGCTCACTCCTCCTCCTTTCTCACTCGCTTGTTCCGTTTCTGCCAACGCTGCAGGCCGGCCTTTTGTACTGGGCTCCTGCCTGCATTGGCACCTTCTTCTACCCACAAAGAAATCTGCAGCAGTCACGACAGAGCTCTGTTGAGCTCGCTCACTCCCCCTGTCTCACTCGCTCGTTCTGTTTCTCACACCGCTGCAGGCTGCCCTTTTGTACTGGGCCCCTGCATGCATTGTTGCCTTTTTCTACCCACAAAGAAATCCACAGCAGTCCCAAAAGACCTCCGTTGAGCTCACTCACTCCCCCCTCCCTCACTCACTCGTTCTGTGTCTCCCGCTGCTGCAGGCTGCCCTTTTGTACTGGGCTCCTGCTTTCGTTGGGGGCCTTTTCTGCCCACAAAGAAATCTGCAGCTGTCCTGACAGAGCTCCATTGAGGTCGCTCACTCCCTCTGTCTCACGCACTCATTCTGTTTCTCTTGGCACTGCAGGCTGCCCTTTTGTACTGGTCTCCTGCCTGCATTGCTGCCCTTTTCTGCCCACAAAGAAATCTGCAGCAGTCATGATAGAGCTCCGTTGAGCACACACACTTCCCCTCTCTCACTCACTCGTCCTGTTTCTCCCGCCGCTGCAGGATGCCATTTTGTACTGGGCCCCTGCGTGCATTGCTGCCTTTTTCTATCCACAAAGAAATCCGCAGCAGTCCCAACAAAGCTCCGTTGAGCTCATTAATTCCCCCTCTCTCACTCACTCGTTCTGTGTCTCCCGCTGCTGCAGCCTGCCCTTTTGTACTGAGCTTCTGCCTGCATTGGCGGCTTTTTCTGCCCACTAAGAAATGTGCAGCAGTTGTGACACAGCTCCATTGAGCTCGCTCACTCCCCCATTCTCAGTCGCTCATTCTGTTTCTGCTCGCGCTGCTGGCTGGCCTTTTGTACTGGGCTCCTGCCTCTGTTGGCACCTTTTTCTGGCCACAAAGAAATCTGCAGCAGCCCCAATAGAGCTCTGCTGAGCCTGCTCACTCCCCCTCTCTCACTCGCTTGTTCCATTTCTGCCAGCGCTGCAGGCCGGCCTTTTGTACTGGGCTCCTGCCTGCATTGGCACCTTCTTCTACTCACAAAGAAATCTGCAGCAGTCACGACAGAGCTCCGTTGAGCTCGCTCACTCCCCCTGTCTCACTCGCTCGTTCTGTTTCTCCCACCGCTGCAGGCTGCCCTTTTGTACTGGGCCCCTGCGTGCATTGCTGCCTTTTTCTACCCACAAAGAAATCCGCAGCAGTCCCAACATATCTCTGTTGAGCTCACTCACTCCCCCTCCCTCACTCACTCGTGCTGTGTCTACCACTGCTGCAGCTAGCTCTTTTGTACTGGGCTCCTGCCTGTGTTGGGGGCTTTTTCTGCCCACAAAGAAATCTGCAGCTGTCTCGAAAGAGGTCAGTTGAGGTCACTCACTCCCCCTGTCTCACGCACTCATTCTGTTTCTCCTGGCGCTGCAGGCTGCCCTTTTGTAATGGGCTCCTGCCTCTGCTGGCACCTTTTTCTGGCCACAAAGAAATCTGCAGCAGTCCCGACAGAGCTCCGTTGAGCTTGCTCACTCACTCACTCGTTCTGCGTCTCCCGCCGCTGCAGGCTGCCCTTTTGTACAGGGCCCCTTCATGCATTGCTGCCTTTTTCTGCCCACAAAGAAATCCGCAGCAGTCCCAACAGAGCTCCAGTGAGCTCACTCACTCCCTCCCCCTCCCTTCACTCACTCGTTCTGTGTCTCCCACTGCTGCAGGCTGCCCTTTTGTAATGGGTTCTTGCCTGCATTGGCAGCTTTTGCTGCCCAGAAAGAGATCTTCAGCCGTCCTAACACAGCTCCGTTGAGGTTGCTCACTCCCCCCGTCACTCGCTCGTCTGTTTCTGCCGCGCTGCAGGCTGGCCTTTTGCACTGGGCTCCTGCCTGCATTGCTACCTTTTCCTGCTCACAAAGAAATCTGCAGCAGTCACGACAGACCTCTGTTGAGCTTGCTCACTCCCCCCTCACTCGCTCATTCTGTTTCTGCCGACGCAGCAGGCTGGCCTTTTGTACTGGGCTACTGCTTGCGTTGCTGCCTTTTTCTGCCCACAAAGAAATCCACAGCAGTGACGATAGAACTCCGTTGAGGTCGCTCTCACCCCCCCCGTCTCACTCGCTCATTCTGTTTCTCCTGGCACTGCAGGCTGCCCTTTTGTACTGGGCTCCTGCCTCTGTTGGTGCCTTTTTCTGCCCACAAAGAAATCTGCAGCAGTCCCGACAGAGCTCCTTTGAGCTTGCTCACTCCCTCTCTCTCACTTACTCGTCTCATTTCTGCCAACGCTCCAGGCTGCCTTTTTGTACTGGGCTCCTGCCTGTGCTGCTACCTTCTTCTGTGCACAAAGAAATCTGCAGCAGTCACAACAGAGCCCCATTGAGCTCGCTCACCCCCCCCCCACTCATTCTGTTTCTACCGCTGCTGCAGGCTGGCCTTCTGTACTGGGCCCCGCATGCACTGCTGCCTTTTTCTGCCCACAAAGAAATCTGCAGCAGTCCTGACACAGCTGTGTTGAGCTCGCTCACTCCCCCTCTCTCACTCGCTCATTGTGTTTCTCCCTGCACTGCAGGCTGCCCTTTTGTGCTGGGCTCCTGCCTGCATTGGCACCTTTTCCTGCCCACAAAGAAATCCACAGCTGTCCCGACAGAGCTCTGTTGAGGTCGCTCACTCCCCCTGTCTTATGCACTCATTCTGTTTGTCCTGGCGCTGCAGGCTGCCCTTTTGTACTGGGCTCCTGCCTCTGTTGGCACCTTTTTCTGGCCATAACGAAATCTGCAGCAGTCCCGACAGAGCTCCGTTGACCTTACTCACTCCCCCTCTCTCACTCCTCGTTCCGTTTCTGCCGGCACTGCTGCCTGCCCTTTTGAAGAGGCTCCTGCCTGCATTGCTGCCCTTTTCTGCCCACAAAGAAATCTGCAGCAGTCACGACAGAGCTCCGTTGAGCTTGCTCGCTCCCCCTCTCTCTCTGTCGTTTGTTCTGTTTCTCCCGCCAATGCAGGCTGCCCTTTTGTACTGGGCCCCTGCGTGCATTGCTGCCTTCTTCTGCCCACAAAGAAATCCGCACCAGTCCCAACAGAGCTCTGTTGACCTCACGCATTCCCCCTTCCTCTATCGTTCTGTCTTTCCTGGTGCTGCAGGCTGCCCTTTTGTACAGGGCTCCTGCCTGCGTTGGCGGCTTTTCCCGCCCACAAAGAAATCCGCAGCAGTCCCGACAGAGCTCAGTTGAGCTCGGTCACTCCCCCCTTTTCTCACTCGCTCAATCCTAAATTGTCCCAAACAATGATTTCCGACAGCAACTGCGGTATTCTGCGCTGGAAGCACGAAAACACATTTTGGCCAGGATGTGGAAAATGACAGCTGTACTTTTCACAAGGAGGTGTGGAAAAATGCCACTGTTGAAAATGTGGCTTCAAAATATTACTAATTTGTGAAGTTACAAGGGTGTGTGGAAACTGCACAATGCACGCTCGTAACACAGTCATTTTATAGTATATGGTTAGGGCTTATTATGAATAGAAAGCCGTGGCTTTCAAAATCTTGTTGTAGGACAGTTCAAAGGTCAAAAAAGTTGTTGTACTATCGGTCTGACGTCACATCGATAGTACAACTTTTTTTGCCTTGCCCTGCTACCTGATTGGCTCACTCAACAACGCTATGAGAAGAAAAAAATTCTGCATCATGGCGGCATGGTTAAGCGATCGCCGGTCGGGGGACCCTCGTCGTCTTGACACAAAGAGCCTCACAAGGCTCTATGTCACAAAAGTGAATCACTGTTTTTTTTTTTTTAAACTTTCAATCTTTATTGTATTTTCAGAATAAAAACAATAAGGAGGTAATACAAAGATTCTAAGGTATATACATAAATAAATATAAGGGGGATATAAAGCATAACATACAGTGCACTTACTCCAAGTAACATAAAATATTTCATGACCTGCCTAGAATAGCAGGACAAAAGTGGTAATTAATCAGTTCAGAGCCATACATATACTAAAATAGGAGATAAATACAGCACACAAAAATAAATTATGGTATAAAATCAGAGCGTGAAGACATAATATACAGAACCCATTTTCTCCAGTGAATTTCAAAAGCCTCTTGTGAGTTATTGATTAGGGCAGTGAGTCTCTCCATCCTATACATCTCAATCATCAGTTGTTGCCATAGCTCCAGGGTAGGGGGAAAGCAGGAATTCCACTTTTTTGTAATGGCTTTTTTAGCAGTCAAAAGGGCCAGATTCAGGAATTTCTTGGAAGGAGGGTCGGAAATTACCGGAGGGTAAAAGCCAAATAGGAAGAGTTGGGGAGTCAGAACTAAATTCGGGGATAGTATCTGATGGAGAGCCTCAGTGAGCTGTGCAAAGAAAGGCTGAAGGACCTTACAGGACCAAAAATATGACCTAAGGTGGCAGGTGAGAATCCACACTGTCTCCAGCAGTCAGGCTTAGTTTGCTTAGAATATTTCTGGATCACCGCAGGGGCTCTAAAATACCTAACGGCTAGTTTCCATGCAAAGTCTTTCCATAGCCCAGAGTTAACACCTTTGTACATATTCTTCAAATAGCTGTGCCAGCCAAGAGGAGACACTTCCAATAGCAGATCTCTTTCCCAGGCCATCCTGATTTTATCTAAGGGCTTATTTTGCAACTTGCAAAGAGCCCCATATAAGATAGAGATCAAATGTGAAGGGGCGGGTTTCCCTTCTACTGCTGCCACTAAGATAAGCAAAAGGTCAGCCGGGGGATTATCCTGCCACAGCAGCTTCCCCAATGCGTTCAGAAAGCTCCTGGTCTGGAAATATCTAAATCTTTCATTGTAGGCAATGTTATATTTTTGGGTCAGTTCTGTTAGGGAGAGGATCTTGCCCTCAGGTGTGAAGTGGTACACCAGGTGCAAGCCTTTCCTAAGCCATTTGGCAAAGCCCTTATCCATTTTGCCTGGAGGGAAGGCATCCAGATAGGGGAGGGAGAACATAGCCGGTCTCCAGGGTTTGAAGTCTCTGTCTGACATAGTTTTTTGCCAACATTTGAATGTAGTCTGAGTGAATGGATTGACTATAGTTTCTACCTTAATCGTAGGAGGGAAAGCTAGCAAGGTGTTATAGATATCATTGAGTTCTGTTTCCTGTAACTCCACAAATTTCCAAAGAGATATATACGTCTTATCCACCCAGTATAGAGGGATTCTGAATTGACAAGCTAAATAGTATAATTTGAAATTTGGTAAGGAAAGACCTCCTAAGTGTCTGGGAAACTGTAGCACAGTCAAATTGATCCGAGGCTTATGATTTACCCAAATAAATGCAGAAATTTTTTTCTGCAGAGTCCTGAAGAAGGCATCTGGAATTAGCATGGGAAGGGTTTGGGCTAGGTATAAAAAACGAGGTAGAATTGCCATTCTAATTGACTCTATTCGTTGACTGAGAGACAAAGGAAGGGCACGCCATCTTTCCAGGTCAGAAGCGGTCTTGGTTAGGAAGGGGGAATAATTTAATGCAAACAGATCACAACCCGGGGGTCCTATTCGAACGCCTAAATATTCGATATTTTCTAAGTGCCATTTAAAATTATATGCCCGCTTCAGATCGCCATGAGTCAGGGGTGGGTTCTCCCTGTTGTATGGCCCTAAAGGCCTCGAGCAATGAGGAGGACAAGTCTTTCCAAAAGGCTTTGTAAAAAACCCCAGTATAGCCATCAGGGCCAGGACTCTTATTAGCTTTAAGAGCTATAACGGCCTGATCCAGTTCTGATTTAGTAATGGGGCTTTCCAGAAATTGCTGCTGCGTTTGGGATATTTTAGGTAGATTAAGTTTCCCCATAAAAGCATCTAATGCTTGAGGGTTTGCAGAATGTTCAGTGCCATAGAGGCCACTATAGTTATTGACCTGCTCAATTTCCTGGGGAAGAGTGACTAGTCTTTTTGAGACAGGGTCCCTGATTTTGGCCAATATTAGATCTGGCTTTTTGCTGTCTGAGTCTGTGGGCTAATAGACGGGTAGCCCTGGGGCCCCCCTCGTAGTATTTTTGTTTAAGGAGTTGTAGGGCTTGCTCAGTTCGTATGTCCAGGATTGCCTGGATCTGTTGTTTAGTGGCTTGTATTACAGGGTAAACTCCAGCATCTCCAGCCGCAGAATCACTGTTTTTTTATTTTACTTTTAAACTACGTGGTGCTGAGCTAGCAAGATGGAGTGAAGCTGAACTGAGAGCGGGACAAGCCGGAGCAGGAGCAGCACGACATAATGAAGGTAACCATCAACTTAGAGGACAAAATGAAAAAAAGACAAGCCAGGAACCATATACTATACTAACATACTAAAATGCCAGCAGACTAGGCCTAACGGTCTGTCGTGTCTGCTCGTTTGGTCAGCCCCCACCCTGGGTGCTGACCTTGCTGTCCCCCTCGCCTTCTCTGGCTTCTCCCTTCCCAGTTCCGGATATTCTTGCTGCATTGGATTTTGCTTCCTGAACCCTTCCCCTGTACCTGTCCCACCCCCTCTTGAACCCCTTCACTGTCTCTGCCTCCACCAGCCCCCTAGGTAGTGCATTCCATGGCTCCACCACCCTCCTCAGTGAAGTAGCACCTCCTCCTTTCTTCCCTGAATCTTCCCCTCCAGCTTCCACCCATGCCTCTAGTGGCCCCTTCCTCCTTCCTTCAAGCACCCTGACTGTTCCTCCCTATTTACCCTCTTCATGTACCTGAAGACCTCTATCATGTCCCCCCGGTCCCTTCTCTCTTCCAATGTGTACATATTTAGCTCTTCGAGCCTCTCCTCATAGGTCCTGTCCCCCAAGCCCCAAATCATTTTGGTTGCCCTCCTCTGGACCCTCTCCAGGAGGTTAATGTCCCTCTTTAAGTGTGGCCTCCAAAACTGCAGGCAGTACTCCAGGTGCGGCCTCACCAAGCAGTTATACAGAGGGAGTATCACTTCCCTCCTTCTGGAGGTGATCCCCCTAGCGATGCATCCCAGCATCCTGTTGGCCTTGGCTGCTGCCTCCCTACAAGTCTCAGAGTTGTTCATCTTGACATCCACCACCACCCCCAGGTCCCTCTCAGCCATTGAGACTTGTAGTATTTCCCCAGGGTGTACACTTGGCCTGGGTTTCTGGCCCCCAGGTGGAGTACCTTGCATTTCCCTGCATTGAACCTCAGCTTCCACTTTCTAGATCATCTTTCCAGAGCCTCCAGGTCCCCCTGCAGGGCCACCCTCCCCTCCTCCCCATCCACCGCCGCCCCCAGTTTCGAGTCATCTGCAGAGAGACTCATCTCACTCCTGATTCCTGTCCTTATGTCAGATACGTAGGCGTTGAACAGAAGGGGCCCAAGGACTGATCCCTGTGGGACCCCACTAATGACCCTCCTTGGGGATGAGACTATCCCACCAACTACGACCCTCTGGGTCCAGTCCTGGAGCCAATTGCCTATCCATCTGATCATCTGGTTTCCCACCCCCATTTCCAGATGATCAGATGGATAGGCAATTGGCTCGCGGACTGGACCCAGAGGGTCGTAGCTTCGCTCTCGAGGTCTCCATGATGTCATCAACAACCTCGATGGAAACACAGCCTTGTTGTGGATGGTCACCATCCACTATTCTATTTATGGAGTTTCATCACAAAATTTTCAACATAGGCATTTTAGGACCTCTGCTCATGAACAGTGTCACTGTCATTTTCGTAATCTGTCCCGAACACTGATTTCCCACAGTGACCGCGCTATTCTGCAACCAAGTGCGAAAACACATTTTGTCCAAGATGTGAAAAATGACAGCTGTACTGTTCACAAGGAGGTGTGGAAAAATGCCAATGTTAAAAATCTGGCATGAAAATATTGCAAATTTGCAAAGTTAAGAGCCTGCGTAGTAACTGCGCAACGCATGCTCGTAAAACAGTCATTTTCTGGATTTTTCCCACCAAATTTGCAACATAGGCTTTTTGAGAGGCCACCTCATGAACTCTGGCACTGTCGTTTTGTTAATCGGTCCCAAAAGGTGATTCCGCACAGTGACTGTGAAATCACCTTTCGGGACCAATTAATGCCATGACAGTGCCAGAATTCATGAGGAGAGGTCCCAAAAACACCATATTGAAAATTTGGTGCCAGAATTCCAAAAAATGCCTGAGATATGCATCAAAGTTGAAAACACCCTGTTTTTTCCATTATACAGCTTACCAGCATTTCCTCAGTTCCCAGTCAACTTTGAAGAGTGCAGATGTGTTCCTGGTCCACCGAAGATTGTCGCGCCGAGATTCAGAGGTAAGTATGGGGTGTGGGGAGGCAAGGTGAGCAGTGGGTGGGTGCAGGTTGTGGGAGGGGCAGGGAGATGGCGAGGGACCTTGGTTTTTTCATAGAGAGAAAAACAACATCATGAGGACAGTTTTTTTGCAGGGCACGTGGTACATTGGGGTGGGCTCCAGCATGCCAATAGACTTTTTTTTTGTTGGGGCAGCTGCAGCCGACGGGGACTGGAGCAGCCTAGTAGGAACACAACAAAGGTGGGGGAGCACATCATCCCGATGGTGATTGCCCCGATATTTTATAAGAAATGGGGGAGGATATGCCAACAGGGATTGGGCACCCCATCGGCAAAGACAGAAGTGGGGTGAACATAATCTGAGGACAGGGCACCTCTCGGCACAAAGGAAATGGGGGATATGCCGACGGGACTGGGCACCCGTCCGGCAAACACAGAAGCGGGGGAAGACATAAGCTGAGGGGTTGGGCACCCTCGGCACACAACAAACTGGGAGAGACATGCTGACAGGAACTGGCTCCCAGTCAGAACAGCCCTGCAATGAGGGGTCGCCTCATTGCAGGGATGACGCTGCAATGACGAGGTGGCCCCTGATTGCAGTGGCTAAAATTTTACAAGGTTGTGGCACACTGGCTGAACTAGTGTCAGCAGCAGCATGCCACGGCATTGGGGGAAGCGGACCAAGCCTTTAAAGGCTGTGGGGGTATTGGCCACAACAGTGCCGCGCCTCCACAACCTGCTTCTGGAGAAAGCTTCCACAATATGTTTCTTGTGCATGTGCCCAATCAACATAAAAATGTAGGGCTGTAGTCTAAGCCCTTAGCTGTGTTTTGATGTACTTCATTTTGTCCATGAATCCATTTTAAAGCATTTCGTCAGGTTTTAAAAAAAGGAAACAAAAGCGCCAGCTCTTTCAAACTGCCCACTCCGAAAGCAGCCTAAGATGGCCGCTACGTGCTTGCGTGATGATGTAATGGGAGCCACAGCACTCCGGAGCAATCATAGGATTTATATAGGGACCTGTTAAATGTGTTGCTTTTAACACCCTTGGATTGCATATATGGCTAAAATCCTTTACTGTACATGTGTAAAGACAGTATCACAGTATCCCTGGCAGCTGCTATTTTATTTATTTGCTTTTGTTTACCAGGTAAGCACACTAGAAAGCCAAGTGCCTATTTTCAGGTGCGACCTGGGAGGATTACAGGGTACATACAATGCATCAGACAAAGTCATGGCAACATACAGGAGCATCAGGCACACATATGTAGGTGATACAGCATATGGGACATCAGGCGTAGACAGTTAAGTAGGAAGATAGCAACAGGACACATACCAGTAGTAATAAATAGAAAACATCTAAATAACATCAAAATGTAGTAATAACATCAAGATATCAGGTACAGTCAGTGTCAAGAGAGCCCGGGAAAAAAGGTAGGGATATGTCAGGGACACCGCCTCAGGGCAAAGTGGCAGAAAAAGTGCCTAGTGCAAATTCACAGCAAAACTAAACAGCAGTCACTATAGCAACAGCATACAAGGGCGTCACCCCCAAAACAGATGACTGGGGGAAAGAGAGACGCTGCTAGGGTCTATATGGCACATAGACAGGCTGAGGCTGATTTAAGGAAGCTCCAGAGGGATGCTTTGAGGCAGAGAAGGGAAGGAGAGGAACAAGTTACCGCAGGAAAGGAGTTCCACAATCTAGGCGCGTGGACAGAGAAGGACTGATCCCCAGTACGGGTGCAGGTTTTTGGAACCAGGCGATCCTGTGCCACACAGGATCTTAGGTGGTAGGCCAGGGTTTCAAGTTTGAGGGGAAGGGCAAGCGCGGAGGGGGTGGCCGTTCTGACAATGTTATCAATGAAGCTACCGAGGACAAAGGCGCGGTGCTTTTCAGGAGGAAGCCACTCCAGCTGCGAGTAAAGTTCACAGCGATGCGTAAGACGAGGAGCAGATAGTGCAAAGTGGCATATATTGTTACATGCAGTGTCCCATTTCGTGAGACTAGATTTCGGGACAGGGAAAAGGATATGAGCCCATAACAGAGCGTGGGAAGGAGTATCCCCCCCCCTGGCTAGGGCCAGCTGGGCTGAGGCAACATTTCGCTCTGTAGGCAAGTCCGAGCTTGACGTTAGTTGCCTTACATATATTCCGAAGATGCGTGGTGAGGTCGAGTTGTGGGTCAAGGGTTACTCCCAGATACTTAACGGAATCCACGGCCTGCAGGAGGGTGCCATTTGTTCCACAGATGTTTAGGGGAGCAGGGCAGGAATTAAGTTTTGGCTGCAGAGCCAAAGAGCATGACCTGGGTCTTTTTCAGGTTGATGGTCAGCTTATGGCCCTCTAGCCAGTTATGGATAAGCACGAAGTCGGAGTTAAGCCTGGAGTTGATGACAGAGATATCCTGGGAGCTGGTCAGGACGACGAGGTCATCCACATAGAGGGTGGAGTGCCCATGGGATGTGACAGAGGGCAGTTCATTAATAAATAGGGAAAACAGAATGGGTCCAAGGACTGTGCCCCTTGTGGAGTGTGCTCTCAGGCCTACTGGGGGCTTCTTATCAGCTTTACTGTAACAGAACTGGATACATGCCATTATCCAGCATGCAATTGTCCTATTTGAAGCTGGCTTTCCCTTTCCCACATCCCCACAGGCTAGGAACAGCTGCTGCCTGTCCTGCCTATGGGCCTTAGTGTGATCAAGATAGTAACTAAAAGCTCTCTTGACATCCAGTCTATGCAGCCTGCGTTCACCTAAACTAGAGTGCTCAATAAAGAAGATTCGCAAAGTGATAGACTAATTCAGGTGGAAGTCAGAAACTACTTTTGGAAGGAATTTCCTGTTAGTCCCAAGCACTACCTTGTCCTTGTGGAAAGAGATGTAATTTTGCCTTATACATAGGGCTTGTAACACACTTATTTTTCTGGTTGAGGTAATAACCACTAGGAATGTAGCTTTCCAAGTGACAAACTTCAAATGTGCTGTAGCCATGAGCTCAAATGGAGGTTCCATGAGCTTGGCAATGCAGACACTGAGGTCCCAGGAGGGTACTGGTTCCCTGTGGGGAGGGTGCAGGTGAGCTAACCCTTTAAATAACTTCTTGAAAATAGGGTTAGCAGCCAGAGAGACACATTTACCCGCTGAGAGATAGGCTGAGACTGGTGCCAGGTGGACCTTAGGGGTAGTGGGCTGTAGGCCCACTGAATGCAGGTGGGGGAGATGGTCCAACAAGACTGGTAGCCCTGCCTGGGAAGGTACTGTGCTGTTAGCATTACACCAGATAGAGAACCTCTTCCATTTGGAGACATACGTTTTCTTGGCAGAGGGCTTTCTGAAGCCCCTAAGAACTCTTAAGTATAGCTTCAGAGAGGTATAGGTCGGTATATTCTAGGTCTTCAAGAGCCATGCTCTGAGTCTGAAAGACCTGACGGTCAGGTACAGGATCCTTCCCTGTGATGAGTTCAGGAGGTTGTGCCTCTGAGGGAGGTATATGTGTTGGGCCACTGATAGGGAGAGCAGTAGTGAGTACCACGGCTGTCTGGCCCAGTCTAGAGCTATCAGAATCATGGAAGCTGGTTGGGACCTGAGTTTAATCAGGACCCTGAGCAACAAAGGGAATGGTAGGAATGTATATAGGCTCCTCACTGACCAATTCAGCACCAATGCATCCATGGGCACTGTGCCCTTTGCAGGTGGCCTGCAGCAGAATAGGGGCAACTTATGGTTCTCTTCAGAGACGAAGAAGTCTGTCTCTGGGGTGCCTCATCTTTGAAACACCACCTCCAGCACTTATCTGTTTAGAAACCATTCGTGGTGGTTTTGGTCAATTCTGCTGCGTGCATCTGCCAAAGTGTTGTCCTTCCCTGGAAGGTGGATGACCAACAGGGACACTTTTAAGGAGTAAGCTAGACTCCATATTTTCATTGCTTCTGTACACAGCAAGTTGGACCTTGTCCCTCCTTGCTTGTTGATGTAGTATATTGTGGTGGTATTGTATGTCCTGACTTGTACCACATTGTCCCTTAACAGGGATGTGAAGGATTGCAGTGCAAGGAGCACTGCCCTGAACTGTGGATTTATGTGCAGTAGTGACTCTGCAGGGGACCAAGTGCCATGCACTGTATGCTCTTCCAGGTGTGCCCCCATCCTAGGAGGGAGGCATCTGTCGTAATACCAATGTGGAGGACTCCTTCTCAAAGGGGACCCCCCGAGATTACTTCTGTCTTGCCATCACTGCAGGGCCTGTAACAGCGTCCCTGAAACTGGCAACAGCTTTGTGAGGGAATCTCTCCTTTGGCACCAATGTGCTCTGAGGTGAAACTGGATGTCTCTCATCTGAAATCTTCAACCTTGTACTGTTCCTGTTGCTTCAGCCATGTGCCCCAGCAACTTTAGGAAATGTCCCAGAAAACCTGTACTCCAACAGAGCTCATCGACAAGCACCACTCACAAGTGATTCACCATTTCAAAGTACTTTATTCAGCAATAACAGGAGTGTGCACAGACTGACTCACACCTGGGATCTCTATGCCAGGGCACACTGGCTCATGCTCAATGGCCGACTAAAATATCAATCCTGCCTTCTGGCCAAAAAGATCTACCTTGGTCAGCTACTGCCAGGGGTCCAACAACTTCTGGTTCCCAGCAATAATCCACGGCATGCCCGTAACTCTGAACACCAGTCCTTCCTAACTCCGAAATGTTGAACATTTGAAGGACAAAGGTCCTTTGCTTACCGTGCACCGCTGTGGTTGAACTCCCTCCAGGAGAACACTGCGCGCCTGCCACACTGGGTACTTTCAAAACAAACCTGAAGCTCCTTATGACACGCGAATCTCGATGTGCCTGCCATTGCTAGCACCACCTTTCCACCCCCCCATCACTACTTCCACCCCTGCCCCTTCAACCCTTCCCTCTCTCCCCCGAGTAGGCCCTCCTGCTCCCCCCACACACCTAACACCCTCTGCCTCTGCCTCCAGTCTAGTCACCTCCCTCCGATCCCTACTGCTATACTGATATTACGCTCTCCTTTTGCACACTGCACTTGGGCTCCTCCCCTTCACCCCCCCTTTTTTTTCTGTAGCACTTAGCAACGCTCCAAACAACCTCTTGTTTGCTGACAAGTGACTGGTTTCACCATTGGGCACTGTAAATTGTCTGTCTTCCTGTGACCTGTACTGTGTTTGTTATATAATCCTGTTTACCTTTGTATTTCTGCAGTCTTCTGTATAATATCACCTATCTGTTGTACTGAAATGTCCTGACATGGAACCTATGTAAAGAACTCTGAGCTCAAATGGTTTTACGAGTACTGAAATAAATAAAAAAAATTAAAAAATCCACTGCCACAATGGGGAATGTGATAGCAGCTACATTGGACCAACGCCTTTCGCTCCTTCTGCGCACCATAGTATGGACCATAGTACTTTTTCTCAGTATTTTTGCTTTACTTCAAATCTCTGCTAGTTCAGTTTAGCATAGTTTAGATTTGTCTGATCTTCCTGGACATAAAGTCTCCACCACTTAGTCACACTGATGGGAGAACGCCGGAGGCGCTAGGACCCAGGGGGAACAAACTTTTTCAGGAGGGCCAGCACCGAGATGGAGCCGTGAGGAAGTGGCACCACGAGCCAGGCACCATCTCGGCGTCGACCCTCCAACCACCTCAGTTCCTTTTTTCCCCGCCGTCGAGTGTGCTTCAGTGACGACGTCGCTCGCCCGCCGCGAGTCAAACTTCAAACCAGCAGCTTAGTTTTCAGTTTTATTATTTTGTATTTTATTTCGAAAAGTACAGATTACATTTCAATAAACTGCTTACTTGTACAAGGAAAAAGTCTTCAACCCTCCATTGACAAAGTCAACCATGAGTGGGGCAGGTGACGGTAGGGAGACTTTGGATGAAAGCTGTTCAGTCAGCCGGGCCCATGTCTGGTCTGCCGCCTCTCTGGAAGGGGGTCTGACAATGGACAGTCCAGTGCTCGGGTGGATGGGCGGTCCTCCTGAAAGCATAAAAAGAAAGTCCCGTTCGCGGCACCGTTCGGCTCTCGAGTCCTTCTTCGGCCCACCAGTTGAAGAAGAAACGGCATCACTCGAGGTCTCCCTCTGATATGTCTGCGTGTAGATAGTCGGTTATTAGGGTCAGGACCCAGTCTCCGCCTCTTGCAGAATCACCGGTTTCTGTCTCTGGTAGCTGGCCTATTCGACACCCGGAGCCCCTCTCTGCCTATTAGAGGGGCTTCCGATGAGCAGTTTCACCACTGGGCAGCTCTTATGGAGCAGTGGGCTTGGAGAATGTACAGATTGCCCGAGCCGGCCAGTCTGTCGCTGGGGCCTTTGGGTCTGTCAGTTTCAGATCAGCAGGCATGGCAGTTAGGACTTCCTAGTCACGCGGCGCCTTCTTCAGTGCCGTCGACTCCGTGCTCCGTTGTCTAGCCCCTCACATGGCTGCGGTGCAGGGGTCCACACCGATGCCTTTATCTCCTGCCATTTTTCATCCTTTGCCTTCCAATCACAGTTTTCAGACTTCTGCAATGGTGCCATCGCCGCTGGTGCCAGCTTCCCCAGCGCCGAGATCCTTTTCAGCGCCGCGGGTGGTGTCGGTACTGTCTGCAGCACCGTCTGACCTGTCGGCGCTGTTTGCAGTGCCGCGGGGGGTGTTGGCGCCATGTGCAGTGCTGCGCTGCCTGCTGGCACCATCCTCGGTGCCGGAGTTGGTGTCAGTGCCATGTGTGGTGCCGCGCTCCCTGTTGGTGCCATGGACGGTACCGTTTTCTGTGTCGGCACTGCCTCTGTTCTCGGCGCAGTTTTCCCCTGCGGTGTCAGGGACATGTATGGCGCCACATAGTTCCCAGAGGTTTTCGACTCCGATTCTTTCTCCTCCGCTTCTTCCTCCTGGTTTTCATTTCTTTCCTGTCCATACAGTCCCCTCTGGGCTGTCAAGAGATGATTCTGAGCCCGATCCAGATCTTCAGCTGGGTGATGATGTTGATGCAGATTCTGCCCTAGGGGCAGGGATCAATCCTCCTGCAGAGCCTGTTGTTGAAGACCTTTCCTTTAAGTCTCTGCTTAAGAATTTAAATTCTACTCTTTCTCTCCAGACCATGGAAATCGATCCTGGGAAACTTCTGCATCTCCAATATCTTCATGTTCCGGAGATCCCTATGGATTTAACCCCTCTGGTACAGCCCTCTTTCGAGACTCTTTCCCAGATGGTGTAGAAGAATCCATCTCTTATTCCCTCTGTGGCCAAGTCCATAGATAGGAAATATGCCCCTCCCAAGGATAGCCCCATCTTGGCCTCACAAGCCTTTGCAGATGCCATACTGGTCCTGGCAGAGAATGATAAGGCTGTCCTCCCTCAAAAATCTACAACCCATCCTATAAACGAGGAATCTCGCAAGATAGACACCTTGGGTAAGAGAGTCTTTGCTGCCTCAACCCTGGGCATGCATATTGCCAGCTACCAGGGATATTTTTCTCAATACGAGTATGTTCTTTGCCATTCTCTCAAAGCAACTGCAGAAGCTCTGCCTGAATCGGAGGTCAACTCAGAGCTACTACAGACCATAACTAGAGATATTGAGTCCAATAATCAGCAAATTAAAGCTGCAATGGACACTTTCGATACTGCTTCCCGGGTGGCTGGCATTTGCACCCATTGCCATTCCTGGCTGCGTACTTCGGCTTTACGAATGACGCCCAACAAAAAGTCATGACCTTACCTTTCGACGGTATGTATCTGTTTGGACCGCAAGTGGAACAAGCACTAGGGGCCACACAGAAGACTAGGTCTACCACTAAGACAGCTAGACCTCCGCCTGCTCCCTTTCAAGGAGGTGGGAACAAGCATCAGTTTCACAACCGTCAGTCCTTTTGGGATAAAGGCAGAGGAGGTTTTAACAGAAACCAAAACCCTCAGCTCCAAAAGAAAACGCAGCAGAAGGCACAAGGCCCCAAAGCGCCCAGTGTCACCTTCTGAGTTCCCAGCCTAGGTCCCATCTCAACTGCCCGAGGGGGACTCTTCCTCGGCAGTGGGAGGATGCCTGACTCAGTTCTACAACCAGTGCAAGTCTATAACATCAGACAAATGGGTCCTCAGGATAATCCGTGAGGGGTACTCTCTTAACCTGTCGGAAACCACTCCAGATCATCCTCGCAAGCGACAGCCCAGGCTGTCAGCTGTGCAGTCAAACCTTCTTGCTTCTGAGGTGCAATGCCTTCTGAACAACAGGGCAGTAGAAGTAGTTCCATTGGACCAGCGAAACACAGGTTTCTACTCCCAGTACTTTCTGGTTCCAAAGAATACTGGTGGCATGCGCCCTATTCTCTATCTCAGAAAGTTAAACAAATTCCACTACAAGGAAAAGTTCAAGATGATATCACTTGGTACTCTGCTACCTTTTGATTCATCAACACAATTGGCTAGCCTCCCTGGACATGCAGGACTCCTACCAACACATTCTCATACACCCAAAACATCACAAATACCTAAGGTTCATGGGCGTTGGGTCAACACTATCAATTCAGAGTCCTGCCCTTTGGGCTATCCTTGGCGCCTCGAGTTTTTACAAAGTGCTGTGCAGTTCTTGCAGCGCATCTAAGGAAAATCGGAATTTAAGTATTCCCATGTCTGGACGACTGGCTTCTAGCAAGCGACTCTGGACGCCGTGGCCATGGCCTCAGACTTCCTCATGTCCATGGGAGTCCTGCTGAACCTGGAAAAGTCACAGTGGCAGCCCTCCCAGAAGATCCTCTTCATAGGAACCCTTCTGGACACTTCCAGTGCGAAAACATTCCTTCCGGAGGACAGGAGGAGCGATATCCTACAGATGGCCTGTTTATCAGACATCACAGCTCAGTTCGAGCTCTCTCGATGCAGCGGATGCTGGGTTTCATGGCATTCTCGGTGTTCACAGTGCCTTTGGCTCATCTTCACATGAGAACCACTCAGTGGATGATCAGCACTCAGTGGTTGCCAACCACTCATCCTCAGTCCTTTCACATCAAGGTGACAGAACCACTGAAGTGGTCCCTCACCTGGTGGTCTCAGGAGGACAACCTTCTGAAAGGGTATCCCTTCACCCCTCTGGATCCTCAGATCTCCATTACCATGGACATGTTCCTGATGGGCTGGGGAGCTCACTGCCAGGATCTCCACACACAGGGCATGCCAGGATCTCCACACACAGGGCACACAGACCCAGGATGAGTTTCAACTCCACATAAACATTCTGGAAATGAGGGCCGTCCTCTATACAGTCCGAGCTCTGAAGGACATACTCTGTCGTAATAAGGCGGTGGTGTATTACATCAACAAACAGGGTGGTGCACACTCTTATCCATTATGCAGGGAAGCTGAGAGTGTGGGAGTGGTGCCTGGAGCACAATGCTCTGATTCAGGCAGTTACCTGCCAGGAGTACAGAATGAACTGGCAGACCGTCTCAGCAAGATAGAGGCAGATCCTCACGAGCAGTCTCTTGACTTAACTGTCGTTCCAGTCACCCTTCAAAGAGTGGGGAACTCCGGACCTGGACCTTTTTGAGTCCCCACTCAAAGCAAAACTGCTTCTCTTCTGCTCCAGAAATCCAGGACCTGGCGTTTTTTGTCAGGAAGCATTCAGGCTGCAATGGACAAAATGCTTTCTTTACGCATTTCCTCCTCTTCCCCTAATTTAGAGAGTACTGCTCAAACTGGAGGCACGGGGGGGAGGGCAGAATGATTCTCATTGCCCCATTCTGGCCTCATCAGATTTGGTTTCCTCTAATCAACAGATTATCGGAAACCTCTCTGAAACCACTTCCCCTTCAGACAAACCTTCTGACTCAGGGCTCTGTAGTTCATCCCAACTTGATGTCTCTTCACCTCCATGCACGGCTCCTGAGGAGATAGAGGTGAACAGGTTTAATGTTTCTCGTAGAGTTTCAGATATTCTTTTAGCTGCACGCAAGCCGGCTACAAGATAAACCTACACAGCGAAGTGGAAGCATTTCTCTATCTGGTGTGCAAAATCCTCTTGGAATCCTTTTTCCTGCCCACTGAATAAAGTCCTGGAGTATCTCTTAGACCTCTCAGACACAGGTCTGCAATACTCTACAGTCAAGGTTCATCTTTGCGCCACTTCCGCATACCATGAGCCAGTACTTTCCATGTCTCTGGCTCAGTTACCAATAGTTAAGAGGTTTCTTAAGGGCATTCTGCATACCAGACCTCCCATTAGACATCCAGTTGCAGCCTGGGACATTAACCTTGTGCTAGACATGCTCACTCGTACACCTTTCAAGCCTCAAGCTACTTGCAAGTTGAAATTCATTACTTGGAAGACAGCCTTCCTGGTGGCCATTACTTCCACATGTAGAGTATCATAAATACACACTTTGATCACAGACCCCCAGTATACTGTATTTCACAAGGACAAAGTGTTTTTTAGGACTCATCCTAAGTTCCTCCCTAAGGTCGTCTCAGAATTTCATCAGAATCAACCTTTAGTCCTTCCTAGCTACTTTGCCAATTTCCAGAATGAGGGAGAGCATACCCTTCATTCTCTGGATTAAAAAGAGCTTTGCGTTTCTATCTGGACAGAATGAAAGAAATTTGCAAGTCTCAACAACTGTGTCTCCTTCAGCACGACCCAGCTGGGTCAGTCTGTTGCCATCAGGTGCATTTCAGCGTGGCTGGTGGCATGTCTTCGCCACTGCTACTCCATGGCACAGGTCAAGCTGGAAGGCAGAGTGTACGCTCACTCTACCGGAGCAGTCGCAGCATCTCTGGCAGAAATTCATAATGTCCCCATTGCAGACATTTGCAATGCGGCCACCTGAAGCTCTGTGCACACTTTTGTTAAGCACTACGCCTTGGACGTCCATGCCAGACAGCATCAGTCCTTTTGCAGGACGATTCTTAATGGACTTCTGTCCTAAAAGTGAGTTCCTCTCTCTCCTGCCGCCCGTCTCGGGGGATTATTTTAGCTCGGTACTCTCCCATTAGTGTGAATGAGTGGTGGAGACTTTATGTCCGGGAAGATAAGGAAATTACGTACCTACCGTAATTCTTGATCTTCTTGGACGAAGTCTCCACTACTCATTCACACGCCAGACTGCCATCCCCCGAGCTCACTTCTTTTTTTATGGTCTTCACTCCTTTAATCGTTGGGCTGTGAAGACTTGGTTCTTTGACCCTTCTTACATGGGTCATTCGGACTATCTTATGTCCGATTTTTAGGTTGGTCCTCTCTAGATTGGTTACACTGCATCTCCTTGGTAAAAAAGGTACTGAGGTGGTTGGAGGGTTGACGCCGAGATAGTCTATACTGTGCGAGCCTGGCTCACAGTGCCGCTTCCTCATGGCTCCATCTCAGCACCGGCCCTCCTAAAAAAGTTTGGCTCCCGCTGGGTCCTAGCACCTCCAGCATACTCCCAGTTAGTGTGAATGAGTGGTGGAAACTTCGTCCAAGAAGATGAAGAATTACGGTAGGTACATAATTTCCATTTTTGGAGGCCACACCTCAAAAAGGACATTGACTGTTTGGAAACGGTGCAACGAAGGGCAACAAAAATGGTTCTGGGGTTGCAAAAAAATGTCTTACGAGGAAAGATTAAGTGAATTAAACATGTACTCCCTGGAGCAAAGAAGAGAGAGGGGAGACATTATAGAGATCTTCAAATACATGAAGGGCATAAATAAACTGCAAACATAGGACCTTTTCCACTTAAAGGAGAACAGTAGAACTAGGGGGCATGATATGAAGCTAAAGGGAGGGAGGTTCAACACCAATACAAGGAAGTTCTTCTTTACGGAGAGAGTGGTGGATGCATGGAATAGCCTGCCCCCGGGAGTGTTGGGGGCAAGGACAGTAGGGGAATTCAAGGCAGCATGGGACAGACACAAGGGAGCCCTCACACACAGGGGCAAGTAGGGAGTTAGTAATAAATCAAGGGCAGACTTAGACCTAATGGTCTCCTTCTGCTGTCACCTATGTTTCTGAATGAATACTTCATGTCAGTTTTCACAGTGGAGGAGAGGAAAGGGCCGGAGTTGAAAAGCAGGGGTAGGACGGGCAGGGAGATGGACTCAAGCCCCTTCACGGAGGATAGGAGGATATTGGAAGAAATAGGAAAACTGAGAACAGATAAAACAATGGGCCCGGATGGGATTCACCCAAGGGTGCCGAAAGAATTAAAAAACAGGAGCTGGTGGAACCATTCATGAGGTTATTTAATCTGTCACTGCTCAAGGGAAGGGTTCCTGGGGACTGGAAAAGGGCTGAGGTGGCACCACTGCATAAAGGGGGAGGAAGGGAGGAGCCAGGAAACTACTGCCCAGTTAACCTTACCTCCGTTGTAGCAGCTAATTGAGGCATTTATTAAATCAATCAATCAAATTCTTTATTTATCCAGGCGATCACCACTGAGCAAGCTCATTTACAAGGAGGACCTGCATTACATAAGTCAGTAATGGTACATTTATACACAAGGAGATAGACAGTAAAAGCAAGTGTACAACAGTGCACGGAGGCTTGCAGTAGACAGTATATAAAAAGACAAAAAAAGGGCAGTAAGAATCTCGTCTCATTTATGAAATGATTAGTTAGAGCATTAATGAAGAAAGCAGAGTTTCACAGCCCCGACCGCCTTCGTACGCGCACTTCCTCCACAAAACCGGTCGGGGCTTGTGAGTCTGCCTTTATTGCCACCGCTTCTTTACAGGCATGTAATACAATAAATGTTGTTTTCATAAATTGAGACGGATGCTGGTGCTGCCCTTTTTTTGGATTTGACTGAGACTGATTTGGGCTTGCACAGCTCCAGCGTGGAGCTGCTTTTTTTGGTTTTCCAGTATATAAAAAGAAGAAGAAAAAATACATTTTGATTCAGGGTGTAACAAACAGTAGAGGGCAAGTCAGCAAGGGATTACACCAGATGCAGCAATACACCTGGATTAATGTTCCTGTACAATAAAGGTGTTATAGAGCAACACAGGGACTAGCTGAGACGGATGCAACAAATGAAGTGGCATACACAGTCCTTTAGAAGCCCTCGGTGTGTTGGGGGGAGTATGCAGCCAGTATGGGGGGGAGGATCTGATGATAGGAAATATTAGGAGCAAATGAATACATTGCTGGTGGTGTATACTGAAAAGGACGGTAGGGGAGGGTGAGATTTAGAGCTAGGATAGGTAGGGGGCTCAAGGACTAGTTGTGCAGGCATGGAGGGTGTAAGAAAGAGGCTGGGGTTGTCATGGAACAGATGCAGGCATCTGAGAGATAATTTGACTGGGGGTCTAACACACAGCAGAATAACGGGAGTCTTTGGATTCAATAATGTCTGAAGCGCATTCCAGAGCTAGGATTGTTGGAAGCAGTTGCAGTCTTCTGTAATATATTTAGAATAAACGGTCTTAAATACCGTAAGACTAACGGGGAGTCCTCAGTTTCAGAGATTTCTGTAATAAGTCCAGAGAGACAGTAGTACGAATCCTATAGCAGCTCTCCCAAAGTGCGTTAGGGCTTTGGGCACTTTCAGTGAGATCAGTGAACAGCTTCTTAAGGCATAGGTTCCAGGCATACTGAAAGTCAGGCAATCAACAATGTACTGTGGTAGTTTACCAGTTATAGCCCTGTATGTCCAGAGAGCCACATTTTTATTTAGTCTGTAATGTAGGGAGGTCCAGCCTACAGCCACATATAAAGAGCAGTGGTGAGTGGAATAGGGGAGTCCAGTGATGACGCGCAGGGCTCTGTGGTAAAGTATATCCAATTTACCAAGGTATGAAGTAGCACATTGGCTGTATATAAAGTCGGCATAGTCAATTAGGAAAAGGAACGTAGACTGAACTAGCTGTCTCTTGGCTTCTGAAGCTAGTAGGCGGTTCAACCTAAAAAAAAAGAGACCTAATCTCTGCCTCAGTTTTTTTTAGCAAGTCCTCCATGTGGTCAGAAAAGGAGAGTTTGGAGTCAAGCCAGACCCCTAGGTATTTGAATTTCGGTACGAATTCCAGGGTTTCTCCTAGGAGGGTAGTGATGGGTGGCAGAGCAGGGTAGGCTACATGACTGAATGGTGATAGAAGCATTGCCTTAGTCTTTTTGGCGTTAAGTAGCAGTTTTTTATGGAGGAGCTGATATTGAAGTCGACTTGTAGGTCGCTACAGGTGGTTTCAGGAGTACAGCGGCTTAGGTAGATCACTGTGTCATCTGCAAAGAGATGAATTTTAGATTCACTGATGCCAGAGTCGATGTTGTTAATATAGATGGCAAAGAGGAGAGACCCCAGGATGGATCCCTGTGGGTTGCCTCTTTTTAGTAGATTTGAGGGGGAGAGTTCACATTCGGCCTTGACCTGCTGGTGCCTATCAGAAAGGTAGCTGTGGAACCAACGCAAGGAGGTAGATTCTAGACCAATATCTTTTAATGATGAGAGTAGGAGGCAGTGGTCGACAGTGTCGAAGGCCTTACTTAGGTCTAGAAAAACGGCGTAGACAGATTTTTTGTAATCTAGTTCACGTTGCCAATCATTTGTCACTTTGGCCAGGGCTGTGATTGTGCTGTGTTTAGTTCTGAATCCAGATTGTATCGGGTTTAGCAGGTTGGTATCATCTATGAACGATTTTAGCTGAAGGTTCACAATTTTTTCCAGGAGTTTTGATAGTACTGGGAGGAGGGAGATGGGCCTGTAATTGTTTAGGTCACAGGGGTCTCCGGATTTGAACAGCGGAATGACATGTGCAGTTTTCCACAGTTTGGGGAGGGTCCCTTGAGAAAGGGACAGGTTAAATAGGTGCATAATCGGTGTGGCCAAGACATGGTAGGCAATCTTTAGATAGCATGGGTCGAAGGTGTCAGCGCCAGCACTTTTCCTGGTGTCCAGCTGGAGGAGGAGATCTTCAACCTCTTTTTGTGAGACAGGAGAGAATGAAAATGCTGTAACTGAAGGACTGGATTCTGACGGTTGCGTGATGAACTGGGAGCGGAGGCTACATGCAGGGGAATTATCAAAAGCTAGCCCTGCAATAGCGAAGTGATTGTTGAAGGCTTGTAGTGTCTCTCTATTGTTGTTGATGGTTACATTGTTAGAAATAATTTTTTTGGGGGAGGGTGTTTCTTGTGGTATTACCAGATAGATATTTTATTGTAGACCAGAACTTGGTAGGGCTATTAGAGGCAGTGTCAAGTTCGGAGCGATAGAAGTTGGATTTGGTGTCCCGAATTAGCTTTGTGCAATGGTTTCTGGCTGTTCTGAAAAGATGCCAGTCTTCGTCTTTGTGAGATTTGCATGCTAGCTTCCAGAGCTTGTCTCTTTTTAGTAGTGCTGCCTTGATGTCTGCTGTAAACCAATGGCATTTTCTTGCCTTAATGCGGGTATTGACTAAAGGTGCGTGGGTGTTAAGGGCACCAGAAACAATTTCGTGGAAGGTGGCGTATGCTGCTTCTACTGTTTTGGCTAAGTAAAAGGTCTGCCAAAGGAGGGAGGTTTTCAGGTCATAGATACATGCCAGTGGGTCAAAATTCCGTTTAAATCGTTTTGTAGAGAATTTTACTGTGGCTGTTAGTTTAAGGGTTGCTCTTATGCCAGCTATAAAGCAATGGTCACTAACATCGGCAGAAAAGATCCCAGCGTGGGAGAAGAAGTGAGGTTTGCTTACTAAAAGTATGTCAGGTAGTGTACTTTTTGATGGGGTTTTCTTATTGATACGAGTAGGTTCATTAATAGGTAGGGTGAGCCCATGCGAGTCGCAGAAGGATTTAAGTGGGAGAGATGCGTTGGACAGCCAGTCATAGTTAAGGTCCCCTAGTATGATTGTTTCCATTGAGCTTGCATTCATAACAGCTGATAGGTGGGAAAGGAGCTGAGACCCCAAGGACGAGGGTCTGTAACATCTTATGACATAGAGGGCCAAGGTAGTTGATATTTCAATTTTTAAGGACAAGCATTCAAAGGAGTTGGCAATTGACGTTGAGCCAAGGGTTGCGATGGTAAACTTGTCCTAAACATAGATGGCTACACCACCACCTCTGGATAGCCTATTGGCTTTAAATAACAGATAGTTAGGAATATTAACCTCTTTGTCTGGTGTGGATGGATGAAGCCACGATTCCGATATGACAAGTACATCCGGCTCTGTGTGGATAGCCCAGGCCTGAACTGAGGTACGTTTCTTTAGGAAGCTACACACATTAACATGCATAAAGCTGATACCTTTGAACTTCGTGACTTCAGCCGGTGAAGGAATAGCTTGTATGGGACCAGGGTTAAGTCGAACATTACCTGAACATAGCAAAAGGAGGAATATAATTTTTCTCAGTGTAGCGAGTGGAAGTTTGGAGGAACTGGTCCTTATTTGACTAGAGGAAGTCTTAGCATAGGAATGGAAGGATCTGTTCCTTATGATGTTTAGGCCTAAGGATACGCAAGCTAGGACCCTGGCCGTATGGCACCAATAAATGTACAGTAGCTACTGGGTTGAGAAGGTAGTGTTCCTTTGGTAGGTAACGAGATGCTGGTGGCTGTCCGCAGGAGAGACTCAGCTGAAAGTGGATACAAGAACTTAGGAGCAGAACATGAGTTGTATAGAGACTCCATAAGTAGGAAATCTTGTGGTAGGGGGTACAAGTCCTCCTTAGGGTAAGTGCCATCTGACGTGTACCCTGTTAGGGGCAGGGTGCATAGGTAGAGCCAGATAGCGAGTTCCATGGCTGAAATCTGGGGGTCAGGAAGAACAACCGTTGTAAAGTCTAAACTGGACAGTGTCGCCAGGAGGGTGTACACACCACGGGGTCTGGAGAGGGGAGTGAGTGGTGTTAGCACCCTTTAAGCCTAAGGTGGCCAATGTAAGACTATATGCCAGTGGGTGGCCTAAGGAGAAGGAAGGAAGGAATTGTAGGAGGGCCAATGGCGGGATGGGGGGGCAAGAAGATCTATATAATAAGGATCAGGGAGGGATGGGTGGGTGGGTGGCGTAAAGTTTGTAGCTTTCCTCCTCTCTGTGTCTGGAGTCTGGTCAAGTGGTCTCGGGCGGCGGCTTTGGAAGCGCCGACCGCCCAGTGGCCGCGGTCCTTGTGGCGGTTGAGCTGGGAGCCCTGGAGGGTTCTCGGCTGAAGGGGAAGAGAAAGCGAAGCTAGTTAATACTGAACCCAGACAATGGCTGAGCTATCCAGTGACAAAAATAATTTGCAAATGAAAGGGGTCTGTTTCCTTGGTGCCCTGAGGTCTGGGCGGCAGTTACAGAGTCAAAGGAAGGGCCGTTACACTTAATTCCACCTAAGCAGAGCAGTTTGCAAGTAATACAGCTTTTTTTTGTGCAGATTTCAGGCAAATTCTAACATCAAAAGCCTACAGTAACAAACTAAGTAAAAACAGCGCCTTTTTTAGCTCGGGAGACAGAGAAAAAGTAAGGAGAGGTGAAGGGCCAATCGAGGCTGAGCCTGGAAGGCCTTCGCACTCAGATTGGTTGCTTGACTTAGCATTACCTCTCTGTGTCTGGCGTCCGGTCGAGTGGTCTCGGGTGGCTGCTTTGGAAGCGCCGACCACCCGGTGGCCGCGGTCCTTGCAGCGGTTGAGCTGGGAGCCCTGGAGGGTTCTCGGCTGAAAGGGAAGAGAAAGCGAAGCTAATTAATACTGGACCAAGACAATGGCTGAGCTATCCAGTGACAAAAATAATGTTGCAAATGAAAGGAAAGGCTGATAAAATATCTAGAGAAGGAGGCCCTCCTAGATGACGATCAACATGGATTCACAGGTGGTAGGTCCTGCCAGACCAATCTGATTAAATTCTTTGACCGAGTTACAGAGATATGGGACCAGGGTGGGGCGGTGGACATGGCCTACCTGGACTTCAGGAAGGCCTCTGACACCATCCCCCACAGGAGGCTGGTAAGCAAGGTGGGCAGCTTGGGAGTAGGGAGCAAACTCACAAACTGGGTAGAACATTGGTTAGAGGGGAGGACACAGAGGGCTGTGGTAAATGGAGTGCACTCAAAAGAAGAAAAGGTGATGAGTGGTGTTCCCCAGGGGCCCATGCTGGGACTCATACTGTTCAACATATACATTGTAGCGCACTAGCACCAGGTATGCTGGGGGTCTCTGCGCCCTCAGCGTCCACTGCACTAACCCTCCTGTCAACTGGTCGAGTAACTATTAAATGTCATCCTTGCACCAATCTTGCTCCCTGTCCTCCTTCCCTAACAGTTCACATGGCCCTCTGTTCCCCTCCCCCTGATTACTCACTCCTCAGTGCAACCCCCCCTGGTGCCCCCACCCTATTTGCTGGCACTTACTTCTGTTTGCAATTGACTGAACCTGTTTTTATGTAATTTTGCTGTTCACTGCCGAAATCACCAAGTATACACCGCACTGTATATATCTTGTGCAAACCGTCTCTAAGGCTGTTAGCTACCTACTCAAACCCTGTATAAGCTTGTCATTTCTCTGGATGTCAAATTTTGTTACTGCCTGTTATCTCATTGTATGTTAAGTATGCTTCTAGTTTGTAACCCTCCCGGGTCGCACCTGAAAATAGGCACTTGGCTGTCTAGTGTGCCTTACCTGGTTAACAAAAGCAAATAAATAAATTGGGGACATTACAGAGAGTCTATATGGCAAGGTGTGCCTGTCTGCAGATGACATGAAGATCTGTAGTAAGAGGACTGATATGACAGAGGGGGGTGGAAAGTATGAGGGAGGATCTGGCAAGACTAGAGGAGTGACTGGAAAGGTGATAGCTGCAATTCAATTCAAAGAAATGGCAGTATAGCATAGAAGTTAGAGTAACAAGCTGTGAACGAGCTTGGTACATCCAGCAGACCAGACCTTGGTTTGAGTCTCACAACCTCCACTTGCATACTGTGTGATTCTCAACAAGTCACTTAACCACCCAGTGCTCCCAGGTCGCCCCTGAAAACAGGCACTTGTGCCTAGTGGGCCTTACCCAGTTACCACAGACAAAAAAAAAAAAATAATTATGCATATAGGGTGTAATAACCCAAAGGCAAAACAAAATACTGGCGTTGGGGGAACTAGGAGTAACTGATCAGGAAGGACACCTGGGGATCACTATTTCAGACAACCTGAAAGTCTGGAGTCAGTGTGACAGGGCAGCAGGGAAAGCACCTAGAATGTTGGCATGCATAGGGAGGGGTTTTACAAGAAGGAAGAGGGAAGTGATCATGCCACTATACAAAACCATGGTCAGACCACACCTGGAATATGAGGTCCAGTTCTGGAGGACATACTTGCAAGGAGACAAGGACGGACTGGAGAGGGTTCAGAGAAGGGCAACCAAAATGGTGCAAGGGCTGCAGGAGAAGTCATACGGAGAAAGAGTGGGGGAGCTGGGGGACAGGAGGGAAAGGGGGAACATGATTGAAACATTCAAGTACTTTAACAGCATAAATGGGGTGAGAGTTGACAACATCTTCAGTAGTGTTGCTCAGATAGTATCCTAGAAATCAAGTACCAATGTATACCTCCAATTTGGCCAGATAGTTGCTGTGGTAGGATAGTAGTGCTATCTGACCATGGATCCTACCAACTGGGATACCTGGATCCTAACCAGGATCCATCACTATCTGGCCCCAGATCCTACTTATCTGCCCCAGGATCCTTGGATCCTAACTAGGATACCTGGATCCTAACCAGGATGCATCACTATCTGAGCCTGGATCCTAACTATCTGTTAGGATCTGTGGATCCTAACCAGGACACCTGGATCCTTACCAGGATCCGTCACTATCTGACTCTGGATCCTGCATCTGTCTTTGGCAGGATATCTGGTAGGATCCAAGTCAGGATACCAGCACTATCTGTCAGATAGTGGTAGGATCCACAAAAGCATTATCTGAGCAACACTAATCTTCAGAATGAGTGAGAACAGATCCACTAGGGGGCATGCATTCAAACTGGAGGGAGTGGAAGATTGAGAGGTGACATCAGGGGGAAATTATTTACTGAGAGGGTGGTGGGGCCATGGAACAGACTGCCGGAATGGGAGGTGGGGGTAGATACAGTGGACACATTTAAAAGAGCTTGGGATACACACATGTGCCTAACCAACAGGGGTCAGGCAGAGAATGGAGGGCAGAGATCTTCCTAGAGGGTGGGGGGATTCAGGCAGACTGGATGGGCCATGGGGTCCTTTTCTGCCGACAGATTTCTATGGTTCTATGATACTTCTGTGGTACCTGCATCAATAGTCACAGTTTCTTATCCATGTGCCCCACATGGCAGTCATAGGACTTTTTTCCAGTTGCCCAGAATTTTAACCAGGCGCATTCCCAAGTATTTTAAGGACAAGCACCCACACTCCGCACAGCAGAGTGAACAACTAGAGCCCAAGTTATGGCTCCCACATGGATTACAGGACACAGTCTTTTAGGGAAATTCTCATTCTCCTTGGCAGCATGAAGCTGGAGTTTAAAGCACAACAGTCTTTACCACATTAGACTGAGTGAGCCTGAGGCTTGGCTCTCTACCTCTTTACAGACTTTGCTCTTTGTAAACTGACACAATAGGCTCTTTCGATGCAAACACTTGCACTTGGCAGTAAACTTGTTTACTATTGCTCTCTCAGGCTCTTTCAACACATAATTTGCACTTGGCAATGAACTGTTTTCTGTAGATTTCTTAGCTCAAACAATACACATGGAGTCCCTTGTGGTACACACTGGCACTTGCAGCTCTCACAGAGAAAACATTGGACGGACCTCCCAGGCAATGTCAGAAAGAGCCACATGCTCTGGGTACTCTCCTTCCAGTCCTGTAGGCACTTAACAGATCAGACACATTTGTATACTTTATTGAACCCTTCTCTGGTCACTTGGCTAGTGTCCACCCTCTGAGCGTTGATGTGAACACGGGGTACAGACAGTCACAATCAGTTCTCTATGGGCTTTAATGCCCCTCAAAGCTTTCATTAAAGTTGCACTTGGCAAATGCAATTTACTCACTCAGGTGTCTTGCAGAAATTGCTTTTCTCCTTCCGAGGTTTCTGGATTCATCAGCACTCTCACTGTTGAGGTAGGTTCAGCGCTCTCACAGCTGGCTATGCATCAGGTTGCTGGCCCACATTTTTCCCAATATGGAAAGGCTTTGGCTAGCCCTGGAGGACATTCTCTGGCAACCCCTAGGCTAGCGACTTCTGGTTCTGGCAGCAACTTATTTCTCTTGGCAGAAGAAAGGCCTCCTCCCCTGTGGAGGGGCTTACACTGGATTGCTAGGCCCATTTCTTTAGCTGACGGCCTGAGCCCCCACCTCTGTGGGGGGCTCCCTCTCAAAATCACTGATCTTCAGCCTGAAGCACTGTCTTTAATGGAGTTCCTCTGAGGCTCCCGATTGGCTGAAACTATCTACTGCTCCCATCACTATTGGCTAATCCTGCCTGTCACTCCAAGAAATGAATATTTATTAACTTCACTCGATACACTATAAGCTCCCTGTTTTGGCACCTGAAATTAGGTCCCTGCAGTTTCCCCATAAGCACTTTGCAATGTCCCATGAATCACTGGCATTGTCCCACAAGTCCTGGCTTGAAATCCTGGCTTTCCGATTGGCTGTTGCTGCACTATCATGGCTGCTAATACACACAGTCCCAAAGCAGAGCCACACAGTCCCAAAATAAAAGTTCTGGTACAGCCCGATTAATTACTTATTTTACGTTCTTGCCCCACAGTCCAAAAGCTCCTTTTCAGCCCTCCTCCAGCGCTGCCCAGCTTTAGCATTTCTGTTCAGTCCTTGGCCTGTCGCTGGTGTCGTAATTAAGTGTCCCCAGGCAGCAGACAGGCAGTTTACCTGAGTCCCCATTCTTAGCATTCTGGTGCAACCAGTATTTATTTATGTTTATTTTAAACTTCCCCCTTTCTACAATAGCCCCCTTGTGTATTGTGGCAGCTGCTGCTTTATTTTTGTTTTGTTTACATTTTCTTTTCATTTGCAGCAGCCGTCGAAAGTACAGCCCTTTGAGGAGCCAACCCACTCATGAATATTAATAAGCCAGGCCACCCCTTGCTCCAGCGCACATGGAGCTCTGTATTTATTTAAGCTAGTGGCTCTCTCTGGGCCAATCAAGTCACCGGCACCTGCCCTGCAACTATCGGGGACTGGGACCACTGGAGGAGCCACAGGTTGACCGCGGGTGCGGTCAGAAAAAAGAGCACACTCCTTAGAGCCTGCACAGGCACACCAGCTGGCCTGAATGCTGGCATACACTGTCTACTCCTCCCGACCCCTGCCCCAACTGGCAAGTACACAGAGGCTAGTCAGAGCCTTTTTGGTACCTCTGGGGGACATCCTGAAAACGGGAGCAATTTGAGGGAACCTGGGGCACATAAGGACTTGGGCTGGAGCGGTAATGTCGGGGAACACCACCGGTGGACCAGCAGGCAAAGGGAGATGCTCCACTGCGGGAGCAAGAATGTGAGTAAGGGCCACAAGGTAAGCCCCCATATCTTGGGGAGGGCTACAACCTATTTTAACTACTCTAACTACATATATGTTTTCCATATAGCTTTTTACCACTTGGGGATAGCAGGAATTTACCCCTTGGCATGCCTCCTGATCCAACCCCACACTGAGGCAGGTTCCCCCATGGATTCCCCCCCCCCCCCACCGTGGTGGGGCCAGGGAAGGGAGGGCCATCCTCCTCTCTGGGAAAATAATCCAGACTGCCCAGGGTGACACCAGAGTCGGGAGTGTGGCCAGGGCTTCATGAAGCCTGCTAGCTCCCTTTTCCATTTTTTTCCTTCCCGTTGCTGAGGCGCGCATGTCAGCGTGCACACATGGAGGCATGCGCATGCTGCAGAGTCCTGTAGAACCCTCCTGTCATGGTTGCCCCAGTCCAGCACTACCACCAGGCCCCCACCTGGTGGCAGTTATTCAGTGGGAACAATGAACCACCCACTCAGAGAGGAGAACAGTCCTCCACACGCTCGATCCTCTCCCTTCCCAGCCGACCTCGATGACTCACATCCACTCCTGAACACGGGTCGCCCAGCAGGGAAGGAGGTAAGGTGTCCAGTGCCTCAACCGTCCATGCCACTGGGCCGATTTCATTTTCAAATATTGCATCTCACGGATTCTTTTCAAACGAATATACGAAAATGTCAGCAGAAACAGGCCCTAAAGGGCTATCAAATCTGCTCGAGTATGCAGCTCACAGATTAATTTACTGAAGATGCCTCCCATACCCAGTCCCCTGATTTATAACCTCACCTCCATCACCCCCCAGCCTCCCTCTGTTTTGACTATTCCTTGACCCTGTCCCACCCCTTTTGAAACGGACCACATTCTTCAGCGAAAATTGGCTCCTCCGGCAGTTGGTTCCACCTTGCTACCACCCCTTCAGTGAAATAGTGTCTCCTCATTTCTCAACTGAATTCCCCCCTTTCAATTTCAGACTATGTCCCCTCGTGACCCCCCCTTAAACTGACGATGTTCTACGTACTAACCCATTTCATATCTTTTAAGTATTTGAAGGTCTCAATCATAGCCCCCTCTCCCTTCTGTCTTCCAGTGAATACATGTTGAGCTCCCTCAGTCTTTCCTCATAGGGTTTGTCTTTGTCCCCAGACCCAGGATCATCATGGTTGCCCTTGGCTGCACCCACTCCAGTAGATTGGTGTCTTTTTTTTTTAAATATGGGCACTAGAACTGCACACAGTACTCCAGGTGTGGTCTCACCAGCGACTTGTACAATAGCTGGATGACGTTCTCCCTCCTTTAGGTGATTCTTCTGGAGATGCACCCCAGCATTTTGTTTGCTTTGGCTGCCACCTTACAGCATTGCACTGAGTGTTTTATGTCCCCTGTGACAAGCACCCCTAGATCCTTTTCCTCCTCTGAAATGGATACCTGCACTCCCACCAGCCTGCAGCTAGTCCCAGGGTCTCTGGTTCCCAGGTGCAGGACCTTACACTTCTCAACATTAAACCTCAGCTGCCATATGCTTGACTAGTGCTCCAGCTTTGCTAGGTCCTCTCTGAGTTCCTGCCTCCCTTCCTCGGTGTCCACTCTCACACAGATGTGTGTGTCATCTGTGAAAAGGCTGGTTTTACTCTTGATCCCATCCTCTATGTCCTTGATAAAGATGTCAAATAACACCGGCCCAAGCACTGAGTCCTGTGGGACCCAGCTGGTTACTGGTTTGGGTTTCGTTACTTCCCCCTCTATAATTACCCTCTGCTGCCTGTCCTGCAGTCAGGTCCTGACCCACCCCACCAGTTTCTCCCCGGCTCCCAGGTTCCTCAGTTTACTGAGCATCCTTCCATGAGGCACTAAGTCGAAGGCCTTGCTGAAGTCCAGACACAGGACATCCACTACGTGGCCCCTGTCAAGTGACCTTGTGACCCAATGGAAGAAGTCAACAAGGTTGGTCTGGCAGGATCTCCATGTGACAATCCTGTGCTGCCTTTCATCTTGAAGACCATTCGCTTCCAGAAAGATCACTAGTCTCTCTTTTAGAATGGTCTCCATTAGCTTCCCTACAATGGAGATAAGACTGTAGTTACCTGGCTCATCCCTGGGTCCACTCTTGTGGAGAGGCACCACATGTGCCATTCTCCAGTCCCGAAGCACGCATCCTGTCTCCAGTGAGGTTTGCACCTAATATCAACTGCATCCAATTTTCTGGGGGAATGACACAGTGGACAATTTGTGGGTCAGGAAGCTCCACTTATCACATTGCTGTGGCCATGCAGGGTGTTTGGCTCAGGCATTGGGTTGCAGACCAGGCACTGAAGGTGAGGCTGTTTAACCTGGCCTTTGAAGGTGGGTTACTGTTCAGTTCAGGACTGGGTGACATCCTAAAGGACATCCAGGATAAGAAGGATCAGCTCCTAGTGTCGAAACAGCAACAGAAAACAAACTCGATATTGAAGCGGCGAGGAGGTGCATGGCAGCAGCAGTCCCTTGGTGGTTTTCATCCCTTTTGGAATCCAACGCAATAAGGAACCTATTCTGGATTCAAGGGCAAAAGTAATAGAGAATCCTTTGCCTGCAGGTATAATGGGGGCACAGGATGATGATGAGGTGACTCCAAAAGAAGGTACGCAGGCCCGTCTGTTTACCCACCTTCCTTCCCTTAGTGGAAGACTACAACGGTTTTACCAGAAATGGGCTGAAATCTTGTCAGACACATGAATATTAGAAATCCTTGCTCTAGGATATGCTATACAGTCTGCAACAGTACCCTCAAGAGATCATTCTTGTGATCCCCTGTGCCCCAAAACCCAGTGAAGAGGCAGGCAGTAGCCCAGACCTTAGATCACTTGTTGCAGATTGGAGTAGTTGTGACAGCACCCTCCAACGAGGAGGTCTGGGGTTCTTCTCAATTTCCTTTGTGGTTCCCAAGAGGTCGGGGGGCTTCCGACTGATTCTGAACCTGAAGTACCTCAAGAAGTTTGTCTGCCGCATGACTTTTAAGATGGAGTCCTTGTGGTCAATAATCTGAGCAATCCAACAAGAGGATTATCTGGCTTCCATAGATGTGAATGATGCTTATTGACACATCCCTATGTGACAGTTATATTAATAGTTTCTCAGGCTCATGATTCAAGGACAGCATTTCCAGTACTGGCACTTCCCTTTGGGCTAGTGACTGCTCCATGGTGTCAGTGTGGCTCAGTTGGTAGCATAACCGCCTCTGGACCAGAAGGTTGTGGGTTCTCGTCCCACACCAGGATTGGAATTGCACCTAAAAATCGCTGGCATCCGAGTGCAGTATTGGGGGGTGCTGTACTGCTGGGGTGTGCCGTCCTTCGGATGAGACATTAAACCGAGGTCCCTTCTACCCATCCTGGTGTTGTCCTGGTGGGTGTCCAGGTGGAAGTAAAAGAACCCAGGGCACTCTTCGCAAAGAGTAGGGAACATTCCCGGTGTCCTGGCCAACATTCCCCTTCCCATAAACCGGTTCATGCAATTATCCAGGCTGTGTGTGGGTGATGATGTGCGATATGGCCGCCACCACACATTCAGTCACTTCACTACCAGTCTAGCATTGCTTGTAAAGCGCTTTGGATGTATGAAAGCGCTATATAAATTCTTCCTCCTCCTCCTCCTCCCATGTGTATTCTCAAAGGTCCTTATTGTACTAGTGGTGCAATTTAGACAGGAGGGATATCACATGCATACATACCTGGATGACTGTCTCATATGAGTCGCATCGTCTCAGAGGAAGAGGAGACTTGTGTTGAGGACCCTGGAGGTGATAGAGTTTCATGGCTGGGTCATCAACCAGGAAAAAAGCTCCATAGTTCCTTCTTAAGACTTTTTTTTGGAACACTTGGGGGAAAGTCTTCCTCTTGTCATCCAGGATGGAGACCTTGAGGCGAGAGGTCCAGTGCCTCAGCAGACAGTCAGTCTCTGCTCACAGGATCCTTCAGATCCTGGAGCTGATAACTGCGTTGATATAATTAGTCCCTTGGGCTTGCATACATATGTGACCCCTTCAGAAAGGGATGCTGAAGGCCTGGAACCCAGCCTTGGAAGACTACCAAGCCTTGATCACACTTGCTCAGTCTGGCTTGGTGGATAAATCCCAAGAAACTCAGCAGGGGGTCTCCTCTGGAACTACCATTAGAACTGATACTGATGAGCAATGCCAGCCAATTGGGCTGGGATGTAGTCCTAGTGCACACACTGGCACAGGGCATCTGGTCCCCACAGCCTTTGTAAGGCTTCTTTCAAACTTCTTTCATTAGTACCACTGGACGTCCTGGGGCTGATAACTGTGGTGACAGAATTAGTTCCGTGGACTTAGATGCACATGTGACCCCTTCAGAAAAGGATTCTGGAAGGCTGAAACCCAGCCTCAGAAGATTACCAAGCCTTGATCACACTTGCTCAATCTGTACAGCAACTGATGGCTTGGTGGATAAATGCCAAGAACTTCAGCAGGAGTCTCCTCGGGAACTACCAATAGAATTGGCAGGATCCAATCAGTGAGAATCCTTGATTCCATAACCCCTCCACTCCCCATCAACACTGGTGTCCCTCAGGGCTCAGTGCTTGGTCCCCTACTCTTCTCCATTTTCCTTAATGATCTTCCCACAGCCTGCTCATCCTCATCTATCCACATGTACGCTGATGATACTGTCTTATACAGTTCCGGTTAAAACCCTGCTGCTGTGGAAACCAGCTTACAGCATGACTTCAACCAAGTTCAGCTCTGGTTTGCTTCTCACCAGCTTTTTCTAAAAATCAAGAAGACAGTCTCAATTACTTTTGGCACCAGGCAGAGACTCTCTAGGCTCCCGGCCCTACCCACCTTCCACACCCTTGATGGGACCATCCTGAAGGACACCTCCTCATTTAGATATCTGGGGGGTTTGGCTGGATCAGCACCTCAACTTCTCTGTGCATATCGATGTTATCCTGAAGAAACTGCACCCCAAACTTGGTGCTCTGTTCAGGAATTGTAGTTGCATCCCGCTGACTGCGAGGCGTGAAATTGTACAGAAGATGATACTCCCCATCTTTGACTACTGTGACGTAGTCTATGGTGCTGCTCCCAAATCTTCCCTGACCAAGTTGGACACTCTCTTTAACGCCTTCTGCCGCTTTGCTCTCGATTCCCCTTCCCGCTCCCACCACTGTGAACTCTATCACTCTCTAACCTTCCTTCCACTATCTCACAGACGCGTCTCACACTGTGCCAAACTAACCTCCAAATTCTGGTTTGGAGTGCTCCTCTCCTATCTCTCACCCTCTCTCTCCACTCCACCTCCCCCCACCCACTCTCTCAGATCTAATGACGCCCGCACCTTGACGATCCCTCGCCACTCCACCGTCATCGGTCAGACTGGTTTCGCCCATCGCTTCCCTAAAATCTGGAATTCCCTCCCCCCTGAAATATGACACTCCTCTTCCAACTACTCTCTTACCTCTGCCCTACACAATTACCTCTCCCTCAGCTGTTCCTGCTTTAACCCTCCTTAATACCTATCCCCAGTTTCTGCCTTCCTACCCCGGCCCCCCCGGCAGGGTTCTCAACATCCTGAAGGGAGAATCAGGAAATGGCTGCCCCTTCTCCTCATATTCAGTTCTTGCCTCTCCCCCTCTCTTCTCCACCTGCCCTTCTGGGTCAGCCGTGTGCACAACTTACCCCGTCTTTTTTACTCCAACAGCACTTGCGTACTACCTCGAGCCTGCTCCTGGTACAGTCATACACTATACTGGTTCTGTTGCATTATTACTGTTTTGTACGTTTATATGTTCTTTTGTATGATTTTGGATATGTATTGTAATTTACCCAATGTTCCACTACTGTTTATTGCACAATACCTTGTGTTCCAACTGTTACATAATCTTACAATATTGTATTGTTTGTACAACCCACATACTATAGTAACTGATCATCCTTCACAACCCTATGTAACCCCTTCCCCCCCCAGGTCGCACTGTGAGATGAGCAACTTGTTGTTCAGTGTGCCCTCCTGGTGAAACATTTCAATAAATGAATAAATAAATTGATACGGATGACCAATGCCAGCCATTCGGGCTGGGGTGCAGTCCTGGTTCATGCTCCAATGCAGGGCATCTGGTCCTCACAGGAAAAGGCTACACAAAAAACGTACTGGAAATGAGGGCAGTACATCTTGCTCTTCTTCATTTCTGCTCGAGTGTGGTCAAAGACAGTGAAGGTAAGGTCATACAACCCTGCCACCATGGTGTACATAAACAACTAAGGAGGCACAAGAAGCAAAACAGCTGGCAGATGCCACCAAAGTGCTGCTGTGGGCAGAGACACATCTGCTGTCCCTTTCAGCTGATCATCTGGCAGGAGATCTGAACATTCAAGTTGAATGGCTGAGTTGGGAAACAATCCACCCAGGGGAATGGATGTTGAACCAGGAGGTGTTTGACCTTCTATGCAAAAGGATTTGCCACACCAGATCAACCTAGTCGCATTGAAGAAAAATGCACAGGTAACACAGTTCTTCAGTTGGTACCGCTGTCCTCAAGCAGTGGCAGTGGATGCCCTGTTTCAGAAATGGGATTTTGTCAGGGCGTAAATGTTCTTTCTACAACAGCTCCTGTCTGAGGTGCTTCGGAAGAGGTAAGGCACTCAAGAGGAAACTTCCTTCTGATAGCTTCACAATGGCCAAGAAGACTGTGGTTCTTGGACCTGGTGAATCTAGCCCAGCAGGTACCATTCCAGCTACCACTTGGGGGTTGGGGGACCTGCTCTTCCAGGGACCCATTCTGCATCCAAACCCAGAAGTGATGTAGCTGGTGGATTGGATCCTGAGAGAAGGAGGAGATTGTTTTGGCAGGGGTTTTCCAAGAATGTTGTGGATACCCTGATGACTGCCAAGAAGGTGTCTACGTCCACTGTCTATTACCAAGTGTGGAACACCTTTTCGACTTCAGCCAGGGAGAAAGATATCAGACCCTCCAAAGCTATGATTCCACAGATTTTGGATTTTTTGCAGGTAGGAGTAGACAAAGAACTTGCGCTGAGCACTCTTGAGATGTCAGGTATCTGCGCTAGCAGCAGCCCTTGGAAGTCCCATTAGGGCATCCTTGGGACCTAGCCAGGAAGTTATATGTTTTCTAAAAGCGGTTGGTAGAAACAGGCTATTGTTCCAGTCCCTGGTTCCTCCATGGGGCCTTAATCTGGTACTGAATGCCCTTTGTAAGGCTCTTTTCAAACGTCTTTCATCACTACCACTGGATATCTTGTCCTACAAGGCGTGCTTCCTGATTGTAATCTGTTCTACCAGAAGGATTGGTGAACAACTTCATCACACAAAGAACCTTACCTTATTATTCATAAGGAGAAGATGGTACTGAGGAGAGTTACGTCCTTTGTTCCTAAGATTCCTATAGCCTTTCATGTAAATCAGGAAATCTGTTTCCCATCCTTCTGCCCTAAACCAGCAAATCCAAAGGAGCATGAGCTGCACACGCTGATTTGCGCAGAGCGGTCCAGACGTCCCTCAGAAGGGCAACAGAATTCAGAAAGTCCAAATACCTGTTTGTTCTTTTTGGAGCAGCACAAAATAGCTAGAAAGCTTACAAGGCCACCTTGACCAGGTGGATGAGGGTTTGCATTGCGAAGCCCTATGCAGCAGAGAAGAAGAAATCTCCAGCTTTTATAAGGGCTCACTCCACCAGGGCTCTGGCTACTTCCTGGGTGGAGCGGGGGAGGCATCCGTGTTAGAAACTGTGTAAAGCAGTGACATGGTCCTCCATTCATACATTCACTAAGCACTACAAATTGAATGTTCAAAGTTCTGCTGATGCAACCTTTGGTCACAAAGGTTTGCGGGCGGTGGATAGCAGACAATTATTTTTTGCCTGTATGGGTAACATATGGGACAATATTTTCCCCCTCTTAGTTGGACAATGGGTACTGCATCTTAGAACCCATATGTATTAACTCCCCATTGACAATGTGAAGCAACAGTGAAAGGAGAAATTCCTTCATACTTATCGTAATTTCCTTTTCTGTTAACTGTTAGTTCCCTGTGTGCTCTAGGTGCCACTCACAGTAAGATCCTCCAAGTGGCACCCCACCCTAGGAGTGAAGCACCTGTTGTAAGGATATTAGCTGGGGATTGCTGGAGGAAGGGAATGCCCTTTCTGAGGTTGTCCTCTTCCTAGTGCCCTTAAAGTTTTTGTAACTAGCACTGGTTTGTACAGAGGGTCCCACCTTTGGGAACAGTGGTCCCTCAAGTGGCACTGAATGTCGCTCTTCGGGTACCTGACTCCTAGTACCATTGCAGTGGAGGAGGCCATGCATCCCAGCAGTTGCAGAAAATCTGTTGCAGACCTTGACTGGCCTGCATTGAAAGAATTTGCAGTGGACATCAGATTTGATTCCCTTGCCTCTGGAAGAAAGGCCCTCCCTTGCAGGGTATCTAGCTCTGTGCCAATGAAGTCTAATACTTGAGCTGGCTGAGTTTATGACTTATGTAGGTTATCAGGAAGCCCGGGTTTTCCAGGGTACTTCTTACTAGCTGCAGTGAGTGTCCTGCTTCCTGTTGTGTTTTTCCTGAGACTAACTGGTCTTCCAGGTTGGGAGAAAACACCACTCACCTTCTTAGGTAGGCAGCCCCACCAGCTAGGCACTTTGTGAAAATCCTTGGTGCTGTGAAAATCCTTGGTGCTGAGGTGAGACCAAAGGAAAAAGCTTTGAACTGATATTGGCAGTTCCCTAGCCTGAACCTGATGCCATACTTTCTGTGGGTGTGTCTGACTAGGATGAGGCAGTAGTCATCTTCTAGATCCAGCAACCCCATCCGTTCTTCTATCTGCAGAGATGGTAAATCACTGAGTAATTATTTTGAATCTTTCCTTTTATGTGTTTGTTCACGTATCTCAGGTCCAAAATGGGTTGTCACTCCTTATTTTTCTTGTGAGTCAGGACATATCTTGAGAAGAGACTCCATAGTGTGGCAGAGACTTTCTTCACTGAGCTTGCCTGTCGTAGTTTCTTTACCAACAGCTCCAACAGGATTTTTTATTGTTTTGCTGAGGTAACAGCTGGGGATTTTTTTGAATTGCAGAAACAAACCTTGGCTCAGTGCTTCCAGTACCCACTTGTATGTAGTGATGGTTGAGCATTCCTGGAAGTAATGAGCTGACAATCCCCTGACTGGCAATGACTGGATGATCTGGGTAAAATTGTCAGGGGTTTTGCTTCTGCTGTTGCTTAGGGGCTGGTACTGCAGCTGCGAGCCTAGTGCCCCTTCTACCCGTTTCCCTATAGTAAGTCCTTTGGGGTGGATATTCATAAGGGGCAGATGACCTTGGGTAGTAAATTCTACCTCTGCCTACTCTTCCATAAGGCCTGTAGGAAGTGGAAGCCTTTACTTTCTGAGTATTGTTCCTATAGGTGGTTTTGTACTCATCCATTTTTTTCATATATACCTCTGAGTTGTCACCAGAGAATTTCCCACAAAGGAGAAATCCATAGTTTTAGTTTGTGTGTCCTGGGATAGGAGGGTAGCCCCAAGTCAGGCAAACCTTCTTAAGGATAGTGCGTGGGCCAGGACCCTTGAAGCAGTGTCATTAGTGTTCACAGTCAAGTGAAAGTGGTAGTTGGTGGCTTCCATTGCTATTCTAGTTGTGGTCACCAAGTCCTGCACTAGCTCACCACTTGCTTTCTTATTCAGTGTCACTATGAAGTTCCAATGTGCCTTCGCTGCATATGCCAGGTAAGCTGCTTGTCTGAGGAGCAAGGACACTGATGTATACACATTCTTGGCCACCACGGTATCCAGTTTTCTGGAATAATTCTCAGGAGGCTGAGCAGAGAAAAGTACCATAGCCTTCTCACATGCAGCAGCCTGAACCACTCCCTCATTAGCAGGGTGGGAACACAGGTAGGCAAACCCCTGCCTGTCCACCTGATGCTTTTTTTTTTTAATTTCTTCTCAATTCCAGCAGCCGAGGTACTGACATGATTTTGACGGTGGCTTTCTTAAAGGATTTATGGATGGGAAGTGGCAACCTCCTTGTAGGGGCCAGATCCATCATGTCAGTGAATTGAGCCTCTCTTCATCCTTCTCAGTCTCATGACAGGGGATGTTTACCATTTGACGTACAGAGAAATAATGGGATGTGTAATCCTCAGAAGGCCTGGGAGAATAGACACATTCCTGTTTGTTCAGGGAACCATAAGGTTCCAGAGGTTCCCTCTCTTCCTACTCTTCATAATATATATTTTCCTCTTCCACAGACATTTGGTACAGAACCTGAGCCTGAGGTAGGTGGGTGGGTGGGCAGGTGGATTCATAAAATTTCCCATAGCCTAGAAAGCCTGGAAAAATTGCCATGCCCTTGTCCTGTCATCTGCTGGAGGAATTTTGTCAAGAGTCAGGTGTCTTCTCTTTTCCTTTTTCAGGAGGAAAGACAGAGATATTTTTCCTTTTTCATTGCGGACACTGTTTCCAGTGCCTGCTCTGAGACAGTTTTACTTTTGTGCTTGCCAACACTGAGCTCAAGGTTCCCTCTTTTGAACACCCTGGGTTCTGCACCATCTTTACTATGCTTTTCTAATGGCTAAGCAACTTTTGCTTTCTTTTCTGTCCCCTTTGACAGGGACTGCTGCTTATTCTGAGGGGCAGGACCCTCATCTGATCCTTTAGTAGGTGACATTGAGGTATACTAAGAAGCCATAAAGTCTTTTGTTTTGTTAGCCTTTTCTTTTGTGTTATTAGGCAAAACTTTGTACAGAGTTCACAATTTAAAAAGTCATGATCAGGACCAAGGCACTTTATGCAAGCTCATGGCAGTCTGCCTTTGTTAGGAGCTGAAAACACTTTGTACAACGTTTAAAGCCTATAGGTCCTGTTTTTCTTCTTCTTTTTCTCTTTTAAGGTCTGTCAGTCATGCCAAACACTTAGAAACAAAAGATAAAATATCTGGCTCCCTTAAAGTTTACAAAAAAATATTATAAATTAAGCCAAAAGTTTGTCAAAAGGGCTATAGAATATTAAATTCGGGTTGGGTTCCCTTTAAAAACAGAACCACTGGTGTATTTTTTTTTTTTACCTCAGAACCCAACTGAATTTAAAAAAGGACTGAGGTAAAGTGTCAAATTAATATTTTAATCAGTCAGATTGGCTTGGTTCCTTCTTTAACAGAACCATGCAGTGCTGAACTTTGAAACCACCAAAAAATGAAGCAAAGCAGTAAATTACAGCAATATTTAGAGGTTTTGATAAGATAGTAAGTGGTTCCCCAAAGGCGGGAACTGCACTGATTCGAAGCCTTCTCTGGTTCCTGGGACCTGATCAGGAACTGGAGAAGCCACTAAAATTATACAATAAATAGGAGATATGCAATGGGGAGCTGTCATATAAATGATTTATTTTCACTCGCTCCCAGTGACCATGGGTAACCTCACAAAGCGGTGTAGCGCAGCCGTAAGTGCAGTACTGTACCCGAGGTTACTGCGAACATGTGAAAATAAATCATTTATATGACAGCAGCCCCATCACATATTCCGTCTATGCAATAGGCCCCATCTGTTTGGCCAAGTTTTTTTATATATTTACTGTTGTTTTTCTTCTTTTTTTTCTTTCCATTTGTTGTTCCATGCTGATATGACCGTTGCTATGGCCAAGATGTCAGGATGTTTGTCATCTTGGTAACATTGTTTGTGAATGGTTGAGCGGCGTGAGCTTTTGAAATTTTTTTGAAAAAATGGAGGACTTTTTTAGGGAGGGTGTCTGACAGTAGCATTGCTGCTGTGTTCAGTCCATGGTGAGCAGAAGAGCGAAGTGGTGTTTAAGGTAATACCTTAAAAACAGCTCTTTTTTTGGTTGTGTTGTTCGGCTGAGGATCGTTTATTTTGGGCTGAAATGGAGCACGGTCATGGAGAAAACAGTGGAGCGGGTAGCGGTTTCTGCCTAGCAGAGGTGGATGGCTGATCCAGCCATCAAGAATGGTAGCTTTAATTTTTGTTTAAAATGAACTGATGTACCGGCCCAGTGGCGTGGAGGGCTGAAGCAGTGATGCCTTACCTCCTGCCACGCCAGCGACCCGTATTCGCAGTGTGAGCGGGTCATTGGGGGTCAGCTGGGGAGGGAAGGAGAGGATCTAGCATCCCGCTCTCCCGGGGAGGGTGGGTAACAGAGACCGGCACCTGCCTGACACCTAGCGGAGGCTAGATGTTGGCATGCCCAGCTCTGTACAATGGGAGGATGGAGGAGGAGGAGGAGCAGCTGACCGGCGTGCTTCGTGCGGACGTGCACGCAGCTCTGCCATTGTCAGCACTGCATGCTCCACTCCGCAAGGAAAGCGAAAAACAGTCCCAGTCATGCGGCATGAATGGCTGTCCTCCACAGGCGCTGCCCCCAAGAAGACACCTCCTCGATGCTGGATCTGGATTTGGCAGTTGAGTTGGGAGGCTCTCTGCCACCTTGCCACGGAGGGTAAGCCATGGGGGAACATGAGAGGAGGTCTGCAGTTCAGGGGACTGGGCTCGGAGGACAGCAATGACCTAAGGCCAACTGGGACAGGGGAGAAAAAGGTAATAAAAACAGATAAATAAATAAAAAGAAACTAAAGTTTGGTCACTGGGCAGATCAGGGGGAGATGCATTGGTTCAGGTTTTGTGAAAACTGGGGTGGTCGGAAGCAAGGCAGGGCACAAAATGTGTTTCAGCTGTAAGGAGTGTGAGTGAGTAAGTGAAAGTAGTACCATGCTGCAGGCTTGTGGGGAGGTGGGGGATGAAGCTGGCAAACTGATGACGACAGAACTATATGAATAAATGGCTGATGACGACAGTACTATACAGATACATTTGTGGTCCACAAGTTTATCTGTATAGTATTGACATCATCAGCCATTTATTCATACAGTTGCCCTGATAAACATGTTTATCAGGAGTCTTGAGACTCCATACCTATAGCATAAATACAACTAACACCCTAATTAATGCAGAGTATTGAGGGATAAGTAAAATAAATAAACCTAAAAGAAATAAAATTATAAAACCCATTCCAGAGGCTAGAAGAGTGGAGCTGTACTTCAATGTGACTGCTCTCTTCAACAGAGAAACAAATGTGAAGAATGGCAGTTAGGGGGAGTGTGACCACAGTGCAGAGTTTGAATTTTATTCTAATTCTAAATTCCATAATTAGCATAAGTTCCACCTCCGGGGCAACTCTGTCCAGTGAACTGATTGCTGTTTGTGAATTAAGCAATAATGCATGGGTGGGTGGGTGTCGTGCTGAGATAATGTCATGTCTCAGGTGTTTGGGCATGGGGTTGCAGACGGAGTGCGTCCAGCACCCGAGAAGTGATGTTCTCCCCACAACACATGCCCTGGAGTGCATTATTGCAATTATAAAATGGTGTGCTTATTTAAATAAAAACAAAAAGAAAAAAGGTAAAGAAATACACTCTTATAATACATTTTTAGTGGCTTTTTGAAAAGGGGCAATGTTGCGCTGTGCTGGGATAACATCACTGTTGAAGGCCAGCACTGACCAGTCAGAGCCCAGGATTTTTTCTTGCCATTTTATAATATATACTGATGAATTCCTGGGGTTAGAATGATTGACAACTGCATTTATAATTCATGTAATGAGTCCTGTTTTCCAGCAAGTGTTGTTACCTACTGGTAGTAGTGTCACATGCCACAAGTGCTGACGAATCAGGCTGCTGTGATGTCCATGATCATGCTGTGGGCCACAGTTAGGTATTTTTGTGACCTGCATATTGGGCACTCGTGCATGTGGTGGTGGTTGTACTCGTCACATCACTGACCGCCACAGGTTACTGTCATGTCTGCATACGCACCAGGTGAGCCATGCTCTTCATAATGTTGTGTGTGTTTTGTGTTGCAACATAAGGCATACAGACAGCTCCCAGAGTGAACATGACTTGATTCAATACACCAATTTGTTGTATCCTGCATACATATGACGATATGTGCTGTCCAACAGCATCCTGGATGGTGTAATATGCATGTGGATATGTCCATGATGACACTCATACTGTAGCGTGCATATACGACAAGAAGCACCATACGTGGGTCATCATGACTCTTACAAGTGACACCTTTCATTCACAAATACTGCCGTGTTGCAGGTATGGTTACAGTACCTCCAGCACCTGTGGGGGGGGTCACTGTTCCCTGCACTAGTGTGCGCCTACTTGCTGTTCTAGTGTGCATGTGCTGTCTTGCATGCTTCTTACAGCTATTCTTTTACACATTCTACAGGTGCCAGAGAAAGCCAGCTCGGGAGCAGGAAGGAAATCAGATTGTCTCAAGGCTGCGGCAACATGGAGAAGACACAGTGCAGCAGGTTCAGGTCCAGTTGCAGCAAGGTGTAGGCCGGTTAAGAGGACTTTATAATGCCATGCTAAGGCGGATACATTGACCGCCAGCTTTTAATCCGGTAATTATGTTGTACATGTCAATGTCTGTATGCTGCTATAGCCACTATGTGCATGTAAGTACAGTGCTACTGTCCATACATGTCCCGCACATATGTACATCGGGCCACATGGTGGAGGCTACTGTGGTACAGCTGCTGTACGCTGCTGGGTCATGGACACAGCTGCAATGTAGTTGGTGCAGTGCTGAGATTCTAATCCCAGGAATCCCTCACTTAATGCAGTCATCTTGGCTGAGAGTGATGCCCCAAAGACAGAACCTATGCACATTTTTGAGTCTGGAATGTAGGTTCACACTCTCCGCATCCACGCTCCACTCTGGTCATTGCTCAGATTTGTTTCTCTGCCTGACGAGAGCAGTTGCCCCATAGTGAACTCTGGCAATGTTTGGTTCTCCAGGTGTTTTTTTTTTTTTTTATTTTGTAGTTTATCTAAACAAGCATTTGTCAATGCCGAATGTTTGCTTGCTGGCATTGGCAGTGGTAGTGTAGAAGTTACAGAGCTGCGTAATAGGAATGGCAGTGAAGTATTGAACTGAAGCCAACCCCCACCACCACCCTGCAGAGACTGACAGGCATTGGGGTGTGCCTTTGGCTCATCAGGCATAACGGCCACGCCATTTCACCACACCCTACCCTGCAGACACTGACAAGTGTCACAGTGTGCCTTGGGGTCTTTGGCCCTTATGGGCACCCCATTCCATCAGGAAATACGGTGAGATGGAGTGCGGTATATGGAGAATGGGTGAACTTGGGAAGAGGTCAAGGCATGCCTGATCCTCTCACTGGCTGCAGGGTGTGGTATGGTATAGAGCATTACAGGCAGAATCCCAAGTCACACCCTGATGCCTCCAATCTCTACAGGGTGAGGCGTTATGGTCAGAAACCCTAACGCCTCAGGCATTCATTGGTATTTTCACTCCAAATTTTCAACATGGTTTTTTTGACCCCACCTCATGAACAGTGGCAATATCAGTTTGTTAGCCAAAAGCTGCTTTTGCACAGCGACTACGGCATTAAGCACCACAGGTGCAAAAACACATTCCAAACAGGATGTGAAAAATGACAGCTGTACTGTTCATGGGGAGGTGTAAAAAATGGCAATGTTGCAAATCTGCAATGAAAATATAAAAAAAAAATGGTGAAGTCATGAGTGTGCATAGAAACCGTGCAACGCCCACCCATAATGTAATTAGTTTGGGGATTTTTTACAGCAGATTGTCAACACAGGCTTTTTGGGACCTCCGATCATGAACAGTGTCACTGTGATTTTCTTTATCTGTCCCGAACAATGATTTCCCACAGCGACCACACATTTCTGCGCTGAAAGTGTGAAAACACACTTCAGCCATGTTGTGAAAAATGACAGCTGTACTGTAAATAAGGAAGTGTGGAAAAATGCCACTGGTGAAAATCTGGACTTAAAATATTACAAAGTCATGAACTTACGAGGGTGCATGGAAACTGTGCAATGCTCACTCGTAACACAGTCATTTTATGGACTTTTGTCACCAAATTTTCAACATAGCCATTTTAAGACCTCTGCTCATGAACACTGTAACTGTGATTTTCTTAATCTGTCCCAAACATTGCTTTCGCACACCAATAGCACCATTGTGCGCTACATGTGCGAAAACACATTTTGGGCGGCATATGAAAAATGGCAGCTGTACTGCTCATAAGGAGGTGTGGTAAAATGGCAATGTTGAAAATCTGGAGTGAAAATATTGAAAATTCGCGAACTTACGAGCGTGCGTGGGAACTGTGCAACGCACGCTTGTAAAACAGTCGCTGTTAGGAATTTTTTCACCAAATTTTCAACATAGCCATTCTAAGACCTCTGCTCATGAACAATGTCACTGTGATTTTCTTAATTTGTCCCGTACATTGATTTCGCACACCGGCTGCGCCATTCTGCGCTACATGGGCGGAAACACATTTTGGGTGAGATGTGAAAAATGACAGCTGTACTACTCATAAGAAGGTGTGGTAAAATGGCAATGTTGAAAATCTGGAGTGAAAATATTGAAAATTCGCGAACTTACGAGCCTGTGTAGGAACTGCGCAACGCACGCTCGTAAAACAGTAATTTTTGGAATTTTGCACCAAATTTTCAACATGGGGTTTTGGGACCCCTTCTCATGAATGATGTCACTGTCATGGCGTTATTCGGGCCTGAAAGGTGATTTCACGCAGTGACTGCGAAATCACCCTTCTTGCCTAATAACGCCATGACAGTGACATCATTCATGAGAAGGGGTCCCAAAAACCCCATATTGAAAATTTGGTGCAAAAATTCCAAAAAATGCCCGAGATATGCAACAAAGCTGAAACCCCCCTATCTAGCCCATTATACAGCTTACCGGCATTTCCTCAGTTCGTGGTCGGCTTTGAAGAGTGCAGGCGATGTTCCCGGTCCACCCGGAATCGTTGCGCCGAGCTCCGGAGGTAAGTATGGGGTGGGGGTGGTGTGGGGGAGCTGGAGTGCGCGGTGGGTGGGTGCGGGTTGTGTGGGAGGGGCAGGAAGACTGCGTGGGACCGTTTTTCTTTACAGGGTTAAAAAAAAAAAAAGATAGCTGGGGCGTTTGCACGCTGGGGTGGGCTCCCAGCGTGCTGAGACAGCTGGTGGGGCCGTGGAGCCGGCGGGATTGGGCACCCCGTCGGCAATATATCAGTTGCCACGCTGGGGTGGGCTCCCAGCGTGGCACCCAATACTCGGGGTGGGGGTGAGGACAGTGGAGCCGACGGGGATTGGGCACACCGTCGGCTATTCTATGAGTTGCCACGCTGGGGTGGGCACCAGCGTGGCATGTGAAGAAGGCTTTTGGGGGAGCACAGCACGGGGCCGACGGGGATTGGGCACCCCGCCGGGCTATACGCGGTGTGGGGGTAAATGCAGTATGCGTGTTCGTGTGTGTGTGTGTGTGTGTGTGTGTGTGTGTGTAGGTGGAGCTGCGCATGAGCAGGCGATATCTTATCGCTGCTCACTGAGCGTAGCTCCCCTTTCAACTGTGCGCCACTGCATTTTGGAGCTTGTCATAGACAGCTCCAGCATGCATTGGCGGACAGGGGCCGCGCCTGCCAACACACTGACTGAATTGGAAGAGGGGGTGACACACCTCCGAAATCTCGGATGATGGCACTATGTTTCTTGCACATGCGTGCAAGCAAACATAAAAATGTATTTCAGTTACTTTTCTCGATTACTATGTGTAAGTTAGGGTTTGTTTGCGTAGCCGTGGCTCCATCCACTAAGAGGGTTACTTCCCCTGCCTTGCCGACTGAAGCAAGGTTAAGGGGCCTGGATTCCCATTTTGCTGTTAAGGGGGTTCGTTCCCAAGTTAGAAAATAAAATGCGCGGTGCCTCCACCCAGAGTACAAAGTAAGTGTGTCTGATTTCCATCAGTACAACCCCCTGGGATGCTGTACCAGCCCACCTTTCCATACAGTCACCCCAACACATGGATACCATAAACCAAACCCCCTCCAAATTCAACACTTTGTAATTTTTGAATTAAGCTAATAATATGCTCACAAGTCAGAATTCTTCCAAAACAGTAAACCATTCTTTTATTTACATGGAGAGGGTTAAGACTGGGGTAAAGGGAATAGAGGTTAAGCAAAAAATCACAGTTTTCAATTAGCATTCAGAGATCAGCATTTTCCAAACCATCATTTTCCCTTCAAATTTCAAACCCTTTTTTCAATAATTGCAGCCACCAACCCTCTGAACCAGCTAACTGTTGCAGGTTTTTCCCACTAACAAGCCCCAGCTGTTACCAGTTTTCCCCCTTTGTCCTCTGACCGGGTACCCAAATATTTGTTGCAGGCCCGAGGTGCAGCTGGTCGGCCGATGTTGGTGCACTTGATGTAAAATAACATTACTGTGGAGATCCGCCGCTTGCAGCTAGTGCAGAACGCGATGGCCATGTTGTTGACTGGAACCCCTAGAGCCAGTCATACAACACCTGTGCTGTGTGAACTGCACTGGCTGCCAATACAGTGGTGGATCACCTTCAAGGTCGCACTGCTGACCTATAAGGCCCTACACAAGCTGGGACCTCACTACATGAAAGAACTCCCGTCTTCTTACTGCCCCTCCCGCTCACTCCGATACTCTGGTGAGGGACTGCAAGAGATTCCCAGGGTATCCCTGAAAACATGTGGAGGAAGATATTTTGTCTTTATGGCACCTACCCTGTGGAACTCTCTACCTCACCAGATATGAGATAGCCTGACCGTGGAAGGATTTAAAAAAGCTTTAAAAATGTACCTGTTTAACCAGGCTTTCTCAGGGACTTACTGACTGACTGCTACGGTTTTATTTTTTTAATTATAATACTGTTGATGTTATTGTATAGGTATTGTAAAGGCACCCTGAGCTATGGAAGGGCACCTTATAAATATAACACTTTATTTTACTTTACTTACATCAGTTTAGCTCAGTTAAAGGACTCCCCCACTAGAATAAATTATCAGACTGGCTGCTTACAACTGCCCTGAGAGAATCTCAAACACCTCTGTTTTCCCAGACTTGATCAGTGACCACTCCCCTATCCTGTGTAATTGGTCCAAGAAAGCCACCCCCCCCTCGCTAAAACTATTACCACTTGAGTTCTAAAAAGAGGCAACAAATCACAAGTCATAATACACCCCAGGACAAATGACATAGCTAACCAAACAAAGGAGGAGACCAAAATACACTTCATGTTGCTAGCACATAAACTGACCCCTCTTTCATCCTACTAGCCTTTTCAGAAATTCTGCCAGTTTGCCAAGGTACAGCGGTCAATGGGGAGCAGGATGGGGTAAATGGAGAAAAAGGCAAAGGCTCTAAGGGAATGGATGTGGTAAAAAAGGGTAAGGCCATCGTAAGATGGAAGGCAATGAGTACCAATGCCCATAGTCTGGGTAACAAGCTTCCTGAGCTAGTGGCCTTGATGGAAGAGGGACATCTGGATAGCATGGCAGTCACAGAAACATAGTACATGGAGAACCATGACTGGGATGTCAACATACCAGGGTACACAGTCTACAGGAGGGACAGGGAGGGTAAAAGAGGAGGAGGAAGAGTAGCTCTCTGCATAAGGGAAGGGATCAAAGCAATGGGGCTAAAGGGTAAACGGGGAGGGGAAGAGGCACCATGGGTCACCTTGGAGACAGGTAGTGGCACCACAATCCGCACAGGGGTTGTATACAGACCCCCATCTCAGGGGGGGGAGGAAATGGACAAGGAAATGATAGAAGGCATCCTCAGAATGGCAGAAAAAGGGGAGATATTGTTGATGGGGGACCTGAATATGCCAGATATTAAGTGAAGCACATTTACTGCAGCCACATCCAAGCGTAGGGTCATTCTCGATGCCCTACAGGGAGCATGCCTCAGACAGCTAGTGTTGGAACCCAATCCAGAGGGAGCAATCTTGGACCTGGTACTCTCAAATGGGGAAGGAGAAAGGATCTCAGATTTAGAAGTGTGTAGCCATCTGGGAACAAGCGACCACCATACAGTGTGGTTCACGATAAACATAACTGTAGAGTCAAGCCATACAAAAGCGAGGGTACTGAATTTCAGAAGGGCTGACTTTTGCAAAATAGGGGGGTGCCTAAGGAATTTACTAGCAAATGGGCAGGAAGGAGGGGTGGAAGAACAATGGGGAAAAATCAAAACTGCCATCACAGAGGCAACAAGCCTTTGTGTGAAGCAAACAAAGAAAAACAACGAAGTAAAAAAACGCTATGGTCCTCAAAAGAGATGGCAAGGAAGGTTAGGGAGAAAAAGACAGCATTTAGGAAGTATAAGGAATCGAAGAAGCAGAACAGAGAACTGAATCAGTTAGAGCAAAGAGAAGTGGAGAAGGCAGTCAGGATAGCAAAGGCCCAAACTGAGGAAAAGATAGCCAGCTCAGTTAAGAAGATACATTAGGGAGCACAGAAAAACCAAGAGAGGGATAGTGAGGCTTAATTAAGGGGAGGGGAGGTGGGCAGAAGGTAACAGTGAAAAGGCAGAGATACTGAATGAACACTTTTGCTCAGTATTTACAAAAGAAGAAGAGGGGAGGTACCTAAACCAAACAACAGAAGCACTCTGGGTGTGTGTGTGTGTGGGGGGTCGCTACCAGTCCATTCACAGAAGAAAGGGTCCTTAAAGAACTCTTAAAACTCAAGGTGGACAAAGCAATGGGACTGGACGGGATTCACCCCAGAATTCTAAAAGAACTATGGGGAGGCCTAGTGACACCACTGACTACCCTTTTTAACAAATCATGGGAGAATGGTGTGGTACCTGAGGACTGGAGGAAGGCAGATGTGATCCCCCTTCACAAGAATGGGAGCAAAGCAGAGGAAAGAAACTACAGACCTGTTAGTTTGACCTCAGTGGTAGGGAAAATTATGGAATCACTTCTGAAAGAAAGAAATGTTGAGTATCTAGAGGCCAGCAGAGTACAGGACCCAAGGCAGCATGGATTCATAGTGGGAAGGTCATGTCAGATGAAGCCAATAGATTTCTTTGACTGTGTGTCCAAAGTAGTAGACTAGGGAGGGGCTGTAGATATGGCCTACTTAGACTTTAGCAAGGCATTTGATACAGTCCCACACAAAAGATGAATAAACAAATTAGTCAGCCTGGGAGAGGGTCCCAGGGTGGTAGCCTGGGTAACGAAATTGGCTGGACAACAGGATGCAGAGGGTAATAGTAAACAGAGCACACTCTGGAGAAAGGGGAGTTACTAGTGGGGTTCCACAGGGTTCAGTACTGAGACCGGTACTCTTTAATGTCTTTATAGGTGACATTGCAGAGGGGCTGCAAGGAAAAGTATGCCTCTTTGCAGACAACACAAAGATCTGCAGCAGAATTGATACACAAGGAGGGGTGGAAAGGATGAAAAGGGACTTGGCAAGGTTGGAGTAATGGTCAAGAGTATGGCAGCTTAGTTTCAATGCAAAGAAGTGCAAAGTAATGCACCTGGGAAACAAAAACCCAGGGGAAGAGTACACGGGGGGGGGGTACTAACAACAATGGAAAGGGATCTGGGGGTAAGTAAGCAATGTGAGAAGGCAGTAAGGAGGGCTGTTGGGATACTGGGATGTATAGGGAGAGGCATCACCAGTAGAAAACAGGAAGTTATTATCCCTCTGTACAGACAAGTTGGTGAGACCCCATCTGGAGTACTGCATGCAGTTCTGGATACCCCATCTCTACAAGGACATAGACAGGATGGAGGCAGTCCAGAGGAGGGCAACCAAAAGGGTACTGGGTCTGCACCAGAAGCCATATGAAGAGAGAGACTAAAGGAGCTTAATATGTATACCCTTGAGGAAAGGAGGAGGAAGAGGGGGACATGATAGAAACTTTCAAGTACCTCAAGGGAATCAACCAAGTCCAAGAGGGTAGCATATTTCAGAAAAAGAGAACAAGGGGGCACAATTTGAAGACAGGGGGGATGGCTCAGGGGCAACATGAGGAAGTATTTTTTCATGGAGAGGTTGGTGGATGGATGGAACAGCCTTCTTGAGGAAGTTGTGGGGTCAAAAACAGTGGGGGAATTCAAGAATGCATGGGATTGACATAAGGCAATTACAGTGGGGGGTAGGAGGGGGGTAAGGAGGAAGTAAGCTGCTTGTTAACTAAGATCAGCAGCTTATCCAATAGGTAGAGAAATGGCAGACTAGGTGGGCCAAGCGGTCCTTATCTGCCGTCGACATCTATGTTTCTATTTTTCTATGGAATGAAGGCAAAAGCACAGATCAACTAAGAATGGACGACATTAAGGACCTAAACACATGGCTAAAGGAATGGTGCCAGGAGAAAGAGTACCACTTTATAGGGGATTGGCAGAGCTTCTGGGAGAGAGGCTTTTTTAAATGCGATGGACTACACCTCACAAAGGAGAGGGTAAGAGGTCTTAGCCAGAAATTGGAAGTCTACGTGGGTCATTTAAACTGAAACAGGTGAGTTTAGAATGGCACTCACGACGGCAAACAGTGTGCCACTCACCACTCCCCCAAATAACTCAACAACAAATGAGAAATGCAGATCATTTAAACCAAAGGCTGGGGAGTTGGGGATGTCATACACCGCGGTGAACAAGTTGACACTCTCCACTCCCCCACATCGCACAGGACCAAAGGAGCTACAAAGCTCCCCAAAAGTGCATAGAAAGGCAAAACTACAAAGAATGACACAAATCCACCATTCACAAAAAATAAAACAGGCTTGAAAGGCTATGGTTGTAAATGCAAGAAACCTGGCTAACAAACTTCCTGACCTCATGGCCACCATGACAGAGAAAGGGCTGGAATGGGTAGCAGTTACAGAAACTTGGGGGCTAGGAGCAAGTACAGATATAGTCTGTGACCCAGACACTCGAGCCTGATTTAATGTTCCCCTGGTTCTAAAAGTGCTTTTCAGCACTAAATAACCCATTAACAATTAGCGGACAGTCTGTACAACTAAGGAATCTAAAAACTAATGCCCCTAAAAGGATGCTGTAGTCCTGAATGGCTGCCCTGAGACTGCAGTACCCAGTGTACTTCCTGTACTATAGTTTATCAGGGAGCAATCAGGCACAGTACATGTAACAGATATTTAAGTACATAAAACAATTCAATTGAGGTATATATGTTTCATCAAAATCTGAGCAATCTCTGGGGTTCAAAGAGGCCCAAAATCAGCTTTTGTAATGTTGTAAATGAGCAACTTACTGAATACCTCTACTCCAGTGGTCTTCGATCCCCCAAGCAGCATGGTTTTTGAAAGTATTATGGCACTGAGATGGCCTTCACCAGGTTCACTGACTACATCTGTGGAGCTATGGATGGAGGTAAGCTCACTGGTGCTGTGTTTGTGGACCTGTTCAAGGCCTCTGACCTGGTGAACCATCACATGCTGCTTGGGAGGCTGAGGGGCATTGGGCTGGAGGAATCACCCTGCAATGGTCTGACAGTTATTTGTCGGAGCACCCTCTGAGAGTGAGCCATGATGGTGTCTTGTCTACTAGTTGAGTAATGATACAGGGAGTGCCCCGGGGATCTATACTGGTGCCTCTCCTGTCATGTCTTTGACATTCTTCCTTCTCTACTGGAGAAAACAAACTCCTTGATGTATACTGATGATATAGTTTTGTAGAATAGCTGTCCCTCAGTGAAAGTAATAAATCAGTCTTTAAATGCTGATTTTCTTTTGGTCTTGGATCAAAGGCTTAAGAATCATTGCCTGCTCCTAAATAGTAAAAAACAAAACAAAAGCATGCTGTTTGGCTCAAAACCTAGATTAGCGGGGAGTTCACCATTAATAATTCAGGACACACTGGGTGTCCAGTTAGAACAGGTCTCTTAGTTTAAATGTCTAGGGATCTTATTAGACCGTTGTCTAACCTTCCTCCTACATAAAGTTCATCAGCAGACAGATAAATCAAAAGCTGGGTGTTCTTTTTAAACTACAAAATTGCTTGATCTTACAAGCCGGACTTGCAATAGCCAGTAGTGTACTTTTGTCAGTGATGAATTATAATTATTTTCTTTTTTCTTATTTAGCCAAAACTGATATGTCCCTTTTGACTACAACATTCTAAGGGGTTTGCAGATTTGCTTTAAAACTTCTGTATCAAACACATCATTGCATTTTGAATCAATCAATCAACAAGTTGGTCACCCCTAAAGCTCAGTTGATTGTATAATTTAAATTGTCTGACTGATAGCGTTCTAAGGCAGGGATTAGACTCTCCTTTATTATGTTGATTGCATGCATGTGCAAGAAACATATTGCAGCAGCTTTCCAGAAGCAGGTTGTGGAGGTGTGGCACTGTTGTGGCCAATGCCCCCACAGCCTGTAAAGGCTTGGCCCGCTTTCCCTAATGCTGTGGCACGCTGCTGCTGACACTAGTTCAGCCAGCATGCCACAACCTTGAAACATTTCAGCCACTGCAATCAGGCCACCCTCATCATTGCAGCGGTTGGCTTATTCACTGCAATGAGGGAGCGACCCATCATTGCTGGGCAGAATGTTGTTACTGTGATATTGTTTGTGAACATGGCGGCGCCTTTGCCGTGTTCATAAACAATATTAGTCAGGCCCCAATGCCGAGGGGTGCCCAATCCCTCGGCAGCATGTGCCCTCCCACTGCAGCATGATTTTCCAATGGGGGCCCCAATCCCAGTCGGCTTCATCCCCGGTGCTAATTGATTTGCCGAATGGGAGCCCACCCCGCCGGCATCAGGTCCCCCGAAAAGAGAAGGGAGAGTTGTGCCGAGGGGTGCCCAATCCTCGGCTTTTGCACCGCCAGGCCGACGGGGTGCCCACCCCGCTGGCTGCACACACACACTCAAAACATTCAGGTGGCATGCTGGAGCCCACCTCAGTGTGCCCAATGCCCCTGTAAAGAAAAAAACATCCTCATAATTTTTTTTTTAAACCTGTATTAAAAAAATAAAAAAAGTCCCTCATGGCTCTCCCTGTCCCCACCCCCATAACCCATGCCCACCCACTGCGCACCCTGCCTCCCCCACACCCCCATACTTATCTCCGGAGTTAGGCACTACGATCTTCAGTGGACCGGGAACACGCTCTGCACTCTTCAAAGCAGACCACGAACTGAGGAAATGCTGGTAAGCTGTATAATGGAATGAATAGGCTTTTTTCAACTTTGATGCATACCTCAGGCATTTCTTGGAATTTTTACACCAAGTTTTTAACATGGGGTTTTTGGGACCCCTCCTCACGAATTCTGCCACTGTCTTGGCGTTATTCGGCCCCGAAAGGTGATTTCATGGTCACTGCACGGAATCCCCTTTTGGGACCGATTAATGAAACAACAGTGCAAGTGTTCATGAGGTGGGCTCTCAAAAAACCTATGTTGCAAATTTGGTGAAAAAAATCTAAAAAATGGCTGTTTTACGAGCGTGCGTTGTGCAATTGCTATGCACGTTCATAACTTTGTGAATCTGCAATATTTTCATGATTTTCAACACTGGCATTTTTTCACACCTCCTTGTGAACAGTACAGCTGTCATATTTCACATCCTGGCTGAAATGTGCTTTCGCACTTCTGGCGCAGAATAGCGCGGTCGCCAGGGGAAACCAGTGTTTGGGACAGATTAAGAAAATGACAGCGACACTGTTCATTAGCAGAGGTCCTAAAATGCCTATGTTGAAAATCTGGTGACGAACGTCCATAAAATGAGTGCGTTACGAAGGTGCATTGCGCAGTTTCCACACATGCTCGTACTTTCGCAACTTTGCAATATTTTCACTCCAGATTTTCAACATCGCCATTTTCCCACACCTCCTTATGATCAGTGCAGTGGTCATTTTTCACATCCTGGCCGAAATGTGTGTTCGCCGTTCCGCTGCACAATAGCGCTGTCGCTGTGGGAAATCAGTGTTTGGGACACATTAAGAAAATTACACTTACACTGTTCATGAGCAGAGGTCCTAAAATGCCTATGTTGAAAACTGTGTGATGAAACTCCATAAAATGACTGTGTTACGAGCGTGTGTTGTGCAGTTTCCATGCACCCTTGTAAGTTTGCAAATTAATATTTTCACGCCACATTTTCAACACTGACATTTTTTCACACCTCCTTATGAATGGTACAGCTGTCATTTTTCACATCCTGGCTGAAATGTGTCTTCGTGCTTCCAGCGCAGAATACCGCAGTCACTGTCGGAAATCAGTGTTTGGGACAGATTAGGATCGAGCGAGTGAGATGGGGAGAAGTGACCGAGCTCAAATGAGCTCTGTCGGGACTGCTGCGGATTTCTTTGTGGACATGAAAAGGCGCCAACGCAGGCAGCAGCCCAGTACAAAAGGGCATCCTACAGTGCTGGGAGATACAGAACGAGCGAGTGAGGGAGGGGTAGTGAGTGAGCTCAATGGAGCTCTGTTGGGACTGCTGCAGATTTCTTTGTGAGCAGAAGGCGGCGGCAATGCAGGCAGGCGCCCAGTACAAAAGGGTAGCCTGCAGCGCCAGCAGAAACGGAATGAGCGAGTGAGAGGGGGGAGTGAGCAAGCTCAATGGAGCTCTGTCGGGACTGCTGCGGATTTCTTTGTGGGCAGAAAAAGGTGCCAACAGAGGCAGGAACCCACCACAAAAGGGCAGTCTGCAGCGCCAGGAGAAAGAGAATGAGCGAGTGAGACAGGGGGAGTGAGCGACCTCAACCAAGCTCTGTCGGGACAGCTGCGGATTTCTTTGTGGGCAGAAAAAGGTGCCAACGCAGGCAGAAGCCCAGTACAAAAGGGCAGCCTGCAGCACTGGCAGAAATGGAATGAGCGACCGGGGAGGAGGTCAACTGAGCTCTGCCGGGACTGCTGCAGATTTCTCTGTGGGCAGAAAAAGGTGCCAACAAAGGCAGGAGCCCAGTACAAAAGGGCAGCCTGCAGCACCAGGAGAAACAGAATGAGTGAGTGAGACAGTGGGAGTGAGCGACCTCAACGGAGCTCTGTCGGGACAGCTGCAGATTTCTTTGTGGGCAGAAAAAGGTGCCAACGCAGGCAGGAGCCCAGTACAAAAGGGCAGCCTGTAGCACCGGGAGAAACAGAATGAGTGAGTGAGACAGTGGGGAGTGGCGACCTCAGCGAGACTCTGTCGGGACAGCTGCAGATTTCTTTGTGGGCAGAAAAAGGTGCCAACGCAGGCAGGAGCCCAGTACAAAAGGGCAGCCTGTAGCACCGGGAGAAACAGAACGACTGAGTGAAAGAGTGGGAGTGAGCGAGCTCAATGGAGGTCTACTGTGACTGCTGCGGATTTGTTTGTGGGCAGAAAAAGCCGCCAACACAGGCTTAGGAGCCAGTACAAGGGCAGCCTGTAGCAGCGGGAGACACAGAACGAGCGAGTGGAGTGAGTGAGCTCAATGGAGCTCTGTTGGGACTGCTGCGGATTTCTTTGTGGGCAGAAAAAGGCAGCAATGCACACATGGGCCCAGTACGAAAGGGCTGCCTGCAGCGGTGGGAGAAACAGAACAAATGAGTGAGAGAGGGGAGTGAGTGAGCGAGCTCAACGGAGCTCTATCATGACTGCTGCAGATTTCTTTGTGGGCAGAAGAAGCGGCGTAAGCAGGAGCCCAGTACAAAGGGCAGCCTGCAGCACCGGCAGAAATGGAACAAGCGACTGGGGGAGAGAGTGAGTGAGGTCAACGGAGCTCTGTTGGGACTGCTGCAGATTTCTTTGTGGGCAGAAAAAGGTGCCAACAGAGGCAGAAGCCCAGTACAAAAGGGCAGCCTGCAGCGCCAGGAGAAACAGAATGAGCGAGTGAGACAGGGGGAGTGAGCGACCTCAACGGAGCTCTGTCGGGACAGCTGCGGATTTCTTTCTTTCTTTCTAAAACAAACAGTAGAAACACTCTGGATACAGAAGTTGATACCAGTCCATTTACAGAAGAAAGGGTTCTGAAAGAACTCTTAAAACTGAAGGTGGACAAAGCAATGGAGCCTGATGGATTCATCCCAGAATTCTAAAAGAACTAAGGGTAGAACTTGTGACACCACTGACTACCCTCTTTAACAAATCATGGGAGGATGGGATGGTACCCAAGGACTGGAGGAGGGCAGATGTGATTCCCCTTCACAAAAGTGGGAGCAAGGCAGAAGCAGGAAACTACAGACCTGTTAGTTTAACCTCAGTGATAGGAAAATGATGGAATCACTTCTGAAGGAAAAGAACTGTCGAGTATCTAGAGGCCAGAGGGCACAGGACCCAAGGCAGCATGGAGTCACAGCAGGAAGGTCATGCCAGATGAATCTGATAGATTTCTTTGACTGGATGACCAAAGTAGTAGATCAGGGAGGGGCTGTGGACATGGCCTACCTAGACTTTAGCAAGGCATTTAACACAGTCCCACACAAAAGATTAATATACAAGTTAGCCAGCCTGGGAGTGGGTTCCAAGATGACAGCCTGGGTAAAGAATTGGCTGGAGTATAGGACACACAGAGTAATAGTAAATGGAGTCCACTCTGAAGAAAGGGGGGTTACTAGTGGTGTACCGCAGGGTTCAGTATTAGGACCGGTCCTCTTCAATCTCTATAAGCGACATTGCAGAGGGACTGGAAGGAACAGTATGTCTCTTTGCAGATGACACAAAGATCTGCAACACAGTTGATGCACAAGGTGGGGTGGAAAGGATGAGAAGGGACTTGGCAAGGTTAGAGGAATGGTCAAATGTATGGCAGCTTAGATTCAATGCTAAGAAGTGCAAGGTAATGCACCTGGAAAACAAAAACCCAAGGGAAGAGTACACAATGGGGGGTGAGATACTAACAACAACAAAAATGGAAAGGGAGCTGGGGGTAGTCATATCAGATGACCTAAAGATGGGCAAGCAATATGAGAAGGCAGCAAGGAGGGCTGGGGGGATACTGGGATGCATAGGGAGAGGCATCACCAGTAGAAAACAGGAAGTTATTATCCCTCTGTACAGACAGCTGGTGAGACCCCATCTGGATTACTGCGTGCAGTTCTGGAGACCCAATCTCTGCAAAGACACAGACAGGATGGAAGCTGTCCAGAGGAGGGCAACTAAAATGGTGCAGGGTCTGCACCGGAAGACATATGAAGAGAGACTTAAGGAACTTAATATGTATAGCCTCGAGGAAAGGAGGGAGAGGGGGGACATGATAGAAACTTTCAAGTACCTCAAGGGAATTAACAAATCCAAGAGGGTAGCATCTTTCACAAAAAGAGGTGTGCAAGAACAAGGGGGCACAATTTGAAGATAGAGGGGGGCGTCTCAGAGGTAATTTAAGGAAGTATTTTTTCACAGAGAGGGTTGTGGATGCATGGAACGGCCTTCCGGAGGAGCTTGTGGAGTCAAAAACTGGTGGAATTCAAGCATGCATGGGACAGTCATAAGGCAATTCTAGGGGTGGGAGTAGGAAGAAGTAGGCTGCTGGTTAACTAGGATCTGCAGCTTATCCATTAGGTAGGGAAATGGGCAGACTGGGTGGGCCTAGCGGTCCTTATCTGCCGTCAAATTCTATGTTTCTTTGTGGGCAGAAAAAGGTGCCAACGCAGGCAGGAGCCCAGTACAAAAGGGCAGCCTGTAGCACCGGGAGAAACAGAATGAGTCAGTGAAAGAGTGGGAGTGAGCGAGCTCAATGGAGGTCTACTGTGACTGCTGCGGATTTGTTTGTGGGCAGAAAAAGCCACCAACACAGGCAGGAGCCCAGTACAAAAGGGCAGCCTGTAGCAGCGGGAGACACAGAACGAGCGAGTGGAGTGAGTGAGCTCAATGGAGCTCTGTTGGGACTGCTGCTGATTTCTTTGTGGGCAGAAAAAGGCAGCAATGCACACAGGGGCCCAGTACAAAAGGGCAGCCTGCAGCGGTGGGAGAAACAGAACAAATGAGTGAGAGAGGGCAGCGAGTGAGTGAGCGAGCTCAACGGAGCTCTATCGTGACTGCTGCAGATTTCTTTGTGGGCAGAAGAAGGCGGAACGTAAGCAGGAGCCCAGTACAAAAGGGCAGCCTGTAGCGCCAGCAGAAACGGAATGAGTGAGAGAGGGAAGTGAGCGAGCTCAATGGAGCTCTGTCAGGACTGCTGCAGATTTCTTTATGGGCAGAAAAACCGCCAACAGAGGCAGGAGCCCAGTACAAAAGGGTAGCCTGCAGCGCCAGGAGACACAGAATGAGCGAGTGAGAGAGGGGGAGTGAGCCACCTCAACGGAGCTCTGTCGGGACAGCTGCAGATTTCTTTGTGGGCAGAAAAACGTGCCAATGCAGGCAGGAGCCCAGTACAAAACAGCAGCCTGCAGCACTGGGAGAAACAGAACGAGCGAGTGACAGAGGGGCAGTGAGCAAGCTCAACGGACCAACGCAATCAACATTCAGCATTGAAAAATGCTTGTTTACAATGTATCAAATCAAAAGAGAGGAGAGATTATTACATTCTAATGGAACAACTAAACTTATTATACCCAATACCAAAACAAAAATGGAGGTGGGGTGTGGTTTCGCAGTTAGTGCTGCAAGATACTGGAACAGTTTACCAGGGATCTTTACAAGGTGGGACTGGTCACACAGTTTTTAAATGTCATTTGAAGAAACTTGTTTTATTCAGTTGAAATGTGAGTATTTCTAATGACTCTGTGGCATTGTACTGTACTGTTCGAATACTATGTATTTATGTGATTGTTATATTTGAAGAGTTATGTTGTATTCTTTTTTATTGTTTACACTTATGTTACATCAAGGCTGTTTTTTATGATCCTGGGTCATGCATGAAAAAGGGCCTTGGCTCATTCCACTTACCTGGTCAACAAAAGTTTAAATAAAAATAAATTAAAAAAAGGTATGACACCAGTAGGCATACACAGACTGGCACTGTAAAGGTCAAAGGCCTCCATTATGGCCTTATTATATGATGCCACAACTGCCTCCGAACTTTCAGTGCACACTGTCAACACTTTTGAGGTGTCCAGCACTGCCCAAAGTCCTTCTGGTCAAAGCCCTCTCAATGGGCAGAACTGAACCACCTCCACAGTGGATGGACTACAAGGGCTGGCCCTGAAATTGAACCTGATAGTGCAGTGATCCAACCAGCTGACCAGGTAAGTCTTGAGGTTATCAGTCTCGAGCCTCGGGGAGAATACCAAGTTCAAGGCATGGCCATGTTGATGGGTCGGAGAAGTAATACATTGTGTGAGGCCCAGGTATTCCATAAGCTGGAGGAAATCTTGACCAAACTGTGATCTTTTGTTGTCAACCCAAGCACTGAAGTCACCAAGAATAAGCCAATTTGATGAATCCAGCAGCACCCTGTCGGCAACAAAAGCTGCAATTTCCTGCAGAAATTCCCCCTTGCTACCTGGAGGTCAGTACATGAGGAGGATTCTGCTACCTGCACATGGACCCTCAGGCACAGACATGTATTCAAACAACAAGGTGTCACCCCACTGGGTGCACCACCAGGTTCAGCTCAGATCTTAAACAGATGGCTAACCTCACCAGAATGACACAAAGTTGAGAATTAAAGCTTACAGTACTCACTGCAAGCCCACTGGTCAACGATGCTGACCAATGGTATTGCAGTGCTTACTGTAAGCTGTCATTCAGCGACAGTACAGTTGATGGGCAGCTGTGGAGGTGTGTGGGTCGGTTTTGCTGCCTGCCAGCTGACAAGGCCATGCTGGGACAGGTGGAGCGGGGTGGGGTGTGGGTGCCTCAATGGGTGTGTGTGTGGGGGGGTGGAAGGTCCACTGGAATACCAGGGCGATCTCAGGTTCAATGGCCTATGCATCCAGTAAGTGTTATGCCTGTGCAACAGTGTTACTTAAGTTTTGGCCGTTCGCACTCTCTATTCCAGAGGAATTACCATCCTGCAGGACACTTTCCTTGGCTAAAGGTACCTTAGGAAGGATCCCCAGGAGAGAGGCGCTGCTGCTGGAGGAGAAGGGGAGGATGGCGGGGCAAAGAAAAAGTGCTTCAGAAGGACACTGAGGGGAACTGCTTATATAGCTCAGGAAGTGGGAGTGGCTGGCTGCTTGTCCATCAAACCATAGGTGGAGTCTTCCAATTCAATGGTCTACGCAGCCAATTAGTGTTATGCTTGTGCAACTGTATTACTTAGCTTTTGGCCATTCACACACTCTATTTCAGAGGAATTACCACCCTGTATGGGTACCAATGGCAAGGAACCCTCTAGAAGGTTCCACCCCTAGAGGTGCCGCGGGACGTGTCCCTTGGCTAAAGGTACCTTAGGATGGATCCCAAAAAAGGAAGTAGCATGAAGCTTATAAGTAATCAGAAGTTGTGAGACATGGTAATAGATAAGCATGAGGCAGCTTGATAATGTAATGGGATGGCAGGGTAGCAATGGCATGAGTTTAATGGGTTGCAAAAGGGAATGAGGGAACTTCCTAAGGAGAGAGGGAATGGCAGTAGGGACACCATCCCTCTCCATCCAACAGCAGATCCTGCCTACGGAACTAGAGAACACTAGGCTAGCTAACAGTTATCACCTGAGACACGGAGGAGAGGAAAAAAACCCTTTGAGGAGGAAATCTCTGGGGATCCAAGGCCTAGGTCGCCTCCCCTCCAGGCTTGGGATATTTTATTTATTGATGGCTCTGCTGCTGCAACTTGGAAACCCAATTAAAGGGAAGTGGAAAATATTCCAATTTGGAGGAAAGCTCGCTCTATCCTTCTAACAGGAACGCCGTGGAGGGTTGCGAGTCACTGCGCTCTGCAACCAACCACCTCCCATGTGGGAGGAGGAGCGTAATAACCACCAAGGCACTCACCCGGCCTACCAATCTAAAACAAACCAGGTGAACCAGAGGCAGTTATAGGGAGAACAGCTTGAAGGGTGCCTCCACGTTTGGGTAGCTAAACGGGGCCCCCTGCAAGGTACCCCACCCCTTCACAGCTGAGTATTAACTTCTACAACTTGAAGTGCCATTGGTATGGTTGATGACTGAAGGTCCACCTGGAGCGAGGACATTTCCAGCTATGGGCCAGGTGAGAAGGACCCCGGCCCAAGCTTCGCATGCCCAATCTGCGGACTCTAGGTGCAGAGTGAGACCTTCGGCTGCAGGGGAACCCTGTGCCAGAATGGTATGGCTGGCTTGCCAGAGAGACTGATGAGGAGCTGAATGAGCATTGAGTGCCGAGACCTTGCAGAGGGCAGATGGCAGGGACCAGTAAGCAAGGATGGTGTAATCAGGGGTTGATCTGGACGTAGTTCAGTAAGGCAGGGTAGTTGTTCAGGAAAGCATAACAGTAGTCGGACCTGCATGTAGGTCAGTTAGTAAGCAGTAGGGATAGTCAGACCTGCACATAGGCCTGCAAAACATAACAGTAATGGAGGGACATGAATGGAAGTGGAAATAGCAGCACTATGACAGTGGAGCAAGCCAGCCAGGCATTCAAAAAGCCAAATGAAGGTGACAAATACTCTGAGGATTTTCGGCGGCGAATGCAGGATGTAGAACAGAATTAATTAGCCACATGGGGCCACAACTCCCCAAACACTTCCCAGTCCCCACCATAGGAAATACAAGAATGTAATGGAAGGGTCGAGAACCACATGTAGATATTAAAGCTAGTTTACAGCATCAGCAGTAGCTTAGCTGACCTCAGAGTAGAACAGCAGTGTACAACAGGGAACAGCATCAGTGGTAGTATTATATAAGCATGAAAGGAGGGAAGCACAATGCTGTGAAAACAGCTATGACACCAGGGGAGGTAAACTGAGCAGGGAAAACATGATTGAACTGCATAGCAAGGGTTCAGAGGGAGCCTGAATCAGGTGAAAACAATTAGGCTCGATAACATGGGGAGCAATTAGGTCTGTAGCATGGGAAGCAGCTTTGGTTTGTGTAAAAACACAGTTACTGGTTACAGTAGCAATGGGAGTAAGTAAAAGCAGTAGCTGGAGCTGCAAAAGAGGCAAGTGGTAGGAGCTGAGAAACCCAATCCCCCCAAAAAAGAAAACAGAAACAAAACAAAACCAAGACACAAACATAGAAGAAACAGGGAAGGAATAAAAGGAAGCACACAGCCGGAGCCAAAATACAAAGTAGAAGCAGAGGAACAAAATGCAGAGTCCAGCAGAAAGAGGCAACAAGGCGGGGGGGGGCAGGCCCCAGCCAACTGCAGAGAGCAAACGGGCAGAGCCTCCAGTCGGCTGAGGGGAACTGCTTATATAGCTCAGGAAGTGGGAGTGGCTGGCCGCTTGTCCATTGAATCATAGGTGGAGCCTTCCAATTGTGTGTTTTGCTGCGATCGGGGCTGGGAGGGGGTACCACTAGACTACCAGGGATTTTAAAACCAAAAATGTTTATGGACGGGGTTCAGAAAGGGAGCGGGTGGGACAACTAGACTACCAGGGATTTTCAAACAGTTATTTTATGGATGGGGTTTAGAAAGGAAGGAAGGGGGGGCACTAGACTACCAGGGAGTCGGGGAGTGCTTTTGGAAAGGGAGGTCGCAGGGTGCCTGGCACATCCTGCCAGGTACATCCCTGCCCCAGACAAGCAAATGGGGTCATAATGACATGCAAATGGCCCAATTTGTGCCTTGTATGGCTAATGCCACTATTTGCATGTCACAGTCTGAATATCTGGACTTTGCACCTGGTGCATCCTGAGGATGCACCACGCATCCCTATTCCAGGTATTCAGACTACACAGGGGGATGTGCCAGCGCATATTCGGTGGCCCCCTTTGCGCAACCCACATCTTTTGATATATTCAGATGGGATGTGTGATTACGCATCTCGTTTCAATAAAGCAATGTTGCGCTCCAGCACAACTCTGTTGCGCAGTGCAGGAACATGCGCCCATTCTGGGCACAGTTTAAAAATTCTAGCCTCAGTCCTTTTGTTCTCCCTTCTGGTTCACCTTGCATGAGACTGTTTCATGATGCCTTGGACTGTTTACCTTCAAAACATGTTTTGGTTATGAAAGGAACACAATCCATTAGATCTTACTTCGAGAAACAGCCCTTGCAGCAGGTTACACCATTAGGACTGAAGCCGGCAGGTGCCAGGACCTCACGGAAAAATTCTAACTAGCAGTATCCAGCGGGGGACCACCCCCAACGTCAGCCCCTCCCCGACGTCAGGCATCACATAAAAGGGGGTGGTCCCCCAGCATCCCCAGTTCTTTTCCCGTCGACTCGCCAGCATCAGCCTCACGGACGCCTACCTCAACGAAACAACACATGAAATCTTTATATTTCATTAATCTCAATCCATGTCTGCTTCTCCTACCCCTTCTCTTGAAGGACATCCCTCTAAGTGCGCCTGCGGCAAGCAGATCCCTTTTGCAGACCATCATTCGGCCTGTATCAGGTGCCTAGACCCGGAGCACGACACCCAGGCCTGCTCAGTCTGCCAGCAATTCAATAGCAGAACCCGGATCCACCACCAAAAAGGGCCTTCAGGGGTTCCTCCTCAAGGAGAAATTAAAGAAAATGGAGAAAAGACCTTCCTCCAAAGGGGAATCTTCCCACAAGTCAGGGAAACACCGGGACAAGCATCGGGACTCAGATAGGACGAAATCCCCCAGCCGGGCCTCCGAGTCCAGGGTCAGCTCTACGTGGTCAGACAGATCTTCCTGGGCTCGTTTCCAACCTCCCCCTGTCAAGGTATGGTCTTCAGGAGGCTCCTCAGCCTCCTTACACCCGCTCAAGACTACTTGGGCGCTGGACGCCTCCAGGCCCAATTCTTCCGACAGGCACAAAAAGTCTTCCTCTAAATTTGGCGGTGTGCCCAACCAGCGCTGGGACACTGACATCAGGTCACTCTCCCAACCTCCGAAGGTCCCTGAAAGGAAGACTGCAGAGCTGACGTCCCTCAAACGGATGTCGGAGAACAAGAAGGCGTCCAACCCAGTGCCCGCAAAACAGACTACCCCGATAACAATAGTACTGACACCAGACATCAGGGGTCATCAGGTGAAGAGGCTACCGTGCCGCCAGATGACCAGACGGCCAACACGGAGGACACTGGCCTATGCAGGGAACCGTCACTGGACCCGGTGGTTCCCTGGGACCAGATGCCCGACCCCGGCGACAGACCCACTCCGACACTGGGCCCATCGTCGAGCATGAATATTCAGGAGGTGAAAGAACTGTTCACCTTCTGGTGGGAGACCATAAAGAAGGACGTGGTTCCCCCTAAGCCTCAGCCATCTCCACCACCTCCTCAGGGCGCTGAAGGTTCAAGACCCCTGACCCCTAAGGAGCCAACTCTACCTCCTCGGGGCAGATCGAGAGATGGAAAAAGACACCCATCACGGTCTCCCTCAGGGTCCCCAAGTCCAAAATGACCCAGGGGCTAACGCCACTCACCGGGGGATAAATCCAGACCGGATACATCCGATACCTCCAGGTCTCCATCTCCCTTTAGTCCCCCATCACCAGACCCATGGGACCTCCCAAGGTCACCACCGGATGATCCCTCCTTTTCAGAAATCATGAGGCACATCCAGGAAAATATGGGATGGGAGACAGAAGACTTAGATCCCGAGAGACAACACCTTGCCCATTACCTCAGGCAGAAAGTCCCGAAGCCTGTTGTGGTCCCACCTTTGGTGGACATATTTACGGACGTCACCAAGGCAGCTTGGAAGCATCCGCTTTCTACACCGGCTGTTTTCCGAAGAAGGCTGACTGCCTCTACAGGGCTCCCATGGAGGACCTGTATTTGGCGCAACAACCCCTGGCCGACTCCCTGGTCATTACTGCATCTCATGATCGGTCTCAGTGGCCTCAGCACTCGAGTACCCAGCCTCCGGACCAGGAATCTAAGCAATTAGATTCTATGGGAAGAAGCATGTATGTGGCTGCATCATGCTCAATTAGGTCTCTGAACTATCTCACGCACATGGTGCAGTTTCAGAACGCCCTTTGGGAACAGGGCCAAGACCTTTTAAAAAACTTTCTGGATGGCGAAAAGGAGGAGGAACTGCTTAGCCTCCTTCAAACTGGGTCAGATGTGGGGACCCAGGTTCTCAGAGCCGCTTACGATTCAGCAGACTCGGCAGCCAGGGGAGCAGCCACAGGTGTTTGTCTCTGGAGACACTCTTGGTTGAGAGTCTCCAGATTTACCCCGGACGTCCCTTATAATGGATCTGTCCTGTTCAGTGAGGAATCCGAGAAGGTCATGACCAGACTACAGGATGCCGGGAAGGCAGTCAGGACTGTACAGGCTATGTACAGACCTAAGTCTGGTTCCTTTCGTAGCAGCAGCCACGTTCTGGCCAGCAACTCAGGGGCAACTTTGGTTGCAAAAATCAAGCCAGGTTCCCCTCGGGCCAAGGCCTAAAGCAGCCTAGCCCGCGGGGTCCAACACCACCACAGCATGACTTCTTCCCGGACCCCGCTTCTCTTCTGGATCAAAGGGTCAAGAAGGTCGGGGGTCACATCTCTCATCACCTTTCGGGATGGCAGAGGATAACCTCCAACCGGTGGGTGTTGCAGTTGGTCAAACAAGGCCACTCTATAGAGTTCCTCGACCACCCACCATCCAGACCTCCCCTGCTCTCCCGCTACTTGGGTCAGCACACCCTGCTTATCCAACAAGAAATCTTGGCCCGCCTCGACAAGGAGGCCATAGAGTATGTTCCACCAAACCAGAGAGGAAAAGGTTACTATTCTCACTTCTTCCTGGTTCCAAAGAAAACAGGGGACCTGCACCCAAGCTTGGATCTCATCTACCTCAACACATTCATGTTGAACAAGCACTTCCGCATGGTGACCCTGCCGGGTCTAATTCCCATGCTCAAAGAGGGCGTATGGCTGGCATCACTGGATATGCAGGACGCTCACCTTCATCTCCCGATAGCTCGAGCACACCGAAAATTTCTGTGCTTCAAGTTTCTGGGACACCACTACCAGTTCTGAGCCCTCCCTTTCGGACTGTCCTCGGCACCTTGAGTATTCACAAAGTGTATGGTAGTTGTGGCAGCAGCTCTCAGGAGACGGGGCCACTATGTGTTTCCATACCTAGATGACTGGCTCCTCATGGCACCCTCACGGGATGCCCTGATGTCCGCGATTCAGAATACCTGTTCCCTCTTCCTATCGCTGGGCATCACCATCAACCAGGAGAAGTCGCAACTTGTCCCGTCTCAGAACTTGCACTTCATAGGAGCAATTCTGGACACTACTATGGGAAGAGCATTCCTTCCTCAGGACAGGGCCGAACGCATCAGATCCCTTATAAGGGATATAAAGGAAAAGCAGACGGTACTGGCCTGGACTGTCCTTTGCCAGCTTGGACACATGACAGCTGCCATTGCAATGGTTCCCTTAGCTCAACTCCATATGCGGGTCACCCAATGGATGTTGAGGATGCAATGGGACCAAAAGCAAGACCATCTGCAGCATCCAGTCAGGATCAAGAACGCCATCATCTGAGACTGGCATTGGTGGCTCATCCCAGACCACCTCTCGACGGGGTCCCTTTATTGCGCCACCTCCTTCAGCGACTCTCTCCATGGATGCCTCAGGGTCCAGATGGGGAGCTCACCTAAATGGGGACAGGACTCAAGGCTCCTGGTCATCTCTGGAGTCCCATCTTCACATAAATATTCTGAAGAGGACAGCCATCCTGTACGCCCTACAGGCATTCCAGACGAAGATTCCACCGGGTACTCTTCTAGTACAAACAGACAATACTGCGGTGATGTACTATCTCAACAAACAAGGAGGCACTCATTCCTACCCCCTTTACAGGGAGGCTCAAAGGGTTTGGAATTGGGTACTGCAACACGACGCAGATATCATTGCAGTGCATGTTCCCAGAGTGGACAACACTATCGAGGACAGTCTAAGCCGATCACAGGCCAGAGTCCATGAATGGGAACTGCTTCAGGAAGTCACAGAGGACCTGTTCTGCAGATGGGGACACCAAAATTAGACCTCTTCACATTCCCATCCAACGCAAAACTGCCCAATTTCTGCTAGCTAGATCCAGGGCCTGGTGTTTTCTGGTGAGATGCGTTGTCCCTCTCTTGGACGGGCAGGTTCCTCTATGCTTTCCCGCCCTTCCCTTTGATCCAGAGGGTTCTATTGAAGCTCTGACAAGAGCGGGCATGTCTTATTCTAGTAGTGCCCTTTTGGCCCAAGCAAATTTGGCTTCCTCTCTTACATCAGTTGACCCAGTAATCTCCGGTGCCTCTGCCATTCAGCTCTCATCTTCTGTCCCAGGAGTCAGTCTCCTTGGTCCATCCGGATCTTCAGTCTCTGAACCTGCATGCCTGGCTCCTAAGGACATAGCAGTCCTGAGATACGGGGTCTCTCAGGAAGTTGCAGACGTTCTGGTGGCAGCCAGAAAACCCTCCACTCATGCCACTTACGCTATGAAGTGGCGTAGATATTGTATTTGGGCTCAAGTTCATGGATTGATCCAACTATATTGTTCTGAGAGGTCTGTTTTAGACTACCTCCTATCCCTCTATGAGGCACGTCTTGCCTACTCATCCATTAAGGTTCACCTATTCACCATTTTGGCGTACCATTCTCCGATAGGTCACAGGTCTCTAGCTCAACTAGAGGCTTCTCGCGCCTTTTTGCACAGCATCCTGCACTTGAGACCTCCCATCAAAGACCCGGTTCCACCTTGGGATCTTCCTTTTGTTCTAGAGCAGCTCATGCTGCCTCCTTCTGAACCAGCCGCAGATTGCAAGCTGCGTCTCCTCCCTTGGAAGATGCTCCTTTTAGCTGCTGTTACTTCTGCCTGAAGAATTTCTGAGCTTCATGCACTTATGTGCAAGGATCCTTATTTGGCTTTTCACAAGCACAGGGTGTCCTTAAGAACAAATTCTAAGTTTCTTCCCAAGGTGGTCTTGGCTGTCACACTCAACCAGGATATAGACCAGCCAGTGTATTACCCAAATCACTGTAACAAGGGGGAAGCCCTGTTGCACACTCTGGATGTGCATAGGAATCTCAGATACTATCTGACCAGAACCAAGGACTATCGTAAGTTGGACCAGCTCTTTGTTTCCTACGCACAAAGGATGCCCGGTGCTCCTGTCTCCAAACAGTCGCTTTCTAGATGGCTGGTCAAGTGCATCATGTTCCGTTAGCAGAGGTGCAACAAACCTTTACCGGGACCAGTAAAAAGTTATTCTACGAGGGGGGTGGCTACCTTCATTGCTGCGCTCAAAAATGTCTCCACTTCAGCCATCTGTGCAGCAGCAACCTGGAGCACTGTACACACCTTCATCAGGCACTACAGGTTGGATATTGCCTCTAGACGCAGGGCTGGTTTCAGCTTGGCAGTTCTTCAAGGACTTTTGCCCTGAAGTCTGAGACATCTCTCCTATCCTCCTCCCGATAACAAATTGTTCCCTTACTGCTTGGGAATCTGTCCTAATGGTGTAACCTGCTGCAAGAGCTGTTTCCCCGAAGTAAGATACTACAGTTACGCAAGAACCTACTGTAACAGTAGATCTTCGAGAACAGCTCTTGCAGCAGGTAGTTTCCCTCCCAACTTCCCCTCTGAAGGTTGAGTCTTCTGACTTAGTTTCTAGCCTACAGCGTCTTTGATGCCATCATACTACAAACCTTCCTTTGGAAGCGGATCCTTGGTCTCCCCTTCAGATGTCACCTTTGGGCCGGGAGTCTCTGGCGGGAGAACTGGGGATGCTGGGGGACTGCCCCCTTTCATGTGATACCGGACGGGGAAGGGCCGTCGGGGGCGGTTCCCCGCTGGATATTGCTAGCTAGAATTTTTCCGTGGGGTCCTGGCGCCTGCCTGTTTCAGTCCTAATGGTGTAACCTGCTGCAAGAGCTGTTCTCGAAGATCTACTGTTACAGTAAGTTCTTACATAACTGTACTTTTTCCCAAAACAGAAACCTTTCAGCTAAGAAGGGCCCAGCCTTTGATGTAAGCAGAACAAAAGGACTGTTGTTGTACACACCTAACTTCTGTGAGAATCCAGCAATGTACTTTTTAGCTTCCACCAGCAGAAACACTTCACAGAGGCAAGACGATAATAAATAAAAGCACGCGCGTGCACATACACACACACTGTAAAAATACAAGTTTTTAAAGTTCTTTTCCCGTACTACTGCCCCAAAATATGAAAACAGGAGTGCACTGTACTTTATATTATCTGCTATTACCTTTTCATTACATTTCTGACATAAAATACATATGTAATCTACAGTTTTGAATGTATATTTTCTTACAATCAATAAATTAGACTTCTACAATAAACTAAAATGCAGCATCAAGCAAGTAAGTTACAATGGGGGGTTGCATCTGCCCCCTTTACCCCTTCCCAGACGTGCCACTGTCAGGGAAGTAGCCTTGAGTGTACACAATTCACTACGATTGAATGGGTTGCTCTACTCAAAACAGGTGGAGTCAGACTGAACAAGCCTTTAAAACAAGATTTGATCAGAGCCACAACAGCTGCTAAAGCATTAATGCGATAAAAAATGTATTTATTAACCTTTAGGAAACTGCGGACGTATATATACACGTCATGAATCTCTATATGTTCAAAAATACTCAGCACTCAAAGAGTTAATGTCTATATATGTGTGTGTATATGTATGTATTTCAACAATTTTACCAGAAAGACATACTGAGCTGGTAGCAGCTCATTTTCACTTCCAAAGGTGAACTGTGAATCTTCAGGGCAGGGATAGTACAGATAAGGAGCGGCCAGCCCAAAATACACAAAAAGTCAGAGAAAACCTGTCCTTGAAGACAACAAAGGCACCAACTTTTTATCAGTTTCAAGTGCTTTATTGCAGAAATATAACAAATGAAGTTGCACGGACATATCCACTGGCCACCAGTTGCCCCAGCGCTTTGAGTATGAAACCCTTTGTTAGGGGGCGTGGTTAGCAGGAGAGAAATTATATTAATTTATGCAAGTATCTCATGAATAAACATGACTAATTAGAAAATATATTTACATATGTACACAAATACAAAAAAGTGAAAACCATGAGAAAATACAGAAATCCTATGCCAGTAAAAATATCATCTAGACCATACAATCATAACATTTCCAAGATCATTTAAAAAAAAAAAAATCCATGATCAAGAAAAAAAAATGTTTCCTTATTGCAGCCTGAAACATCAATATATATATATATAAATTCAGCAAATTTGAAATGTGGAAATGTTAGCCTAAGTAATTTGTATCTGTTCTCTTTTAGATGACTATCTTCTATCTGATGTAGTCCATTGTGGAGATCGGCATTTGTTGATTGCACTTGTCTTGCCAGATCACAACAGGCCCCCCCCCCCTTTTATGTGTGTCCACAGCCAGCATGTCTCAGTTTCAGGTTGCAATAAGCAAACAAAGATTTTTTCTTGATCATGGTTTTTATTTAAAAAAAACCAAAAACAATGATCTTGGAAATGTTATGATTGCATGGTCTGGATGATATTTTGGTCTGGTGGTGTAACTTCCCCCTCCCTCTCTCCCTATCTTAGCTGGCATACCTCAAGGCTCCATTCTTGGCCCTATTTTATTCTCCAATTTTTTAAATGATTTTCCTACTGCATGCTCCTCTTCCATAATCCACCGTTATGCCGATGACACTATCCTCTTTGCTTCTGATTCCTCAATTCCTGTAGTGACAGCTCAGTTACAATCCGACTTCACTTATGTCTTAAACTGGTTCCATGCCAACCAGCTTAAGGTTAATACTACCAAAACGGTGTCCATATTTTTCGGTACCCATCAGAAGTAGCCAAACTCTCCTCCCTCCCTCCCTTCCTTACCCTTAATAGCACCCCACTGGATACTGTTCCATCTTAAAAGTATTTAGGAGTCTGTCTTGACAGCCATCTTGATTTCTCAATGCATGTCAATTACATGCATTCTAAGGCACAGTCACACACTTGATCCAGTGTTCCAGCTGAGTCTTGAGGTTGATAACTTCAAGACTGATCATGTCGCTTGCTCTGATCACTGTACCATGGCGGTCACGTTTGGGGCCCGCCGCCCCCCCCCAGTCGTCCCCCCCCCTTGGAGATGGTCAGCTTCCACCCTTTAAGGGGAGTGTGCCCTGAGGGACTGTTGGCATTAGTAAACCTATCTCAGGTTGACGCGGTGTGTGCGATGGGTTTTGGAGAGGAGGTGGCCACTTATAACAGGATGGTCTCCAAAGCTCTGGATGCTCTCGCACCATTTCATATATGACCCAGATCTTCTCACTTGAAGTCCTCCTGGTTTGATGGGGACCTCAAGGCGATGAATATCAAGGGTTGGAGGTTTGGAGCATTGCTGGCGGAAGACTCGGCAGGAGGCCGATAGGCTGGCCCTACATGCCCACTAGGTGGAGTACCAGGGGAAAATTTCCTGTAAGAAGGCAGAATTCCTGTCCTTGGAAATTGCAGCAGGGAAAAAACAGACCATCTCAGCTATTTTGGACTGTAGACAGGCTCCTTCATCCTGCCTGTCTGCAGCTGAGAAAAGCATCGTCATCCACCTTGTGTGAGGAGTTTGCTCTGTTTTTCTCAGACAGAGTGTCAGCAATCCGTTCAGGGATCCCGCCAGGGAGACATCTGCCTAACAGTGGTCAGGCTGAGGGTCTCGGAGGCACTCTGCCTGTCTGGGAAGAGTATAGGCCAGTGGAGGTGTCTGAAGTGACTAGGGTGATCTTAGAGCTGAAGCACACTTCTTGTGAACTGGACCCAGCCCCGATGCATTTCTTAATGGGATGTGTTGAGGCTGTTGGCCCGGTGTTCGCCAGGACTGCCAGGTGCTCAATGGTGGACAAGTCTGAAAGAAGCACTAGTGAGGCCCCTCCTTAAGTAACCTTCCCTCAACCCTGACGTCCTGGCAAATTACCATCCTATCTCCAACCTGCCCTTTTTGGGAAAGGTTGTTGAGAAGTTAGTGGTACATCAGCTCGAGGATCGCCTGGTGTTCTCGGGCATCTATGAGACATTTCAGTCAGGTTTTTGGGCTAGACACAGCACAGAAACAGCTCCAGTGAGGGTGCATAATGATCTGCTCAGGGCTAGAGATAGAGGAGACAAGTCAGTTCTTGTTCTCCTCGATCTCTCCTCAGCATCCGACACTGTGGACCACATTATGCTTCTTGATCGGCTCTGTAAGTTCTGTGGACTCGCCAGTATTGTTATCAGGTGGTTTGAGTCCTACCTCTCAAACAGGGTGCAGCAGGTAGTGATAGGGAATTTCTCCTCCTCCCCAGTGTGCGTCTTGTGGAGTGCCACAGGGCTGGATCTTGACGCCAATGCTGTTTGCAGTGTACATGCTGCCCCGGGCGAGATCATTCAACAGTACAGCATGAAGCTTCACTGTTACACAGATGATACCCAGCTGTACTTGTCCTTTGACAGCTCCTGATGTTCCAGCGGCAATGTGCTTAACAACTGTCTGGCTAAAATCAACAACTGGATGGCTTCCAGCTGGCTGAGACTTAACCTAGTCAAGACGGAGGTACTGGTGATTGAGCCTGGTCGCGGACATGATGGGATGCCACCCGGGGCTGACTCATGACTTTTCGTGGGTTCTGCTCCATTGGTGGCTGCCCTGAGGGTGCAAACTCTGGGCGTGATCCTTGATAATAGATTGACCTTTGAAGATCACGTGTCATCTGTTGTCAGTAGTGGTCTCTATCACCCACAAAACATTGCCCAGATTAAGCCCCTCATTCTGTCCGAGGACCTGCCAACACTAGTGCATGCCTTTGTGACCTCCAGACACAAATACTGCAACTCTCTATACTTTGGGGTCATGGGACGGACCCTCCGCAGACTTCAGTTAATGCAGAACACAGCGGCCCGGTTACTGACGGGCCTTTTGAGGTCTAGTCATGTGACCCCAGTCCTCCGGGCTCTGCACTGTCTGCAGGTCAGGTTGAGGGTCCTTTTCAAGGTGGGTCTTCTCACCTTTAAGGCCCTATATGGACTGGGTCCTAGTTACCTGTCAGAACTCCTGGCATCTGACATCTGCTCACTCCCTCCGCTCCTCTTTGAGGGGCCTCCTGGACGTTCCCAGGGTTCGGCTCAAGACCTCAGAAGATCATGCATTCAGCGTCTCTGCGACGACCATGTGGAATTCATTACCATCTTCTGTCTGGGAGGCTCCCTCAGTTGAGGTGTTCAAGTGGAGGCTGAAGGCCCACCTCTTTGTTCTGGCTTTTCCAAATTTCTGAGTACATCCTGTTCTAGTCCTTTCTGTGACAGTCTGAAAGCCTTTTAATTTGTTTTAAGTTGTTATATTTATATTCATGCATTGTTACTGCTTTACTTATTTATGCTGTTTTTCATTATGTCTTGTTATAACTCCTGTTAGGCACCCAGAGCCTACGGGATTGTGCGCCCTACAAATAAAATTGCCTTGCCTTGCCTCCGTCCTAAACTTGGTGAATGCTAAAGTAATAAAGAAGCCCTCTCTCTCTCCCTGTTCATCGGATACTCCTTACAGAAATTATTCTACCTCTATTCAATTACACAAATGTTGTATACGGGTCAGCTCCTGCATCCACCCTTTCCAGATTGGATATACTCTTCAATGCATCCTATTGTTTCACCATGAATGCTCCTTTCAGGACTCACCATTGTTTCCCTCTAATCCTCTTTATCGCTCCCTTCCTTGTCCTCTCATCAAAGCCATCATACTGCCATCATCTCTGCCACATTTTGGTTTCTCTTGCTTCCCCCCTACCTTGCTCCCTCTTATTACCCTCCCCCATTACAGCCTACTCCCTCTGCTCACATGATCCGCGCTCCTTCGCCCTCCCCCACCACCACTCGAACTCTGGTATGGCTGCCTTCTCTTTCTTCTTCTTCCCACATTTATGGACTTCTTTCCTCCTCTCTCCATTTGCTTCCCTCGTTAAACCTTATTAAACGTTCACTCTATTGTACCCCCATCCCCCCTGCTCTTGCCATCCTCCTGACTAGTGTCTTTGTCCCAGATAATTATGACCAACTCTGATCCTTCACCTGTCTTATCCTAAATACCCTAAGCTTGCTTTCTGATCCCAGTCTGCCTTATGCTTTGCCTCACCTGTAGTCTACCCCGTGTCCACCCCTTGTATTTTTCAATCTGCCTACTGTTACCTACTCTGCACTGTACTTATTAGTTGTCTCGACTGTACTTTTTACCATACTTTGTTAGTTTAGACTGATAACTCCTCAGGCGTATGTAACCTGCCTGCCTGCCTCATTGAAATAATTGCTGTTTAATTATACCTGTCCTTTACTCAGGCTCATTGTAACCTGCCTGTGACACACTGCAAATCTGCCTGCTTCTCATTTATGCATGTATAGTTCTCCTCTTATCCTTTTCCCTGGGTCACACCTGGAATCGAGCCTTGGCTCAGTGTGCTTCTCCCAGTTATCAACTTTAATAAATAAATATTTTGACTGCCATTAGATTTCTGTATTTTGTCATGTTTTTCACTGTTTTTTCTATTTGTGTACATATGTAAATTTATTTTCTGAGTAATGTCATGTTTATTCATGAGATGCTTGAATACATTGACATTACTTCTCTCCTGCTAACTACGCCACCTGACAAAGGGTTTCTTACCCAAAGCACCATGGCAACTAATGGCCAGTGGATACGTCTGTGCACCTTCGTTTGTTGCATTTCTGCAGCTCACTTTCAGATGCATCCTGGGGGAAGGGGAAAAGATAACAGATACAAAAATACAGAATATAATACAGTACATAGACATGGAATAAGTGCAACAAAAAGAATCAGGACAGTCATGCCTAAGAATAAACTGACAAAAGGAAGTTACCAAGCAGTAAGTTGTGGAACTGACCAAGGAACAATAAAAAGGTTATCAGCTAAACAAAATAAACAAGCATTTGTCAATGCCGAATGTTTGCTTGCTGGTATTAGCATTGGAAATGCAGGAGGTAGACAGATGCAGAATAGGAATGGCAGTGAAGTACTGAACTTCACGCCAACCCCACCGCCACCCTGCAGAGACGAACAGGCATTGGGGTAAGTGTTTAGGTCATCGCGAATGATGTTCATGCGATGTCACCGCACCCTATTCTGCACACACCGACGTGTTGAGGTGTGTCTTGGGGTGTTTGGCTTTATAGTCACCCCATTCCATAAGGACATACGCTGAAATGGGTAAAGCACAGGAGAATGGGGTGAACTGTGGGGCTGAAGAGTCCAAGATACACCTTGATGCCGGTCACTGGGTTGGGGGGGGGCCTGGGATGAGCAGTACAGTCGGCAATCCAAAGACACAGCCCGATGCCTGTCAGTCTGTACAGGGTGGGACGTTATGGTTACAAACACTAACGCCCCAGGCGTTTGTTAGTAGTTGCACTACAAATTTTCAACATGGCCTTTTTGTGACCCTACCTCATGAAAGCATGTGGGACCTCTTCTCATGAAGAGTGGCAGTGTGATTTTTTCAATGCGTCTCGAACTTTGACTTCCAACAGTGACCATGCCATTCTGCGCCACATGTACGAAAACACAGATCGGGCAGAATATGAAGAATGACAGCTGTACCATCCATAGGGAGGTGTGAAGAGATGGCAATGTTGAAAATCTGTGGTGGGAATAGTAAAAATGCTCGTGACTTCCAAGCATACATGGAAATTGCAAGAACGACGCCGCACACAGTCATTTTATGGAGTTTCATCACCAAATTTTCAACACAGGCATTTTAGGACCTCTGTTCATGAACAGCGTCACTGTGATTTTCTTAATGCGTCCCAAACACTGATTTCCCACAGCGACCATGCTATTCCGCGCCAGAACTGCAAAAACACATTTTGGCCAGGATATAAAAAATGACAACTGTAAGGAGGTGCAGAAAAATAGCAATGTTGAAAATCTGGAGTGAAAATATTGCAAATTGGTGAAGTTACGAGCGTGTGTCGCAACTGCGCAACGCACACTAGTAAAACAGTCATTTTTTGGAGTTTTCCCACCAAATTAGCAACACAGACTTTCTGAGAGCCCATCTCATGAACACTGGCACTGTTGTTTCATTAAATCGGTCCCGAAAGGTAATTCTGCGCAGTGATCGCAAAATCACCTTTCTGGACCGATTAACGCCATGACAGTGGCAAAATTCCAAAAATGCCTGAGATATGCAAAAGTTGAAAAAAAAACTATTTATGCCACTATACAGCTTACGGCATTTACGTCCAGTTTGCGGTGGCTTTGAAGAAGTGAAAGCGTGTTCAGTCACGAAGATCATTATGCAGACTCTGGAGTAAGTATGGGGTGGGGGAGTGTGGGGAGGCAGGGTGTGCACTGGGTAGGCGCGGGTTGTGGGAGGCAGGGTGACTATGAGGACCGTTTTTTTACAGGTTTAAAAAAAACCCTTGCGGGACGTTTTTTCTTAACAGGGGCATTGGGCATGCTGGGTGGTGCCCAGCGTGCCAGCTGAATGTTTGGGGGCTGTAGCAGACAGGATTGGGGCAGCCCTGAGCACATAGGGGAGTGTTGGGAACAAGAGCCGAGATTGGGCACCCCCCTCAGCATAAACCAAACATTTTTCGGGGAAACCATTATGCCAACAGGAAGTGGGCTCCCCATCGGCAAATTACATGGGGGGTGAATGAAGCCGATGAGGATTGGGCCCCTGTCGGCAAAACTAATTTCTTGGGGGCACATGATGCCGAGGGGGATTGGGCACCCCCTCGGCAGTGGGGGCTGATAAATATTGTTTGTGAACACGGAGGCAAGCCGCCACCATGTTCACAAACAACATTACAGTTGGCAACATTCCGCCCAGCAATGACGGGTCGCTCCCTCATTGCAGCAGACTGGCTGATGCTGCAATGACGAGGCAGCTCCTGATTGCTGCGGCAAAAATGTTTCTACTTGGTGGCACTTTTGGAGACCAGTGTCATCAGGACACTGTGCCTCCATTGGTGCACCAGTGCCAAGCCCCCAAAGGCAGTGCCTCCGTTGGCTGCTACAGTGCCGTGCCTCCACAACCCGCTTCTCTCCTAAGCTGCCGTATGTTTCTTGTGCATGCGTGCAAGCAAACATAAAAATGACAGTACAGAAACTGCTTGTCCCTAACTCTGCAGTGATAGCCCGTGACATCGAGCTATTCGATTTGTCAAACCCTGAGGTAAATACACTGAAGAAATAGATAAATGCAGGACCTCACTGGAAATGAGATGTTGGTACTGTAAATACACTGAAAAAAATGAGTAAATGCAGGACCCCACTAGACATGAAATGTTGTAAGTAAATACATTTGTCAATGCCGGATGTTCGCCGCTGGTACTGCTGTTGAACTGGATCTAAGGTACAGATCCACAAGCCGGAAGACTAATATGGGTTGGGTTTGGGGGGAAGGCAATTAAAGCATGGCAGCAACAGACATCAATGGACATTTTTCTTTTTACAGCGTTTATTTAAAAAAAAAATGTAACTACAAGTGAGGGTTTTCTTTATTTCAGGTGGAGCCACTGGGGGATTGGGCACCCCCACTGTCAGTGTTATGAGCAGCCCCAGAAGCTCTGGGGTTTTAAATGCTCTGTGGTACATTTTAAGGCTTACATGGAAGATAAAGCAACATTCTGTTAGGTCTCATCCCACCCCTGACTCCAAGGAAAAAAATATAATTCTGTGGCTGGCCTCAGATACCTAGAGACTACAGCTGGTCTAGGCTGAGAGCAGGACCATTTCTATGATTTTACCAGGGGATCCGTTTGTGTCATTTTCTTCTTTTAAACAGAGACTATGGGAGCCCTCCCCAAGAAATTGTTTAAATGGTAAGTGTTCAAATTTGCAAGTTGTTGCACTTTGAAGGGGTAAACTAAACTCCAGTTTTATAGGCAACCATTATTTAAAAACAAGCATTTGTCAATGTCGAATGTTGCTTGCTTGTATGTGCTGTTTAGGTATTTGGAAGTGATAGCTCCATGCTTTCCTCCCAAGGCATCCACTGTGTTTTTCCGTTCAGTATTCACAGAAGAGTGGGAGGGGCAAGGGCCACAGCAGTACAGCAGTTGCCAAGGGGGTGAAGAGGTGGACAACAGTCCATTCAAAGGCAAAAGAGTCCTGCAGGAGCTCACTAAATTGAAGGTGGACAAAGCAATGGAACTAGATGGCATACACCCAATGATATTAAGAGAACTGCGAAGGGAGATAACAGTACCTCTGGCAGCTATGTTCACGGAGTCATTCAACATGAGTGAACTGGAGGAGGGCACATGTGGTCCCTCTACACAAGTCCGGCAGCAGGGAGGAGGCAGGGAACAATAGGCCGTTCAGCCTCACCTCAGCAGTGGGGAAGATCATGGAGACATTGCTTAAAGAAAGGATAGTGGGGCATCTAGAAGCTGTCGGAGCCCAGGACCATGGACAACATGGATTCACAGTGGGGACATCATGTCAGACAAATCTAGTTGATTTCTTTGACTGGGTGACAAAGGAAGTGAATCAGGGTGGGGCAGTGGACAACGCTTACCTTGATTTCAGCAAAGCCTTTGACACCATCCCACATAGGAGGCTGATAAACTAGCTGGGTAGGCCGGGAATGGGGGAAAAGGGTGGTAAACTGGGTTAGAAACTGGCTAACAGACAGGAGGCAGACAGTGGTGGTAAATGGGGTGCAGTCTGGGAGAGGGGGTGACCAGTGGGGTGCTGTAGGGTTGGTCCTGGGGCCAGTCCTGTTCAATGTCTTCATTAGTAACACTGCAGAACGGCTGAAGGGAATTTTTTCATCAAATTTTCAACATAGCCATTTTAAGACCTCTGCTCATGAACAGTGTCACTGTGATTTTCTTAATCTGTCCCAAACATTGATTGTGCACACCGACTGCGCCATTGTGCGCTACATGCACGGAAACACTTTTGGGCAACATGAAAAATGACAGCTGTACTACTCATAAGGAGGTGCAGTAAAATGGCAATGTTGAAAATCTGGAGATACAAATATTAAAATTTCGCACTTATGGGCGGGAGACTTCGCCTGCGTTAATAAAAAGTCATTTTTTGGAATTTTTCACATTTTAACATAGCCATTTAATACCTCTGCTCATGAACAGTGTCACTGTGATTTTCTTAATCTGTCCTGAACATTGATTTCGCTTCGACTGCGCCATTATGCGCTACATGCATGGAAACACATTTTGGGCAAGATGTAAAAAATGACAGCTGTACTGCTCATAAGGAGGTGTGGTAAAATAGCAATGTTGAAAATCTGGAGTGAACATATTGAAAATTTGCGAATTTCTGGTGCAGTAGGGTCAGCATAGCGGTAATAACAAGTAAAACAGTCAATTTCAGGACATTTTTCACCAAATTTTCAACATAGGATTTTGGGAGCTTACCTCATGAACTGTGACACTGTTGTTTCAGAACTCAGTCCCGAAGGTGGTTCCGCGTTAGTGACCGCGAAATCACCTTTTGGGCCGTTATATCGCCATGACGGTGACAGACTCCATGAGGTGGGGTCCCAAAACCCCATGTTGAAAATGTGAAAAAATTCTCAAATGCCCGGAGATATGCAGTAAAGTTGAAAAAAAAAACCTATTTATTCTATTATACAGCTTACCGGCATTTCCTCAGTTCGCGGTCAGCTTTGAAGAGTGCAGACGTGTTCCCGGCCCACCGAAGATCGGCGCGCCGGACTCTGGAGGTAAGTATGGGGTGAGGTGGGGGTGTGGGGAGGTGGATGTACAGAGGGTGGGTGCGGGATCAGGACAGTCAGCGAGGGAAGGTGTTTTCTTTTTCTTTTTTACTTAAGACGATGCAGGACTGTGACGCGGGACTTGTGCACGCTGGGGTGAGCTCCCAGTGTAGCAGCTGAAGGCTGTTTGGGGGCAGTGGAGTCGGCAGAGGTTGGGCACCCCGTCAGCCGCCTGAACTGCTGCCATGCTGGGTGGGCTCCAGCGTGACACCTGGAACTCTGTTGGGGGAGCACAGCACAGCAGACAGGGATTGGGCACCCCGGCTATAAAGTGTGCACGGGGGAGCACAAGCATGCAGTATGCGTGCATGTGTGGGGGGAGCGCGCTTGAGCATGCAATCTTATCGCTGCTGACTGAAGCGTAGCTCTCCCTTTCAACTGTACGGCCACTGCATTTTCAATTGCTGTCATAGACAGCTGCAGCATTCATTGGAGAAATGCGGCCGCGCCTGCAAACACACTGACTGAATTGGAAGATGGGTGCCACACCTCCGAAAACTCGGATGATGGCACTATGTTTCTTGCATGTGCGTGCAAGCAACATAATCAATGCAAGCCACAATTTATTTCATTGTTTGATCCATACCTCACAACCTTTCTCCACATAATTCAGGGACACAGCTTAAAAAACTCAGGGACAAAGACCCCAAGAACTGTAAACTGCAAACTGGGTCTTGCCTACAGGGCAAAGAAAAATTTGACGTCTTCAGCTCACGTGGCATTGACCAGAGGTGTGCTGCTCCCTTCACTTAGCTATGGCCTTCTCCTGTTTGCTAGCACCTCCAATGTCCACCTTGCTCGATGGAACACTACCTACAATATCTGTCGCGTCGCTTTGCTCTGGCAGCCCCACGTCTCACCCATCATTGTAAATTATACAACAAACTGGGCTGGCTTTCCCAGGCCAATCACTTGAAATATGGGTTGGGATGCTTCGTAGGGAAGGTGTTCAGAACCGGAACCCCTCCAGGGCTGGCGTAGGTCCTCAAGCCTGTTGAATCCTACTCCTACTCCCTCAGGTCTCAATGTCCTGGGGTGCTCAAAGTTCCATATACTCGAACCCTAATGGGGGAAAGGGACTTTGCTACATGCACTCTGAGGCAATGGAACTCCCTTCCAGACCATGTTTGTACCTCCCCCTCTCACCTGAGCCTCCATAATTCCCTGTGGGGGCACTTGAAACTGTCCTCTGTGTGGGGGTGTCCTAAATCACCTTAATCAGGTCTCCAAATTGGTCTCATCCAATCCACTGTCCATTGTCCTTTAACTCTGGGTAGTACGTGATTGCTTGCTATCTGCTTATGAATTATGTGGCCCAGATAAAAGGGTCACTCATACAATGTAATTGCCATTGAATGTCTTAGTCTATTTATTCTGTATCATGTATATGCATATTTTACCTGTTACTGCTCACTGTAGACTATCTATGTTCATCTTGCTCTCTTGTAACTATGTACATTGCCCTCTTGTCGTTATGTACCTTGTTTGAACCTGTATTTTTCACTGTACTCTCCCGGGTCGTACCTGAAAATAGGCATACAGCTTGTCTAGTGTACCTACCTGGTCAACAAAAGCTAAATAAATAAATAAATCAGGGACACATCTGACAAACTGGTACCAGTTATTCAGAACGCTGACTGAATAAAGGGAATAGTGTGAGATGCATGTTCTGAAGAACAAGCCTGTAATGGTAATGTTTGACATTATGTGCTCACAGTCCCCACTGTTCTGTCATGTAATCAGAAGTTATACAAGGGACAGAGGAAAATTATGAGGCCAAGATCACGGACGTCCCTGAAAATTAGGGACAGTTGAGAGGTATGGTTTGATCTACCCAATTGTAATGTGAACTGGTCACGTATTTACTACCCTAGTAGCCAAGTGACCATTAATGTACTTAAATGTTTCATTTTCCACTCTATCAGCAGCCTACTACAGCATGTATAACCAGACTCGTGTGTGTGTGTGTGTGTGTGTGTGTGTGTGTGTGTGTGTGTGTGTGTGTGAGTTAGAGAGAGAGACACACACAAACACACACACACACACACACACATTAGCAAAGTGAGCAGTTTCAGTCTCTGGAATGTTACATGAAAGATAAGCAAAGTTCTGTTATGTCTCACCACACCCCTAATTCCAAGGAAAAAATATAATTCTATGGCTGGTCTCAGGTACCTAGAGATTGCAGCTGGACCTGTATAACCAGACTGTGTGTGTGTGTGTGTAAAATGCTGGAGGGGGGAGGAGCAGGCCAGCTAAGAGCACATGTTGAGAGCAGCTGTGCTTGCTGAAAGAGCTGATTTATGAATATATCTGTCAGCACATTGTTTTGAAATCCACACACATTCATGCCTGAACAGTGTCATGATGAGACGTGCTGATTATTGGTCAAGCCCCTTGTAAACTCTCCTGCATTGGACAGCTGTGAAACCCTCTCAAAACCCTGTATATAGCAAAATGTTTGACTTGTGCTAGTGCGTACGGCGAACATAAAAATGGGTAAAAGCAAGATCTTACTCAAAATGAGATGTTGCAGGTAAATACATTGGAAAAATGGGTAAACACAGGACCCCACTGGACATGAGCTGTTGTAAGTAAATACACTGGAAAATATGGGTAAGCACAGGACTCTAATGGAAATGAGATGTTGTAGGCAAATAAATTGAAAAAAATGGGTAAACGCAAGATATTACTGGAAATTAGATGTTTTATGAAAATACACTGGAAAAAATGTGTAAATGCAGGACCCCACTGGAAATGAGATGCTGTAGGTAAATACATTGGAAAAAATGAGTAAAAGCAAGATCTTACTGGACATGAGATTTTGTAAGCAAATACGTTGAAAAAAAATGGGTAAACACAGGACCCCACTGGACATGAGAAGCTGTAGGTAAATACACTGGAAAAAAATGGGTAAGCACAGGACTGTACTGGAAATGAGATGTAGGTAAATAAATTGGAAAAATGGGTAAAAGCAAGATATTACTGGAAATTAGATGTTTTATGTAAATACATTGGAAAAAAATGGGTAAAAGCAAGATCTTACTCGAAATGTTGTACGTAAATACACTGGAAAAAATGAGTTAAAGCGAAGATCCCACTGGACATGAGATGCTGTAGAAAAATACATTGGAAAATATGGGTAAAAGCAGCACCCCACTGTAAATTAGATGCTGTAGATAAATGCACTGGAAAAAAATGACTAAAAACAGGACCCCACTGGAAATGAGATGTCATAAGTAACTGGAATTGAGATGTTACAGGTAAATACATTGGAAACCAGAACTGAAGAACAATAGCACCAGTATAAATATAAGTCTTGGTGTAGTTAAATAACATAGAGGATAATGTATGGTCCTCTATCGTTAACCGGTCAGTTAACAGTCGAGAGGTTGCCAGGGCGACCATGTAAACCTCGAGAGCGAGTCGAGAGGTTTCTAGGTCGCCATGGCAACCTCGGTGATCGTTAAAATTGACCGCTGCCGATAGAGGGACCATACATATTTTTATAGTGTATGGTCCCACTATCAAAATTAAATGGCTTACTTTTTTAAAAAGTCACCGCTACGCCCTTCAGTCCTTCCCGTGGGTTTTCCCTTCAGTCGGTTCCCGTTGGAAAAAGCGCTTTTGTTCATGAACCTCGCTATTACATTAGCCTATCGATGTGGCGTGAGGATCGATAGGTTAACAACATATCTACGTCACATCGATAGGTTAACAACCTTAGGAAATGATGATTTCCTAAGGTTAACAGAGTTCTAACATACATTATAGAGTGGTTTTCACACTACTGCTGTTTTTTTTGGGGGAGATGTACCTTCCTTCCACTCAGTTATGCTCATCTTACTGCTATACAGCTGAAGCCTGTAACATTGGTGAGAAATGCTGTAAGAAAATAAGAAATTAAGAACACAGTGTGCAGACATTCAATTAATAGAGGTAAGCAGGGCTCAAAATTAAAGCACGGGTATGAAAGTAACTCTGAGCCGGGGAATATACCTCTGTCATTGTTTGAGTATTATCAAGTTACATGCAGCTACCAACCAGTGTCACTGGAACTGTTTATAGAACATACAGGAAAACAGAATGCTGTTCATTTTTCAGGGTTGCTTATTTATTTACTTTTGGTAAGTGCACTAGACAAAAACCTGCCTATTTTCAGGCACAACCCAGGAGAGTGCATTGCAGGCAAAAAGAACATTACAGTACACAGGATTTTGTACAAATACAGGGAGCTGCAGTGGTAAGGGATTAAATGCAGTAGAGCAACCACAGCAACTGCAATAGACAGTTAGTGCTATAACATTGGTACGTACACGTTCAGTAAATAAGATCAGGGAAGACTGAGATTAAGAGAATAGTACAACAACAAAACAACAAATAATCCAGAATACCAAAACTAGGACTATGGACTATACAGGCAGTTACAGTAATTACAGAGCAGTGAAGGCTAAAATCAGTAGTGTATAAGTAAGCATTAGCCCGCAGCGGTGGGCTCTAATGCTGGATTGATGCATGGGGGGTGGGCGGTGGGTGCCCGAGGTCAAGGCTCCACCCCATTCCCCACATCAATTCAGCACAGAGCCCACCGAGTGGCTTAATGCGCTTGTAACACGCGAACGGCTCCTGGAGGGATGTTGAGGGGTGCACTGTGAGAGCGATACAGGACGAGGCGGAGGCGTGCAAATTTTAACATGTTTTATTACAGTATGAGAAAGACGTGCACCAGAGCTTACATACATAGTGATGTGGTCAACTGAGGTTGCTCATGTACTGCCGCTGAAAGGAACACATAACAGTTCTGTGATGTCCTGCGGACTTCCGTGCAGTTATTCCGGTGTAATTCGTGCTGGGAGGTCTGCATCACGCATTTCACCGGCTCTGACGCAGCGGCCGCCGCGCGGGGGATCTCTGGCGACCCTACTTCCGGGTCCGGCTTGAACTGCTGTCCGGGTGCGTTGTGTCCCACCTGCTCTCTGTGCTATGCTGCCCGCCGTGGTCTCCACTTTGCTGCTCTGAACCACTTGTCGGTGGGATCGCCGGCGGCCCCGTTCCGTAGAAGAAATTAACCGTGCCATGCACGGTGAACGTCTGGCACCTGATCCCAGGAGAGTCGTGGCACCGGTCCGGAATGGTGAGTGTCTGCAGGGCTCCAGGGGTGCCGGACGCCGGCTAGATAGTGGTCGCTGCTGCTGGGGATGGGGTGATGCTCTCTCGGGACGCTGGTGCGTGGCTCTGCCGCCTGCGGTGCTGAGGTGCTGCTAGTCGGCGGCACAGATGGGTGTGTGGGCTGCCTCTCGGTGCTCTGCTGTGGGGTGTGCCAGTGACCAGGCGCGGGTCTGCTCGGCTCGTCGGTGTCAGTAGTCTGGATGACTGTGGAGCTGGCGGGTGGCGTGCCAGACAGGATCATCTCTGCCGGTCACAAACAGTTGGGGACCAGTAGTGACGGAGGCTGGACTCGCATTTGTGTCCTGTGACGGACATTATTTCGCGAGATGCGAGGCCAGCCTCCGTGAGCATCTGCATCGCAGTGCTTCTGACACTGTGGTTAGTGTACCTGTGTGAGAGCTGTGCATCGTCCGAGATTTGCGACATCATGTCCCCCAGGTAGTTCCTCCCCATCGGCTGGCGTGAGTACCACAGTTCCTGGTTGTCTAGGTATTCTTGTGGTAGATGGAGGGGGTGGAGGTAGAAGGCAGGGGCTTCTTGTGGACATCTTCGGACGTAGTTTTTATACAGGGCTACTGGGCAGAACATGCTGCCAGGGTGAGCATACAGGACACCGCGAAGTGTCTGCTTGTTTGACTCAGTGGCGCTGCCATGGTTCTTTGTTGCCTCGTTGAAGGCTAGTGAAAGAAACTCATGCCCTGCTGCATCTCTCTCTATCACAAATGATGCCTGCATCAGCTGCCGAAGCCCCTCTCGCCCTCTGCGCGCAAGCCCCAATTGCAGCTCAAACCATACGCGCCGTACCAGCCCATATGCTGTTCGGGGGTCAAGCGTGTGGCAGTGCCTGATGCGGTGCAGGTCTTCCTGAGTGATTGTGGGGAAATGTGCTGCCACATCTTTGCCAGCCCAGCGGTACCTTTTCAGAACTGCTAGAAAGATGTCATTCGCAGTTCTGAAAGCCGGCTCTGTCATGATGTTGATCTGCCGCCTCACCTCCATTCCATTAATATAGCGGTTCAACCCTGCCCTGATCCCAACCAGAGAGCTCACGCTATACTCTTCTCCCTCTGCCCGTACTGTGGCATAAAACTGTCTCAATGTGTCCGCCAGCTGTGGGACTGGCACAGTGGCGATGTCGAGGCGCATGCCATTCTCCTCTAACCAATCGGAGAACACGTTGCATGCCCATGCTGTTGTCTTCTGCGTATTGTGCTCTACTTTGCTCCGCTCTAGGGCATCGAGCCCTGTGGCTGACAGCTGGTCATGCCTCCATGTCTGGTTGTCAGGATCAGTGCCACGTCGAGGCCTCTTGCCTGCCCCCTGCCCGAGGCACTGCTGTCGGAGCTCGGTGTGCTCTTCACAGGACTGCTCAGTGCCTGCGCTTCTGGCTGGCTGCAGAATGCCTGGACCCGTGCTACCTGAGATGCTGGCCTGCAATACAGTTCATCTCCTGCCTCCTCGGTCCGCAGGCGTGCGGCTGCTGCGTTCTCACCGTGATCACCTCTGCTGGACGCCACCGGGGAAGTTGGATCCGCGGCTACTGTCTCGGACCGTCCGCAGCCCACCGCTCCTTCTGCCCACCACTGGTCGTCTACCCAGTCGTCCATTCTCCCCGTGCCTACTAGTGCGAAGATACTGCGCCCCTTGCATCCCCTCTCACTGTGCGCACTCACTGTTCAGCACAGTGCGCGGATGCTCCCGGATGTCCTATGAATGTCCTGCGGGAGTGGAGCGTCACAGGAGCCGCTCGTTGCGCTGCTCGTCTCCCTTGCACATCGCGCCCAGTGCTGCTAGGCAGGGGGTCTGGCTGCCAGCGGTAGTGCCGGAGCGAGCACGGCATATACCCTGGGTTAATACCCGCTTCGGATGCCGTCTCGTGACCATCCTATGCCTATCGGGTCGCGCCATCACAGGCACACTATTAATGCCGTGTTACAACATGCATTAGATTACAGCCACCAACAGGGGCAGGGTTAAGAAAAGAAGTACATGCTAGTTACATGCAAGTGTAGTACAGAAGTGGTTTGGGAGTGGGACTAACGGTGGGAAAAAGAGAAAGTCTAGGAAACCTACGAAGAAGTAAGACAGAATAAGGATGGAGAGTAGGTATTAAGTGCCACAAAAACTAGCATTGTGTTATGGTAAAACAGTTGTAGGGGAACAGTGTTTAGCAGCAGGTGGGAACAGAGCAAGGTGAGAAGGATAGGATAACAGGAGCAAGAGCAAATGTCTAAAGCTTTCAGGTATGAAAATAGCTATTTTTCGAATAAATTGTGGGATTTAGAGACTTTAAGGTGATAAGGCAGGTAGTTCCAAGTTTTTGGGGCAAAGTGGGCAAACGCTTGTTCTCCAGTCTTGGTAGCACAACGGCGTACTTCAAGGAGGGCCTGGGGAGAGGACCGGAGTTGGTGAGAATGTTTAACAGCGAATGCTGAGGCCAGCGAGGCTGGTTAAGCTGACCTAATAATATCATCAATTAGGCATCTGAGGATATAAAGTCGCCAGGAGGAGGGAGATGGCCAAAGTAAGGCAGAGTAAAGCTTGAAGTGATGGGTGAGATGAGTGGCAGACAAAGCAAACCTGCAGACATTATCGTATACACTACAACATTTTATTTATTAAAAAAACTGGCATTGGCCTGAGAAAAGACAGGGAGCACATAACATAGCCTCAGAATGAATACACCCTGGGCAACTGTAACCCTAGCTGCTAGAGTGAGGGCATGGGGACACAATAAGCCATCCAGATTTTGGAGTTGACGGATTTGCAGATATCATTTATGTGGAGGGAGAAATCCAGGGCTAGGCTGAGTGTGACACCAATGGGTCTGAAGGAGAGAGTTACAGAAACCTGAAAACCATCAAGGCACTGGATGAGTAATTCTTGAGATGAGGTACAAGACTTTTTGAGGGATCCAAAAAGCATAGCTTGGGTCTTGCTGACATTTAGGACCAAGCAATTTGAGGGAAGCCAAATGTGGATGCTATGAAGGTGAGAGGTAATTTGAGAGTTAATAACATTCATGGACCTAGAGGCAGTATAGAGTACAAGGTCATCAGCATACAGAAGGGTCCAGCAGTGTGAAGATGTAAGTATGTTCTTAATAAAAACAGAAGACAGTAGGGGTCCAAGTATGGAGCCTAGGGGAACTCCTAGGGTTATAGAGGCAGAGGTGGAGAGGACCTTATTGAAAGAGACCGACAGAGCAGTCGTGGAGATAACTCGAGAACAATAATAAAGTTGATTGGGATGCCCCAAGGGTTTCTAGCTTGTGTAAGAGGAGGGGGTGATTGACCAAATCAAATGCTTTAGTAAGGTCAATAAAGACAGCCCCTGTAAGCAGATCTTTATCTATGTTAGTTTTAACCTCACCCATGAACTGTGCGAGGGCCGTACAGTACTGTGTGCTGTTCTGAACCCATGTTAAGCTAGGGATTGAAGAGTAAATTTGAGCAAAATGTCAGAGACCTGGTGGTGAACAAGGTTTTCTAGATGTTTACAGAGGGTAGAGATCAATTTGGGATCCCCTTAAAAACCGTGATGATCCTCACATTCTTTCGTAGGTGGGGGCACAGTAGAGGGTACTCATGGATAAGTTAAACAATCGCATAACCAGGGTGGCAAGGAGAGATGCAGCCAGTTTAAGCATTTTGGGTTCAATCTCATCTGGATCCGAGCTACCGTATGGGGAAATGGCACTGAGAAGTCGCAGGACCTCCCGGTGTGAGATAGAGGCAAGGACCAGAGGATTATGAGCCAAATGAGAGGCAGTTGGGTGAGGAGAGATGGGGCTGGACATGAAAGTCTCAAAGCTAGAAAGATTTGAGAAGACAGAATTGAAGGAATTTGCGATGGTGGTGGGGGTTGTTGCAATTGGTATTGTTGATTTCCATTTTCTGGGGGCTTTGGCCCATTTTTACCCAATATGCCATTTATTTGAGACCAGCAGATCTTCCTGGACTAGGAATCTTCACCATTCGTCAGCTAGGACCCACCAGGAGCCAAAAATCTTCAGCAGGGCCGGCACCAACGTAGGACTGCACATGCGTGGGCACCGTGAGACTGGCTTGTGCTCATACAGGCTACCTTGGGGTCAACCCTCCAGCCACCTCAGTTCCTTTTTTACCGCTATTGAATGCACTTCAGTGACGATGTCTCTCACCTGCCGTCTATACAACAGCAGCTAATAATCATTCAGTTTCGATTAAGTTATTACTTTTAGTGTTCTTTTCTTATTAAAAAAAGAAGAAAGGAAAACAGAATAACTGAAAAAATTCTCAGCCTGCTATCAGTGGAGTTGACCAAAAACGGTAGCGGTAATGATAGGGAGCCTTCGCTTGAAAGCTGTTCTGGCAGTGGAGCTGTGTCCGGTCTGCCGCCCTTTGAGGAGGGGGGTCCGACCACGGGCAGGCTGGTGCTCAGGAGAGAGGACAGTCCACCTGAAGCACAAAAAGAAGCAAGCCCATTCCTGGTCCTGATTGGGGACCCGGCGCTGCTCAACCTCGAGTTCTTCTTCATCCCTTCAGCCGAAGAAGAAATAGTACCACTCGAGGTCGTCCTCTGATATGTCTGCGCGAGGGTCATCAGTGGTGGAGAGTGATAGGCCTGACCCAAATCCGGTGGGGTCCCCTGTGGCTCCATTCTTAACAACTGCAGTCTTCAATACCGGATCCCCTCTCTGTCCTTGATGGGGCCTTCAGTGAGCAGTTTCATCACTGGGCTGCTCTTATGGAGCAGTGGGTTCAGCCTTTGTCCCAGCTGTCCTTGCCAGTGGACCTGGTTCCAGGACCTTCGGGCCTTGAAGCCACTGGGCCACAGATGGGTTGGTCAGGCCAGAACATGCATGCGATGCCCTCTCCGATGCTAGCGCTATCAACACCAGCGCCATCGATGCCGACTTCATGTGCCTTCCCCTCTCAACTTGTTTCCTCGTGGGGGCGGCACAGGTAACGATTTTCCTCTTCCCTTTCTTCAGGTCTTGTAGGTTGTGGGTGGTGCTGGGGGTCTCGGTCGGTGCCAACCACCTCCTTGGTGCTGCATGTGGTGCAGGTGCCACAGATGGCGCAATTCTCAACGCTGATCCGGAGGCAACATCTCCCATGTTTTCTTGGCCTAGACCTGCATTTGGAGGTCTTTCTGGGGTGAAAGTGGAACTTGATGAGTCTTGCCCTGTCCTGCTTTTGTCCAAAGACACAGCAGATGACTCATTTTATGGGCTAGAAAGCAAACCTTCTGTATCAGCAGAGCCTGGGGTAGAAGATCTTTCTTTCCAGTCTCTGCAGGAATCTGGGGTCCACCATAACATTATAGACTTCTTCTGTGGATCAAGGCTGACTTTTACATCCTGAGTTCCTATATTCCTTAGTAAGAGTTCACCCTGTGGAACAGATTCAAATCAATGGTCAAGAACTTCCTGGAATCCCATTACCAGGGGCTTAGAGTCCAATAATCAGCAGCTGAAAGCTTCTATGGATGCTTACACCACTGCCTCTAGGGCAGATGGTGCTGGCATTTGTAGAAGGTGACTCTCCTGGCTCAGAACATCAGGTTTCTCAACCCATGCTCAGCAGACAGTGATGAACATCCCCTTTCACGGTGTTTATCTGTTTGGCCCTCAAGCTGAGCAAGTTCTGGAGACCACTCAGAAACCAGGATTGCCAAACCAACCCAGTGACACTGGAAGTTGATGTGCTGGTCGCTATACCTTGTGCTGCACTGGCAACCCAGGTTCGGGAACAAGCTCGGACTGCCGGGGGTTGGCAGGGGTGAGACAGAATTGAGCATCCAGAGGACTGCTCTCCTCTCTCGTGGGAGGGAGGCTTTGTCACCCCGCTTGTTAACTGCTCTCTGGCAGTGGCTGGAGGGCAGCATGGGTCGGGAGGCATGTATCGATGTCCTACATTGATAGGGAGGGGAGACAGGAAAAAATGTGGAAAGGTAGCTGGCAGGCTCCATGATGGCCTGTCACAGTCCCGAGGCCGCCCCCAGCTTCTGGATTGTGCTCTGGTGAAGGAAGATCACCAATACTCCTTGGCCCCACCACAGGGGGTACGCTGCAGGGGAATATATGGGGTTGGTGTTAGCGGGAACTTATGGGCCGGAGGATGAGTCTCTCTGAGGGAGAGCCATAGCCTCCTACCGGGCTCCGGGAGTATAAAAAATTTAATAGAAAAAGAAATCAGGATTACCATTAAAACAGCCAGGCCAGCTCCTACAGCCCCTCAGAGGGGCGGGAACCGCTGATAATTTCATGACAGGCAGTCCTTTCAAGGTGGAGGCTGAGGAGCCTTCAACAGGAACAAACCTCCTTGATCACAAAAGAAAATGCAGCAAAAGGCATAGGGCCTGAAAGCGCCCAGTGGCAACCTTTGAAAATCCGGCTCAGATCTCACTTCAGTTGCCCAAGGTGGACACCTCTACGGCAGTAGAGGGGTATCTGACTCAATTTTACAACCAGTGGAAGTCCATTACAACTGACAAATGAGTCCTCAGGATTGTCCGAAAGGAATACTCTCTCCATTTTGCAGATATTCCCCCAGACCTTCCACACAGATGGCAGCTCACTCTGTCCACTTCTCTGATCCGTTCAAGTACTTGGACACTCAATATCCTATTGAACAAACTCCCAGAATAGTTGTCCTCCCTTGTTCACATCTCCCACAGTTTTTATTCCCTTAGGAAGTCTAACCTTATCCTCTTAGAGGTGCCTAGGACTCTTACCTCTTTGGTAAACATGCCATCTCTTGTGCCGACCCTGCTGCCTGGAAGCAGCTTCAGTCTGTATTCAAATTCTCCGGCCCAGTCTCTGTCACCTCCTTTAAAACCTTAGCTGCAACCAAACTGAAAGAAACATGTTGCTGCCACTAGTCTTCTTTGACCACTGTCTCACAATCAATATACCCCTTCCCCTCGCTATTGCTCCTGCACACCCAACGTTTCTGTCCCCCTCCTCATCTTTGCCACGCTGGCCTATTCACACCTTGCTTTCTGAACACTGTGTTCTCCCTTTTCCTGGATCTCCATCGACTGTCCTTCTCCTCTCTTCTCCTCACACTCATTTCTCTTATCTTATTTCACATGTACTCATTTCCACGTCCTTGAATGTTGCTACCCCTTTTTATTACAATGCAGTCTGTATGTTCTATTATAGTACATTTGCTATATTTTTTGTGTCTTTTTTTAAAATGTATCTTATACTTTATCCTTGGAATTCGACTGGTTGTATATAATTTGCCTTCTCTATATATTTAACTGTTACATGTCTTCAGGACCTTCTTGTGAATGAGCTTGCTCAATGGAGTTATTCCTGAAATAAACGTCAACTTTTCAGTCAGCCCTTCTTACTTCTGAGATACAGGGCCTTCTAAGGAACAGGGCAGTAGAAGTTGTTCTGTGGGCAGAGCAGAACACAGGTTCCTACTCCCATTACTTTCTGGTTTCAAAGAGAACAGGCGACATATGCCCAATTCTTGACCTTAGAAAGTTAAACAAGTACCTGTTCAGGGAAAAGTTCTCAGAAAACACGGTGTTCAAGTCTTTACTTACCTGGATGACTGGCTTCTAGCAAACCCTCTCAGGCAGGAGATAAAGGAAGCAGTCATCACAGCTTCTCAGTTGTTCACTTCCATGGGGGTTCTTCTGAATCTGGGAAAGTGCCAGCTTCAACCCTCCCAGCAGGTCCTCTTCTTACGAGCCCTCCTGGATACCTCCAGGGTGAGGGTTTTCCTTCTGGAGGACAGGAGAAACAACATCTTCAGATGGCTCACTACATCACAGAGAACAACTCTGTTTGGGCCCTTTCAATACAGTGGATGCTGGGCCTCATGGCATGATCCATCTTTACGGTGCCTCTAGCCCGGTTACATACGAGGACTGCACACAGTGGTTATTGACCATGCACCTGCAATCCTTTTGCATAAAGTGACAGATCCTCTGACAAATCACTTGCATGGTGGATGCAGAAGAACAGGCTTCTGCAAGGTCTACCCTTTGCCCCACTGGAATCTCAAGATCACCATCACAGATGCATCTCTGATTGGTTAGGGAGCTCACTGTCAAGACCTCCACACTCTTGGGGGGTGTGGAGCCAGGAGGAGTTTCATCTGCATGTAAATGTCTTAAAGAGAAGAGCTGTCCTATATGCTAGCTGAGCCCTGAAGGATATCCTCTGCCAAAAAGTGATCTTCCGTCAGACGGGCAACAAACTGTGATGTGTTACATCAACAAGTAGGGTGGCGCGCACTCCTACCCTCTATGCAGGGAGACTATGAGGGTGTGGGAGTGGTGTCTCGAGCACAATGTGTCAGTTCAAGCAGTCTACATGCCAGGAATTCAGAACAACTTAGTGGATCGCATAGCAGAATGGAGGCGGATATCCATGAATGGTCTCTCAAGCCAGATTTTGTGCAATCACTATTTGATGAGGGGGCAGGCCAAACCTGGACCTTTTTGTGTCTCCACTCAACGCAAAGCTGCCTCTATTTTTCTCCAGAAATCCAGAACCTGCTATTTTCTATCAGGATACATTCAGACTGCAGTGGACATGATGCTTTCTGTATGCATTTCCACCTCTTTCATTAATTCAGAGGTTGCTACTCAAGTTGGAGGCACAGGGTGGGCCAGGATGATTCTCATTGCCTCATACTGGCCTTGACAGATACGGTTTCCATTGATCAACCGACTGTCAGACATTTCCCCGAGGCAACTTCCTCTATGAATGGATTTCCTGCAACAGGGACCTGTGGTCCATCCCAACCTGCGCTCCCTTCATTTCCATGCCTGGCTCCTGAGGAAACAGAAGTGGGTAGGTTTAAAGTTTCTCAGAGAATCTCGGAAATCCTCTTGGCAACACGCAAGCCATCCACTAGAAAGATTTACATGGCTAAATGGAAGTGCTTCTCCATTTGGTGTGTGAAGTCCTGTCTAGACCCATTTTGTTGTCCAGTAAGGTGCTGGAGTACATCTTAGATCTGTCAATCGCAGGACTGCAATACTCGAGCAAAGGTACACGTCTGTGCGATTTCTGCTTACCATGAGCCAGGACAGTACATGACGCTGGCTCAATTTCTGCCAGTGAAGAGATTCCTTGAAGGTATCCTGCATACTAGGCCCCCAGTCAGGAAACCGGTGGCTGCGTGGGATATTAACCTTGTGCTAGATATGCTCACCCGTAAACCTTTTAAGCCTCTAGCTACCCGTGACTTGAAATTTCTGACCTAGAAGACCGCCTTCGTAGTAGCTGTAACTTCCGCTCACAGGGTCTCTGAAATACATGCCTTGGTCATAGACCCTCCTTACACTGTCTTCACAATGACAAGGTGGTACTTCATACTCACCCTAAATTCCTATCCAAGTGGTTTCAGAGCTTCACCTTAACCAATCCTTGGTTCTCCCTACTTATTTGCCAACTTCCAGAATGAAGGGGAACGCACCCTTCACTCCATGGATGTTAAGAGGGTTCTGCGATTCTACATAGACCGAACTAAACAGATTTTCAAACCCAAGCAACTCTTTGCATCTTTCAGCATGGCCCAGCTGGGTCAGCCTGTTGCCATTCAATGCCCCTCTGCGTGGTTAGTGGCATGTTTTTGCCACTGCTACTTGATGGCGCAGGTCAAGTTGGAAGGCCGGGTTTATGCCCACTCTACCAGAGTGGTCGCGGCATTCCTGGCAGAGATTCATAACATACCCATTGCAGACATTTGCAAAGCGGCTACTTGGAGCTCAGTGCATACCTTTGTGAAGCACTATGCTCTGAATGTCCATGCCAGACAGCACACTTCCTTGGTGGGACAATCCTGAATGGACTTCTGCCCTGAGTGATCTCAGTATCCTGCCACCCTGCTTGGGGGATTGGGTTTTTAGCTCAGTACTCTCCCATTAGTGTGAATGAATGGTGAAGACTCCTAGTCCAGGAAGATATGGAAATTATGTACCAACTGTAATTCTTGATTTTCTTGGATGAAGTCTTCACCATTCATTCACACACCCACCATCCCCTGAGCTCACTCAATCTGTTTCTGGTCTTCACTCCCTTGTTTGTTTGGACTGTGAAGACATTGTTGAGTTGACCTGTCTTTCACGGGTCATCCAGGCTATTTTATGACCGGATTTGGTTAGGTAATTCCTAGGTTAGTTTACACTGCACCTCCTTGGTCAAAAAGGTACTGAAGCGGTTGGAGGTTCGATGCCGAGACAGCCTATATGGGCAAGAGCCAGTCTCACAGTGCCACGCATGCGAGGTCCTACCTCGGCACCGGCCCTCCTGAAGATTTTTGGCTCCCGCTTGGTCCTAATGCCTCCAACGTAGTCTTATTAGTGTGAATGAATGGTGAAGATTCCATCCAAAAAGATCAAAAATTACAGTAGGTAAGTCATTTCCATTTATTTGGAACCCTGGATGAGACAGTGAGTAGGTCTGTATAGTACGTACTTTTAGCTGCCTGAATTTCCCTCTTGCAGGTGTTTTGCACGGTACAATAAACGATAAGGTCCGAGTGCAGAGAGGAGGATTTGAACTTCGCCCATAAGTAGTTGTGCACTTTAAGCATTTTAAGAAGGGGTCACTTCAACCATTTAGTGGGTGGCCCCCGACCCTACATCTAGTAGTAGGGATATGTTTCTTTTGCAGGGAGACAATGGCATGGGTGAAGTACTCAGTGGCATTGTTAACATCATTTGTGTGGAAGAGGGGAGACCAGTCAACATGCCTAAGATCACGGAGAAATGCATCAGTACTGAAGGCAGAAATGTCAGAGATAGTTATAACATTCAGAGGGCAGGAGGTGGGACTGGCATCTCAGACACAATAAACAGGCGAATGGTCACTGATCGAGTCAGCAAAGATCCCAGCAGTAGAGATCCTATCCTTCCTATTAGTAAGAATCCAATCTAAGAGAGTGTTGCTGGACCAATTACTAGAATGCCTGGTGGGAACCGGTTTTAGTTGCGATAGATGAGCCTTGCTGATTACAGTAGCTAGATTAGCTGAATTAGGCCAAAGTCAGTCGAGGTTGAACTCCCCCAGGCAGAGTACCTCGTTTTTACATCTAACAGATGGCAAGTAGTCTATAAGTTCTCTAGCCCTTGTTTGCTGTTTTTGGGAGGTATGTACACACCGCCTACATGGGGCTTTTTTGTTTCACCTAGAATTAATAGGGAGTGCAGTAATTCACATGATTTGAGCAACAAGTTGGGCAGTAAAGTGAGATTTGGGTGAGCCTTGAAAAATAAAACCAGGCCACCACCTCTTTTTGACAAGGGATGGTCCACGCACAATATACTAAAGCCAGAGAGGGAGCCCATGGCATCAAGGATGGAAGGTTTTAACCATGGTTCAGAGATGCTCAAGATATGTGGATCATAAATGTTGGCCCAGGCTTCCAGACCTGAGTGATGGGCCATGAGACTTCTGATATTTAAGTGAGCAATTTCAGGCCTTGGGTCTGTATCCATGCATGGGAGCAAGCTAGAATGGGTATATGCTGAGTAGCCATAGGGCTAAGGTTGGACTCAATATCACCTGATAGGGATAGGGATATAACTATCCAGATGGTGGCATGCATGATAGTAAACGGTGTTTGGGTCGGAGAGAGACATTTTTCCTTAAATAAGTACCTAATTAGGAAGCTATGAGGTTTGGGGCTGTGGCACAAGGTAAGGGTGGAGGATGGTACACACCCAGCCAGCATACTGGAGAATCTAAAGTCCTCCTGTCTGACTCCTGTGGGGTGGGAGGTAGAGACTGAGGAGGGGATTAGAGAGTCAGAAGCTAGGATAGCAAAAACAGATGCCAGGCAAGGAAGTATAGAGGAGGATGCATGATGGTAAAAGAGATTAGGCAGTAGAGAAGGATTGGAGGTTCCAGATGCAAAATTAAAATAAAGGTGAAAGGAAAGCCAGTGAGGAAGTTTAGAGACAACAGTCAGGCGTATAGATTCCACTTATAGGAACATAATAGAAGCTAAATCTTAGATAGGAATAAGCAAGCAGCAGATTTAGAGTCAGTGCAGAAGAGAGTAATTACTACCTCTAGATGGAGCCAGTAGAAGTAACATAAGATAGGGATACACAAGCAGCAGAGCCATGGGGAACTTGAATATACTGTATATATTAACCCAGCCCCCAGTGGAAGAGCAAAGCAGATTAGTTAATACACCTGTTCGTTTCAAATGTAGCTGCATAATTCATTCCACGTTATATCACAATCTTTACTCTGTGCTGGTAAGAACACAGAAATATAAGCTACTTTCTATAGGGCTCCACATTGCCAATGGGAAATCAAAACAGCTGGGTATAGTGCACCCCTACCAGGGGAATGGCACAGCCCAAGCTTTAAAATGTTGAGCTCATGAGGATTCCAAGTAGCACCAACTCCCCAGTTTAGTGGTACCACTTGAAGGGGTCAGAGCTACTTTTATCTTCTCTCAAGATTTTTAAGACTTCTTTGGGGCTGCAAGTCTGCCTTGCAGGTTGGGGCTGCCTGTTTCAGGAATCACCCCTAAATTAAAATTGTGCCTGTTAAGCTGCTGCTTTCAAACTGAATAACCTGCCTTTTCTCATTCCTTGTGTGGATTGGGAGTCACTTCTGCCTCGTTAGAGTGTTTTTAACGGTCTCCATTTAACAAAAAATAGTAATATGCCACAGGTAGGTACAAAGTACATTTTATTTGTTCTGGGAGTGTAGGGTCTCGGGGAAGGGGTCCTTTGGCTCTGGTGTCAGTTCCATCCCCCCTTCCCCAAGCCTCAGGTTTTGTGTTTGGTACTTTTATGCAGCTAATGTGTGAATCTAGTATGTTTTAGACATGTTTTGGTGATTTTTCACCACTGACCTCTGTTTTTCCATTTACGCAGCTGCCATTAGGGCTGGGCGAGCTCCTTCTTCAAGCAGTCTTCCCACCATTGTTTTAATTGCGTGCCTATGGTGTGCACGCTTGCCCAATGCTAGAAATATCTGCACACCGCAATCCCTATTACATACATTGCGCTATTGTGTTTGTGCACTCACAAGTGTGCGCACATCCACGCTAGCATGCCAATGTCATGTATGTACCCGCTAGTGAGTGTGCACACCCATTTTAGCGCTTTTTGGCGTGCTAATACAGTTCACAGTTCATTGGTGAGATTTTTAGCCCAGCAAGCTACAGGCTAATAATTATTTTTGTTATATATTTTACCTTGGGTTTTTTTCTGTGCTAATTCTGTTTGTTACCTCAGCATAAAGACATTAGCCCAGGTTCCGCTAGTACTGTAGGGCTAATTATCATATTTTACCTCAGAAATTATTTGGCACACAATTATATCTCTCTCTGGCACCACGACTTATTGGAGACCATTAATCAGGAAATGATGTGAGACCTGTAAAAGGGTGATGAGGCCCTTCCCTATGGGTCCCTTTGCCCTCATTGTATGGCTCAGCACTCTCTAGCCGGTCATCCGGCCTGGGGAGGTGGGGAGCACCTGGTTCTTCAGTTGGCAGTGGCAGCAGAATTGCAAAAAAATCACTTTTGTGGCTCTGGAGCGAGCTTGAGCCCCGATGTCCTGCAGGACACCCCAGCAGATGCACCTGACCCCAGCTGGGACCCTCAGGTTGGGGGGGGGGGCCCTATCCAAGCACATCCAGGTGCAACGCAGCAAACTTAGGCTCTGATAACAGATGTGCAGGCAGACCCTGACCCTGCCTTCCTTGAAGGCCAAGATGAGGATTACAGGGATCTTGGGGAAGTGCCTGACCTTAAATTAAATTAAAGAGTCTCTCAGATGAGGAGGAGGACACTCCCTTCCCTCCGTGGAAGATGAACAGGAATGGGAGTGGACAGAGTCCCAACCAGGGATTCCTTTCCTCTCCTGTTATGAAATAAGTCCTTGCCTTTTTTCAATAGCTGAGGCATTTGACTCCTTCATCTAAGGAGGTATAGTTTGTGGAGATGGTGGATGTCAATCTGTCTCTGTCTGCATAATTTTTGGCTACTATGTGACCAAAATTAACAAGCAACAACTGGCAGGTGTAGATCAGAAAAAAGTATCTTCCCAACCTAAGTCAAGGATCTTCCATTATTTAAGTAAAAGGGTCTCTCGCAGGTGGGAAGCTCTTTCGCTGAAAGACAAGACCATTTTGTATTTCTGTAAAAAAAAAAAAAAAACCACCCTGCCTATCAAAGACTCTCTGGCCCTAGCAGATTCTCATGTCAAGCGGGTGGACTCCACATGTAGAAGGGGTTTCGCTTCTATTAGCACAAAACATTTGACCATCTTATGCTTCCTTTATTGCTGCAAGAGCCTTAAACATATGGGGTCACTACTCTGGCCAGTTTCTTTCCACCTGTCTGAAGGTGCGAGCTTTTTGCAATTGATGGCCATGGCCACCACCTTCTAGGTGGTTATACACTGGAGAATTGTGCATATCAGCCTGCATGGCCTACTTCATTGTTTTCGGCCATGTAGCTTAGTCATTAGGTAACCAATCAAGCTTTATAAGCTAAGCTCTTAACCGCCGCTTGAGGGAGGCTTATGGTTTGATCCCGACCTAGATACTTTTTTAAAGGATATGAGGCAAGAAGGACTATCTCTAGTGTCAAACAACAGCGCAAGACTACTGTAACCCAAGGGATCATGGTAATGGCCGGCGCAGGCAGTTCTGAGGGGATTCCTCCCTTCAGAATTTTGGTTTCAGAGAATAGAGAAGCCTACTCAAGTAACAAGGTTACAGTATCAGAGGAGCCCTGGACAGGCACCATGCAGGAGGCCCATCACCAAAGCCTGGTGCCTCACAAGAAGGCACGTGGGCCCATTCCCCACTTTTCTTTAGTGGAAGCCTACAGGAGTTTTCCTCAAGATGGGCCAGAAACAATGTCAGACACCTTATTAGGGGATGTTTTCTTCTATCTTGGTTTCAAGGACCTCACAAAGGCAGGTATTGTTAGAGACCCTGACCTCCTTATTCATTTGGGGCCATAGTACAGGTCCCGCTAATCGAACAAGGTCAGGAGACCTACTGGATCTATTTCATAATTCCCAAGAAGCTGAGAGTTTTCAGGCCCATTTTGGATTTGAAACACCTGAACAAGTTTGTGTGCCACAGACTTTTCAAGAGGGAGCCCTTGAGGTCAATTACCCAGGCTGCTCAGCCAGGGGGTTTCCTTAAGCCTCACTACATCTGACAGATACCTACCTCCACATTCCCATCTATCAATCTTACCCAGAGTAGCTCAGGTTCTTGATACTGGGCCAACCTTTCAGTACAGGGTGCTTCTATTCAGCATATACCATCAGTACAGCAGCACCTTTACAGTGCCCCATCAACAGAGTGTCAGATTGTGGTGAATCTCATTTACGGTGACCTCTCTGTGCCCCGTCCCCAAGGTCTGCCACCCCTGGAGTTGCTATATGTAGTAAGAGGGGTGTGGGGGGCACAGCCCCCTGCAAACAAAGAGGTTGCCGTGTCAGTCACGAAATCTGGTGCTCTATTGATGTGGCGCTCTAAAGATGGTGCCGAGATGTGGTGGAACCCCCATTCAGCAGTGCATCAGCCCCCCAAATTCCTTGAAGGTGTTGATAGTTCTGGTGGCTCAGTTTTGACAGGAAGGGCATCATGTCTATCCTTACTGAACAACCTGCTTATTTGTGCACTGATGTTGTCCCTGACAAGAGCTCAGTACTCAAGTCTCTAGAGATGCTAGAGTCACGTGGCTAGGGCTGAACCAGGAGAAGAGCTCTGAGCCATTTCAGTCCTTGGTATACCTGGTGGTGTTTTTTTTCAGCACTCAATCAGGGAAGGTTTTTATCACCTTCCTTGAAGGAGACCTTATTGGCAGAGATCCAGGTGCTCAGGACACGAACACCGGCATCTGCCCTTGATCTGCTGAGGTTCCTGACCTCAGGACAGACAGTGATAGATTTATTTCCATGAGCCCATTTCAATATGCAGTCTATTCAGTGGTTTAGCTGATGGACTTTGATCCCTCATCAGAGGATTATCAGCCAGGTTTCCCTTCACCCATCAGCAATGCCAATCCGTAAGTTGGTGAGTAGATGTGCAGAATCTGAGCAAGGGTTCCACTGGAACCTCTCCAGAGTAAATTCTCACAACAGATGTCAATTTGTACAGATAGGGGGCAGGCCAGACCCAGCTTCCCACTCACAGAACTTTGTCAGCCTAGCAACATCTCCAAATCAATGTTAGGGAGATGGAGACAGTCCGCCTAGCACCCCTTTGGTTCAATCATGCTGCTAAGTATGGTGTACGTAAACATTAAGATGGCACAAGCACAGAGATGTTTCAAGAGGTCACCAATTTATTGGCAGTACACCAGGCAGGGGAGTTGAATCTTTAGGCGGACTGGCTAAGTCACAAAAATGTTCACTCCGTGGAGGGGAGGTTAATCTTGGAGGTTTTCGAACCCCTGTGCAGCCAGTTTGGTCGACCTCAGATTAATCTGTTAGCATCAGGCCTCACTACTCAGGTCTAAAGGTTCTTCAGTTGTTTTTTAGGTGTCCACAGTCAGAGGCAGGGGACACTCTGTCGCAAGAGTGGTCCTTCAGCAGAGCATATGCTTTTTTCCCCACTGCCTCTTCTTCCAAGGGTCTTACAAAAATAAGACATTCGACAAAACAGAGGGAGGATGACAGTTCCTGTAGCAGGCAGGAGCTAAGTGGAATGCCGACTCGCAGCAGCAAGCTCTCATGGCGGCAACTTTGAAAAGCTGACTGCAAAAGGCGTTATGGTCTCCATATGCTCACTTGCGTAGTATTTTGTTGTGACTGAAAAAGCTTTTCTTTTTTCTGTTTTTCCCCTCCTTGGGCTCTAAGGTATGTCCAAGAATATCTGGTGGGTCAGCGAACTAATGAAGCAATGGAGACAACAGAAGCAGGATTCAAACAGCAGCATTCCACCGGTTACTTCCGAGCAGCTCCTGCAATTTGTTATTCCACCCGGAACACCAGAACAACTCCCCATTCTCTGAGGTTAGAACAATCTCAGGTGGTAAGTCGACCCCCTATTTCTCCCCTCCCCGATACGCTGGTGAAACTGACCTACCCAAAGTCAGGTAACATACGCTTTTACTTTTTTGATAATAAAAGAAGTGAACAAATATCTGGGACTTGTACTGGTATTAGTGCAGAGATGCTGGGGGAAAAAGCAGTGGCTAAACCACAAGAGGCTTCGAGCAGGAAAGCGGCTGTTAAAGGGACAACTGCCATAATGATATTTCCTGAAAAAGAGCCATTAAAAAATGCCCAAATGCAGGAGAATGATTTGAAAGAGGGGGAGGCGGGGATGGGGGAAACTGGGAGATAGAAGGGATTCTGCTGTTGAATATGTTTTGGTGACGGATTTAAATTTAGTGCAAAACTGTCTTGATGAGAAGCAAGATGTAGGTTCATCACTAAATCAGCAAACAGAATTAATTTCTGTTCTATCTAGCTTTAAAAGTGAAATGCTCTCTGCAATGGGGGAGTTAAAAAGTGCCATTAAGGGCGTATCAGATTCAGTGGACATTTTGGCAGACAAATTTGAAGCCCTCATACTATGTACTAATGAACTGGAAAGCACAGTTCCTCAGCTGGAAGACGAAGAAGGTACTTTTAAAAATGCAATATTTGCATGACAGACAACTTCATGCAATAATTCAGAAAGTCGCAGTGCTGGAAGACTGCTTGTGTAGGGGAAATTTAAGAATTTGCAGGGTCCCAGAGGGATTGGAAGGAACTGGTGACCCAAAGTCATTTGTGGAGAAAATGGTTACAATTGCAATGGGATGAGATTATCCGATCAAAAATCCTGTTAGATCGAGCGCATGGCGGGAGAATAGCTTTGCAGGCAATAATCAAACCTATCCCAGAGCACTATATATTAAACCACGTTACTATCAGGATAAGGAATTAGTGTTGCAAAAGGCAAGAATGGAAAAGGGTTTAAAGTTTCAGGATACTGTGCTTCATGTTTACCTGGACTTATCTGCTGACACGGTCAATAAAAGAAAGACATTTAACCATGTAAAAGAAAAACTTTACTATAGGGGGATCAAATGTTATTTTTTTATACCCCGCAAAGTTAAGGTTTGTGGTTAATGGTAAAATGATGGTGTTTGAGGAAGCAGAAGATGCTTTGGAAGCATTTGAACATGCTTATGGTGAGCAGCACACACAAGATCAATTATTAATTTCCAGGAAACAAAGATCTCACCTATACCAGAACTTAAATTGTAATTCAACTGAACCGTATGATTACATCTAAACATCTTCGGGCAAAATGCAGCATAATGAGATGGAACATCTCTTTCAACATTAAATAAATGAAAATAAAAAAGACAGACTTCTGCAAAGTAGAGGCGTGTGAGATGGCAAAATACAAAATGTCATCTCTGCTAATCTGGGAGGTAATTTTTTTTTTTTTTTTTAGTATTTTCTTAATGTGGTCATTAAAGAGACACGAAGGGAAATTACATAATAAAAGTTAAGTTTAAAAATAATTGGCTTGTAGTATGCGTCCAAGATTCTAGACAAATAAATATAGTTTATTTACTATGTTATTGTGGAATTATTTGTATAAGGTATGAAAGAAAAACTTGGGAAATAAAACTTAATTTTAAATAAATGGCAGTAGAAATAAAAATAGTAACATGGACTGTTAATGGTTTACAGAATCAAATTAAGACTATTAAAATTATAAATTACTTAGAAAGCAAACAAGTTGTATTTTGATGCAGGAAACACATTTTTTAGAAAAATATTTTTTATGGTTCCAAAAACGTTGGGGGCCAGGGGCTTTTTCTTCCTTTAATCAAGCATCACGAGGGGTAGCTATTTTCTTTCATATAAGGATTTTTTGTATAAAATGTATTATTAAATCCATTAAAATGGACGCATATGGCAGATATGTTATATTGGAAGTAGAACTAGGCCAGAATTGTCTTACTATAGCTTCTATATATGACCCCAATGTTAATAATTCATCTTTTTTTTGGAGTTTGTTTGTTTTTTTTTTTTGTTTTTTTTTTTAAACAGATTTCAAAATGTAAGGCACCATGTATAACTGGGGGGGGGGTAATTTAGTATTAAGGAAGGTTGACTGCACATCAACAGCTGTGACTCTGTTTAAGTCATCTGTTAACATTATTAATAATTATGTCAGATCTTAAATTAGTGGACCCCTTGTCTGAAATAAATCAAAAGTCTAGTAAGTTTTCCTTTTTTTTTTTCAGCAAAATATCAATCCTATTCAAGAACAGATTTTGTTTTAGTGTCAGAAACAATTCTAAACAAAATAAGTAAAATAAATTACCCTTGTATAGTTATTTCTGATCACTCCAAATGTGGATTGTCTTTTCAGTTAAATTATGAACAAAAGGGATATATTCAGTGAAGAATGGATATTACAGTACTAAAACAACAAGAGACTAATAATAAATTTCTTGAAGAAATGGATGCTTTTTTTGAGAGGAACTTGGAAATTGATACTAGTCTTTTTATAATGTGGGATACATTTAAAGTTTGAACCAGGGGGTATTTGCAACAATTTAAATCTTTTAGGAGGAAAAACTGGGTTAAGCAGCAATAAAAATTATAAGCAGAAATCCAAATATTACAACAAATATATAACTCTAATTTTGACTCTAAAATGCATGCTACACTATTACAAAAAAGGGTTGAATATAACCAACTTATAACTGACAGAGCAGAAAAACAAATTTTACAAACAAGAAATAATGATCTTTTTTCAGATTATCCCTGAAAGTTAATGGCTTGACAGCTTAGTAAAGAACAAGAGCAAAATATAGTTCAAATTAAAGATCAACTTAGTGATATTCATAAAGATCCAAAAGTGACTGAAAAATTTTAGGGGGATTGCTATAGAAAACTTTACACTACTGAAATTGAAGCTAAAAATCTTGCAGATAATTTTTTGGGCAATTTACAAATGAAACAAATACCTCATGAAATAAAACAATCGGTGGGACTAACCAATAACACAGTGGGAAGTAGAAAATGCAATTGATAATTGCTTGGCAGGCAAAGCACCTGGCCCAGATGGGCTTCAAGTAGAATTCTACAAAAAATATAAAAACAAATTAATTCCCATACTAACAAAAATATTTAATTCCATCAATACACTACAAACTATGCCACAATCATTTAATGCTGTAATGATTTTATTATTGTTAGAACAAGGAAAAGATCCGAATTATTGTACATTTTACAGACTAATATCCATGTTGAATTTGGATTACAAGATCTTTACAGGGATACTGGCAAATAGGTTGGAGATGGTACTCCCTGCCTTGGTCGACCTGGACCAGAATGGTTTCATAAAAGGACACACTATTAATGAGAATTTAAGAAGAACAATCCATATTATAGCCAATAATACTTCTCAAGATGCTATTTTATTGGCAGTAGACACTGAAAAAGCGTTTGACAGAGTTGAATGGGGTTTTGTGTTTTCTTTATTAGATAGAATAAAGTTTGGTCAAAACTTTATTAGATGGGTCAAGAGTATATATCAGTGTCCTGAGGCAAACATTAAGATTTACAACAGAATTTCAGAAACCATCCAGGTGACCAGAGGGACAAGGCAGGGGTGCTCCCTGTCACCATTAATTTTTGCTCTAGTAATGGAACCTTTTGCTATAGTTGTAAGACAAAGTCCTAATATATCAGGAATTATGATCAACAATCATATTCATAAAATTAGTTTATATGCGGACAATGCCCTATTGTATATTACTGACTGTCAACATTCACTAAAAGAATTTATTAATTTATCATTACAATATGGTACATATTCAAGATGTAAAATAAATTGGCAGAAAACAATATTAAAATTAAATCAAAATTAGAATTTGCAAATTCTGCCTTCTTGCTGTTGTCAACAGATTAATTCTGGTACCTTGGTATAACACTAACCTCACATTATGAAGATCTTTATCAAGCACATTTTCCTAAGTTAATGCCAGAAATAAAATTTGATTTACTTAAATGGCAACATCTTCCATTAACACTGACTGGCAGCGTCAATGTTATTAAAATGAAGATTCTACCCAAACTCCTTTTTATTTTTCAGTCCCTCCCAATAATAATTCCCTAATCCAACATTTGATCTGCATTTTGTTACATGCTTAACCTAAATGATGTATTGTTTTTGTCAGTGTTCCGCTGTTAATTTACTCAAACACTTACTTGTCACTTGTAGTACTTTAGTTTTTCCTGTAGTTTGTCTCTGTACTCTCCCGGGTCGTGCCTGAAAATTGTCTTGTTGGCTAGTGCACCTACCCGGTAAACAAAGACTAAATAAATAAATAAAGAGAATGACAAACTTTATCTGGGGGAATAAGAAACCACAAATTTCATACAATAAACTAATTCTGCCAAACGAAAAAGGTGGGTTGGCACTACCCGATTTCAAAAAATATTATATAGCTGCCCAACTAGTAATAGTGTAGCATTGGCTGAGAGGTGAAGAGAGTCAGTTACATTCTATTCAAATTGAGCAGGCTGGGTTTATTTATAAATCATTAGGAATATCTTTTATTCTCCAGTTTCTTATCAAGTAAAAAGAATAAAAAGAAATATAATTTGCTTTCATATGCTACTTTTCATTGCTGGCAAGAGTTGCACAGGAAATCTAAAATGAAGGTACCTATAACTAAATATACCCCATTGTATAATAATTTTCAATTGTTGCCTTCTATTAATGACCCAATTTTGAAGCTGTGGCAGAGCAAGAGAATTTATGAATTTGACCAATTATGTTTGAATAATTATTAGAAACCATTTACTTTAATTCAATACTAATATAATATTCCAGGAAATCATTTGTTTAAATATCTACAATTGAAAAGTGTCTTATTTAGTGTAAATGGTGCCTTATATCTTCAAAGTACACCATGTTTAGATCTACTTGAGCAACAAGTGGAGTGTAAGAAATTACCAAATTATATACCTGTGGTAATAATATTACTAATAATGATATAAATAAATTAAAAAGTAAATGGGCAAATTAATTGGGTATAGACATTTCAGAACAACCATGGAAAGGAATATTATTAACCCACTATCTATAGTCAAATCATGTAAATTGCAATAAATCCAATATAACACATTACATAGGGTATATTTTACCCCATATAAACTCCAGGGACCGGATATTCAGACTGCTCCTGGCAGTGGCGCAAGCCTGGGCACAGCGCAACTGGACTGCACCGGGGCCAGGACCAGGCGATATTCAAACAGTGATGCGCCATGTCTCAGCACCGTTGAATATGGCACGGTCAGCACACAAACTGCGCATGGGGTAGTGGCACTGTGCCAGCACAAGCCACAGAAAGGAGCACGGCGATCGCCAGCACAAGTGCAGTTGCGCTAGTGCACTTGACCCACGATATTCAGCTGGGGCATGCAAGTGAGACCATAAGATATGCAAGGCACAAATGGCCCCATTTAAGCGTTACTGGGGCAGCTCTGTACAATATGCATAAACTATCTGGCCTGCTGTCGCCAGGGGTGGATCCCTGGTGAGCGTTACAACCCCTCCTCCCGTACACCCAATCGCAAGCATCTGTACTGTATGTGTAAGTAAATTACCTGGTGGTCTAGTGGTCCCCCCATCCGCCCGATCGTGGGCATCCGTAAATGTCATGAAACCATAACTGGTGTCTAGTGGTACCCCCAATATGCCTACTGCGGGCTGTAGTACTCTGAATGATATACCTGGTAGTCTAGTGGTGCCCCCCCTCCCACCCACCCACAGAGGACCCCGGCACGCAGCAACCCCCCATCATTGGCGAGCGGTAGTACCTCGCCGAATATCGCCTGGCTACCCACTGAATGACAGTGTACAGTATGATCTGTACGACTGTTGGTCCATTGTGTGGATCAATGGACTTGCAGACCATACTGTACTACACGGGGCCAGATATGTGAATGAATGCGTTCATTCACATATCTGGTCCTGTTTAGTACAATATGGTCTGCAAGCCCATTGGTCCACAATGAACAACAGTCACAGATCATACTGCTACGCTAGTCATTCAGAGGGCGCCAGGCAGTATGCCTGGTGGGTGCTGCCACCGCCAATGAGGGGGTGCTGGTGGCGGGGTCCTCTGTGGGTGGGTGGGTGGGAGGGAGGTACCACTAGACCATCAGGTATATCATTCATAGTACTACAGCCCACGATCAGGCATATTGGGGGGCGCTAGACCACCAGGTTATTTCATTACATTTCCTACAGCCCTCGCTCGGGCATACGGGGGGGACCACTAGGTGCTATTATTACTATTACAGATGCCCACGATCGGGCATATGGGGAGGGGGGCACTAGACTACCAGGGAGGGTCCCCGTGCTTGTGGACAGTGTACCTGCTGGGCGGGTGGCCACCCACGGCTGGCAGCTGTTGGGTTGCACCTTGCAATACAGCCGTCCGCCTGTAGGTGGCCAGCATTTGAGCCTGTCTTGTACGGCTCAACTCTGAGCACCAGTGTGGTTGCGCCAGCATATGCGCCGCACATCCCAGTCTGAATATCGGGATGTACCACATATGCGTGGGCACGACCCCTGCATCTGCGCCGCATACATTACCAATGCACCCCAGCACATCGGGGGTTGAACTGTGCAACCTGCCCCTTTGAATATCGTGCTAGGGTACATTGGGGGGTTGCACCAGGCACAACTCCTTCGAATATCCTGGCCCATAACTTCAATAACATCATTTCTGCCATGTGCCCATGTTGTACTAATACTTCTGGAACTCTGATCCATATGATTTACGAATGTCCCTTTTTGTCTAAATTCTGGTTCAAAATTTTTGCAACAATAAATAAATCATTTGGTTTATACATTCATAGGGAACCATTGAAAACACTATTGGGATTTTCTGAACAATTGGACCAAATTGATTATTTACAAAGAATATTTTTGACAATCGCAATGATGCTAGCAAAAAAAATGTATCCTTATTAAGTGGAAGGATACAGCTCCCCCGGTGTGTGAGACTTGGCTTAATTTCATGGTGGATACCATGAAAATAGAACAAATTCATGATATATAATTTGAAAAAATCTCTATTTTTGAAAAATTGTGGTCTCCGTTTCAATGGATAATTCAGTTAGGCACTTAAAAACATAGTTATAAATGGTTAATATCTTATCCCAGGGAATTATGAAAAGGTAGAATGCTATTTAAATAAATTATAGAAATAAATATTTTATGATTAGAATAAACAGGGAGAAACTTGGACCCATAGTTAGCATGGTAATGATGAAAAGAAATTTTGAAGGCTCTGAAGGCTTAGAACAATTGAAATTTATTTTGTTCAGCTAATGATGTAGCATTCATACTCTAAATCTGAACCATATTATAAAAAAATAAAATTAAATAAGACATTCAAAAGGAAGCTTCCTTCTAATAACTCCAGAGTGGCTAAGAAGGCTGTGGTTCTCAGCCCTAGCAAATCTAGCTCAGCCACTTCTTTTCCGTCTTCCTGTGAGAAGAGACCTTCAGTTACAGGGTCCCATTCTCCACCCAAATCCAGGAGTTATTCTGCTCATGGCCTGGTTCCTAAAAGGAGAAGGCTCATAAAAACTAGGTTTCACCACAAAAGTAGTTAAAACCTTGATGGCTGTCAGAAAAGCTTCTACGTCCACAGTTTATGTTCAAATATGGACTGCCTTTTCATCCTGGACCAGGGTGAAGGATTTTAAACCTTTCAAGGCCTCAGTTCCATGAATGTTTGGTTTTCCTACAGGAAGGCATGGAGAAAGGGCCAGCGCGGAGTACGCAGTGAGGCCGGGTTCCGCTCCTGAAGCATCCTTGGGGTTCTCCCTAGGAACTGATACAGAGGTTATTAGTCTTTTTACGCTCAGCTGGCAGGAGCCAACTGGTGTTTTGATCCCCAGTTCCCCCATAGGATCTTAATCTGGTTTTGAATGCTCTCTGTAAGGAGTTTATCGAATCGTTATCCATATCGCTAGATATGTGGTCCTACAAGGTATATTCTTAGTGGTCATGTGTTCAGCTAGGAGAGTTGGTGACCTCCAGGCACTGTCTCACAGGGAGTCATACCTTATTATCCATAAAAACAAAGTGGAACTCAGGACAGTCCTGTCTTACATCCCTAAAGTGCTCACGGCTTTCCACATGAACCAGGAAATATGCCTTTCATCCTTCCACTCGCAACCTTCTCACTCCACGGAGAAGGAATTGCACAATTTGGATTTGCACCGGGCAGTTAGTATCTACCTTAATTGGACGAATGACTTTTGGAAGCAGGGTAAAAAGCCTCTAAGGATACCCTAGCTAGGTGGGTGCGGGCCTGCGTTGCTAAGGCCTATGTCACAAAAAAGAAGAAGCCTCGATCTCTCTTCAAGGCTCACTCCACCAGGGCGAAGGCAACTTCTTGGGCAGAGAGAGGCAAAGCATCAATTTTAGAGCTATGCAAGGTGGCTACGTGGTCTTACGTTCACACTTTCACAAAACATTACACTTTGAAAGTGCAGAGCTCTGCTGATGCAGTTTTTTGGTTGCTGAGTGTTACAGGCAGCAGTTCGCAAGTAATTTCTCTGTTTCTGGTGTATAGGATAATATTCTCCCCCTTTTTTTTTTTTTTTTCTGGGTACTACTTCTTAGAACCCAGTTGTTTCGATTAACCATTGACAATGTGGAGCAGTACAGAAAGAAGAAATTAACTTCATAGTTACCATAATTTCCTTTTCCGTTAGCTCCAACATTGTCAGTGGGGCTCACCCTGTAGCCTAGCTCCTGTGGGAGAATCTCATCCAGTATGCCAGGAGGGATGTCCTGTTTGTGAAAATCTCCTACTAGGTTTCAGACATCCCTCTTTTGTTTGCTGCACTGTATTCATGATTAACAAAAAAAAAAAAAATAGAATTTTATTACCAATCAGTCTGCAACTGCTGGTTAACAGCTTTAGTGATGACTCTTAAGGTATCCTTGTTACAGGTAGTCTCACTGCATTCACTTGTTGACTGGAAGCTATACCTTACTGTGAAGACAACCTCAGTTACCAGATGGCCGACTGGTTGGAGCTTTTCAGTTTGCCTGATCGTTTTTCCTGCAAGAAGGACCAAATTGTCCACACCTTGAGTCCAATGGCGAGTTTTTTCTTCCTCGTATGTCTGCCAGGAAAGTAAGACAGCATTATTTACAGTATTAACGAATGTTGCATGTAGATAATTGGATATAATATAGAGAAATGTGTAGCTACTACGGCACTGCGAGGTCAGAAGTGACTGGTGAATTGCTGCTGCTTGGAATCCTCATAAGTCCAGCATTCTAAAGCTTGGGCTGTGCCATTCCCCTGGTAGGGGTGCACTATACCCTGTTGTTTTTTTTTATCCTCCTTATTTATCCACCTTCTGCGGCACTACTGGCAGGGGCATCCAGCCACCAGCTCCCACCACCCCGGAAAGCAGTAGGCTCACTTGCATGATGGGGGGAAAAGTGCGACCACTCCCCAACCCACGAGAGGGCCCCCCATGCCTCTCCGAGCTGGGCTGAGACCGGACCTCCCAGTGCGATTCCATGACAGTCCTCCAGGGCAGTGTGGAACTTGGCCATCAAGCTGCTTCAGTCATGCCCAGATATTTTTCCTATTTTTTCCTGGAGCCAGCAGTGCAATTACGTTTTGTGTGTAGGCCGACATCTTGCCATGCCCCCCCCTTCTAAGTCCCGCAACTTGTGCTGCACCCAACAACTACCAGGCACCGCTACAGCGTGACAAGCATCCCCTACCCACACCAGAGAGAGAAGAGCAGTCCTTGGGACGCTCAATCCACCCTCTCCCCTGCTGACCCCCGGCGGCCCAAGTCCATTCATGAACCCGAGTCGCCGGCATGGCACGAGGTGTGTCGTGCAGCGCCTCAACCCTCAGTGCCACTGGGCCAATACCCAGTTGTTTTGATTACCTATTGACAATGTTGGAGCTAACAGAAACTCAAATTACAGTAAGTATGAAGTTCATTTCATCTTCCTTTTTGATCAAAACCCCCCAAGAGCAAATGACAGTAGAAGGAACAGCAGGGGGGTAATTGTGTAATACAGTCTGCGTTGAAGGCAAAGAGAGAGAGAGAGAGAGAGGGCAGTACCAATGAAGGCAGGAAGGGGGGGCTGGACTAGTACAACTCCAGGGAAGAATGGGGGGATGGAAACAGACTGATTGGTCCTGAACCAGTGGTGCTGAGGATAAAATAAGACACACCCCTGGGTAGAAGGGTGGTTGGGGACAGCTGGCGAGCAGTATGATGTGGTGCCGCATGAAGTGCGGCGCCACATGCCAGCTAGTGCTAAACTCCTGTACTATGTGAGCTGTTCAGGCCAGTACCTGGGGCTGAGCTGTGGGTGGCATCTAGCGGGAGGTCCTGGTATGGGTTTCATTATTCCAATCCCATCAGAGTTAAAATCTTCAGGATTGCCCTTACTGGGACTTTGTAACCCTAGCCAGTGGTCCTCCAATGTTCAGTTAGGGGGCTCTGTATCTGTATCTCTATATATATATAGATATATAGATATATAGATATATAGACATATAGATATATAGACATATAGACATATAGACATTTTCCCTGTATTGATCTTCACCATTCATCACTAGTGGTTCTAGCCAGAGGTGTTAGGACCCTGCAGGAGGATTAGAGCTTCAAGCTTTTTTCAGCTTTCTAAGGAGGAGGGTCTGATGTCAGGGACAGTGCTGCCCTCAAGGCTGATGTATTATGTGGCGCTCGCAGGTTGGTCAGTAACCGACGCCGGCCCCTCCACCACCTCAGTTCTTCTTTTCCTGCCATCAAGGTACATCACCTTGTGGGAGCTGAGCTACCATTTTGTCCTATGCACATCGGAAAATTGAAGTTCTACCAAATTTCTGCCACCGCCGCTACTACTCGATGCTGTAGAGTCCCCAGAAGCTGGTAAAAATTTTCTTTTATTTCTTTTATCCGTTTCCGGTGTCACGGTCACAGTTATACACTCGGCCTGAGCCTATGGAGTCCTCAGTGCCGTCTGTTGATGCGGCTTCGGCTCCTGACACCTCCCTTGGGGCCGGTGAGTGAGGCAGTGCCACTGTCTGTGAAAGATCCCATTCTGTTGCCACCCATGGGACCAGGAGAGAAAGGGTTTTTGGGGTAGCCTCTTTGGCAGTCTCCCTGATCTCCTCTTCCTCAGAGGAAGACAATTAGGGTGACCTGGAGTAGCTGCCAGACTCCCCGGTCTCCAGTGTAACAGGATCGGTCGCCTCTCTTTCTGGGCCTGCCCTTGGGGCCAACTCCTCCATGTTCTCCAGTGTCACTTGCTGATTCCAGCACCAGATGGGGGGCAGCACTGGGTCTTGTTCCGGCACTGTGTGCAGTGCCAAGTTGGATTCCGGCACAGACTCCAGTGACGGGTCCAGTTCCGGCACCATGCACAGCGTCAGGTTGGATTCCAGAGTTGGGGTGGGTTCTGGGATAGGTTCTGGCACCATCTCTGGTGTCAGAGTTATTTCAAAGCCCCTTATCTCAGCTACTAGGGGCCAACCGAGAAGCAGATCCCTGTCTGGGCAGGTGGACATGGGGAGGTCAAGGTTGGCATGCAGGCACTCTTCCAGAGCTGCTGGTGGCTCTGGGAGGAGCCATAGTGCAGACCCTTCACTCCTCCATTTGCTGTTCCAGGTAAGGTCTGCAGCAGCTGGGGCTAGGTACCCTCCCCGCAAGGAACAGACCAGCTCTGATTGCCCCATCGTGGGGTTGTTGCCAGTGGGCACTTTAGCCCCCCCGTCTGGTCAGACGACCTACAGTGGGTGAGTTGCACAGCCCCATCCCCTCAGGAGGGGTTCCCAGTGCATTCTCATAGCCCTAGTAGAGGTCCTGCTCTGGCTCGCCAGACCTCTCCTCTGCCATCGGATCCTCTTCCTCTACTTTCTTCTCTACTAGGTCTTTGGGGCCCTTTGGGGCCAGTGACCTGGGAGCAGTTCAGGGCATCGGCAGCTGCTTTTCCCCAGTACCTCATAGCCCTGGACGAGGTCATCTTTAGACCTCAACCTCCAGCTGCCCCTGGCTCTGAACCGGGCTCCTCTGCCTACTCGTCTTCCTCCCGTGAGGAAGAGGATCCCTCTGTTGAGCCGTCTTTAGACACTGCTATCACTAGTTATCAGTGATTCCTGTCAAGGATGCTAGGGGAGCTCCACATCTTCCACTTCACAAGCCGGCAATCCTGACCATGCGATGTGCACATTCCTTGGGGCATTCAGTGCCAAAAACATTGTTATCCCTCCGTGGCCTATCCCTTTCACGGAGGCATCATATTGGATCTGGCAGTGTCACTCTGCCCCTTCTCCAGCCCCAAGGGACTGTCAGTGCAGGTATTGCACACCCCTGGGGTTTCAAGGTGCTATGCCCCACCCCTCTTTGGGAGTGCAACTCCTGGATACCGCTTCCAGGCATTGTTGCCCAAGGCATTACTGCACCCCAGACTCTGACTCAGCTGAGTTTGACTGCTGTTGTATAAGGGTTTTCTCAGTGGTGTGCCTCTTTTGTACATCTCAGTGCACCAGGCTGCCTAAGCTAGGCACCTATGGATGGTGATAGGACAACTGCTGGCAACCTTGCCTGACACAAAGGCAACCAGGCAGGCCATTAGCCTTTCTGCGCGGGGTCTGGAGCTAGCGAGACAGCAGGCAAGGGCGTCCTATGATGCCAGTGAGGTAGCTTCCAGATTGGCAGGAACAGCAGTCTGCATTAGGCGGGTGGTGTGGCTTCACCTTTCCTGGTTTTCACCCCTGGCCTGGCATAGGGCAATTGCCTCTCCCTTCCAAGGGGTCCATTTCTTCTCCCGTACGGTGAGGCATGAGCTGTCGGGGTGCCCTCCTTCTCCCGGGCAGCGGGAGTCTCCTCGCCTCACTCTGACCAGTCTTGGGCCTAGCCAGGCCTGTCCGGGGCCCCTTCCTCTCCATCTTTCTCCCCCACAACAGAAAAATTCACCCCTCAGGAAGGTGCCAGCACCACAGCTGTGATGCTTGGTACTCACCCACCAGCGATGAATGGTGAAAACTGATACAGGGAAGATATGAAAATTACGTACCTACCATAATTCTTGATCTTCCTGTATATCTTTACCATTCATCACTGCTTCCTGCCTACAATCCCCTCTTAGGCCCCAGTCTCCTAGGCAGTGGCTCCTCCCTGCTTGCCTTCTCCCCAGTTGAGGCCAACTGTGGGTGTAATCAGGCTGGCACCTCCATGTCACCTGACCCTTCACCTGAAGCACCAGTAAGCCACCTCTGGGGAGAGGGCAAGCAGGGGCTCTTGCCCTCTTTGTACTAAGGACTCATTGGGGCCCCTCATGACCTTGATGGGGACTCTCTGCAGAGGGCACCTTAAGTCAGGGTTTTTTTTTTTTTTTTTTTTTAAACGGGCTCCGTGACTCTTTCTTCCTAGGCAGGAAGTTCAAGCTTATCCTTGTCCTTGGATCCCCACCTTTGTCACAGAGAACCCAGGGACCGTCTATCCACTTCTTGGAGCCTTAGCTTGATCCACTTTTCTTCTCCTCTGGTAACCCACTCCTTGGTTCCTGTGGGGCAGGGTCCCCTTGGATTCTCTGGCAACTTCTAGAGGCTTAAGTCTTCTGCCTTCACTGCTCCTGGCAGTTCTAGATGCAAAGGAATCAACATCCTTCTCAGGATCTGGGACCTATCCTAAATAATTGGCCCTCTTCCAAGGGGATCTTGCCCCGAGGTGGGTCCTTTCCCCACCTCTTTTTGAATAAGGGGAGAGGGAGTGAGAGATCCTGTGGCCCCTTGTCTTCTCTGGTGGATCGGGGGGGGGGGTGTTTCCTTGTGTAGTGTGACACCGGCATCCTGTGATGCTTCTCACGCCTGTGAGGTTTCAGAAATCAGCTTGCCTTCCAGCATCCTGTGGTGCTTCTCTAGCCTTGAGCTTCTCTTGAGTATTGTGTAAAGCCACTCCAGCAAATGTGAACTGTGCCAGGCTCAAACAGTGAACAGTGAATATACAGACTATCAAAGAAAACTGGCACCAGTTTCCAGGATCAAGCAAATAAGTTTATTACAAGAGTAAACAAACAGTGTGCAAACTCCCCAACCAGTTTCGCTCCTGGCTTTTTCAAGGGACCTTCTGTTTGTTTACTTTTGTAATAAACTTATTTGCTTGATCCTGGGAACTGGTGCCAGTTTTATCTGGTAGTAACAAAATACACTGAAAAGTAGAGCACACACAAATCTCAATTCAAGCAAGGGCACCAGTCTCAGATAAAAAAAACATTTTATTTTATTCTGGCATAAAAAGAGAAATTCCACCTGACACATTTTGGATGTCCACACATCCTTTTTCAAAGGCTAAACTGAATGGTGGTATGTGGCAATTATATACAAAATTTGAAAAACGTCACAATGATGTCATACATAGTTCATATCATCTGACTGGTCACAAAATTACCATTGTAATATGATATTTAAAAAGCTGAAGTCAATAAATGCTGTTAAAAGGCGTAAATGCATGATACAATTAAGCAATAATGCCCGAGAGGGTGTGTGTTGTGCTGGGATAACGTCACGCCTCAGGCGGTTGGGCACGAGGCTGCAGGCTGAGTGCGTCTAATACCTGAGGCGTGACGTTATCCCAAACGATACACACCCTGGAGGGCATTATTGCTATTATACAATGGCTCATTGTTATACAGAATAAAAAAAATAATTTTAAAGATTTTTTTGTGTGGAAAAATATTTTTGTTTTTTAAGAGAAGATGCAAACAATCAAGAAAACAATCATCTAGAGGTTCACAGTGCTGAGACTAGACCCGTGATGTTGTGCTGGGATAACATCAGGGGTCCAGTCCAAGACTGACCAATCAGAGTTCCAGGATTTTTTCTTGCCATTGTATATTTATAAATAATATATAGAGAAAGATCAAGCTAGAACAAAAAGAAGAGTAAACGGTATCCGGGGTGGAATAAATACCAAGGGTTAAGATATACTGTAAATACCCAATGAGACAAACTGCCCCATGAATATAACTGTCCTCCCAGTAATTCATCAAAAAAAACCAAATCCATAGGAAAGTACTTCATAATATCATAAATATCAAAAAGTGACACTCCTGTTCTCCAGATCCAGAAGCTAGTAATTATAGTACACTATTTACAGTGCAAATCGGCAAACCTGTTTTGCAGTTTAAAAGATTAACTTTTTCCTTTTTCTCTTTAAGAATGGCTTCAATTCAGAACCCAAATTAAGCCCCTTATTTTTGGTGGCATTCAGGTTAACTACCCAAAAAACCTTGCGGGTAAGTAACAAATCATTAAAATTGTCCCCTCGTGGTTTGGGGTGTACTTTATCAATTCCCATAAAGCAAAACCGGTGCTCGCTTTGATTCTGAGAGCTGGCTATGTGTGCTGTAGTAGCATACGTAAGATCTGCTTTTTCTACAGTCCAAACATACTCCTCAACTCTTATTTTCAAGGATCTTTTCATTTTACCAATGTAAAATGCATTGCAGCTACACACAGCCATGTAGATTATGCCCTCAGAATCACAAGTAATCAGTTGCGTACTTCATAGGTGCGCCCTGTATTCTGACTAACAAAATCTTTTCCTTGTTTGGTGTGCATACAGGTATTGCATCTCTTGCAAGGAAAGCAGTCCACTGCTGCCTTATCTAGCCATGCACCACACTCTGTTTTCAGATTCACAAAATGACCGTGTACCAATTTATTGCCCAAAGTGGGTGCCCTTTTATAAGCCACTTGTGGGGTATTGAAGTGATGTCCCGCAGGCCAGGGTCACTGGTCAGAGTATTCCAGTCTTTTCTTATTATTTGGTCTCTCTTCCCTGCCTGGGATGAATATGGCATTACAAAACTGAATTTTGTTTGTTCCTGTTCTGCAGTCCCATCATTCGCACCCCTCAGTAGTTCTCTCTCCTGACTGGCTGCAAAGTTTTTACCATTGTTTATGTCCCTAACACTGTAACCTCTTTGTTTTAACCTGGCACTTCGAGCTTCTGTTCCTGTTTATTTGGTAGTCGTGAGTCTCTCTTGAGCCTGGGAGGCTTGTCCTGTGGACTCATTTCTCTTGCCTTCGGAGTTTTTCTGCAAACAAAAAAAAAACAAAAAAAAGAGACAGAAGGTGGGTTCCCCTTTTTGGTTCACTAAGAGAGCTCATTCAGGCCCTCCCTTTTGGGGAGCAAGCTCTCTCTCACCCCTCTTTTCTCCCTAATTTCTTTGCTTTTCTCTTTCTTCCTCCCATCTTCTTACCACCCCCTTGCCCTGCCTGGTGGTTGGGGTCCCTCTCCCAGACCTCCTAGAGTCCTATCCCTCCTCTTGTGGCAAGCTTTTTCCTTTTTCAGTTTACATCCTTTCCTTTTGCTATCCCCTGGGCTCCCTTGCTCCACCCTCCTGTCTTTTTCCTCTGTCTCTAATTTCCCTCTCTGGTGAGCAGAACTGAGGTAGTGGAGGGGCCGGCATCGGCTACTGGCCAACCCACAAGCACCATGTAATATGTCAGCCTCGAGGGTGGCGCCATCCATGACATCGGGCCCTCCTCTTTAGGAAGCTGAAAAAGCTTAAAGGTATAAGCTTCCCCACAGGGTTCTAGTGCCTCCGGCTAGATGCACAAGTTATAAATGGTGAAGATATACAGGAAGATCAAGAATTACAGTAGGTATGTAATTTTCATTTCTGTCAGCTTCAGTAATGTGGATTAAAAACTATAATCTTAAACTGAAAAAAAACAATCTTCTAGCAAATGGGAACTACAAACAGAATACAAATGCAGTTTGACACTGTTTCTTCGGTTCTCTGTCCTGTACCTAGAAATTAAGTTAATAGACACGGTGATTAAAAGGAGACCAATTAAATGTGAATTTAATTTTAAGTTAATAGGAAAGGCGGTAAATAACAGAGTGCAGTAGGTAGTGTTGATAGTGCAAAAATAAGCAGAGACCTCATTCCTGTTAACTTAAAATGCAATTCACAGTTAACTGGCCTCCTTTTAATCACCCTATCATTAACTTAATTTCTAGTAATAGGACAGAAAACCGAAAAAACAATGTCAAACTGCTTTTATATTCTGCTTGCAGTTCCCATTTTCTAGAAGATTTTTTTCTCCCAGTTTAAGACTATAATTTTAATCCTCATTGGTGAAGCCGATAAAGAAAGGCACTAAGAAAATGAGAAATTTAGAACACAGTGTGCAGACATTCCATTAATTGGGATAAGCAGGGCTCAAAATTAAAGTACAGGTATGAATGTAATTTGTGAGCTGGAGGCTATACCTTTGTCATTGTTTGAGTATATCAAGTTACATGCAGCTATAAACCAGTATCACTGGCGCTGTTTCTAGAACGTACAACAAAATGCTGTTTATTTTTTGGGGTTGCTTAGTTTCATATCCAATACAGTCCCGACATCAGCACTGGTAATGGCAGCAATCCCGTCTCACTGATAAATTACAAAAAGCAGTACGTAGTGCAGATAGGGCAAAAAATAAGCAGTTTGCAAAAGAACAGTTTGTTTATAGCATCATAATGGCTCTGAACTTTCAAGGCTTGCCGGATTCCAGAGAGAGAAGCTTCCGGGGATGGGGTCTCCAGAGAGCGAAGCTTCGGGGGAGGGGAAGAGAGAGAAAAAGAGTGCGGTGTAACCCTGGGCTACTGAACGGACACAGCGGAGTGTTTCCACTAGTGGAGTGATTGTGCTGAAACTTCCAACATTTTGTTGTTCAGTAGCAATCTGGTGAGCTGCTTTTTTACTTTGATAGCAAGACATCTGCAGAGCTCCACCCTGCAGCCATAAAAAGAAAGCCAATGGATATACACACTCAAAGGCTTAAAACTTAATGGCTTGAATGACAAACAAGATTTCAAACCCTTGACAATTAGAATAATGGTGCTGTTTTGGCAACATCTGCCCTAGTTAGCTTAATTGTCAGTGTTCTAAACTTGCACAAAAATGATTTTCAATGGGCTACTGATTTTTGTTTTTGTTTGTTTGTTATTCTAGGTTATCTGATCTAATCTGGAACCTGAGCTGGAGCAGATCCCATATCTCCAGAAGCAAAATGAAAGTTTTTTTGGTGCTCTCTTGGGGCAGGAGGAGCGAGATGTGCTCTTTTCTTTCTATCTGTTCTATGGCTAATATATTTCTGATTAGCCATGACAATTGGTGTGTTTTCTGCATTTTTTTTTTATATATTTGTAATCTGTATGTACGATTTTGTGATAATGGGGTAGTATTTAGGTGTGAAGCACTGTTCTGCACTATTATGCACATATCTGTATGAAAAAATGTAAATGTTTCCCATGTTGGGACATTTTTATTTATTATCACCACTCTATTTATACGCCTAGCCGACTTAACCCCCTTCAGCCTGACCGACCCCCCACAGCTCCGTCACCAGGAGTTACTGAGGCTTACCTTATGCCATGCCCGGCCCGGGAGTGGTGCCTGTGAGGAGTCTGGCATCATCCTGCTGCCGGTGATTTTCCTCCTCCTTTATTTTCCCAGGACCCCAGGAGTAGCTGCATGAACACAGAGGTGTGCATGTGCACTACAGCTCCAGTAACGACCCCTTCTGCCCTCCCCATCGGCCTAAAGCCTGGGCACCCTCTGAACCTGTACTGTCCCCTGGCCTCCACCAGGAGGCAGACAATAGACGAGGGATGCCACCTTCCCTCCCCAGAGGGAGGAACCTACGGCAGCTCCATCCAGCTCCGCCTCCCCCACCCGACCTCCAACGACCCAGGGTTGCTCCAGACCCAGGTCACCGGTGTAGCACAAGGTAAGGCATCCAGTGCCTTAGCCCTAAGCGACACCGGGCCGGACCCATGCTGGGACATTTTTAAAATCACATGATCATTACTCAATGAATTATGCACAAGTCTGTCTTGTTAAGGAACCATAGCATATGCAAAACCCGCCCTCTTGTAAAGGCTCACTTTGGAGCCAAAGCACTGGGGCATTTGCCTGTATGGTCTGTCTGTTCACCATGTTTTATTTTACTTGTACTTTGCCCTTATAATTAGTTATATGGTACAGAGTTCATTTTTGTTTTATGTGGATGATCATTTTGCTATAAAAATAAAAGCATAAAGTAAAACAGCATTGCTGTTGGCATCAAACTTTTTTGTTGCTGTCTTTTCCTGACTTGAGTGCAGAGCATGTACTTTTGTACCATACCACCCTCAATGCCTGAAGGAGACATAAGGTCATGGTCACCTTCCTGCAGCGAGGGTGTCACAAGAGACATTGAAAAGCCCTGGCAGTTGTCAGGCAGGACCTCAGGCACTTGGGAGAAACAGTCTTCGCCACTGAATCCCTCTTGTGGGTATAAGTTGGAGGTGTTGGGAATTCAAGAATGCATGGGACAGGCAGAAGGCAACACTAGAGGTAGGAAGGAGGAGGTAGGCTGCAGATCAATAGGATCTAGAGTTTATACAGCATGTAAGGAAATGGGTAGACTAGGTGGCCCAGGCACTACTTATCTGCCGACAAATTCTATAGTTCTATGACCCCATGGGAGCCAGAACTGTTCTGGGTGCTGGTGATGTGGTAGGCACCATGTGCGTGACATTTCACATTGATACATGCACCCACTGGTATAGGACGGTGTCTGCCCCTAACTGCCTTGGTTCCCTTTTTCCCCACCTTTGAGAATGCATCAGAGGCCAGAACTTTACCGGCTACATAACAGCAGCATTCAATTCTTTGTCTTTAGTTCAAATATATACTATAGTGTTGTTTTTTTTGGCAGTTTAGTTAACTTAACGCACAAAAATCTAGATTTAGTAGTTGCCGTATTGGTCCTTGCAAGAATAGATCCAGAAGCAAATGATTTGATACCTTTTAATGGACCAACATAGATGTAACAACAAGAACAAAGTGCTCTAGCTTTCGGACCAACCAGTCCTTCTTCAGAAGCTCATGGCAGTTGTTTAGAAAATACAATACTTATAACAGCTAGATAATGCAGAGAAAAACAGAAAAAAATCCCCATTGGTTTAAAATACTCATTTAAAAAACAAACAAAAAAAAAAAAACAGAAGATTATGTCAGAGAAGTTTGACAGTACAATACTGCCCTCAGTCCGAAAGAACCTTGAGTTCAGATGTGCTTGGTGCAACACACATACAAAGAATCCTACTGCACATAAATTTAATTGACATAAGATAACACTGCTGAAGCAGATAACTCCCAAATCAAGCCATGAGTGTCACAGTCCGTATAAGGATGTGATTACTGAAAACAACCCCCAACCAGCTTTAAGACAAACTAAGATAGTTATAGGGCTCATGAAATTACAATGTATGCATTAAAGACAAGAATTACCAGTAAAGTTGTCTAAAAAAACATCAGTGCACATTGTGTGATGTGTAAAACCTAGCTGGACATGTCACCCAGCTGTATTCTCAAGCTAAATAAAAGGCCCAAGAAATTACAAAAACCTCAGGACTATATAAATGATAATTTAAATATAAATTGATAATATTAGTGTCAAACAAAAAACTCTAGTCGAGGAACCTCAAGGAATTAAGACCATGCAGCCTGATATGTACTGATGTCAATATATACTGAGAATGTAGCAACTTGATGTACCACAAGTGTCTAGGGAATGTGAAAAAGAGATAAAAATGTAATTTATCTCCTCCTGTTCATACAAACAATACAACCTAACCCACCCCACATCACAATAATGTGGGTGGGGGAGATCCATAGCTTAAAGGAGATGATTTGGTTACATCACAAAACAGACAATTCCAGGTGCGTGGGAGTTATACATGCATGTCACGACATGTTGTTTATTTCATTCAGTGCAAGAGATGTCCACAAACAGGTTATGTAGGAGAGACACGCCAACAGCTCCGCACTAGGATGAACTCACACATACTATTACAGCAAGGAAGACTGAAAAACCAGTGGGGCATCACTTCTCCCAGCCTGACCACTCAGTCTCAGATATGTCAGTAATGGTCTTAAAAGGAAATCTCAAAACACACAACAGAGACGAGCTTTTGAGATTAAACTTATTTTACATCTCAATATGGTAGCAGATGGGATGAGCGTGGATCTTGGCTTCATGGGACACTACAGAAACTAACATCCACAGACCTTTTCTTCTTCAAACTGACATATTATAGGACTTCAGCATGTGTGAGATGTGGATGCGTATGTGTATGTGTGTGGGTATGTGTTGTGAGATATGTGATATAACAGATGTGGGGCTTGCTGTCACATTGAGGTAAGTCTTTATTTAGCTATATAGGGTTATAATGTGTTACTATTTTTATTTCACACACATAAAGAATTTCTCCTTACTTTTTATCTTTTGCCTGTTGGGGGGTTGATTCCATTGCACCATATTCAGATTACCCAGCCTGCTAGTGTACATACAGGAGTGTTATCTTATACTGTTATATATAATTTTGTAATTCTGTACATATTGGGATGTGTGATCTCATTTGCTTGGGGTCCTACAGATCTTTTACATTAGGCTAATATTGTAGTAATTTACTCAGGATTTCATGACAAGTTGTATTCCTTTGGGGAACAACTGCAGTGACTGAAGTTGATGTAGGTTCACTAGGAGAGAGAGAGTGTGTGTGTGTGTCTGTGGGGGAGGGAGAGAGAGAGAGAGACAGAAAAGGAGGGTGGGGAGAGAGAGAGAGAGAGAGAGACATCATCTCCTTTAAGCTATGTATCTCCTCCACCCACATTATTGTGATGTGGGGTGGGTTAGGTTGTATTGTTTGTATGAACAGGAGGAGATAAATTACATTTTTATCTCTTTTTCACATTCCCTAGACACTTGTGGTACATCAAGTTGCTACATTCTCAGTATATATTGACATCAGTTCATATCAGGCTGCATGGTCTTAATTCCTTGAGGTTCCTCGACTAGAGTTTTTTGTTTGACACTAATATTATCAATTTATATTTAAATTATCATTTATATAGTCCTGAGGTTTTTGTAATTTCTTGGGCCTTTTATTTAGCTTGAGAATACAGCTGGGTGACATGTCCAGCTAGGTTTTACACATCACACAATGTGCACTGATGTTTTTTTAGACAACTTTACTGGTCATTCTTGTCTTTAATGCATACATTGTAATTTCGTGAGCCCTATAACTATCTTAGTTTGTCTTTAAGCTGGGTGGGGGTTGCCTTTCAGTAATCACATCCTTATATGGACTGTGACACTCATGGCTTGATTTGGGAGTTATCTGCTTCAGCAGTGTTATCTTATGTCAATTAAATTTATGTGCAGTAGGATTCTTTGTATGTGTGTTGCACCAAGCACATCTGAACCCAAGGTTCTTTCGGACTGAGGGCAGTATTGTACTGTCAAACTTCTCTGACATCATCTTCTGTTTTTTTTTATTTGAGTATTTTAAACCAATGGGGATTTTTTTCTGTTTTTCTCTGCATTATCTAGCTGTTATAAGTATTGTATTTTCTAAACAACTGCCGTGAGCTTCTGAAGAAGGACTGGTTGGTCCGAAAGCTAGAGCACTTTGTTCTTGTTGTTACATCTATGTTGGTCCATTAAAAGGTATCAAATCATTTGCTTCTGGATCACACAAAAATCTAAAATTCATTCTCAAACCTTACCTCAATGGTCTATGACCATGGAAGAAGGTAGGGAGCCTGAAAAGGATAGCTATTCCAAGAATCTGTCTTCACCACCGATTCCCACTGGCGGGTCTTTGCCAGAGACGCCAGGACTCTGTATGAGCCATAACTTCTCAGAGAGCTAATGATGCATTAGGCAGTGAGTGCACATGGTATACAGCGGCATCTGACCCAACCGCCTCCTTTCCTTTCTTCCTCACCTAGTGTACATCAGTGATGAGGTCACTCACCCAAAGTCAAAACTTCACCATCGGTACAAAAACATTGTTTAGCTCTTCAGGTTTAGTGTTTAAACTTAGAGTTTGATACATTTGTATCAGTTTAATCTAGTTACAGACCACGGTAGGGACAAGATACTCCTGTACGGGTCAATCAGCAATCTACTGATGTCCGATATGTGAACTGAGCTGCACTCTGAGCCATAATTGGGTACTGATGAAATGACCGATTATGAAGCACCATAGTTGAGTATTATCTTTCTCTTTTTTTTTTTTGTGTATGGTTATGTGAATGTCCAGGTTTTTTTTTTTTTTTGTACTTTATATTGAAGGACAATCAATGTTTTTGTGAGTATTGATTGTGTATTTGAAAATGTTGAATAGACTTCATTAAACAGTAGATGACCACAGAGGATGGTAGGAAGCCTAAAAAACAGGCTGCTCAAGCAGAGGGACCATGTCCAATCCACCCTCTCCACCATAGTAGGACAATGATGATGGATGGTCAGTACTCAAGAGTACAGACAATCTTATCATAAGTACAAATAGAGGTTGTACCGGCATATCTGGTTCCAGGGCCTTCGGCTCTAGGGATTCAGGTAGACTTTTGCACCTGGAGTGACTTCATGCTCTGAATATTCCAGTAAACCTTACACCACCTATTCCCCCATCCTTCGAGACCTTGTCTGAAGCTGTGTGGGTGAGACCTGCCTTTATCCTCTCTATCTGCAAGTCCATAGATAGGAAATATGTCCCTCTCAACATGCACTGATTGTCCAAAGTATCAGCATGTCCTGTCAATAAGGAATCTCAAAAGATAGATATCATGGGGAAAAGGGCCTTTGCAGGCGCAAGTCTGGGCATGCATATTGCCAACTATCAAGGGCACTTCTCCAGACATGAGTATGCCCTTTGGACATCCCTTAAATCCATAGTAGAAGGCCTCCCAGAGTCTGAATCTAAATTTGAGATTTTACAGACTGTTACCTGGGTTATACAATGTAATAGCCATTAGCTGAAAGCTTCTGTGGACACATATGACACATCATCCAGGGTGGCCACTGCTGGAATCTGTATTAGAGGACATTCCTGGCTTAGGACATCAGAGTTTTCCTCTGATGCTCAACAGCAGGTGATGAATGTCCCCTTTGATGGTACATATCTGTTTGGCCAACAGGTAAAACAAGTCCTTGAGGCCTCTCAGAAAACCATGACTGCCATTAAAATAGCCAAGCCGGCTCCTTCAGCTCCTCAGAGAGGCAGGAACCATCAGTTTTATTCGTAACAGGTGTCCCTTTTGAGGAAGAGGCCAAGGAGCTCCAAACAAGCACCAGTCTCCTCAGCCACAAAAGATAATGCAGCAGAAGGCACAAGGGCCAGAAGCGTTCAGTGCCACCCTCTGAAAGTTTGGCCCCAGTCATCTCAGCTGCCTGAGGTGGACTTTTCCACGTCAGTGGGAGGACGTTCAGTTCAGTTTTATGACCAATAGAAGTCTATTACTACAGACAAGTAGGTCCTCTGGATTGTTCGAAAAGGATACTCTCTCAACTTTGCAGAGATTCCCGTAGACCTTTCGCCCAAGCGACAGCACAATCTGTTAACCACTCAGTCAGACCTTCTCACTTCAGAGATACTGGGCCTTCTCAAAAGCAGGGCAGTGGAAGTAGTTCCCTGGGCAGAGCAGAGCACAGGTTTCTAGTCCCATTACTTTCTGGTTCAAAAGAAGATGGGCGGCATGCGCCTGTAACCCCTAAGTGGTGCTATCCTAAGGGCTACTACCCCTGCCTGTGTGGCTAATGACAGATTGAGGGGTCTAGGTTCGTGGATGGGTGCCTCCACCCAAAGGTCAGGGTTGGTTGCAGTTGGCCTAACCAGATCACAGCCCTCTGGGACACTGTGACCCCCCCTCAATTCCCACTAGTGGCCCTTTCAACTCACAGAAGAAACCTTCCCAATTCCCCAGATATGCAGACTTATTACACATACAGTTAACACTTACCCCCAGGACTGATTCTTGCAGCGCGTCTCTGAGAACCCCCTGTAAAACAAGGTTAGGCAGTGTGCACAACTACAATGCAATACCTTTTCTATAGGTATTGACACCACAAGCAAAGTACATTTCAATAACAACAGATCTGATTTATTGGAGGGGGTTATAACAAGGAAGGGGTAAATGAGGTTGACTGGCATTAGTCACATATATTAAACAGTATGGTGCATGCAGAGAAAGTCAACCAGTCGCACCCTCTGGGTACGCAGGATGGGGAAGGGGCTAGCCAGGTCCATTGCCTGGGATAGGCCGGTGATGCAGCTGGTTGGGGCCCTGTGATGGAGAAAAAGATCATGCAAACCACACACAACCAATTGTAATCCGGAGCCAGATGGCTCAGTTCATGAAGATTTAGGCAAAACAACTTAATTAGGTGACACACTTTGATTTGATAACAGCTGCAGGGAGCTACCCTGATTATTACTCACGGTACCCAGGCTGAACAGAGGAGGGATGGTGGATTGAAGTTCTGGATGGCCAGAAGCAGGGCTCGCCCGATGTGGTCCTGACACAGTGCTTGTGCAGGCAGGGGCAAAGGGCAGGTCTTCTGGCAGGTCCCTCGTCGATGACTCGACTCTGTGCAGCAAGGTAGTGAAGCAAGGCCCCTGTGGCCGGGCCTACTGGTGAACAGCACGGATTCAGTCTGAGATTTCTGCTGGGCAGCAGCTTCCAGTACTAACACACATGTCACAGTGGGGGGAAACAGACCGCGATCCCCACCACCGATGTCAGGCTGACGGGCCTGTAGTTCCCTGCCACCTCCCTTGATCCCCCTTGTGGATAGGCACTATATGGGCCACCTTCCAGTCCTGGGGCACCTACCCTGTCCTCAGAGAGATGCTGAAGGGTTTCACCAGGACACCCACCAGTTCCTTCAGCACTCTGGGATGTAATTTATCCGGCCCTGGTGCTTTCTCCATCTTAAGGGACCTGAGGACTTCCCTCACTCCCTCTGCCATGATTTCCACTGCCGCTACCTCGTCCCCCTGCTTTGCCTTCCCCCCACCTGCCAGTGATGCCCCCCCAGAACCGCCAATCGGTAAGGGCCCCCCCCTCAGTTTCACCATCTCCTCCCATGTATGATGCAGCCCCACCCCCATTTTCCTTGGTGAAAACTGAGGCGAAGTATTCATTTAATACCTCAGCCTGCTCCCCGGGTGTTGTGCCCATCCCCCCATGGAGGTTTTGCTGGGAACAGAACTGTGTGTGGGACAGACAAGTCCCGAAGTATTCTCTGAACCCCGCCCTGTAAGTCTCACATCCATTGTAGGAAAACTTATGGAAGCAATCCTGAAAGAGAGGCTGGTGGCCTTTGGAGGAAAATGGACTTCAGGACACTCAGCAGCATGGATTAATTTCTGGAAGATCCTGCCAGACCATCCTAACTGAATACTACAACTGGGTAATGAGGGAACTGGATAAAGGCCATGCAGTAGATGTGCTGTATTTAGACCTCAGCAAGTCATTTGATTCAGTGCCTCGTGGAAGGCTTGGGGGTAAGTTTACAATATGTGGGGGAAGGACAAAGATGGTAAACTGGATTGTGAACTGGCTGAAGGGTAGGCAGCAACAGGTGGTGGTGGGGGCACTCTCTTCCCCAAGCACTGTGACAAGCGGGGTGCCACAGGGCTCAGTCCTGGGTCCAGTGTTTGAGTTATTCATATCAGATGTCTCACATGGTGTTAGAAGCAAGATAAATCTGTTCGCATATGATACCAAGATGCAGTGGTGGATGACAGAGGTGTGGCAGGGGCTACAGGAGGATCTGATCAAACTGGAGGAGCGGTCGGAAAAGTGGCAATTGAGCATCAATGCAAAGCAGTACAAGGGTCAGAGCAAGGAACCCAGGGAGGAGCCATCAGTTGGAGGGGGTTCAGATAGAGGTCATAGAGGAGGAGAAGGATCTAGGAGTGATCATAATGGGTAACATGAACTACTCAGTTCAGTGCAGGAAGGTGGAAGCTAAGACCAACAAGATACTTGTGTGTATTACGAGAATAATCTCATCCAGAAATAGGGATGTGATCCTGCCGTTGTACAGGTCACTAGTCAAGCCACATTTGGAGTACTGTGTGCAAATCTGGTATCCCTTTCTGAAGAAGGACATCAGATTGCTGGAGGGGGTGCAGCATAGGGCAACTAAGATGATTCAGGGGCTGGCGGGTAAAACCTATGAGAACAGGCTGACTGAGTTGAATATGTTCACCCTGGAGGAGAGGAAGGATTGGGGGGATATGATTGAGACCTTCAAATATTTTAAGGGGATTAACAAAATGGGCACAGAAGGGTATATTTAAGCTGAGGAGAGGAAGGGACACCAGAGGGCATCGTCTCAGAGTGGAGGGTGGAAGATATCGGAGAGAAATGAGGAGGCATTTTTTCATAGTGAGGGTGTGTGGGAAAATAGAACACTCTACCCGAGGAGCACAGTGGGCAGTTTTAAAAGGGCATGGGACAGGGTGCGAGGAGGGGGGTAAAGGTGAGGGAGAGGAGAGAAGGGTGGGGCAGCTGCAATACAAAGGTGCTAGCTGCGCATTCGAGCAGACTAACTTGATGGACTGTAATGCCTGTTTCTGCTGGGAGATTCGTATGTTCATAAATTTTTTTTCAGCGTCATCGTGTGGCAAAAGAAATGTCAGGGAAAAGGAGCACAGGATTTCCCTCGTACAGCAAAGGATGGTGCCATCTCGTTAACTGCAGCAATTGATCTTACATAGCCATAGAGTCCAGCACCGCCATAACAATGCAAGGAATGTCACCATCTTGCCTTCCTCGTGGTTGGATCCTATAGGCTTTTAATATAGGCCTTTCTGTAGGCCCAGGGAAATCTTTTACTTGGTCTTTCAGCCATGCCTTAAGAAACATTGACAAACGGCCTCCCTCCGTGCCTTCTGGGATTCCCAAAAAAAATATACATTGGCTGAGCAGATATAATTTTCTAGGGTTTCCAACTGGCTTTGGGGAAGTTTAGCATCCTTAATATATTGAGCCATAGCATTACTGGATCGATTCAACTGTTTCCTAACATCTTCCACCTCTGTTTTAACAGTGTCCACTGTAGAGTCCATAGTCCCCATTCTAGAGGTAAGAGAGTCAAATTTATTGTTCATGGCCGAGACCAAAGCCAGGCGTTGTTGCACCTTGGTAACCAGTGATTGAAGGGTCGCTTCCTGTGCCGCTTTTGTTGTTCGGTCATGTGGAGTCATTCGGGTGCTAGGCCCAGATGTCCCGGACTGGGACTGCTATTTTTAACTTTCTGTTGGCGCTTGGGTGTTCTTTGTTTTGTCCATTATACTCAGCAGGATGTCCTCTACCCACAGGATCAATTTATCCAGTTAAGAAAAATGATTAATAACTTTTATTTTGCAATTACTGCATAGTTCAGTGCAGAACTCTGCAATTCAGCTTCCTCCTCACTCGGGGCCCCACAGTACTCCCCCAGACTAGAGAGTTTATTCTGAGAGTATTAGATGGGGCCCTGACAGAATGTGGGAGGATGACAATTCAAAGGGTGATCAAGGATCCCAGCACTTGGCTTAGGGATTCAATCATAGAAACAGACAAAGACTTGGGTCCTGTTAATGTAACCCCTACTGTAACACTAGAAGGGTTCCAAGAGACCTGGGTGGTGCTAAAGAGAGGGAGCCAGATCAGTCCACAACCTGTTAATCCACCTCCTGACCCCCTTCCCATCCACCCCCGAGACCCCCCTGCCCAGTGACTAAGGGAAATTTAAGGCTAAACTGGAGTCCCTGCTCGCTAGTAAAGGGAAGTCCATGGAAGACCTTCAGGCTATGTTCCTGGGAGGGGGGCCTCTCCTATAGTGCTGCCCAGTGGGGTGACACCCTATGTGGTGGTGCCATATGAACAGTACAAGTGGCTGCACATCTTCTCAGAGGCAATCCCCACGCCAGCTGGGGAAGATGATTTTGAATCCTAGATCAGTCATGATAAGCCCAAATGGTCCAAGTCTGGAGGTGTTCCGATGAGAAGAAATGCAAGAGGGTTGTTGAAAGCTTGAGGGGCATGGCTCTGGATGTGATTCAGTCTCTCTGGGCCAGCCAGCCTACCTGTACTGCAGATGACCATGTAGCAATTCTGAAAAGCACCTTTGGGGCAACTGAGAAGAGGGAGGCCATCCTGTTTCAATTGTAGAGCACCACGCAGCAGCACAGAAAAAAATTGTTACAATACATTACCAAGGTGGAGGCTGTGGTGCACAAGATTGCCAAGGCTGGTGGAGATTCCCCCGAGCAAGTTGCCAAGATGAGGCTTGACCAGATTCTTGGGGGGCTGTGCACTCCCAATTGACTCTAATCACCCTCAGGTTGCGGGATTGAAAGACCGACCCACCGACTTCCGGTGACGTCACCAGCATGACTACACGCTGACTCGAGGTGCTCCTCCAAGCCCTAGAATAATAGTTAGATTCCTATAGTATTCCGTGGTTTAGTGGGTGATTCGACGGTTCCCTTATCGACCTAAAATGGAGGAGAAATCGTTGAAACCGAAAAACTTGAAAGCGAATGCGTCCTCAAGCAAAATGAAACAGTTGGTACTGGGAGAGGCCCTGGAAGGCCTAACCGCATTGCCATTGCGTAGGCGCCATGCCTCAGACTCCTCTGTGGAACCAGACGGGGAAGTATTCCACCCCGATGGAGGTACGGCAGAAACCCTGCAGCAAATCCTAAAAAACAGTCACCAAGATAGATACTTCCCTGACAGATCTTAAAAATGTTCGGATCCTGGATCGAAAAGTTTCGGAGAATGCAGCAAAGGTGGTAAAGCTTACAGAAGTCCAGGACAGTAATGAGCATCGCCTACTTTTTCTTTTATGACGGGACCGGGAAAACTAGCAAAGAATGGAAGACCTAGAAAATAGGTCCCGATGTAACAACTTTCGGATACACAATGTCCCAGAGGGCTAAGAGGAAGGATATGCTACAACAGCTGACTTTGTCCAGCATCTGCTCCGGTCTGTACTCTCAATCCCCTCTGATCTGAATTTAGATATTGATAGGGCTCACAGATTGCTGGTCGCAAAACCCTCAGACCCAGCAGCAAAGCCGAGCTCACTAATTATCCTCATGGTATACTATCAAAGCAAGGAGTGGCTGCTGAAAGAAGCGTGGCGACACAGAAATTTAAAATATCAGGAAGCACCCATTTTTTTCGACCAGGACTTCTCGAACGCCCTACAGGCGGAAAGACAGAGGGACAGAAGTGTAGTAAGGGAGTTGAAGGCAAAAAAAGACATCCGTGCCCAAATCCTCTACCCAGACAGATTGAGAATACATTTGGAATCTGGAACATGATCTTTCCCTTCTTTGTTGGAAGCTCTACCGCTTTTAAAGGAACTGAATATCGCAGTGCCAGACTTTGAGGTAGAGATCCAGCTAAAAAAAAAAAAAAACTCTGAACCAAAATGTGGTCAGTGAACTACAGAGGAACCAGCAAAATGAGAGGCCTGCCTGGGACCATTCCGCCTGAAACGGCAACTGAAGTTGGGAAACTGCTGAAGCAGGCTGACCTGAGGCACCAAATGGCTAAAAAAGATTCTTCGTTGAACAGCTCACAGAGGAGATAAGTGATGAACTTACTTAAACCGGGACTTGATTTGTTTTTACACAGTTGTTACCCACCCCACAAGTATACTTGTAAAATGAGAATGTTGAGGGATCGGGGAAAGTTGGTGGGACAGGAGGCTTAAGAGGGTTTCCTGAAGTAACATGATAGAGTTGATAAAAAATTATGACAGTACGCTTTTATACAGATTACTTATTAGTTTAATAGTCAAAGGGATAAATGAGCTCATGGGGGGGTACACTGCTGCTCTGGAGGAAGAGAGGGAGTTATTTACACAAGCCACAGGAATTACAGGTAATATGATGACAGAACAGAGAATGGGACGTGGGTAGTAAACACTGCCCAAGGCTACACAGCTCTGAGAAATGAACAGCTGACGAGTGCAAACGTTTTAGGAAAGGGGCCTGAGGAAAGCAGGGATTTCTGGTGACAGGGACAACATTAGGGCCCCGTAAGGAGCAATAAATTACAAACCTATGGAACAAGGATTCATAATAAAGGATATCTGTATTGGGGGGGGTTCAGGGGTTCTTGGATCGCCATCCGGGGTGGGGAGGGAGAGGGTTGTAAAAGAAGTTATAACAAGTGTGACCTGTATAATGATTTAGAGGAAAAAGAGATGAGGGGATTGTGAGATGTGGAGTAGGACACAGACGCAGATGGGGGGACCACGAAGAACAATCCGGTCAAGGGAATGCTGGGAGAAGAGAAGAGATTCACCACCTATGCCCAGGGGACCCAGGAAAGAGTGGGGGGGGGTGGTGGTGGTCTACTACTGTTGGGAGGGAGGACAACGAGAAAGCGATGGAAAAAAGTGACGTCATTTTCTAGTGGTGAGCTACGCACATTGTAGGTGCGAACAACCACAGCCTCCAAGCAACAACTGTGAGGTGGTCAAGATTTCCAGCTAGCCACAAGAGCTAGTATATCCTAGGAAGTTTTAACGTAGAGATTAGAAGGGTTCTGGTTAGAATAGTTATCGGGGAACAGGTCGTTAATGATACATAGCCATATGTTAATGGCTGATTTATTGTACCATTTGTTTTTTAATTATTTTTGGTTATCTTGTTGTAGTGGAAGATCATGTGAATTTATACTGTGCAAGAAGGGGAGAAAACCCCTTGAACCAGAGGGGGCAGGGGAGCTGATGGGACAGAATTTTGGGGGTGCAGAAGTTCGAAATACCGAATTAGAATGGTACAGCTGAACATAATATCCTATAATGTTAAAGGTATTAATTCACCAATCAAACATACCAGACTGTTAACGGAGCTAAACCACTTAAAATGCGACATAGCCCTATTGCAAGAGACACATCTAAGCCCTGTGGAACACAGTAAACTCCGGCAGGCATGGGTGGAACAGGTAGAAGTCTCCTCACACGAATCAGCTAAAAAGGTGGGGGTAGCAGTCCTCTTTAGGAGAAACTGTCCATTCCAGATACAACAGGTTGCAGCAGCTTTATCAGGTAGATACATCAGAGTTTCAGGCAAAATCCAGGATCAGTTGATGCACTTAGTAAATGTATATGACCCAAACATAGACACTGATAAGTTTTTCAGTGAAATACTTCATAAAATAGGATTCACGGGAGGGCAGCTAATCTTAGGTGGGGACTTTACCACAGTCCTTTGGCCTGCCATAGATCGGTCATCGGGTCAGATGTCCACTAATAGACTGGCGACCAAACAATTTAAGGGATTATTGGAGGAAGGGGGCTTAGTTGATGTGTGGAGATCATTACATGGATCAGAACGAGATTACACATATTATTCCCCGGTGCAGTGGTCATCCTCACAAATTGATATGATGTTTATGTTACAGTCGGAGTTACATAGGTGTATCTCTTCGACTATATACCCTATAACATTATCTGATCATACACCAGTGGGTGTTCAGCTGTCCTGGAGCAATCTAAGTAAAAAAAACAGTATGGAGGTTGAATGCTTCATTATTAAATGATAAAACATTCCAACAACATATATTGCAAACGGTGAGGAACCTGGAGTCTGACTCCCCCATTGATGGCACTTCACCTATAAGGTGGGACATGATGAAGGTGGTAGTAAGGGGACAAATAATAAGCTATGCCTCCGCTAAAAAGAGAAGTAACAACAAAAAGCGCCTAGAATTAAAGAAAATGGGGACTGGGAGGTGAAACACAAGTCAGATCCGACAAACTTAGAGGTGATGAGGGAGTTGACTAAAACTCTGGCAGCGCTGCAGGCGCTAGATACTAAAAAGGCAGAAGGGACCTTGAGGTTCTCAAATCTAAAATACTATGAGGGGGGAGCTAGAGCATCCTGCTAGCCATGCGGCTTAAGAAGGCACAAGCAAATAGATATGTACAAAGTATTCGGAATGGGAAACACTCTAATGTGATACGGACACAACCTCAGGACATTGCTACACAATTTCAGCAGTATTACGAGAATTAATATAGCGACAACAGACAACCACAGGAAGTGGTTCTGGAGACAAAAAAATTCCTTCAAGCATTAACTCTGTCAAGACTCCCTGCAACAGCTCAAGAGGCCCTCTCAGCGCCTATTACAGAACAAGAACTATACTCTGTAATTGCTGGGCTGCCAGCTGGTAAATCCCCTGGTCCTGACAGGTACCCAGCAGAGTTCTACAGAACCTTTAGGAAAATTCTAGTTCCCAAACTGAGGCTAACCATGAACATGGCTTTAGGGGAAGGGAGACTTTCACAATCTTGGACAGAGGCCTTGATTTCAGTTATTCCTAAAATAGGAAAACCAGTGGATTTATGTGAGTCATATAGGCCAATATCATTATTGAATCAGGACTTCAAACTTTTAACTAAAATACTGGCTAATAGAGTCACTGCAACACCATATTGAACTCCTGGTTCACCCGGATCAAGTAGGATTCATACCCCACTGCTATCTTTCCGATAACATAAGACGCTTATTAAATATACTAACAGCCTAAGTTAAAACTAGCACATCCCACATAGCACTTTTCTTAGATGCAGAAAAGGCGTTCGATCATATTAACTGGACATACATGAAAGAAGTTCTAACACATATGGGAATAAGGGGAAACTTCTTAAAGTGGACTATGCTAGCGTATCAAAATCCATCAGCAGGGGTTAGAGTGAACGGGACTATGTCGAGTACCCTAAAGATCAGTCACGGGACAAGACAGGGTTGCCCCCTATCTCCCCTTTTATTTGCACTAAGCAGTGAACCTTTGGCCCAAGCCATTAGGCAAAATAATAATATAAAGGGGATTGAGGTACATGGAGTGATGAACAAGGTCTCAATGTACGCGGACGATAACCTTAATTTATTTAAACGAGCCAGAGACCTCTCTTCCCCCACTTATAGAGCTTCTACACAGGTTTGGGAAAATATCAGGGTTCAAAGTGAATGAAGGAAAGTCGGCATTATTCCCCATTAGGGGAAAGAGAACACAAAGTTCTCATTTAAATACACCCTTCTTCTGGGTCAAGGACAAGATAAGGTACCTAGGCATACAGATACCCGCCAAACTGTCAAAACTCTATTCACTTAACTATGGTGCACTTAAACAACAGGTCTTTGCTGACATGAACCATTGGCAGGACATGTCACTGACCCTTTCTAACAGAATCGGAAGCAGCTAAGATGAATATACTACCTAGATATTTGTTTTTGTTTACAAATCTACCAATGCACTTTAGATGAGGGGACTGGAAGGAACTGAGACGGAGAATAAGTAGATTTATTTGGGCCAGACGGCGCCCTTGGAAACAATGGGAACTACTGTTGGAGGCTAGGAACAAGGGGGGGCTAGCAGTTCTGCATTTTTATAATTATTATCTAGCGGCCCAGACTCTGGCTATACTAAATATGATATCACTGGGCTGCAAAGTCAGTTGGTATAAAATGGAACAAAATGCCTTTCAGAGTACACCCCTCAAATACATACCATGGATAGTTCTCAAAGCAGATTTGAATAAAATCAAAAATCAATCAATGGGCCCAGCACATGCTGGAAGTCTGGTTACAAACAAGCCAAAAATGAGAGATTCCCACACCAGTGTGGCCTTACATACCTTTAAACAATCTTCCTCATTTCCCTTTAAACACCAACGATGGTAGCTTTTTGAATTGGAAAAAAAAAAAAAAAAACAGGGACTGACTCATCTTAACCAATTCCTACAGGGGAACATCTTGAAGAGCTTTATGGACCTACAACAAGAATTTAGTCTCCCCGGGAAAGATTTTTTATAAATATTTACAATGTCAGCACTACATTGAAACGACAGTGGGCCTGGAGGCTTTGTCTAATCTGGTAGCATTGCCTCTGGTTACAACATATCAAAAAGGTCGTACCAAAGACATGAAGGGATTTATTTCATATATCTACAAGACACTGCAGGAGGGAGGGAGGGGGCACTCTTCAGGTCCAAAGGATAGAGTATAGGTGGGAGGAGGAGGAGATGGGCATAAAACTGTCCGAAAAAGAATGTGGCATGATCTGGGTGGGGACCAGTAAAACATCTAGCTCTCCAATATGGAGGGAACATCGCTGGAAAGTGGTCAGCAGGTTCTTTATTACTCCAGTAATCTCGAAGCATTACACTTCCCCCCAGATAGTTGTTGGAAGGGATGTGGGGAGAGGGGAACAGCCACCCACATTTTCTAGAGTTGCCCGCTAATTGCTACCTATTGGAAAGAATTAAGCCAAGCTATCGCACAGATATTTCATCTGGAGGGGGCCTTGGAAGGGAAATATGTGATGCTTGGGCTTCCCCCACCAGACATACGGTCAAACGCACAAAAATATTTATTTTATACCTTAATAGCAGCTGCCTCAAAGACCATTTTGCAGCACTGGCTTAGCACCCAACCACTGACACTATCCAAATGGGTAACTAATGTAAATCATATTAAAGAAATTCAGGGTGCGACAGCTCGTCTGAGGCTGCTGACTGAGATTTAATTCTAAATGGTTGCCGTACTTTGATTACATAGAATCCTGTACATGGATACCAGTGTTGGAGCAATACATACTTCCCTGGTGAAGTGGTGCGAACGGGATGTACTTCTCCCCTCTTTGTAGTAATAAGGGTTATGGACCAAGGGTAAAATAATTAAGGTCTTCGACGTGCTAACTTTCTATAAATTATAGTGGAATTAATTGCACAGGTAAAAAGTTATCTATGACTCCACATAAAAATGGATTACATGACCAATTTTTAATATTTAATTGAGATTATATTTATGTTGATAAGTGCAAGATACAGATTACAAGAGGTTTTAGAATTACATGGTGAAATGTGAATTTATCTTGGCAGAAACAAGACGGAATTAGGACAACAAAGAAGACAGACTTGAGATGTAAGGACTTGTTTTGAAAGACGTTTCCCACTGGAAAAATGAAATTCTCTCCTGCCAATATAAAACAAGGATATAAAGAGACTTTAAATATTCACACAAGTCTATCAGAACCGCCATGTGTAATGTAGGTAATGCAATTTACTTTTCAAGGAAATGTATTGCACTTTTTGTTTGTTTTTATAAAATCAATAAAAGATCCATTGGTAAGTTCAAAAAAAAAAAAAGGAAAACCGACTCACCGTCCTTTAAGCAGTTATTGGATGAGGTGAAGGAGAAAGAGGCCCAAGGAGATATTGGCGACTTGTTGCAGATGCCCGCAGCTATCACTGCTGTCCTGCAACCCCAAGCCACAAACCCTGAAGAACTGCCTTGTTCCTTGGAGTTGGGAAATGTGCTGAAGAGCTGAGAGATTGTGTGCAGGACTTTAAGGGAATGAGAGAACCACCCCCCACACCTCTACTATGGCCGAGTTCCAAGAAATAAAAGACTGTGTGAAGGCCTTGCAGCTGGCGTTGGAGTCCCAGCCCTTTCAGAGTGCTGTTCTGTCGGAGCCTAGGCAGCAGTCAACTCAATACACCACACCGTACCACCTCCAAGGAGACCCTCAACCGAAGCGCTTCAAGTCGAACTCTGCTGAACATGTTGGGTACTCTGGACCCAGCCGACAAAGCAAACTGGAGTCAGAAAATAAGCTATCTGGTGCGTGCGTACAATTGCACCAAGAATTATGCCACCAAATGCTCCCCTTTCTACCTTGTGTTTGGTCGCGAAGCTCGGCTGCCAGTTGATCTTTGTTTTGGTGTGTCCTCTGACGGCACGTCCCACCAAACCTACCTCGAGTACACCCATCAGTTGAGAAAGCAACTTCAAAAAGCATACCAGCTAGCATCTGAAGCGGCAGCTCAAAGTAACCAGAGTAACAAGCAGAGGTATGATAATGGAGTTCGTAATCAAGAGTTGCAAGTAGAGGATTGTGTTCTGCTTCGAAACTTGGGGCTGCAAGACAAACACAAGTTTCAAGATCGATGGGCCCCAGAAAGTTACACTGTGGTTGCGAAACTACCGGAATTGCCAGTGTACCAAATCAAACAAGTGCAAGGCCGGGGTCTAGGAAAGACTGTTCATCGAAACCACTTACTCCCCATCAGCGAGATCATGCCTGACCCTGTCCCTGGTCCTGAAACTCCAGTTGCAAGAAGACCCAAGACATATAGCCAAGCTGCTCAGAAAAGACAACAAAGCCTGAGCTATCCATGCCTCTCAAAAAGAACACATTGAATCTGAATAATGGTCCAACTGCACTTTCTGAGAGACCCCATAGAAGTGATACTGCTGTCAATATGCCCCGAGAAGACCACACTGAACCCGAATACTGGTCCAACTAAGCCTCCTGAGTGGCCTGCTGGCAGTTCTTCTGAAGAAAGTGAGGCTGAGGATTTTGAACTTTGTCCTTGTGAGCCCAGTCCCAGTGGCAATGGTACTGTCAAAACTCGCCTCCATCTACCAGTACCAACCTTCCAGACTCTCTGTTTTTACTGAGCCCAAATGCAATAACTCTCATTCCTGAGAAGAGGCCTGTTATTATCCCTATTCCTGAGCCCGGTTTGGACATTGAAATGGACACCGAAAATGATTCGGACCCTACTGAAACTGTGGTTGATGCACTGGCCACTCCTTGCCCTACCCTTGTTCCAGTCCCTAGGCAGATTCAAGGCAGTGTAGCTTTACCCAACTATGCCCCTGAGTTGACTATAGAGCCTAGCCAAGCAGGGGGCGCCCTTTATTCCTGGGGAGATTCTCATACCACACACAGTCTTACCTAGGAGGTCGGCAAGACAGCCCAGGCCAACTGTTAAAACTAATATATGATACCCTGAGTGCCTCATCTGACCTTCCCCTCCAAGTCATTCACAAACCTGTGGTTGCTGTCATTTATCCCCCACTGTGTTGCCCAATGGAAGGGGTGGGAAGGTGTATGTGCATACCTGTAGCTACCTATGCATAGTTAACATTCAATGTCTAGACAGACACTATCTGTGGGATGGTCAATGTGACTGAAATGTGATTATTGTTGGTACTAGCCAGGAATCAGGTGTATAGTCAAACCAGTCAGTCTTACCTCAGTAACAGGCAAGATTATGGAAGCACTCCTTAAGGAAAGGATAGTGCAACACCTAGAATCCTTAGGAGCACAGGATCCAAGACAGCATAGGTTTACAACAGGAAGGTCCTGTCAAACTAATCTCACAGATTTCTTTGACTGGGTAACCAGAGTGGTGGATCAAGGGGGTACAGCTGATGTCACCTACCTTGACTTCAGCAAAGCTTTCGATACTGTTCACATAGAAGATTGATTAATAAGTTGGATAGGCTCGGGGTGGGTCAGAAGTTTGTCAACTGAGTGGAAAACTGGTTAGCAAGAACAACACAGAGAGCGGTAGTAAACTGTATACAGCCAGAAGAGATGCAAGTCACAAGTGGGGTACCTTAGGGATCAGTCCTAGGGCCAGTCCTCTTCAATATCTTCATCAGTGACATTGCAGATGGGACTGGAGAATAAGGTTTGTCTGTTTGCAGATGACACCAAGATCTGCAACAGAGTAGATGATCCAGATGGGGTGGGCAGAATGAGAAAAGAGCTGGATAAACTGGCAAAATGATCAGAAGAGTGGCAACTGGAGTTTAACGCAAAGAAGTGCAAGAACATATGGGACTGTATCTAGGATTAGTGGGTGACCTGATTAGTCAGTAGGGGTGTATCTTGGACTAGTGGGGAATGGTGGCTCACCCAAGGAAACCTACTTGGAGGGGGATGGGACCACACGTCATTAGGGCCAGCATCTTTGGGAGGGTGGTGGGGTGCACAGGGTGTGGGACAGCCATGATACTGGACTGGACTTGGAAGTTCGGTGGTTGCACAGTGTGCTACCAGCTGGCACAGCTTAGGGAGGAGGTTGCGGGGATCAGGAGACAGCTGGAGGAAGGGGGGAGGTATGGTTGGGGAAAAGGGCAGGGGATCTCCCACGGGGTTGCACCAAGCACTAGGGGTGGGTCATAGGGAAAGGAGTGCAGGAGAATACTCTGGGGTCACATCGGGACCCTGGCAGAGGGGGCCCAAAAGGAGGACACTACCAAGGAAGCAGGAAGGTAACTCAGGACCCTCACAAAGGGGGCCAGAGGGACAACATTCTTAGGGAAGGAGGCAGATGGCTGGGGCTGGACAGAAGGAAGCAAGGTGGGGAAGTGAATCAGACCTTGCGCTCAGTAACCGCTTCAATTTCTCTTCTGCTTGAGGATGAGGGGGGTGATGTAGCCATGACAGGGGTGGTTAGAGATGGAAAGGGAGTGGGGGGCAGAAGGCGGGGGCTGGATAGCAGGAGGAACAGGGGGAACCTGGAATGCAGGAAAATGGGGGGAGCAGTGGATCAGAGCAGGGGGGCAGGGGAAGAGGGAGGAAAGTGCAAAGAGAAGGACCAGTTGGGAGGAAAGGGCAAGGAGAAGGACCAGAAGTACGAGGAGGATACAGTAAAGGGAGCTGAGGGTTTAGGCCAGGGGAGCACGACAAGCAAGGAGGGACTGAACGGAGACAGGAAGGAAGGGAGGACGAGCCAGGCTAGTTTAGCGGATGGGGGAGAAGGACCAATCGTGAGCA